>CM075062.1:52954586-53611773 GCA_037428765.1 Rubia yunnanensis
CAAGGATTTGTGATGGCCGCCTCTTCTGGCTTACCTACACTATCTGATTTTGGTCCTGCTCTGTCTGACGACCAATGGAGTACGACCATACATTTATTTAATCAGTTTGATTCGTTATCTGACCATGGGTCAGGTAAGTCTACTTTACCTTGAATTCTTGATTCGGGAGTCTAATATCACATGACTGGTGACAAAGGTTCTCTTACTGATATTACTACTGCTACCAATACTGTGAATGTTATACTGTCTGATGGATCTGTGTCGTCTGCTACACAATATGGGTCTATTTGTTTTGGTGATGTCACCCTTACTCATGTGCTCTACATACCTACTTTGCAATGCAATTTATTATCATGCTCTAGATTGTTATTTGCCTTAAAATGTCTAGCTTTGTTTACTGAAAATTATTGCATTTTACAGAAAATCAGTACGGGGATTGTGATTGGCGTGGGTGAACAGAAGGTGGGGTTTATTGGCTTCACCTATTGGATACTCGCATTGGAGCTATGGTTGTGGAACTTACTGCACTGGAGCGAAATCAGACATGGATTTTGTCTCCTTTGCCTGCGCATAAGAAGGCTATTGGATGCAAATGGGTTTACCGGACAAAGTTTCGTTCAGATGATACTATTGAACGTCACAAGGCGCGTCTAGTGGTTCTTGGAAATCGCCAGGTAGAAGGAATTGATTACACTGAGACTTTTGCTCCGGTTGCAAAGATGAGTTTTGTTCGATTGTTCCTGTCTGTTGCTGTTATACGTGGTTGAGAACTGCATCAGATGGATGTTCATAATGCCTTCCTGCATGGTGATTTAATTGAAGAGGTGTTCATGTGTCCTCTGCCTGGCTATGCAGTCCCCACCTGGTCAGGTTTTTCACCTTCAGAAATCTCTTTATGGTCTTCGCCAGGCTTCTCGAAATTGGTTTGCTAAACTGGCTCAGGCTTTATGGACATTTGGTTTTGTTCAAAGTAAGGCAGATTACTCTTTATTTGTCTTTTCCCGTGGATCAAAGTCTTTGCATGTTCTGGTTTATGTGGATGATTTGGTCATTGCTGGTAGTTCTTCTTCGCTCATCTCTGAGTTGAAGAAATACTTGGGTTCTTGTTTTCACATGAAGGACCTTGGTTTGCTTAAGTATTTTTTTGGACATAGAGATTGGTAGATTACCGGAGGGGATGTTTCTCTCGCAAAGGAAATATGCTTTGGACATCCTATCTGATACATGTTTACCTGCTTCTAAATCAATTGATTTTCTGATGGAGCAACAACATGATTTGGCACATGTTGAAGGTCCAGCCTACCATGACCCGGAGCAGTATCGCCGTTTGGTTAGGCGTCTGATATATCTGACTATTACTCATCCTGAACTTAGTTATTTAGTTCATACTCTTGCGTAATTCATGAAGTCTCCTTGTGTTTCTCACTGGCAAGCAGCGGTTCGTGTGTTGCACTACCTCAAGAGTCATCCTGGTCAAGGTTTATTTCTTTCTTCCCGTAGTACTCTACAATTGACTGCTTATTGTGATTCGGATTGGGCCGCCTGCCTAATTACTAGGCATTCTCTATCTGGTTATTTTGTTATGATTGGTGATTCCCCGGTTTCCTGGAAGACTAAGAAACAACCTACTGTTTCTCAGTCTTCTGCTGAAGCAGAGTATCGTGCTATGGCAGTTACCTGCTGTGAGTTGTTATGGCTTAGGTCCTTACTGAAGGACTTAGGGGTTTCACACTGTTTTCCTATGAAATTGTTCTGTGATAGTCAATCTGCTCTCCACATAGCGGCGCACCCGGTTTTTCATGAACGCCCAAAGCACATTGAAGTTGATTGTCATTTTGTCCGAGATCTTGTACAATCTGGCGCTATTGTTACTCAACATATCCGTACGATAGACCAACCTGCGGATTTATTCACTAAAGCTCTCGGACGTAACCAGTTCCATTCTTTACTTGGCAAGTTGGGCATTTCCGATCCTCATGCTCCAACTTGAGGAGGAGTGTTAAGGAATTGGAATTGGATTTGTATTCTTACCATAATTGTAGATGTAATTGTATTCTATTACCTTTTCCTAGCTTTTATAGGTATCATGTACTACTATATAATGTATCCTGAATTCATGAAGAAGAACACAATTATTACCCACATTTTCTACCATCTCCATATCTATCGAAGTAATCCTCTAAGGAAGTAATCCTTTAAGTGAGTTCCACCAGTTTGAATCTTTCCCAACAGTTATTTAAAAGAAAGGAAATTCGTCAAGTTTCCATATAAGTTGTGCAGTGCTAGAGAAAGAGAAAAAAGTACAGCTTTCACACCTTTCTGTTCAACTTCTCAAGGAGTTCCATCATCAATGCAAGGTGATCCTATATGCACACAGAAATTCACAATGAGTACACGTGGGAAGTCAGATTCTTAGTAGATACTGTAAAGTCAAGGGATTTGCAAGTAAATATTTTATTGGCAATTTTGTGTGAATTAATTTTGAACATAAATTCTGACCATGTTGGAACATGCTGATGCAGAATATTTACGCCAAGGTTTTATGGAAATCAAAGTCAGAATATTGCAGTAGTTTGGAATAAAAGGAATTCGTATATCTGACTATATATATCAGGCGTGTGAAGCATAATTGGTTTATGGAAAATCCCTACTTATATGAAGAAGATTTATTCGAATATATGTGATAGAATGATATAAGGTAAATCCCTTTATTTATGGGATTTGGATATGCTTCAAGAATCAGATTTGGAATAGGAATATTGTGGAGATAATCAAGGAGTATTCAGATCTGATTTGTGGATATAAATTGGGGACAAACACGACTGCATACTTACGAATTTAACAGAGCAAAAATCTGCACACAGATTTTTGAGACTTTCGAGAAGTTGCAAAGAGTTAGAACACTGTGTTCCAACACACCTGACCTGCCGCACAAAGTTCAGAATCAGAAACCTTAATTCCTCGGGAGGAGGAGATCTTGCGTCGACGGAGTTTGAGATCAGAGGGAGTCTGATCAAGGCAGATCGGTAGCTAGGGGAGCTAGCAGAGTCCACACGCTATAGTTAGTAAAGATAAGTATTTTGTAAACTGTACTCTATCATGTATCTTTCTAATTAGTGGATTCATTCTGAACTGGGCCAGGCCCCGCAGATGTAGGTGGATTACACCGAACTGCGTAACCAAGTCGTGTGTTTTTTTACGTATTACGTTATTATGCACTTGGTTACATTAGTCATGTTAGAACACATTAGTAAGGACTAGAAAAATTGGTAAAACTAAATTTCAATTGGTATCAGAGCTGAGTCACTTATCGTTCCCTTGGTTGTTTCAAGGAAGGTGAGATCCAGTTTTACCATGATGACAAGAGAAGGAGCTTCAGTCTCTCGACCACCACTGCTAGAAGGCAACAACTACAACTATTGGAAGGCACGCATGAGGGTCTTCATCAATTCGTTGGATGAACTGGCATGGTTTTATGTTGAGAATGAATCGAATCATCCTACAGAAGATGCTGATACAAGTTCCAAGGCTGTAAAAGGGGAGTCAAGTCAAAAACCCAAAGACAAGGCAAATAGACTCCAGATGACCTTAAAGAATCTCTGGCGAATTCGAAGGCACTTAATGCGATCGTCACTGCTGTTGATGAAAATCAGTTCAAGCTTATATCTACGTGTCACCAAGCAAAGAAAGCATGGGATATTCTACAGACTGTTCACGAAGGAACCAGTCGAGTGCGTGAATCCAAACTACAGATGCTGGCTACCAAGTTCAAAGAACTCAAAATGGAGGAGGACGACACCATTGCTACATTTAATGGAAAACTCAGAGATATCTCCAACATGGCTTATCAACTTGGAAAGGTGTACAAAGAAACTAAGCTGGTGAAAAACACCTTGCGATCTCTTCCCAAACGGTTTGCAATGAAGGTAGTAGCAATAGAGGAAGCAAGAGACGTAGCCACCATAAGCCTAGATGAACTAATGGGTTCGTTACAAACTTATGAGATGACATTCCAGCAACATACAAAAAGAGTCTCCAAGGATTTGGCGTTCAAAGTTTCTCCAGCTAAGGAAAGTCACGAGTCTGACAGCGATGATGAGATTGAAAAACTTGCACTTATTACAAAGAATTTCTCAAGAATGCTAAAGAAGGTGGTCAACAAGAAATCTCAGGAAAGGTTTGGCGGAAATAGACAAAAACCACAAGATTCGAGCAATAATCGTGGAATGGGATTTGAACAATGGAATATGCAGTTCGGGAGAAATCAGAACAACTAACCAAAACAGGCTGGACGAATTCAATGCAGAGAATATGAAGGGTATGGTCATATTCAGGCTGAATGTGCTAACACTGGCAAGAAACAAGGAAGATCATATGTCACCTCTTGGAGTGAAGATGAAGATGATGAAAAAGATGAAGAGGAACTTACCAGTAATTATGAAGCTTTTGGAGCAAAGGTCAATGATACATCAGAGGATCAGTGTTCCAACACACTGAACAAAGGTAAAGCTGTATGTTCCAACATAGATCTAGACGATGCACACAGCGATAAAGATGATGATCTGTCTGTAAGTGATGAAGAAATCTATAGCACATATGAACAAATGTATGCCATGTGGGTTCAAGTAGCTGACACGAACAAAGAGCTGAATGAAGAAAAAAGAAAGCTAATGGAAAGTGAAAAAGAATTACGATCCACGGTTGCAGAACTTGGAAAACATAATGAAGAACTAAACAAGAAAATGATAGCAGCAGTCAAGAGGGCCAAGATGTCTGAAGCAGCTATCTTTAAATTGAATTCTGGAAAGTCAAAGCTTGATGATATTCTGGATATGGGAAGAAACTTTGGTGATATACACGAGATTGGATACGGGAAAGAACCCAAGACTGAATTGCATGAAAAACCAGTAACTCTCAAAGCTAGGATTCGAGAAGTAAAACGGAAGTATGGGATGTCGTATCAAAGAAAGCCACTCATCTGCAGATACTGTACGCACCAAGGACATGCTGAACAACAGTGCAGAAGACTGATCAGAGATCAAATGACAGGAAGACAACTTCTGCTGTGTTCCAACACAGGCGATACTCATATGGGAAAAATGATCAGAAAGATATGAGTTGTTAAAAAATCCAGTACGTGTCTGGTGGCACACACTTCTCTAACAGCCTATTCCAGTGATTCGTGGTACTTTTATAGCGATTGTTCTCGCCACATGACTGGCACTCCAAAATACCTCACGGACATTACTCCATATGATGACGGATATGTAACCTTTGGTGATGGAAAGAGAAGCAGAGTAATTGGCAAGGGCGAATTGAAAATTGAAGGCTTTCCAGTATTCATAAGTGTATTATTTGTTGAAGATCTAAAGGCAAACTTGCTAAGTATAAGCCAGCTGTGTGATGACAATATGGTAGTGGAATTTCAGAAGGACAAGTGTATAGTAAAGCATGGAGAAAACAAGGTTATTTTTGGAATAAGATCATCAGACAATTGCTATTTGCTGGAACAAGGAGTTTGATGCATGCGTTCAAAACAGGATGAAGGAATTCTTTGGCACAGGAAGCTCGGCCACATCAACTATAAAACACTGGTGAAAATCGCAAATGTGAAAGCTATACGAGGAATGCCTACCTTAACCAGCAAGGATGGAATTGTGTGCGGACCATGTCAACAAGGTAAACAAATTCGTTCTCCTCACTCTTCAGTACAGTATATTACTACATCTAGAAATATGGAACTATTGCATATGGATTTGATGGGTCCGGTTAATACACCTAGTATAGGTGGAAAGAAATATATATTTGTATGTGTTGATGACTTCTCTAGATTCACATGGGTAGCCTTCTTGAAAGAGAAATCCGATACAATAGAAGTTTTCAGAAGTCTTGTAGTGAAATTACAAAATGAAAAGGGGAGCTCAGTAGGAAAGATAATTCGAATACAGAGTGATCATGGTAGAGAATTTGAAAATGAACAGTTCAGTTCCTTCTGCGATGAGCTTGGAATCCAACATGAGTTCTCGGTTCCTATCACTCCTCAACAGAATGGTATCGTAGAACGAAAGAACAGAACTCTCCAAGAGATGGCTCGAGTTATGTTGGCAGAGAAAGATATTCACAAGAAATGGTGGGCTGAAGCAATCAATACAGCATGTTATACAATTAATCGAGTGTATCTTCGACCATTCACCAGCAAGACAGCCTACGAGATTTGGAAGGGCATGAAACCAAATGTTTCATATTTTCATGTGTTCGGGAGTACATGTTATATTCTCAAAGATAGAGAACAGCTGGTAAAGTTTGATAATCGAAGTGATACAGGAGTTTTTCTAGGGTACTCCATCAACAGTCGTGCCTACAAAGTCTTTAATCATCGAACCAACACTCTCATGGAATCCATAAATATTATTGTGGATGATTCAGAGAAGGAACAACAACTAGAAGGTGTAGAGGAAGAACCTAGCAACACTCATGTTCCAACACAGTCTCAAAACTCAGACAAGGAAAATCCACCAGTTGACTCTGACTTTCACCAACGTGCTACAATAACTGAGCCACAGAATCCTAACCCTGCCGAAGCTGACCATGTTGGAACACAGTCCCCCGCTACTGCCACCCATGTTCCAACACATGACCAACCCGATTCCACCATGAGAAGCACTCGATCAATGCCTCGAGTTGATTACCGACGACTGGCTGGACTACACTGTTTTGTTTCTCTAATTGAACCCAAGAACTATAAAGAAGCCTTACTTGATGAATATTGGATTGATGCAATGCAAGATGAACTGGGTCAGTTTACAAGGAATGATGTCTGGTATCTTACTCCTCGCCCCAAAGGCATTAATGTCATTGGTACGAAGGGGATCTTCAAGAATAAATTGGATGCAGACGGCTTAGTCACCCGAAACAAAGCTAGACTTGTTGCTCAAGGTTATACACAAGTGGAAGGTGTTGATTTGGATGAAACCTTTGCGCCAGTTGCCAGGTTAGAGTCTATTCGAATTCTACTAGCTATTGTCTGCTCTTTGAACTTTACTTTGTATCAAATGGATGTCAAGAGTGCTTTTTTAAATGGAGTGGTGAATGAAGAAGTATACGTGGAACAACCTAAAGGCTTCGAAGATCCTCATTATCCACATCATGTATATCATCTCAAAAAGGCTTTATACGGCCTAAAGCAAGCACCCAGGGCATGGTATGAACGACTTACTACCTTTCTTCTTCAGAAACGTTATCGTCGAGGGGGAGTAGATCGCACTTTGTTTGTGCTTGACAAGGCTTCAATTTTTCTGATTGCTCAAATCTATGTTGATGTCATAGTTTTTGGTTCTACTTCACCATCTATGGTACATGATTTTGTCACCGTTATGCAATCTGAATTCGAAATAAGCATGGTAGGAGAGCTCACTTACTTTCTGGGATTGCAAGTCAAGCAAGGAAAGAACGACTTATTCATAAATCAAAGTAAGTATGCCTTGAATTTAGTTAAGATGTTCGGTCTGAGTAGTGCTCGTGCAGTTCGAACTCCGATGGGTGTTTCTGATAAATTGGTGAAGGATGAAAAAGGAGTTGCAGTCGATCAGAAATTATACAGAGGCATGATTGGAAGCTTATTGTATTTAACCGTAAGCAGACCAGATATATGTTTCAGTGTTGGAATATGTGCGAGGTTTCAAGCTGATCCTAATGAATCTCATCTCACTGCAGTTAAAAGAGTTATTCGATATGTAAGTGGGACATCTGAGTATGGAGTTTGGTATTCTAAGAGTCAAGACTCAGAGTTGGTTGGGTATAGTGACTCTGATTGGGCTGGTAATGCTGATGATAAAAAAAGTACCACGGGTGGCTGTTTCTTTATTGGAACAAATTTGGTGTCTTGGTATAGCAAGAAACAGAATTTGATCTCTCTATCTACTGCAGAAGCAGAGTATCTTGCAGCAGGGAGTTGTTGTGCACAACTGTTATGGATGAAACAAATGTTGAAAGATTATGGAATTCATCAAGGCCCTTTGAAGATTCTATGTGACAACACAAGTGCTATTGATATTTCAAAGAATCCAGTTCAGCACTCGAAAACCAAACATATTGACATAAGGCATCATTTTATTAGAGGATAAAGAAAAGAAGTGGAAGTAGTCTATGTTCCAACACACGAGCAATTTGCAGATATATTTACAAAGTCGTTGGATGCCACCACTTTTGAGAGTCTTCGACAACACTTAGGTGTTTGTCAAATCTGAGGTAATTTGTACCATAATTACTCTTTTTTTGTAAATATTTCTTTTGGTAATTTTCGTTTTACAAAAATTGGAAAAGAACAAAAATATGGAAGGAAGCAAAGGCTTACAAAAATAGGAGATGTTAGCTTGGTATGTTGGAAGTTAATTAAGGAATGACAACTTGATGTGACAAGAAGAAAAATGTCATCATTACAAAGTTTGGGAAATCTAAAAGGAGGCTTCGCAGGAAAAGAGGTGGATAGTTGAAGGATTAAAGTGGGATTCAAATTCACAAAACATCTTTTCACATCCCCCTACTCTCGGCCCAGATTTTCTCTTCCAAATCTCTGCGAGAAAGAAAATTTTGTTATGCTCCACACCTTTCTTCATCTCGGCATTGTGCGAAAGGATGTCAAACTCAAACTCGCTTATGGTGGAAGCTGCGGTACCAGAAATTATGGTGGAAGTTCAAGTCTCATCGAATTTGGAATTGATGGTGGTTACTGAGCCGAGAAAATATGATGAGCAAATTCAGATCGGAGGAAGCATAGAAGATGCAGAGGATGAGGTGACAGTTGAGGTTGAACCCGATGAAGCCAAAGAACCAGAAGAAGAGAAAGAGGTTTTCGGCAACAGTAAATGGAGTAGGGAATCCGAAGTTAAGTCAGATGCTGAAAAGGAAACTTCAGGAACCAAGAAGAAACCTACGGTAACTAGCCCTGACCCTCGACCATTAAAATTTATGGGAATTGAATGTATGAGTATGGATGAAATTTTTGAATGGCTTGAGGCTAATAGAGTTGCCGTAGATTTAAGAAAGATCAAGAAAATCAGAGGAGAATATTTGACGGTTAAAGTTAAGGAGTTGGTGACTGGAAACATAGGTGAAATCAGGAGACTTGAGGAGTACACGGTGAAATTTGTGATGGGGAGATATGCCGAGTTTAGGGAAAAAGATAAATTTTACATGCGTTGTTATATTCCAGTACCAAGTTGTGTTTCTTTGAGAGAGATTAGGGAAAGTGAAGTGGCTGGATTAGAAGTGGTTAGGAATGGAGATAAACTTCAGGTGGGGCTCTATGATACGAATTCAGCAAAGAGGATGGAAGAATTGAGGAATCCTATCATCATTGTTCTGTCGGACAGTGAAGACAGTGTTCCAACACAGAAGGATGAACCTGAGTATATGGACTTAGACTCTGATGTTGATTTGGGAGAAGAGGATAATGATGATTTCTATGATAATCAGGATGATGAAGCACCTGATGAAAACCTGTCTGCCCAGAGTGATGGTTCTGAGAGTAATGGTTCTGAGAGTGATGAAGATACTCAGTCAGAAGAAAAATCTGTGAAAGAAAAGAAAGCTGAAGGATCGGGGAGTGTTCCAACACAGGATATTCCTGATCTGGCATATTCCAATGATGAGGTATTGGATGAGTTTTATCAGAATGCAAAAGGCAAGAGGAAAGCTGACAAAGCCAAAGTGTCTGCTCAAGCTAAGAGGAGCAAGAAAAGGCACGACAGCAAGTTAAATAAGGTTTTACCTCCTCCATCTGTCAGCAAGGCTTACTCTGCGGTTTATTTTGATGGAAAAGGTGCAGAAATGGGAGATTTTTTCTCAGAAAAGAAGTTCATAGCAGAGAGGCCTCTGGATTTAAAAGCCTATAAGGAGAGCGGCTTCACAGATTTTTTTAAAGCTGACTGGCATGACAATAGCAGCAACAATCCAGCTACAGTACAACAGGCAGGTTGTACTTGAGGTATACTCCAATCTTATGCCTGGTAATTGGTTTGGTAGAGTATATGTACGGGGGAAGATAATAGAGGTTTCTGCTTCTAGAATCAACACATTGCTGGGTCTGAACACACCTGAAACAGGGGGAGTATTTCCTGAAAATCCGGGATTGTCTGACAATGAAATATTAGGTGTTATATCTGGGGGTTATAAGATTGAATGGCCGGTAACGAGATATTCACAAGCATCCTGCTTGTCATCAAGATTTTTTGGCTTATATCAGGTAGCTATGCACTGTTGGTTGCCCTCGAGTAATACTACAGCGCTGACAATGGAGATGGCTAAACTGCTATACTGTGTTGGAACACAGAAAGAAGTTAATCTTGGACTTCTCATTCAGCAGCATTTGGTCAGACAGGCTACTGCTCCGAAAGTAAATGATACTATTATCTACCCTGCTTTAATCTCTGCTCTAGCCAAGACTGCAAAAGTGAAAGGGAAGGCTTCAGATATAGTAATTGACACGGAGTTTTTGAGGCCAAACAAGAAGACATTTGGGCTGAGACATGTTCATGATCTCCCATGGAAACCTTCTGGGTCGACTTCGTCTTCAGCAGCAGAAAATGAGGCTCGGCTGCTAGTTCTGAATGCAAGACTTGGAGCTTTAGGCATACAGATGGCTGCGCTAGAGGTGGAAAAAGCAAGCCTAGAGGCAGAGAAGTCATGGTTGGAAGCATGACTTGAAGGTTGAATGCAGGGGGAGCATTATTTTGCTGTTTTTTATAGTGCCTTTGGCCTATGTGTGGTCCCAGGGGGAGAAATTTTGGAATGATTTAGACTTTGATTCAATTTGGCAGTAACGATTTTTATGTTTTGGATTTCTGGTTTCTGGTTTTCGGATTTCATGCCTAAGGGAATTCTGGATTTCTGATATCTTGTTGATTACTGGTTTACAAGTTGATTACTGGTTTGGGAATTACATGTCCAAAATATTATGGGTCCACAAAAATGCCAAAGGGGGAGATTGTAAAGTCAAGGGATTTGCAAGTAAATATTTTAATGGCAATTTTGTGTGAATTAATTTTGAACAGAAATTCTGACCATGTTGGAACATGCTGGTGCAGAATATTTACGCCAAGGTTTTATGGAAATCAAAGTCAGAATATTGCAGTAGTTTGGAATAAAAGGAATTCGTATATCTGACTATATATATCAGGCGTGTGAAGCATAATTGGTTTATGGAAAATCCCTACTTATATGGAGAAGATTTATTCGAATGTATGAGATAGAATGATATAAGGTAAATCCCTTTATTTATGGGATTTGGATATGCTTCAACAATCAGATTTGAAATAGGAATATTGTGGAGATAATCAAGGAGTATTCAGATCTGATTCGTGGATATAAATTGGGGACAAACACAACTGCATACTTACGGATTTAACAGAGCAAGTTGCAAAGAGTCAGAACACTGTGTTCCAACACACCTGACCTGCCGCACAAAGTTCAGAATCAGAAACCTTAATTCCTCGGGAGGAGGAGATCTTGCGTCGACGGAGTTCGAGATCAAAGGGAGTCTGATCAAGGTAGATCGGTAGCTAGGGGAGCTAGCAGAGTCCACACGTTATAGTTAGTAAAGATAAGTATTTTGTAAAATGTACTTTGTACTGTATCTTTCTAATTAGTGGATTTATTCTGAACTGGGCCAGGCCCCGCAGATGTAGGTGGATTACACTGAACTGCGTAACCAAGTCGTGTGTCTTTTACGTATTACGTTATTATGCACTTGGTTAAATTAGTCATGTTAGAACACACTAGTAAGGACTAGAAAAATTGGTAAAACTAAATTTTAGATACAAACTCAAAAGTAACATGACCATATAAACTGACATAAGATAAGAACAACTCGAGAGAGTGGTAACAAATCATTTAGTAATTATTGTAGCACAAATTTCATGCAGCAACTCTGGTTCTCTTTTTACCATCCAAAAGAAATCTAATTTAAAGACTTAGAGCAATTGCAATGGAATTTTTTTAATTTTAAAAAATCGCTCTAGAAATCGAAAACACCCACAGTGGTGGTTTCTAGGGTAAGAAACCACCCCTTGGTTTCCAAGGAGGAAACCGATTTGGAAACCGTTTGTATCAGCCATCACATGGCCTAGGGGGCCGCTTCCAGCAGCCCATTTTTCTTTCAGCATGTGGGACACATGTCACACATGCATTGGACCACGTGTCCCACCTGCCGACTTTTTTTGTTTTACAGCCTCTTACACGTGGCGCCATCTGGTTGGGCCACGTGTCCAACAGCTAAAAATTCTAAGGGTATGGGCCAACAAAATTAGTGGGACACGTGTCCCACTCTTATGGCAACAAGTGTCCCACTTTACGGTTCTGCTTGCAATTTTTAAATGGGACATGTGTCACAACCGTATAGTGACGTGTCCCAACGGCTATTTTAAAAAAAAATTGCATTTTTTTTAAAAATTTTAAATTTCAGAAAATTGTTTTCATCCCCTATATTTTTTTTAACCTATAAGTAGAGCAAATTCATCCAATTTAATCACACCACTTTCAATTCCAACACTTCTACCTCAATCTTTCATCTCCTAAATTTGTCTCCAATATTCACTTTGTTATCATTTTTTATAAAATCAATATGTCTTATTCTTTATTTTAGACAACAAAATATTCAACAATTTCTTGACAAGAAAATAGAAATTAAATTTCATTTTCAGAAAATAAAACACGAAAATAAAAAAAACAAAAGTGAATAATTTTATATTTTTTTAATACAATGAAATTCTATTAATAAAAATTATAATGAATTATTAAATTTTACATTCCACTTATTTTGGGTGAACAAAGTAAATTGAATTAAATGTTAATGGTAAAATTAATGAGTATGATAGAGAAAATCAAGTGAGGTCAATGAATAGTCAAAAGTGGTTTCTAACAATTGTGGAGGTAAAAAATGATGGTTTCTTAAGATTAGGTGGAAGAAAAAGAATATGAGAAATTATATATTTAATGGGTAAGAAATCGGTAGCGGTTTCTACTACTGCACTTTATCTGGCCATAAGGAACTTTATGGATGTGTAATGAGTAATCTGCAATAACGAAATGAATGTACTACCTCATCCTCACAGACTCATCCTGTAATTTAGCAGCAATAACTTGAGTAATTGAAACAAAGATACAATTATACGCGACTAAATCTAGACAATGGCTTAATGATTGTTCATTCATCAGAAATCTGATCAATCCTACCATTTCTAGAACATCAAGAGTTAACTTCTAAGCCACAACATGAAACATGTAACCATTTCAAGGCCTTGGCTCTTAAGAATTCTCTACCTAGTAAAGGAAAGAACACTGACTTACACTAGACAGTCGAAATGGGCAGAACTTTGGCTTCCTTCGCCGCCCATACTTCAACAGAAAAGTCCCATTCTTCAGTGCTTTTATGGCCTTCCATAACAACCCAAAATGAAACAAGCATTACACCACACACCTAAACAACAACGAAAATCACCTACACAGAAAATCTTCACAAGGCAAAAAGGGAAACAAATACCTGGTCAATGTCTCTCTCAGAAGTACTAGGCCTCAGCAAATCAGCCATTCAATTTTCTAGAAAGGAACAATGTAATCAAGAACCCAAATCCCCATTTCAATCGCCGTTGAAGGAGGTCGGGAATTGCTGATACGAAGCTGGCGTCGATTGCTGCTACAATTTCATTAATCAGCGTCATCATCAGCTATGAGGCATGTGAGGGAGAGGAGGTCTGTTCGCCGGCAAGAGGAGGTCATCGGCGGCAAGAATGGAAGGGTTTCCTTTCCTCTGCACCGCGAAAGAGCTCTTCTTGGCCATGGAGGTGAGGCCGAGAATAGTAAATCGGAGCTTAGCGCGTCGGAAGGATCGGAGCACCGGGACGAAGGAAGGATCGGAGAGCAATGCAAACGGAGAAAAATACGGCAAAAGGTAAAATTGGAGAAGTAGAGTGAAATCGGAGAGGAGAGTTTAACGTAAAGAAATTACGTTATATTCTAATGAGTCCGTCTGTTAAGACAAGGGGTAGAAAATAATGGTAATGATGTGTGTTTATTTATGACTTCATGGTACATTATATAGTAGTACAACATACCTATACAAGATAGGAAAAAGAAATATAATCTAATTATAATTACAAATAATATTTATATTCCTTAATACC
This sequence comes from Rubia yunnanensis, assembly GCA_037428765.1. NCBI lineage: Eukaryota > Viridiplantae > Streptophyta > Magnoliopsida > Gentianales > Rubiaceae > Rubia > Rubia yunnanensis. Next base: position 52,968,764 of record CM075062.1, read on the forward strand.
TTCCCTCAAGTTGGAGCATGAGGATCAGAAATGTCCAACTTGCCAAGTAATGAATGAAACTGGTTACGTCCAAGATCTTTAGTAAAACAAGTCCACAGGTTGATTTGTAGTGCGGATATGATGGGTAACTATAGTACCAGACTGCACAAGATCCCGGACAAAATGACACTCAACTTCAATATGCTTCGTACGTTCATGGAACACTGAATTTGCTACAATATGAAGAGCAGATTGACTGTCACAAAACAAATGCATTTGAGCAGTATGCACGACCCCTAAGTCTTTCAGTAAAGACCTAAGTCATAACAACTCACAACATGTAACAACCATAGCACGATACTCCGCTTCAGCAGAAGACCGAGAAACTGTAGGTTGTTTCTTGGTCTTCCAAGAAACCAGAGAATCACCAATCATCACAAAGTAACCGAAAAGAGAACGCCGAGTAATAGGGCAAGCAGCCCAATCAGAATCACATTAAGAAGTCAAGTGTAACGTACTACGGGAAGAGAGAAATAAACCCTGACCCAGATGGCTCTTTAAGTAGTGCAACACATGAACTGCAGCTTGCCAGTGAGGAACACAAGGGGACTTCATGAATCGAGCAAGTGTGTGAACCGAATAGCTAAGCTCAGGACGTGTGATGGTAAGGTATATTAGGCGCCAACCAGTCGCCTGTATTGCTCAGGATCATGGTAAATCGGGCCATCAATACGCGTCAGATTGTGTTGCTGCTCCCTCGGAAAGTCAATCGGTTTAGAGGCAGACAAACATGTATTAGATAAAATGTCCTAGGCATATTTCCTTTGCGAAAGAAACATCCCCTCCGGTCTTCTAGCAATCTCTATGCCCAAGAAATACTTAAGTTTTCATATGGAAACAAGAACTCAAGTATTTCTTAAACTCAGAGATAAGCATAGAAGAGCTTCCAGCAATGACGAAATCTTCCACATAAACCAGAAAAGAAACAGATCCACGGGAAAAGACAAACAAAGAGTAATCTGCCTTACTATGAGCAAAACCAAATACTCGTAAAGCCTGAGCCAATTTGGCAAACCAGTTTCTAGGAGCCTGGCGAAGACCGTAAAGAGATTTCTGAAGGTGACATACCTGACCATGGGGCGCCATATAGCCTGGAGGGGGTCGAATAAAAAACCTTTTCATGCAAATCACTATGCATGAAAGCATTAGGGACATCCATCTGATGCAATTCCCAACCACGAATGACCGCAACAGATAAGAATAGGCGAACAGAACTCATCTTTGCAACAGGAGCAAATGTCTCAGTATAATTAATCCCTTCAACCTGGCAATTCCCGAGAACCACTAGGCGCACCTTATGACGTTCAATAGTACCATCTGACTTGAACTTCGTCCGGTAAACCCATTCGCAACAAATTTCCTTTTTATCCAGAGGCAGAGGGGCCACAGTCTAAGTATAATTACGCTCAAGCGCAGTAAGCTCTTCAGTTATTGTATCTCGTCAATGAGCATGCTATGATGCCTCAGAATAAGTGGTGGGATCTACACTAGACGTTACTGCACCCAAAAATCTAGAATGCATACTAGAAAAATTATCACAATTTACATAATCGGTAAGAGGATAGAGAACACCTGAGGATCGTGATGGCGCATGAGTGAATGTAGCAGTGAGAGGGGGGTCTTCAGTAGTAAGAGCACATGCGTAATCATCACAATCATAATCTTCCAAATAAGGAGGAGGTCGGTGAGCGCGAACACTCTGTCTGATAGGAGGCAACTCAGCAGCGGGAGGATACATCGGAACAACAAGCAAAATAGGTGACGAAGTTGAAAGAAGCAAACGGCGAGAAGAATTAGTCGGGGCCAGAGACACCGCACCGGGCAGCCGAGCAGAGGGAGTCATCGGAGGTGGCGGAGCATTAGGCGCATGATCGCTGGTGGCATTCCGGGCGGTGCATCGTCAGGCCGGACTATCAAGGGTTACTGGTGATCTGGATCGGTCACCGGAACCGGAGAAGTAGCCGGTGGTATAGGCACGGCGGCATCCGACGGTAAGGGTACGACGACAGCCGGTGGGACAGGAGCTGTGGCAACCGGCGGCATAGGTTCAGTGGCAGTCGGTGGGACCGGTGGTGCTACAATCTGGGCATGTGACTTCGGCGATGGTGGATAGGATGCTGGCAGTGAGGTGGGGGTGTCGCATGGATCTATGGAAGAGGCTGATGTCGAAGTTGCTGCATATGGGAACTGGTCTTCAAAAAAAATTGGCATCCCGACTGTTAAAGATGATGCGGGATTCTAGGTCAAAAAGGCGATAACCTCTCTTTCCAGCAGGATAACCAAGAAACAAACATCGCCGACTTCTTGGTGCAAACTTGTCGTGGTATCTGGGAACGTGTGCAGCAAAACACAAGCATCCAAATACCTTTAAAGATGAGTAATTTGGAGCTTATCCATATAGTATCTCAAAGGGAGTGCGACCATTGAGATGTTTCGTCGGTGTCCGGTTAATTAGATAAGCAGCATTAAGAACACATTCTCCCCAAAACTCAATTGGGAGACTGGCTTGAAATCGTAAGGCACATGCCACGTTTAGTAAATGGCGATGCTTTCGTTCAAATCTACCATTCTGCTATGGTTTATCAACCATGTATATCTCAAAAATGATCCCAGATGCAGTAAAATGAGATCTCAAAGGTAAAAATTCAGTCATGTTGTCAGCCTGGACACACAGTATAGTTCGGCCCCATTGATTCTTGACCATAGCACATAATTCTAAAAATCCAGAAGCTACTTCTGACTTAGCCACTAATAAATAAACCCAAACAGCTCGGGAATACTCATCAACTATTGTATGAAAATAAAATGCACCACTAGAAGATGGAGTTCTATAAGGACCCCAAACATTACAGTGTACTAATTCAAATAATGCAGTAGCATTTGTAGAACTCAATGGAAAACTATGTCTAGTCTGTTTTGCTCTATAACATACAGAGCAAGGTATATTAGTATTATTTGTGCTAAAATCAAGAGTATGAATTGAAGACAACACCGTAGATGATGGATGACCAAAATGTTGATGCCATAAATCAGATGAAGAAACCGAAGCAACTATTGGAATAGACTACATGATATGAGGACAAACGCCAGTATCCAACTGATGAAGCCAATAAACCCCTCCCCCCCTTGCTATTCACCCACGCCAATCACAATCCCCGTACTGATTTTTTGTGAAATGCAATAATTTTCAGTAAACAAGGCTAGACATTTTAAGGCAGATAACAATCTAGAGCATAATAGTAAATTGCATTGCAAAGTAGGTATGTAGAGCACATGAGTAAGGGTGACATCACCAAAACAAATAGACCCATATTGTGTAGCAGACGACTTAGATCCATCAGGCAGTATAACATTCACAGTATAAGTAGCAGTAGTAATATCAGTAAGAGAACCCTTGTCACCAGTTATGTGATATGAGGCTTCCGAATCAAGAATCCAAGGTAAAGTAGACTTACCTGACCCATGGTCAGATAACGAATAAAACTAATTAATTAAATGTATGGTCATACTCCATTGGTCGTCGACAGAGCGGGACCGAAATCAGATCGTGTAGGTAAGCCAGAGGAGGCGGCCACCGCAAACCCTTGCGGCAACATCACTACGCTGGCGGAAAGAGCCATAACACAAATGGAAACCAAGGGTGGATGTATAATTAAAATAAATAATTAAATTCTTGCAATAATGCTGGAGAAAGTGGCAACCAAATGGCAGCTGATCCATGTGGAGAAACAGGTGCGTGGAGACACACGCGCTGAGGGGAGGAGTGCATCTGGAGACAACCGCGCATGGATTCACGCGCTGCTGGTATGGCGCGCACACTTGAATCTCACGTGCGCCTCTATCGACTGAGCTGTCATTCAGCATTGGCGTCGGCGGTGAGTAAGCTTGGACCAACGTCGGCATCGGCACAACCGTGTGAGCAGAAAGATGGATCGGCGGCCAGACGGAGAGCAAGCTTGGACCGGTGTTGGCGGCGGCCCAATCTGTGAGCAGAAAGACAGACCGGCGGCTGGTGGAGACCAAGCTTGGATCTCCGAGCAAAATTGGACCGCCGAGCAAGCTTGGATCTTCGACGGCAACAAATTGGACCGGCGCAACGAGCAAAAGTCGTACTGGCGGCAGACAAAGGTTGAGGTGGCGGCTGCGAGTCTCGGCGGGCAGAGGCTAAATTTTTTTTAATGGCGGAAAGGTAGTTCGGATTGGCGGTGCGTGAAGAACACGTACGGACGATGATGAAAAATTTAGGACGGAAAGGTTTTAAGTTTAGGCTCAGATATCATGTAGAAAATAATGGTAATAATGTGTGTTTATTCATGATCTTAAGGTACATTATATAGTAGTACAAAATACCTATACAAGCTAGAAAAAGGAAATATAATCTTATTATAATTACAAGTAATATTTATATTCCTTAACAGACGATCTTTCCATAAGTCATGAGAAGACCAAGGTTTAAAGAGTAAATTAGAATAAATGAAGATAAAATTTTTGGGTTACATGAATCGTGTTATAATCTTTATTACTGCCACATGTTGCATAATAAATTTTTAATATTGCAACTTAGACCTTTTACCTTTTATTATTCTAATTAAATCTCATTTTTTCATAGGCTTATGGAAAGACCGTCTTTCCCAAAACTTTGCATATTCTAATTAGTTAAATTTAGAATTAATGAATGGATGAGATGAGATTAGATGCAAGCTAGGATTTTGTGTACAAAATTGAGTATAAATAAGGGAGTGCATTGACCCTTATATATATAATGCTTCGGAAATTCTAGCCTCTAATATTTCTTCATTCATTTACATTGAATTTATGAGTCCGTCTATTGAAAGACGGTATTTCCATAAGACATGGAAAAACTAAGATTTAAAGTGAATTAGAAGAAATGAAGATAATATTTTTGGGTTGTATGATTCGGGTTATAAACTTTATAACCACCATACGCTGCATAATAAATTTTTAATATCGAACTAAGATATTTTACCTTTTATTATTTTAATTAAAATCCATATTTTCAAGCCAATATTTATTAGATTTGTAGGGTCTCATGAAAATAAATCTAGGGTCTTAAGTCCAATCTTAACATTCCATTCTTATATCACCATGCAATCAATACCACTAGGTGGATCCTATCAGAATGTTCAACTTAATTCATTGTAATCAGACGGTATCACCCATAAAAGAAACACAAGGTTTTTTTTTTAATGCAAAACACCCTTAGGTGGGGGAGTTATGTATTGGGTTCCCCATGCCCTATTTGAAAATAACAAACAGTTGGTACATGAGTATGTCTAGATCACTAGACTTGAGGCAAACAAAGTTGCCTCCAAAAGGATCACATATTAACAGGTATACATTGGTAGTTAGTGAAGAAGTTACGATCCAAAGGAGAGAATCTCCACCCCTTGTTTGAATTCTCACCCTCGGCCAGGTAACTCCTCGACCAGCTAGTTGGAGTAGAGAAAGCAGCCTCTGGAGCTCTCCCAACACCTTGTCAGTAGAGACCAACCGCATCTCTCAATCTGTTGCTCAGTAAGCCACCATGCTAGTTAAGCAGATCAGCAACTTCAAAACTCTTCCATCTATTGATCAGTAAGGAAACCTGCAACACAACATACAAGAAACTCAGCAGTATCTGTTCTGAAGTTCAAATCATTTCAGTGTGCACGAATGGCTGGAACAGACTGTTTATCCAAAGTAATAAGCCCTCTAATATGTCTTGGGGTGTTAGCCATGGAAAGTACCGGACCAGAATCAAAATGGCATTTTACAAGGGCATTAACCACTAAGTTGCCCTCTCTCAAGACATGTTGCAACTCAGCCCCTCGTAGTGAAGCTTTCACCTTATAGAGTTTATCAAAAAATTCCCACTTAGCTGAATAAGGATCATTTATCATTGAGACCGCAAGTTTAGAATCAGATTCAATTATAAAAGTTTGATCAAGGTGAGGGAATATCTGACAAACATACATTATGGCATCAATTTCCGCTAACAGTGGAGACTCTGCTGTAGAAGCAGAGGAATTGATGCAAATTGGACTACCTTGTGAATCTCTAGCAATCAGTCCCACCGAAGCTAAGTTAGGAGTCCAAGAGGCATCCACATTAACTTTAATGATTCCTGACTTAGGTCTAATCCAATTGATTTTTACTATATTAGGCTTAGGAGGGGGCCTAAGTTGAGGTGCTAGATGTCTAAGTCCAGGTGGTATAGGATTAGAATTGAGTAATTTTAGAGGACACACTTGGAGTGAAAGGATGATCAGGTCTTGAACCTCTTTACAGATAGAAGATACTGAGAAGGGCTTATTTTCCATAAGGAAACCATTCCTAGCTTTCCAGAGTCCCCAACAAATTAGTGAAGGCAGTAATTTACAGTAAATGCGCTCAAACTTAGGTAAATCATCACAGTCCCAGAAAAGGAAAAACCTCTGAGGAATGGTATGGAAAATGTTCAAGTTAAAATGAATCATAGATGCAAACTTAGACCATAAAGCATGTGCTAAATAACAATTAATGAAGAAGTGCTGAATCGAATCCGAGTGATCACATGCAGGGCATTTTGATGCTAAACTAAAACCACAGGTGATAAGCACCTCATCGAAAGGGAGGAAAGAATGCAGTAATTTCCATATGAAAATGGTTATCTTTTTTTGCTGAGGGATTTTCCAGAGAGCAGTACTAGCTAGAGAGGTACCAGATTCAGCTGTCAAGGCCTTATAGCTTGATCTGAAAGTAAAATTCCCTGAACTCTCAGGTTTCCAAATCATTCTGTCCTGTCTGTCTTCCAAAATTTGAGCCCCCTGCAAAAATGAAAGAGTATCATGCTCCAAGTAGGAGGAAATCTGGTCCAAGATTGAGGTTCTATTGTTAACAAAATCAGCCACTGATATATTTAGCATATTTGATGAAATGTTGTCTGGAATGTAATCTATTAGGGGGCCATTGGGGCACCAATTTGCCACTAAAAAACTACAGCTCCCTTTTCCATGTATTATAGATGAATTAGTTTCTGCAAAGGAATTAACCAAACAAATTCTCTTCCATGTGACTAATTTCCTGTAAGATGGTGGCAGTGCCCAAATAAATTTTGACCATAATGAAATACCATGTTGGCACTTCCACCAGAGTTTAACAGAGCAAGCCTTCACTATAGCCTTAATAGATCTAAATCCCAATCCATTCAATCTAGTTGGCTTAGCAATGTCTAACCATTTTTTCCAAATCCTTCTGTTTTTATCCTGAGTTTTCCCCCAAAAAAAGTGTGCCAGTCTTTTTTCAATTGATTTAATGATGCCTTTAGGGGGATTAGTTACTGACCAAATGTGTTGAGGAATTGAGTAGAGGCAAGATTTTATTAGGACCATTTTGCCTCCTCCACTAAGCCATTTGTTTTTCCAATTTTGAAGCTTATGGTCAATGTTAGCCAGTAAAGGATGATAGTATCTCAGTAAAGTTCTTCCTCTAAAAACTGGACAACCTAAGTATTTAAAAGGAAATGATCCTTTTTTCATTCTTAACACTGTTTTGACCTGATTCAGCTTAGCTACACTTGCTGTTTTACTTAGATAAAATTCTGATTCATCAAAGTTAAATTTCTGGCCAGATGTATTTTCAAAAATCTCAAGGAAAGCTTTGATTTTAATTAGATTCGACCTTGATGCTTGAATTAGAATCATTGTATCATCTGCATACATCAAATGGGAAACAACAGGAATAGAAGCAGAAGTTTGAAAACTTGCCATTCTATTATTATGGAAAATAAAGGCCAGACTTCTAGAGAAGGCTTCTGAAAATAAATTAAATAGAAAGGGAGAGAGAGGATCACCTTGTTTTATACCCCTTGAAGCCTGGAAAAAACCTACAGGGCTACCATTTACCAGAACAGAAAAGTATGCTTGTGACAAGTTATTCATGACAGCATTTAAGAACTTACCATTAAAACCAAATTTCAGCAAAATATTTCTGAGGAAGTTCCAATTAATCCTATCAAATGCTTTTTTCAAATCCAATTTCAGCATACAGTTAGGAGTTCTGTATTTCTTATCAAGGAATTTAATTATTTCTTGCAAATAAAGAATATTATCAGATATATCTCTGTTTTTCATGAAAGATGTTTGATTAGGGGAGATCAGGATTTCCATGTAAGGTTTTAACCTTTCCATTAGTACCTTAGAACATATTTTATTAATCACATTGGAAAGGCTAATTGGCCTAAAGTCTTCAAAAGAGCAAGGAGTAGGTTTTTTAGGAATCAAGGTAATCCAGGTGCTGGAGATACCTCTTGGCATTGTAGTTCCAGCAATAAAATTATTCACAGCAGAGATTAAATCTAATTTAATTATAGGCCAACATTTAGAGTAAAACTTAGGGGAGAAACCATCAGGGCCTGGGCTGCTCATCTTATTTTGTCCTTTAATTACAGATTCCAATTCAACTTCAGTGACAGGACAGGCCAGTATATGATTATCCCTTTCCTTGATTATATTTGGGATCTGACTAAGGAAATGTGGATAATAAGTCTCATCAGGTTGTTGAGAAGGTTCAGAGAGCAGTTCTGAGAAGTATTGAACTGCTGTATTTTGAATTTCAGTCTGAGAATCAATCCATTATCCAGTTCCATTTTTTATTTTGGTAATCTGCAATTTGCAATTTCTTTCCTGCACTACCTTATGAAAGAAATTTGTGTTATTATCTCTAAGTTTTTGCCACTTAAGCCTAGCTTTCTGTTTCCAAAATTTTTCCTTTTCTTTTAGAGTCCTTAGAAGCAAAGCATTTTTCTCATTTAGCTTAACCCTTTCAGAAATAGAGGGGTTAATGTCAAAATTAATTTCCTGTAATCTCAATGCCTCCTCTGCTTTTTTAACATTCAGATCAATATTGCCAAATGTATCTCTGTTCCATCTCTGAAGAAGTCTCTTAAGTCTAATCAGTTTTAGGTAAAATCCCATCATGCCTGATTCTACTAAAGGTAAGTTCCAACAGTCCTTGATTAAACCAGTAAACTCTGTTCTCTGAAACCAAGCATCAATAAATCTAAAAGGTCTAGGTTTGACAATGGCCTGGGAAGATATGTGGAGAAGAAGTGGTGAATGATCTGAGGTCTGTCTGTTAAGGATTTGAATGGATGAAGAAGAGAATTTAGTTAACCAGGACATGGTGCTCAGACCTCTATCTAGTCTCTTAGATGTAGGATTCCTAAGCCTAGCATTACACCAGGTGAATAGATTTCCTACTGTTGGGATTTCCTGAATCCCATTTAAATTAATCCAACTGTTAAAATCTCTAATACTTCCTAAGGCTGGAGAACTAGGACCCCTATATTCTAACAAAGATGTTATTGTATTAAAATCTCCAATAAAAATTGTTTCGCCCCTAGAGATAGGTTGTAAATCTGTCCAAAGGGCTTTTCTACCATCCCTATTCCTAAGACCATATATAAACACTGCCTCCATATTCCAATTAAACAAATGATGAAGAATCGAAACATGCAAGAATTGTTCATGGGTTGAAATCAGAGATACAGATAGTGTATTAGTCCACATTAACCATATTTTCCCATTCTGTAATGTTAAATTCTGATCAAATGGGAGTTTCTGCATGTATGTCTGGCAAAACCTATTGTCATGCATCAGCTCAATAATACAGAGTAGCCGTATTTTCTTTATTTTACACAGGTTAGAGAGCCTTAGCGTTGATGTGTCCATCCCTCTAAGATTCCACACTAAAAAATTAACATGAGGGTTGACTATCATTATTCAACAGATTTATTACTTCTTGTTGCTGATCTAAGCATCATCTTATTTAATTGGCTCAGATAATTAGCTTTCTTTGATTTTGCCTTACCTTGTTGCATACCTGTAGAAGCCGAAGTGTTAGGGTCTTGATTGACAGGATCGGTTTGAATGGATATCTCAGCCTCTAGATTGACTCCAAGATTGTTTGGGCAATCTGCTAGATCCTGTAAAACAGAATATCTATTTCCCAACTTACCAGGCTGGGAAAGTGACACATTGCAATGTGGACTATTAGGTAAACACAAGGTGCTAAATCAATTAGGTAAAGCAATATCTACTCAACGTATGACTTGAAATATCTTGTGTTAGTTTACAATACATTATTCGTTAAGGATCATTCGATCTTACAACGGTTTGAGATAGGTAACCCAAGGGATCAATGAATATAAGTCAGTTGCTATGATTTTGTATTCACTAAATTCAAATATAATTTAAACTTATTATCCTTTTATAATTAAGGTAATATTTTAATATCCATTAATCAAGATATATATTTTTGGTTGAAAATAAAGATAAAAATCTCATCTTTTTTCAAGGATACAAAAAAAACTCAAAATTGACCTAAGATTAAAAGATATACTTGTTGAAAGATAATCTGCTTTCCAAATTGTCATATTAAATTTCAGAAACTTTGATGAGACGTCAAATGCATGTATTTTTTGAAGCATTTAACATCTCTTGTTATCTTTTTGTTGTAAGATTGCTACATTTAGGTAGATTTACATCATAAGGGTTTTAGATAACCGTTTTCATTTTTCGTATCTAAATCCTTCATTTTGTAGCATATGTTTAGTCTAATGGATTTTTGGTCCTTATGAACGTCTAGATTCCTTTATGTAAGCTTAATTTGTATATTTCTTGAGAGCACTTAGGAGTGGTTTAGTGAAGGTCATTCGCAAGGATGGTTAAAGAAGGAAGCCACCCACAAAGTGGTAAAAAATAAAGTGAAGAAGGAGAGCAAAGTAGAGGGTGAAGAATGATCTATATTTTGAAGCAGATTTCTGAGAATGATCCAAGAAGAACCAGCCTCCGAGGATGGTACCATTGGATTCATTTTCTTGAGCACTATAACATCGACTACAAGAACTCCTAAAATGGATCAACGGTTCACCCGGAGGAAGCAAAACAAAACTGAACTGTTTTGTGTCGCGACTCATGAAATGGTGTTGCGACTCGCGAAATGGTGTCACGACTCGCTAAATGTTGACCGAGGAGCTCACAATTTTCACAAAATTCTTGATTTGGTCGCGAGTCGCGAAGGAGGTATCGTGACTCGCAAAATTGCCCTGCAACTTGCTTTTTACTCCCCTTTTTCTTGTGCTATATATAACATTACACCCCCTTCTTCCCCAACTCTCTAGGCCCAACTTGGGGGCTCCAAACCCCTAGTTTTCACCATTTTCTTCCATTTCTTCTTCTTTCTTTGTAGATTTGTGTTCTATATTATGGGTTTTGATTATCTAGACTAGTTTTGTACTTGGGAGCAATTGACTGAAGCTTCCACATCTATGTAGTAAGAACCTCTATTTCAATCTTTCTTGATGCTTTTGTTATTTAGAATTCATGTGTTTTAATTTGATGTTTTACTTCATTTATGCTATGGGTTGTTTGAGTATATGAAGTGTTTGTATGGTTTATTGTTAGGGTGTTAGGAAAGTATACAATTTCTTAGCTCTTTGACATGAAAATCCGAGAATATGGAATTAGAACTTCTTGTGCATAATGTGTTGTGATTATTTCTAGATAAGTATGTTAATGTGGATTGTTATCATATTTATCCTATAGAAGCAATGAAAGGTTGAATCTTGAATGTGGTTTGTTCTAGGTTTAGCCTAATGAATGCTATGTTTGGTTAAATGGCTATGCGTTTGGTCGAATGCTTGTTGTTATCAAATCTATGGTTCTTTGTGTATAATGTCATTGACAAAATATCTCTATGGTCGTTGAACGTCTGAAGTGATTATCAATGAGGTTTGCAAATGATCGTTGAATATCTCTGTGAATTACTCCTAAGAAGAAATGAATGTTGATATTCATTTGGGAAGTGAAATTTGGTTTTAGCGAATTTCCTTAATTATTACTAGTATGTTCCAACATAACCTATCTAACCAAGTATGCAATAAAGTAAAGCATTAAAAACACAACACTTGGTTACGCAGTTTGGTGAAATCCACCTACATTTGCAGGGCCTGGTCCAGTTCAGAATGAATCTACTAATCAGAAAGATACAATACAAAGTACACCATACAAAATACTTATCTTTACTAATCAAACGTGTGAATTCTGCTAGCTACCGATCTGCCTTGATCAGACTCTCCCTGACCTTGAAACTCGTCAACACTGGATTTCCTCCTCCCGAGGAATTAAGGTATACGATTCTGAACTTTGAACAGCAAGTCACATATGTTGGAACTTAGAATTCTTGCTCTTTGCAATTCTCTCGAAAGAATGAAAATATGTATGCAGATTTTCTCTGTTAAATCTGTGTATTGAATGCAGTTGTGGTGTCCCCTTTTAAAGTCATGAGCAGATCAGAACTCTTCATGATTATCTCCATAATATTCCTATTACTTATCTGCTTCTTGAAACATATCCAAATCCCTTAAATAAATAGATTTTCCTTATCACAATATCTCACATATATTTGATAATCTCAATACCATATTTGTAGGGATTTTCCATAAACCAAATATGCTTCTTCCAACGCCTATCATATAGCAGAATATTCAGATTTCATTAAATCACAAATACCATAATATTCTGTCATTTTTTCTCGTAAGATTTTCTTGGCGTATTTACAGCTCATCTGCATGTTCCAACATAGAAAGTTTTTCATTTACAAATAAGTTCACAAATTGCCAATTAAAATATTCAATGAACACCACTTGACTTTACAGGAAGTTTTAGCATTCCCCATGGGTAATGAATGTGATAGAATGAGTGAATAATTCAATGATCTACATGAGGTTTGGAAGTGAATATTAATTTCCCCCAAGACTTTCTCTTTGTTGGTTTTATCTCTTTTTCTTAGTTATTTATAGTTACTTAACTTTGCTAGTTAGCTTGTCAAAGAGCAGCCGCAATCAAAGTACCAAAAATCTCTAGAATATGATATAAGTGAAGCATGTGCAACAAAGCATGTACTAGAATGTTTGACAGCTCATACCTTTCTGACCATTTTTGTTTTCTGGACTTCACCTATGTTGGAACATACCAAGAGTTGACATCCTGCCATTAGGTCTTTGAGCAGTTTCTGGCATTGTTCTCTGAGTGACCTAAATATGAACAGTAGCTGCAGATGAGAGGTTTCCTTTGATGAGGCTTGCCAGACTTTCTCTTTACCTCTCGAATCTTTGTCTTGAGAGTTACTGGACTCTTAAGTATCTCTTGTGTCTCAGGCTTGAGTGTGACTGTGTTTTTGAGTGGGTTGTAATACCCAATTCTGTGTCGATCTCCAAAGTTCTTTCCCATGTCTAGAATATCGTTGAGTTTTTCTTTTCCAGAGTTCAGCTTAGAAATTACTTCTTTAGAAGTCTCAGCTCTCTTAGCTGCTAACATTAGCTTTTCATTCAAATCTTCATTCTCCTTTTTAAGTTTAGCAACTTCCACACGCAATTCTTTTTCTTTTTCCGTCAAATGCATTTTTTCTTCCTTCAGCTCTTTGTTTGTGTCAACTACTTGAAGCCACATAGCATACATCTTTTCATAAGTGTTGTAGATTTCTTCATCACTTACAGCAAGTCCATCATCTTCATCACTGGATACTTCATACGAGTCTATGTTGGAACATAAGGCTTCGTTTTTGTCTGATGTGTTGGAACATCCATCATCTGATGCATCATGAATTTTTGCTCCAAACGCCACATAGTTACTTGTGAGTTCCTCTTTGTCATTTTCGTCCTCTTCATCTTCACTCCATGAGGTGACATATGATTTTCCTTGCTTTTTCCGGGTATTTACACATTCAGCCTGAATATGACCATATCCTACACATTCTCTGCATTGTATTCGTCCATGCTGCTTTGGTTCACCACTTTGATTTCTAGAGAACTACTGATTTCCTTGTTCAAATCTCGTCCCACGATTGCCTCCAAATTCTTGTGGCCTTGGTCTATTTCCACCATACCTTTCCATATATTTTTTGTTTACTACTTTCTTCAGCATTCTTGAGATGTTTTTCGTGATAAGAGCAAGTTTGTCAAGCTCATCATCACTGTTAGATTCGTGATTATCCTTTGATGAGGATGTTTTGAATGACAACTCCTTTCAAGCCCTTTTTGTTGCCTGCCGGAATGTTATTTCATACGCCTGTAATGATCCCATTAATTCATCTAGGCTCATGGTGCTTACATCTCTTGCTTCTTCTATTGTTGCGACCTTCATTACAAACCTTTTGGGGAGTGATCTTGAGGTCTTTTTCACCAATTTAGCCTCTTTGTAGACTTTTCCAAGTTGATACGCCATATCGGAGATGTCCCTGAGTTTTTCGTTAAATATAGCAATAGTTTAATCTTCTTCCATCTTGAGTTCCTCAAACTTTGTAGCTAACATTTGTAGTTTAGATTCTCGAACTCGACTAGTTCCTTTATGAACAGTTTTCAGAATATCCCATGCTTTCTTGGCTTGATGACATGTAGAGATGAGTTTGAACTGGTTTTCATCAATAGCAGTGAAGATAGCGTTTAGTGCTTTTGAATTCGCCAGAGACGCCATGAGGTCATCAGGAGTCTAAGTAGATTTGTCTTTGAGTTTCTGCTCCCTTTCACTTGACTCTCCTTCTTTCGCCTTAGAGCTTGTATCAGCATCTTCAGTATGGTGATCACACTCATTTTCAACATAGTACCATGCATGTTAATCCAGTAAGTTGATGAAAACTCTCATGCGTGCCTTCCAATAATTGTAATTGTTTCCTTCTAGCAGAGGTGGCCGGGACACCGAAGCTCCTTCTTTGGTTGTCATAGTAAAACTGGATCACACTTTCCTTGCCACAACCAAGGGAAAAATAAGTGACCAAGCTCTGATACCAAACGAAATTTTCTTTTACCGAATTCTCTTAATTATTACTAGTATGTTCCAACATAACCTATCTAACCAAATATGCAATAAAGTAAAGTATTAAAGACACAACACTTGGTTACACAGCTCGGTGTAATCCACCTACATCTACGGGGCCTGACCCAGTTCAAAATGAATCCACTAATCAGAAAGATACATTACAAAAAACACCATACAAAATACTTATCTTTACTAATAAAATGTGTGAATTCTGCTAGCTCCCCTAGCTACTGATCCGCCTTGATTAGACTCCCTCTGACCTCGAAACTCATCAATGCTGGATCTTCTTCTCCTGAGGAATTAAGTTATATGATTCTGAACTTTGAACAGCAGGTCACGTATGTTGAAACATACAATTTCGGCTCTTTGCAATTCTCTCGAAAGAATGAAAATCTGTTTGCAGAGTTTCTCTGTTAAATTCGTGTATTGAATGCAGCCGTGGTATCCCCTTTTAAAGTCATGAGCAGATCGGAACTCTTCATGAATATCTCCATAATATTCCTATTCCTTATCTCCTTCTTGAAGCATATCTAAATCCCCTAAATAAAGGAATTTTTCTTATCACAATATCTCCCATATATTTGATAATCTCAATACCATATTTGTAGGGATTTTCTATAAACCAACTATGCTTCTTCCAACGGCTATCATATAGCAGAATATTCAGATTTCATTAAATCACAAATACCATAATATTCTATCCTTTTTCTCGTAAGATTTGCTTGCTGTATTTACAGCTCATCCGCATGTTCCAACATAGAAAGTTTTTCATTTACAAATAAGTTCACAAATTGCCAATTAAAATATTCAATGAACACCACTTGACTTTACAGGAAGTTTTAACATTCCCTATGGGTAATGAATGTGATAGAATGAGTGAATGGTTCAATGATCTACTTGAGGTTTGGAAGTGAATATTAATTTCCCCCAAGACTTTCTATTTGTAGTTTTTATCTCTTTTTCTTAGTTGTTGCATGATTAGCATAGTTACTTAACTTTGCTAGTTAGCTTGTCTTTCAATTCCATAACTTAGGACCAAAACCAACCAAACTCCTCCCCCCATTTACTTGCTTATATATATATATATATATATATATATATATATACACACACACACACACACACCTCTAGCCTAATATCAACCTTATATGTTTAAACCCTTAGAAAGATCCCTCTTCTTTGTGGACGACCCCGACTAGCCATTATCTACTTAGTTGTAGATAGGAAGCATTTATGACTTATAAATTTAACTTTGAGAGGTACGGCGAGGACCTCCCAAACTTCATAAATAATTTTCTCATTGTTTTATTTTTCAAACTAGTCCATATTTTGATACAAAAATATTGTTCAAAGTTCAAGCATAACAAACATGAAAATCTCAACAAAACCATAACTATGATTCGTAAGATACAATTGTTTAAAGCCAGTATTTGTAAATTCCAAAATCCAGGTTTTGCAGTATCTTCCTAATCACTTTTATCACTAATTCTCAACCAATTTAAAAAATAATCCAAAGCTTAAAATGTAGATCAAGATCCCAAAATTATGAATGTGAAGAAAAAAAAACAAAACTAAGTTAAGTTTCACTTGCTACAGTTGTTTGACGTTAACATGTTTATTTTTAAGCATGGTAGCACCTAAGTATCAAGACACATGCATTTCAACCTTCAATTTATTATTTAATTCTCAGTAAGCTTTCCTGCATATTGACTTAAAATTATATTTCTGAACCCAAGAATTTTATAGGTATAAAAATCAGTTCAGTTTGGAACTTGAAAGATGGTCCTTCAAAATTGGTTAGTCAAACATATAATATGATGTATCAACACACCTGAAAATTCAAAAAAAAAATTGAAACTATTTCTAGTTGAATTCAAAGCCTGAAGTTTTAAGATATGTACATATTTCAGAACTTATACCCTAAATGTTTAAAAGCTTCATGACCACTTTTCTCATTGGTTTCTTGACCGATTTTACTATCTTTTGATGCTAAAATATAGTTTGAGTTTCAAAATCCCAAATATGTAAGTGATGAACTAATATAGAGCTGGAACTCATAAAATATAGGTTGTCTAAAAACAAGTATATGTAATTTCTAAAAACAAGTATATGTAATTTCTAAAATCAAGATTCTTAGAATAACAATTGCAGCATCTTTGCTGTAATTTTTTAAATGGTTTTCTCGACCAAATTTTAAAAATTCCTTTGCTTAAAATATAGCTTAAATTTTTAGGATTGAAAATATTTAAACATCAACTAAAAAGGAGTTACAGAGAGTGAGATATGATAGTTTAAAGCCACGTGTTTAAAATATCCCGTAGTACTCAAAACACGGCAAGTTAGAATTCAATTATCACACTCATTTCCTACTTTATTTTTAAGGTTCAGGGATATATACTATAGATTACTTTACAAGTATTTTAACGGTATACGATTTAACACATTCAAAGTTATAGTTTATAGGATATTGAGTTCAAAGTAAGGTTCAAACTATTGCATGTAAACCAGACACGTAAAATGTAGAACTTCAAAATCATTTTTCTCACTCGTTTCTTTACCATATTGGTTCTAAATTGTAGTTCTAAATCTCAGGTTTTCAAATATATAAAGCTTATTCTCAATGGATTAATGGATTCGAAGATATAGGCTTTTAAAATTTAGTGCTTCTTTTAAACTAAAATTTTTCAGATTCAAGGTGTTCTTAGACCTTTCACACAAGATTTAGACATATTTTAATCACATTCTTAACAAGTATTTTTTACACAAGAGGTCAAATTAAACCACCTTTTCTTCTGAGGTTTAAGAAGTACTTTACTTGAAAAATATGTGCTTTGTTGATGGGATACATTTTACTTACAACATGTTTAGGCAAGTAGTTTACTAGAAGGTTTCAAAACCAAACAGACATCTTATGGTTATATACAAATGTCAATTGAAAGTATTTTTTTATATTTACTAACTTCAAGTTATCACCTTCACAAGGATCCTCGACACTTTTATCACTGGTTTCAAAGTAATAATGTTATTAGATAGCTCGACGACATATTTTTGTTCATCCATCGCTCCAAACATTTGGTGAGTGAAGTTCTTAATATTTTCTTCGGCTCCTAATTCACTATCTCCAACTGTTCAGCCAATCTTCACAGCCTTTTTCTCAGCTTTCAATTGCTCGAGAAGTAGTCTAACACTATCACTAGGGTCCTTGCACATCGGTATCAAAGGTAAGGAATTGTTCCTCCAAGTCTCGCACCCCCCCTCGGGATATTGCGTTCCTTAATTATATGTATGAATTTTTAAAACGGTTTTTCTAACGAGTGCCCATGGGCACTCGTTAACAACTTCAGATTCCATCGAAAACCGTGTTATTAAATGCAAATCCATCGAAAACTGTGTAATAGTACATAGGGAGTGTAAGTTTTTGAGGGATGTTATTAATCATTAACTCTATTTGCATTTAATAACACGGTTTTCGATGGAATCTGAAGTTGTTAACGAGTGCCCACGGGCACTCGTTAGAAAAACCATTTTTAAAATACTCACAACATAATGGGGTTACGGTTAGCTCGATTTCTATTCCTTGTCATGGGTATTAAACCACCCTAGTCTCCAGGGTCGTCTCTAAAAGGAAACAACATGAACACAAACAGAATCGCCGTTAAGGCCATGTTTGTTAAATAGAACCTATATAAACGATAGTTGGGATTTCTAGGATTTATCCTAAGTATTTTATGGAAGTGTTTTATGTTCCCTAAGGTCCAGAATCTACGCTCTAATACCATTTGCGATGCTCAGGCCCCAAATTCCAGGGGACAATTTGTTACAATAATAATCTCTTAACAATTACTCATGTCTATAGTGGAAGCGTGAAAGTTTAAACGATAAATGCTAATGGCATAATCCAAAAATGTGTCCTCAAACAAAATAAATGAAACTAAGGGTGTAGGGCCACAAGCGTCCTCCACTCGTTATTCGTCACGCTCATACCTTACCTAGTGCTTTAACCTAAAAATATTTTTAAAAGAGTGGGGGTGAGCTTTCACCCGTGAGGGTTACAAGTTCGCAACCATTTTTCGTGATACAATCAGGATGCTATGCATGCATACAGTTTTAAGAAAATAATTTTATCCACTTGAAATAGTAAGTGGGAAAGCATGCCATGCATGATCAGTCACAAGTAATATCACATACAAATCATTTCTCACGAAACAATATCGGGCAGTATATAACTTAGCACGATAGTAACATCACATAGAAAATGATACGGGTCGGGTGGGAGGTTATCGGGGCTATCTACTCATAGCCTTAGAATGGGATCCTGATAATCACTCCATGCTATGCTCAACACGCCAACACCCATCAGGCCAACATGTAGACCAACGTCACTAGTTACAAGAGGGTATATATCGAGATAACCGACGGAACCTAAGGAAGCCTAACTAAGCAATTAAGCCCTATGTCTACCTTGCATGGTTTCAACTATTCAGTAGGGTTTTGGGATCCCAGGACAGGCAGTACAGAAATAAAGTTCAGGCTATGGGCGATAAAGTATACACATAGGAACAGGTAAATAGCTAAGAGCAAGTCAGGCTATGGACGATAAAGAACACCTATAGTAACAAGTAAACAGTCAAGAGCAAGTCAGGCTATGGGCGATAAAGTACATCTATAGTAACTGGTAAACAGTCAAGTGCAAGTCGGGCTATGGGCAATAAAGTACACACATAGTAACAGGTAAACATTTTAGCACAATTCAAGCAATGAATGATGACGTACACCCATAGTTAACAAGTACACGATCAAGATCAAGATATGCATATGCAATGCAGAAAACCGACTCAAGTAATTTATTTGAAATAACAAAATTCGGTAATATAATTAGAAAAAAAACTTTAAAACATTTGATTTTGAAACTATGGGAATAAGTTTTAAAACGATTTTTAAATAGCTTTTGGTTTTCAAAGTGTTTTCTTGAAAATGTTTAGTTTTAAAACAGTTTAAATATTTTTTTGGGAAAGATAGAAACCCCCACATTTCTTGCTACTTAAGGGATATGATTCTCGGTGAAACCTGCAAATATGATATATCACAAACTAATCAAAATTTTATTTCAAGATCTACATAACACAAGGAAAACGTAAAACTGATATGAAATTGAAGGATTCACTGCTGACTAGTACTCATGAAAATGACCATAACTCTCTACACATCATCCCAAAAATTATGAATTTTAAATTCATAAAAACTAGACTTCTATAGCTTTCATTTGACAGTTTACACTTTATATTCCATACACCATTACCTCTTAAACAAATTGCTTTAACACAGACTGGAACAAATTAATTTAAAACTGACCACTACTCACGGTAACAGCCATAACTCATCACAAATTGTTCCAAAAATTATGAAATCTAAACCCTTAAAAACTAGAATCATGTAGATTTCATTAGGAAGTTTAAACTTTTAATTCCAAACATATTTACCCCTTAAACAAAATCACTATAAAATGAACTGAAACAGATCAATTTACAACTGACCAGTAGTACTCACAAGAACAGTCATACCTCATCACATATTATTCCAAAAATTATGAAATCTAAACCCTTAAAAACTACACTCATATAGATTTCATTAGAAAGTTTAAACTTTGAATTCCATCATTTACCCCTTAAACAAATCAATATAAAATGAACAAAACAGATTACTTTACAACTGACTAGCACTCACAAGAGCAGCCATAACTCATCACATATTATTCCAAAAATTATGAAATTTTAACCCTTAGAAACTAGAATCTAATGTCTTTCATCATAAGGTTCACGCATTGAAATCCATACACTATTGACCCTTAAAACAATTCACTTAACACGCACAGCAATCATACAGATTGCTGGTTGACCACGCAGTACTAAATCGACCAGAACTTTCTACCCAGAGATCATAAAAATCAAATGCATATGTCATTGGAAACTAGATTTTGAGACCTTTGATTCAGTATATCCCAAAAAAAAAATTTAATTACCTATTTCTCATTCAAATAGATAGTACCATGTGACCTCAGAACTAAAATCAGAACTGAAAAACATATATACTCTTACTCACACATTACTCATAATTTCCTACGAAGGTTTCTACGTCAGTATCCTACTCATGCCCTGTTAAATAATAAAAATCTTCTTACGATTCGTCTATGAATCCAAGGACCAACGCAGAAAGTTGTAACAATCGCCTTGCCTTCTTATAGTTCTGGTGGAAGTAGCAACTCACTCTGGAGGCTACCTCCAATGCTCCTACGTTCTTCACTTGATCGTAGAAGTATTGTGTTGGTGTGGTTGTTTATGGTGAAGAGGTGATTCTCATGTAGAAAAAGGTTAGGGTTAGGTCTCTTTGATCTTTATATACCTAGGTAGAATACTAATAGGGTTTGGTTAGTTTAGTCTAATCAGGTTTTGATCATAGCCGAGAATCAAGAGCTCTCTTTAAAATTTAAATTTACACAATCTATCACGTAAAACCCATGCCTTGGACTTAGTCTTGATAAATATTGGAAACATCTGATCACACATATAACTCTTTCTCTCACCAAAATTCTTTATATATAATTTCACATTCACTACTATTGCAATTAATCCTCAAATGATGTATCATTTTAGATTTCACCCAACATGAAATAAATTATTGATAAGAGCTTTCTGGTTTAAAATGAAGCTAAATTATCAGGTATTGTAGCACATGTCTTTGTGAACTTTTTCTTCTGATGGACAATTAACTGATCCACGAGTTGAGCCTAGGCTCGAATACTTCGTGCATGCAGGCTGTCATACCAAATTATCACGGTCACTACGGGGAAGATGGAAAAGGCTTTTCATACTAATTGTATGGGTGCGTCGCAAAACCTCATGCTAATCATGTCGGAGTGCATGAATTCCTTTGGATCCAATGTTCCTTCTTAAGCCTTGAGCTGGGTGAGTAGCTTGAACCTTTTAGGCATTGTGAAACTTTTCAGTTCTTCTACCAGTGGGGAGTGTTCTGTCTTGTCTTCGAAGTCATATTTTTTGCTCTATTATAGGTTTTGAAGCTCCATTTGAAGGGTTATTTTTCCATTCTTTGCTCCTAACCTGGTTCTAGGTGGATGTACGTTTTCCCTTCGGTCCCATGTTGGTATTAATAAATTGCTTGTAGAGCTGCTCTCTGTTTACTTCAAGAATATTTGCAAAATTCAACTTTTCTTCTTCTATGGGCGGGGGGATAGGGAGATTGTGATTCTGTGTCATCTCCACATTTTCAGGTTTCTTCCGCCCCAACTGAGTGACACCTCTCCGTGCAATTGTGGCCTGATGCAGATATTGTCTTGTTGTATTCGGCAAAGATTAGTGCGGGTAGTTCACTTTTGCAGGCCTTTCATGTGTTGGGCCTATCTTTGTGAACATGTATATACCACTAATACGTATAAAAATTCCATTCTAATTTTTTTTTCACCATGATAAAATAGAAGATTTTGAACATAATCTTTTTAATTTGTTTGTTGGCAATTTTTATATTGATAATTTTATTAAAAAAGGTTAATCAATTATATTTTTTACTCACTACTAGCTTCTTCTTTTTTTTCCGCAAAACACTCACTAGTGAGCGGGGAAATTGATTAGGGCTCCCACACCCGGAAGAAGAAAATAAACTTACAAGACTTAGAGATCTATCTTTTAAGCTAGACTAGAAACATAGTTAATGCCATCCTCTTGACAGTGATTCCTTCGACAAGCCCTCCACCCCCTGTGTGGAGCTTGCGAAGGCCAGACCATCGAAAGGAAGCAAAAACAGCAAAACCTATACTTTTCAAGCCTATACATATGAGAAGTTACAGACTAAACTTGTGTTTCCATCGGAATTGAGGGAATAGAGTCTCTCTGCGGTTAAGGAAAAGAAAACGCTGTGATGTGAGGAGTTCTTGAAGCTGCGAGGTGTTTCCTTTTCTGATTGCCAATTGAGCCAGATAGTCCGGAGTTTGATTCCCATCTCTATGGATGTGGCTGAAATAAACCTGTCTGAACCTTGTAGTGGCCACCATAATCTTCTTCAGTATCGGCCTAAGTGGCCAGGGACAAGATTGCCCCTGAATGATTTTTATTGCTGCAAGGGAGTCCGATTGAATGTGAAGATGTTCTGTCATCCCTCCGCCACTTGAAGTCCCATCGGATAGATAGCATCTCAGCTCTGATCACTACAATATAAGAGGAGAAGCAGGCATTATCTGTGGTCATGAAAGATGATACAGCATGTATGATCCTTTTTTTTGCATCTCTGATAACACAACCAATCCCTACATTGTCACCATGTATTGCTGCATCACAGTTTACTTTTAACCCTATATCCGGAGGTTCCCACTTAATTAAGTAAAGTCTAGTGATTCTTCTCCGTGTAATGCAAGACAATAAACCATTACTAATTAGTTGACAATTCAGATGGCAAAAATCTTGTGGATGAACCGAGTATAGCAGAGAACATGAATTTGAAATGCATTTCCAGATTACAGGAGCATGGCTCTTTTTGTTTTCATGTATCCATTTATTTCTGATTTTCCATAGTTCCCAGCAAATTAGACATGGCAATACTGTCATTAGGGAACAGTTTGATGATACTGAATGTTTGAAAGACCAGTAAAAAGCCAATCTCTCCCTAATATTACTGAAAGATCTATCTGTGATGTGTAAAGCTTCATGCATTTTAGTCCACAAAAAACTGGCAGTAGCACAAGAATTAAAGAAATGATCATGAGAATCGATGCTATCACATTCTGAGCACTTAGATGGTAGATGTAAGCCTGTTGTCATCAAGATATCAGCAAATGGGAGTGCACTTAAAAACATTTTCCACATGAAGAAACTGATTTTCTTGGGTATGGTTTTGATCCAAATTCTTTTAAAAAATTGCACTTCAGGCTTTTTTGGTCGTAACACTTGGTATGCAGACTTAATTGTAAATGTACCATGGATATCAGGTTTCCATATCAAGTAATCCTCATTACCAGTTAGTGATATGTCCTTTAAAAGATCAGCATTTATATCAGAGCTGAAAAGACAAGCAAGTTTTGGAAGATACTGACCTTTGTTCTTCATGAAATCAGCAACAGTAAGAAAAGGAAAGTTATCCTGTACCTGATCTTCATCAACCTGATTAATCAAGGGACCCGAGCCAAGCCAATTGGCTATCCAGAAATTAGAATTCCCATTTTCTATGATCACCTGTGAGTTAGCTTCTGCTGTGCCATTAATTTTCCTATACCTAGTCCAAGTTTCTGATTTCCTAGCATTATCAGGTAGAGACCACATAAGTTTTGCCCAAGGAGATTGGCCAAGCTGAAGCTTCCACCAAATCTTAATAGAGTAAGAGTCAATTATGGCTTGTAAGTGTCTTATTCCTAGGCCTTTCTCAGCCAATGGGTAAGATAATCTATCCCATGAAACCCAGTGTTTGTTTAATCCATGTTCAGAAGTCCCCCACAAGAAGTTGCTGAAGATTGATCTAAGTTTCTGGACAGTGTATCTTGTGGGAGCCGTAACAGCCCAAGTGTGTTGAGGAATAGATGTCAACACATGATTTATCAATATTATATTTCCCCCACCTGAAAGCCACTGATTTTTCCAATTACTTATTCTTGTATTTACCATATCAATTAAAGATTTGAAATGTTTATTAAGTTTTCTACCTCTATAAACTGTTACCCCCAGATAGGAAAAGGGTAATTCCCCTCTTTTCATGCCTGTTATTTCCTTAATTTCTTTTTCCTTGTTTCTGCTTAAATCTCCTGCATAGTAAGCACTTTTTTGAAAATTGATTTTTTGGCCAGTTGCCTTTTGAAAGATGTCCAGAAATTTCATCATGTTTTTAATGGATTTAGTGGTTCCCTTCATGAACACCACTGTGTCATCAGCAAAAGACAGTTGGTTTAAATTATTTGCAACCCCTGGTGTTTTAAACTGTCTAATATTCCCATTTTGGAACTGAATCCTAAGATTTCTTGTTAAAATTTCAGTTAGTAAGTTAAAGAGAAAGGGTGATAGAGGATCACCTTGTTTCAACCCTCTAGATGGCTTGAAGAACCCACAGGGGGATCCATTGATTAAAACAGAGAACCAAGTTGAATTAATGTTGTTCATGATAATTTTAACTATATGTCCATGGAAACCCAATTTTAATAAAAGAGTGTTAATGGTTGACCAGGAAACCCGGTCAAAAGCCTTCATCATATCCAACTTAAGAATTAGATTAAGTGATTCATTTTTTTTATCCAACATTCTGACAGCTTCCTTCATCATTAATATATTTTCTGTTATATCCTTACCACTTAAGAAAGCTGATTGTTCCTCTGAAATCAGTGAGCTCATTAATGGTTTAATCCTTTCTACCATAATCTTTGACATCAGTTTATTAATGAAGTTGGAGAGGCTTATTGGTCTGAATTCACTAAAGGACTTAGGGGTCTTAGTTTTTGGTATTAAAACTATTAAAGTGCTTGCTACTGATTTAGGAATAGGGATCCCAACTTGATATTCTAGCAAAGCAGTTAAGACATCCTGGCTAATGGTTTCCCAAAAAGTCCTGTAAAAACTACCCGGAAATCCATCTGGCCCTGGGGCAGCTTCTGTGGACAGATCAAAAACACCTGCTTTTGCCTCATCCAAGGTTATAGGCCTTAACAGGTTAATATTATCATTCTTAGAAACTGAAGGTTGTGTTTGTTGTGTTAGAAATGATAAGCATTGACCTGATGGATCCTCATTTTCATCAGATAGCAGATTTTTAAAAAAACTAACTGCTGCATCACAAATTTGAGCTGGGGAATTTAACCAGTTATCCTCCTGATCCTGAATCTTCATTATTTTTAATCTAGCCTGGTTTTCAGTTATGGATTTATGGAAGTATTTTGAATTTAGGTCACCATCTTTAAGCCATTTCATCCTAGTCTTTTGTGCTAAGAATAGATTATGTTCAACCAAATGTCTTGTTAGTTTTGCCTTTGCCTTGTTTAAGGCAATTCTATCCTGAATGGTGCTAGAAGTATCGTTTTTTATTTCCAACTCATCCACTTCTTTTTCTGATTCTTTTAAATTTTCAAATACATTTCCAAAAACCAACTTATTCCATGATTTTATTTCAGCCTTAAGTCTTTTCGGTTTAAGTGAGAAACCTAGGATACCTTGTTCCTGAATAGGCTGGCTCCAGCTATCTGATACCAAATCCTTAAATTCAGTTCTGTTTAACCACATTTCCTGAAATCTGAATGGTCTAGGGGAAGTATCATCTGATTCTGATATCTCTAGCAGCATTGGAGAATGATCTGAGGTCGTTCTATTTAATATTTGAACTGTGGAATGGTTAAATAACTGAAGAAAACAGGTGTTTCCCATTATCCTATCCAATCTCTTTGAGGTTGGATTAACAGCTCTATTATTAGTCCATGTTAGTAGATTGCCAACAGTGTTTAAATCCTCAACCTGCATCTCATTAGTGAAGGAAACAAAATCTAAAATTGAGTCCATCTTTGGGGAGCTGGGGCCAGAGTATTCCCCAACTGATCTAATCACATTAAAATCTCCTCCTATCAGTGTTGGGGAAGAATCTATTTTAGGAGCTATATCTGCATACACCTTAAGCCTGTCCTCTCTACTGTGTGGAGCATAAACAAAGAAAGACTTAAATTTCCTATCACAGTTTTTTACATATATCTCAACCTGGATGTAGTGATTATGGACCTCTAAAAGATTTATGGAAATTCTATCTGTAAACATAATCCAAATCTTGTTATGTATCATTCCCAAATGATGTCTGAACCTAAACATTTTTTTATACATCTCTAGTTGGTTTAAGTTACCTTTAGATTCAATTAATACTAGAAGATCAAGTTTATGTATCCTAGACAAGTGCTTTAATCTCACTACTGAGGTTGATACTCCCCTTACATTCCATATCAAACTTTTAACTACCATTGGAAACTTTGGACTTTAGGGCTAACCTGGAGCTCCTCTTGAGAAGGGTTACCTGAGAGTGACTTTCCTCAACTGTGCTTAATGTTTGCTCCTTCAGATCAATATGCTCCTCTGGATCCTTAAGCTCCTCCAGATCTGTTTGCTCCACAGAATCTGAATGCTCCATCTCTATGGGAGGTTGCACTGGTTCACCTTTTTTCTGACTTTCCTTCTCAGGTTCCCTGGGGGATTCTGGGAAAACGTGCCTTCCTACCTCCTGAGATTTTATTTTATTCTGACTTTGTGCTAATGAAATAAGTTCAATGTTAGGAGTCCAGGAAAAACGGTCATGTAAGAAAATATCTGAATTTAATGGAGTTCTATCTCTAGTACATAAAATGTCATCAGTAAATGATGGACTAAGGATACTCTTTTGCAGGGGAGAGGAGGGAGCAGTGTTATAGCCTCTGGAATCAAATCCTTCCTCTTCCAAGTCTTCAGTAGTTATGATTTCCAGTGTAGCATTAGTGTTTGCCAGGTTTGTCCATTTCTGTAAGGAGCCCTGTGGTACCTGATTTCATTTTTCAGATAAGTTTACCTGAGGAGGAGTTGAGTTTGCTACCTTAGGAAGGTTAGGGCTTAGGGGTGTCCCCTGGTTATGCTGATCATCTGTATTAAGCATCTCTAATACAGCAAATCTATTAACAGTTGTGGATGCTATGTCTTGCCCACTTTGGGCTGAGGCCACTGTGTTAGGGGCAACTGTGTTAGGGGCAACTGTGTTAGGGGCAACTGAGTTAGGGGCAACTGTGTTAGGGTCAACAGTGATGGGAGTTATCACTTTCTGCAAGCTTAGGGTCTGCTTAGGAATGTATACCCTGGTTGTTTCTTGGTTCTTTCCCTTATTGCTCTTGTATGGGCTCCTGATTTCCTTTGGCAGGGCTACCTCAGGATGTTTAGGATCAGCACCCATAATGTTAGTTCCTGAGCCAGAGGATTCCTTAGAAGTTTTCAGCAATTGATCCCTTTTGCAATATGGTTCATTATGTCCTAATTTTAGACATTTTTTACAGTACTGAGGGAAATCTTCATAGGAAATGGCATAGGATTTGTTATGTGCTATAGAACCTAGCCTTATCTTAGTCGGTCTTGGCTTAGAGACATCCATCTCCACACAGAGTCTAATTGTGGAGGGCCTAGTTAGGTTCTTAGTAGGTGCATCAGCAAAAAGAAGCTCTCCTAAGGAATTTCCCAAATCTGTTATAGCTTTAGGGTGAAAGAAATATACCGGGGGGAATTCCACGATGAGCCATACCGGTGCCAACGCTGATTCTTCATCGTAGTCGAAGTGTTTTGTCCATTTGATGATGTGCATTATTGTCCCCCCATGGACCAGGTGCGTTTGAGCCAGCAACGATGGTAGTCCTCGTCAATATCGAAAGTTATTCTGACGTGCCTCGAGTCCATCGCTGAAAGCTGCACATCTCCCTTGAAACCTATCGTCTTGATCTGATTTCTAAGGAATTCCATAGTGGGGCGTCCTCGACTGAACTTTCCGACCAACGCTTTTGAGAATGGAGCGGCAAGGATGTCCACTTCCTCTTCTGGGTATAATACCGCCAATTCACCCTTGAAATTGAAATGGGGGTGAAGGTCTGGTGAATCGAGGTCCGATGATGGATGTGATTGTTTCAAAGCTTGGGCGAAAGAAGGCTTCTCCCTACTCCATGGCGCAGGTGCCGCCATGGCAGGGCGGAGGACGGCGGCGATAAAGCCGTTAGGCGAATTTCTTGGTTTCCGTGAGAGAGTTTTCAGAGAGAGAGAGAGTAGTGCGTCCTTTTAGACTGTATTACTCACTACTAGCTGAAGTCCCACTGCGCGTTGCACGGTATTTTTGATGAACTTATTAAAATTTAATATTTGCATCCCACTTTTAAATTTAAAAAATTCATCTACTAATAACTATGAATGATAAAGTGAAATAATCAGGTTAATTAGAATTCATTAAATAATGAATAAAGTTAAATTTTTTGTTTTTTTACTAAGAAATATTGTGCGAATATTAAGTGTTTAATATTATCAACAATGTTTTAAAATGTTTGCAAAATGATTTGATTGAATATAAAGTATCTGAAATGATGATACTAACCAATCATTATTTTTTTATAAAAAAAAGCATGCAATTATTAAACTAAAATTAATATGTTGAGGCATATGCTTCATATTTCAGTGAGCATCTCAAGTTCATGAGCTTGGAAGAACTTGCAGCATCTTTTACAACATGATTCTATATCTTCATTTTTTTCCCTTTTAAGGAACTAAACCTGACGTTAGTTTCGGTTGCCACTTGTCGGTTCTCTCAGAAACACCTTCTTCATCGGTAGCATCAACCGCTTGCAATCGAAACAATTAAAAAAAGATCTCGAAATCTTTGTTGCCCAAAATTGAAACAATTAAAAAGAGATCTTGAAATGTTCATAGCTAGAAACAACTGGTTATTAGTTACCAACATAGATCACTAAAACAACACTGAAATGATTGTGAGATTAATGAGACAACTGAAAAGAGCACGTATAGTCAAATACTTCGCAAAGATTTGAAATTCAATCAACTTGTAGCTTTAAGTCTATCCACGTCGTTCTGGTTGCTGTATTATGCATATTAACTGGTATCGAGATTGGGAAGTCAGTACATCAAGTATATCTATTAACTGCAAACTTCAATTGCCATGGTTGTTTGCTGCCTCTTTGGCATGGCATACATCTGAAACGCGATCGAACTAATGCTTGAAGATTTTCAAAACTTTTATTCTAGAGAATTTTCTTTCCTGGTTCTCATAAGTTTCATTTTTACGGTTTTCTGACTCATAAAATAGTAATATGGAATAATATAAAGTGAATTAGTGATAGAACTTCAATCGAACATTATATACTAAAGATCAAGGTGTAACCATAGCACTTTAGTGAGAGATTGTTGCGTGATGCATGCGTTGCCAAATTGAAGCGAACCGACGTGGGGATCTAGCTGAAGCATGAACACAATAGTTACTTTCATAGATAGGATTAGTATCTAGCTGAAGAAGTGTACCTGCTACATCACCTGAGGAAGAAGCTCAGAGAAGAGTGTCTTTCTCCCACTGCCATCGAAATCATCTCGAGAGTGATGTCTTGAAGTGAAACTAAATTAGTTTCTAGAATACCCACTCCAGCCTGGTAGGAAAATATGAACACTGGCAATGGCTGCAAAATTCATGGATTAAATTTCTAATTTCATTCACAAGCACCTAAAACATTTTCAGGCTCTAACCTATTGTAGGCTATTGCATCAGGGATTTAAACTATGAGATTCGTACTGGCAAATTAAGGCTTGGTTGAAGTCATTAGAGGAAACTGATGAAAGCAATGAAAGGAAAGAGTCACTTGATCTCTTTCAAAATGTATTAAAGAGAAAATAAAAGGGTTGTAAAATAAATGGTAGTACAAACAATACTATCAATGAGAAGCACATGACTGCATCTAAGATATGCCAATTAGTTTTGAGGACTGATTCACGTGCGTCGATACCAGGATTGAGTAACTCTACACCTAAAAAGAAGCTGCAAATAAATACAAAAAGTTGAACAGACATGATTGTGGTGATATTGTTTAATATTATAAGCCATTTTGTAGATGATTTTCCCCATTTGACAAATTGGAAAAGAGTGACACCCTTTCCCATATGGTCATGCCGTGATATTGATACCCCTGGCACATGAGTTTAATGAAAATGACAGTGCAAACATGTCCTCAACATCGTGATAAACAAGCTCCTGCACATGAGCCACATGATATCATACCACTGTCCAAGCCATAATACTACAAATAAAAAATGGTGAGCAATAATATGATCTCAGTGGTGATATAGAAGATCTAATTAATCTTACATCCATTGTTTAAATTCTTATCCTCTAGGAATTACAGCTCGGACACTTGTATTTGTAGTGCTTGATGTGATCAGCTTTTGCTGGTGTAATCTTCACGCATTTTCCGTTGAACCAATTCTCACATTTTCCGTTGAACCAATTAAAAATCCTCATTCTTCATCCATCAAATAATCATCTGAGTATCCCATATTGACAAGACATGACAAGGTTAGACATGTCCTCTCTGGTCAATTTAAGATGGGAAGAGGCTTTATATCCTTGTGCACCATCACACAAGTATGAGTTTAAATCTAATTCTCCATATGCCAACGTCGTCTTAAGTTTTTTAGGAAAACATTCATAGCATTAGAGGGAAAGAGAAATAGAGAGAGAGGAGGAGGAGGCTTAGAAAATGGCCCGATACTAAATGATTTTTGGTCATCAGTTACTAAAATCACGGAATACATGTTGAAAGATTCTTGGCTTCTTGAACAGCAACACGAGAGATGTCCATCAATACTTAACATGACTACTTAGAGGGATATTTACCAACATAAGAGAAATAGTATAACATCAAGTTCTCGGTCGGAATTCACAACAAAGAAAGATTCTTACATGCCATTCTTACGAAACCCAAAGCAAGCACCAAATTAAATGCAACAGAAAGAATCCATGAGTCGTTGTGAACAGCGAACAACAACCAGTGACAACCAATCCTTCTCTTGCATCCCATCCCTAGAAAAATTGACACCCAATGTAGGCTCTGGACGATTTGGAGGTACCTCATCACAAGCAGGTTTACTTCCCACCCTTCATTAGGCAGCCCATTCAAGCACAAATTCTTTTCTGCACCATTGCAACAAACATTGCTACCATATCTTCCATAAACTCAACAACATAAAGTCAAGTGTAATAAAATTCACAGAAAACTATCCAAATTGGATAGCAGGAGCATTACTTTCTACTATTTGAGATTCATAGTTCATCCAAACATACTTTCCACCATAGTATTCTAGTCAGGAAAGTGGCAAAATCTGCACATCTTCACATTCGAAGCCAATAACGTAAAAGAATTCACCCAAAAAAGTGTCTTTCAAAACATGGAGCACCAGGTTTTAGACCATCAGCAAATAGAAAGGAATACAAGCAAATCCTTTCATACCAAAAATTAAGAGATCATCCATATAGTTACTCTCTTTGTCCACAATTAAACTATTAGAGTAAGTTTTTCCACAATGGCACAAAATATTATAGTTCCGGCAGGTATTAACAACAATTTAAGAAACCTCAAATCAAACGCATACCACTGAAACAATACCTCGGACGCATAAAAACAAGAATAAGTAAAATGATGTAGAAAGATGACAGGCTTTCATTGAACCTACTTAAATCCCAATTGATCATAACACATAACGAACTAAAAACAAACTTTAAACAAGTGCAAGAACACGATTGAAATCAAATTTTCTTGAGTAAACATAAGCAGCATCAAATTAATCAATCACAAAAAATTGATTACAATACCACAAATGCTAGTACACACATCAAGCATTTTCATTACAACCTCTTAATGCATCGGGAGAAGGGTTGAACTAAAATATTATGTGACATCAAATGAGACAAGAATGACTGTTCACCCTCCCAAAAATTCTAAGTAATGATTCAGCCATATCGGCCACAAGCAGATTCATCCTGGGGAAATTAAGTCGATAACTGTCTTAAGTAAGCATTTTTGCTAAGATCTATACCACCAAATTTCTATAGAGCAATAACTTGCTCATGTTAGAAAATTACCTTAACTAAAACCATGAGAATCAGAACAGCTTCTCGGAGCCCGGGATTATCTCTGCACTGGTATACCTAGTGTACACATATCTCACTTCACAATAGAATTCGGACAACGAAGTGAATATTAAAACGGAAATTAACACTTGAGAGAAATTGAGATGGTGTATACTCCCTCCGTCCCACTAAAACTTGTTTTTTTTAACTTTTTCAAAGTCAAAATTTGTAAACTTTGACTCTAAATTTCAATTAATATACACGTGAGATCTTATTAGATTCATCTTAACGTCTATGTTCTAAATATTTATTTTTTTATTCATAATTATTATATGTAGTTAGAGATATTAACGGTCAAATATGATCATTGAAGACCATGAAAAAATAAATAGGCAAGAATTAGTGGGACATAGGGAGTAGTAAAAATAGTTAGGACAAATATCATTTACAATTGCAGCATATTGTATATTGCAAGGCTACATGAACAAATATGCAAAGTAGGAGCATTAAGAGAAGAGATGAAGCAACACATTTAGGCGAGCTTTAACAGGGAGAAAAAATTGTCTAAGTTGCTCCTTACGTATTTTCCAACATGTATTACTGAAAAAGAAGAATGCCAGCTAAAAGAAAACATGTAAATGAAGCAGGACAGTCCAAAAAGGATTCTCACATCCTTCTCTTGGCCCTCATAAGTTCTTCCATTAAGCAATCTCTTCACTGGGCCATTTTCAGTGCACATTTAAATGTAATTTGAGCTAGAGTAGCAATTTTGCATTAACAATTCTGCTACTATCTAGCAAATTTATCCAGAAGAAAGTCCTAAAGATGGACCTCTTGGATTTCAGTAATAAAGAAACAAGCATTGCGCTCTAGCATGCTTGGATACTAAAAATCTCACAATGCTATTTTTTTCTATCACTAACTATACTTATATCCTATATCTAAAATTTGTAACTACTTAGAGCAAACAGACTCTAGCAACTCCATCACAGTTAACCACATTCCCTTCTCTTGCTGCATTTGTAAATGTTTAGGCATTATTATTCTCTTCTTTTACTAAAAGACACTATTGGTATATGCATCATAAGGATGGTCCTACGTCTGATTCCAACGTTGTATTTTACAATTCAAACGATAAATAAAATTCAAATAATAAAAAGACAGGAAACTATAACTTTGGTGAACATAAGGTATGAGCATTCAGAACCAACAAACTATAGTCATTCTACAAGAGTAGTCTCAACAA
The DNA here is from genome assembly GCA_037428765.1 of Rubia yunnanensis. NCBI lineage: Eukaryota > Viridiplantae > Streptophyta > Magnoliopsida > Gentianales > Rubiaceae > Rubia > Rubia yunnanensis. Next base: position 53,002,547 of record CM075062.1, read on the forward strand.
GCTCATATCAATGCACATAACAAATTAGACCAACATACACTTGGTATGTACGTACAAAATAGAAGTCAGAAAAAAATCAAGATCCAAAAACTATAAAGTTTGATGATGCGGACCTGCTTTAATAAAACAGGTAACTTAGAGGCTCTAGAAGGAACCTCGTGATTTGCAATGGCAAAATCAATTCCCCTGTATTTAGACATTATCATGTCACAAGTAAACCATGTTCGTTATTCCTAAAACATGTCAGGCATTAAACAATAAAAAGCTCTCATCTCACATTCTTTTCCTACGTCACCAAGACACACATGGACACAACACGAGATCGGCGCAAAAAACACCACCAAATGTTGAGTATTAAGAGTTTATAATGTTACACATTTCAAGATCATTGCTAGCAAAAACATCTGTCTCGTTAACAATGAAAGCTTTAACAAACATGCAGTTCTACCTAAAATATTAGAGGATAATTGTTCCTCAGATAAAAGGCAAAACAAATTGTAACCCTTTCACTACCACCCTTACATTAACACGAAAAATAGCTGCAAATCCTTCCTAGTTTTACCCAAACCCCAGAGCTCTCACATTTCACTGTATTATAAGACAATACACTCAAATAAATATTTCACGAGTGTTTCCAAGAGAGATACAGAGATTGGAGGTCTCCACAATGTCGATCTTACTGAGGCTCTTCTGCAGTTGCTTAATCCTATGCATGTTAGTACCTAATCGATTAATAACTGACCCGATACGGATAGCGTTCACACTTAAAGCCTGTGAGAGGTTGCTCTCTCCGCCGCTGCCCGCCGCTACAGACGACGCTAGAATCCTCTCGGTCATTCACCCAAGCCTACGATATCCTTTTCACCGCTACAGCCACCGGGAATCATCTTCACCACTATATTTATTTACACTTGGAAGCACTATATTGAAGGGGCAGAAGCAGTTGTGCCTGATATCAACGGCCTTATAGCGTCGATAGAAGCTATGGTTTCTTTGTTCTCGTCGCAGGCGATAGGTTTAGCATTGTCGTGAAGCCATACTCCTTAAGCTGCGCATCCAGTGAGGATATGATTTCCACAAATGGCTTGATCACGCCAGCCCTAGTCATCTTACCCATCGACAACAACAAGAAAATCTTACCCTCTCACCGAATTAAGAAAATATCAGCCCTACTTTACGGAATTCTGCATTGAACCGAATTTCAACGTGCGATTGAAAATAGGGGAAAGAAATGTGGATTCAAAACGACGTCATTTTTGTAAAGCGGGATGTCAAAATGACAATCAATATCCCTGGTTGACTTATAAAAACTAAACAATATCTATTATATGGTGCTTAGGATTAGTGTAGTCCAACTGTGCGATGTGTGGTATTATTAATTAAAAATTAGGATTAATTTTCCGGTATTTTTTGTGTCTTACATCTAAATGAGAAACAAAGAATTGTGCTAATAATTACAAAGTTAGTCATCCAAAGAATACTATACGAGTTATGAAGTGATATAATCAATTTAGTAAGAAATCGTTGAATACTGAATACAATAAAAAATGGTTATTCTTATAATATTTCATTCAAATTATATATATATATATATAAATAGTTATTTATGTATTGAGATTAATTTTAAAAGGTTATAATAATTATAAGTTTCACATTGCAACAAATAAAAGTAAATATCTTATGACCCTATTAGTTCCACTAATTATAAAATATCTTCGTCTAACAGTTAGTCGATCAAAACAAGACTTTTTGATATATATATATATATATATATATGAATATATATATATATACTTATTTCTATCAAAAGTGATCTATCATTATATTAAAAAAATCTAAACCTTTTGTTATTCTCGATTCTGTAGTTCTTTAAATTTTCTTCAGTGGTATATATAGATATAGTATAGTGAAATATTTATGGTCTTAAATATATATATTTTTAGAAATTATATACTCCCTCCTTCCTACCTGCTTTGGCCACTCTACTTTTTCAAAGTCAAATTTAGTAAACTTTGACCATTAATACAAGTTAATTTATATGTGATATATATATCATGTGAGATAATGTTAGATTCATCAGCATCTATTTTCTAAACATCAAATTTTTATGCAAAATTGGTAGATATAGTTAGGGATATTGACGGTCAAAGATTATCATTGAAGACCGTGAAAAAATTGAGTGACCACTAGTAGTGAAACGAAGGGAGTATGTTTTAATAGGTTATGATTGATTATATATTGTAAAGAAATAAAATAAATAACATATAATAATATTGATATGTCAGATTTAGACAACATGGTTTTGGTTAGTTAAAATGATTAAAATACCCCCCTATTGATAGCAAATCTGTACAAAAACACCACCAAAACATAAAGTAAAGAATTTTCATCATATTGTGCTTTTCGATGAACTAATTTACGTATTTTCTAGCTATAAGTTATATCATTACCTTTAAAAAATATGAATGTTGAAACTAAGATTCTAAAATGATTCACAAATATTCTAAATACATGAACTAATTTATACGTATTTTAGCTGTAAGTTCTGTCATTATCATATAAAAATAAAAAAGTCTAAAACAAATCATTAAAATGATTAACAGACATTCTAAAAATAGGAACTAATTTATACATTTTCTAATTGTAAGTACTATCATTATCTTTTAAAAATAAAAGTCTAAACTAAATCAATAAAACGTTTAACTAATATTCTAAACATATGAACTAAAGCAACTCAATATACCATTTGTTTGGGACTTTGATCTATACACAGATTGGATAGAGTTATAGAGATCCTAATGAAAAAGGCTACTTTAAATACAAAGATTTGATAGAGTTATAGAGATTCTAATGAAAAAGCCTATTTTTCCAAAAATGATGCGCAAAGTTCCAATCCAAATGGTCCCGGTAGTAGTGCACTTGTTGATGATGAAAGCTAATGCACCAAAACAGAGCTGCATATGAGAGTAGGAAAACTGCAGTAGTGCCAAAACATAGAAGCTAACAAGTGTCAAAAGTGATGAGAAGCAACCTTTACTTAAACACTACTCTATGGAAATTAAAGCATAGGAAAACCAAGTACTTAGAGGATGCCAGTCACAACCAACTTTCCAATGAATTGGCTAGATAAAATCTGCTTTCTACCTATGCTAAACTAGCTTCTACCAAGTCCAAAACTAAGAACAAAGAGAACTAAACTTTTACATTAACTCTAACTCTGTTTCAATAATCTAAAAGGCCCGACAAACATATGCAAATGCTAAAGGGGATATCCAAATAGAGTAGACAGGTGGCCTTGAAACTGATAGAGTTTCCAAACAATACTTGTGGAGAGAAAAGGAAGAGAAAACCCAAGAACACACACCCATGAACACAAAGACAAGGACTCCTATATTAGATGTACTTTCATAAAATCACGTTACCTAATTCCAACAGCCTAGATAGCCTAGACTTATGTAGTAGTTTATTGTATGCATTCTTCCACACATCCCTTTTTCATTTGTCAGCATCATCTCATTAGTTATGTCAATAGAGTCGCATCTTTGGCTAACTACTCTAAACATTAATTAGCAACTGTAAACTAGCACAAGTAACCTAAACTGACTGAAAAACTAACTTCCGCAGGAAAACTGTTGTATCGGAATGAGCTGCAAGAGGATAGAGCATTAGGTTCACGTGTCTTGGAAAATAATAAAAATTATTCTTGCTGAAAACCACCCGTGACATACGTATACGACAAAATCATAGAGTACCATGCTTCTGATGGAACCAAACACTTTCCTTGGATGTTCCTACTCAAGAACAATATCACTTATATCATATTTTGGGAACATGACACCTTCTGCTAATTGGTAAGTTAGAATGTACAACTACTTATTTACATATCTCAATATTTCTTGAAGAAGAAAAACTGCAACCCGAATGTACTAACTTGTGGAGTATATTTATAACCAAAGACGACTAATGTTCTCTGCTTCATACACTAAATGGCTGCACATGTTAAAAAAATACTTCTCAGAATAACATATCTGTAGAGCGCAAGATAAAATACACATAATACACATGCAATGGTGTATTAGTAAAGACATACGTTAAATCACGTAGAAAGAACATATTCATGTATTATAATCTACATAGCAACAAAGATTAATGTATCTCAGTAGTTAGTAGTATTGCTCCAAAATCAAAAGAACTCAAAAATAGATTAGGTAGAAAACCTCTCTGACCATCAAAACTTTCTGGGAACAATATAACGCAACAAAGTACAATATGAAAAGAATTATTATTAAACATGAGTACTTAGGGCTCCAGCATCATTCTTCATTAAGGTGTCATTTTCATTAATCTTTTCAATTGCTCTTGTTTTTTAAGCGGAATCATCCTCAACACTTCCACGGACCTCATAAACAACACAAGTAGGTCTCACGTTATGTTATAGATCCAAACTTTTAGCACGAAAGCACGTTGAAAAGAGTAAAATAAGAGAGCTAGAATCAGTTACCAAATTCTTCTATGCCCCTGGGTTTGTCATCATGCTCTTTATGAGTGACTTCAGATGGTACCCAGAAACCAATTTCTTCTGAAAACTCTGCCCATCTTGGCCCCAAAACTCTTACAAGAACGCCTACAAATTTTTTTTTTGGAATTACATAACAAGTAGAAACAGATTGAATAATTTCATAGTTACGGCTCAAAGCTAGTTTGCTTTTCATCTGACATACCCAAAGGTCCATGAGATTTGAATTCCGCCATGGATATATTTAAAGTATCTGACTATCATAGCACCAAAAAATATATTCACATAAGGTAGATGGCAGAGGGGTTGATATTACCCGCTTTTCAGGCAAAATTGTCGTTCGCACCCTTTCATATGGCTATTAACCATTCACGACAGCAAAATTCTCCCTCAGTAGTCCATTAACAATAAACAGAGAGATGCAAAACTTTAACAATAAACCACTATATGATATTCTTGAAAAATAATTGAAAGAACAACTACAAGAACTACAGAAAGTGGACTTGTTTTTGGGGAAAAACACATATTCTCTGGACCAAACTATGTTACGCCGACATCTGGTCAAACCTATAATCAGCATCAAAACTAAGATAATGTTAACATCTACTTTGGACCAAACTTTGAATGCATCTGAATTGGAAAATATAATTGATATGATACTAACACGATTCATATTTTCAACATCTAAATTGGATCTACATACCTAAACAAAGAATTCAACATAAGACAGAGCAAGGGAGGTTACGATATCTGCCAAATAACATTCAAACAAAAAAACATATTCAAGAAACCAACGCTAGTCCAATTTCCAACAACCAGAACCAAACTCTGGAAATATTTTGAAAATAAGACCCAAACTATAATGGCTAATGTAATAATTTGCATAAGGAACTACAACAAGAACCAGACTCTTATGCTAAACACAGTAATTCACACAAGGGCCACAAACAACAAGAACAAAAGTCACAAATGGTAAGCTTATCACACTTATAAAAATTTCAAGCTCAATGGAACAAAAAAGCTAATGAACCTCCATTTAGAAAAACAACCAAACAAAAAGAAACATTATAACCAACAGCATTCAGACAACCTTGCCTTATAAAATTAATGTAATCATCAAAAACATGGAAAGGGACTGAGAAACTTCACCCATCAAATAAAAAGTGAATCCCACAATGGCCAATTTATTGTAAAGTAGACAGGACGTCGATAAACTGCATCTTCAAATCACAGTAAGTTTTTCAAGATTTCTACTCCTTTCCTAATACATCAGTTAGCAGTTGATGTTAAATGATAAAGAACAAAAAGATAGGGCATACAATAGATGTTACTCCTTTTAAATTATCCTTCCAAGAATTATCCGATAGAAGGATTCCTATTTTATCCAGAGTGCAAATATATTTATCTCCAATTAAAAAGATGGAATAACAACAAAAGCAACAAGAAGAAAATAGTACACATTGGTGCCAAATTACACTGTTAGCCCAAGGTTCTTGTATGTATGGTAGACCTTCTAGTTCTACAAGAAGACAAGTACAAGTTAGTCGCGAATAATTTTTTATACTGATAAACTAACATTCACAGTGTGCCAAATGTACAGGTGCAACACAATAAGTTGGCAAAGGTCAACAAAGTTATGCACATCAAGTCTTATTAGCTTGTTGTTCAAAAGAATCTTGTATAATGAATTCTTCTGACCACTCCCATGTAATAACTATATATATGTCTATCTGTACATTTATATATATTGTGTTTAGAAAGTGTTAGATCCGTACCACACTGGCAACAAGGGTAGTTGAGTTGCCCTTCCCAATAAGTTCACGAGCTGAACTTTCAATTGTCTGAGGTAGATGAAAAAAATGTGATCTTAAGAACTTTCTCTCATAATCATAGAAACAAAACAACCAAGGGAAGAGTGCTCTAGTAGGAATATACGTACCAATCAAAGTATATGATGTAACCTAGAGCTTGTTTCATTCAAAGAGGTCTCGCCAACTTGTCTCTGGTTGCAGAAAAATTAAAAGTCAATTAGACATTTGCATTATAGAACGTAGCACAATCATACATGTGAAAAATTCCTATCTTCGCATATAGAAACTAGCTCCATCAGATGACTCCAGTCCCGCTTCTTCAGTGAGCCTCTCAAGAACAGTCCCTTGAGTGATAAGAAGAAAATGATGGTATAATACGTGCTCCTTTCAATAGCACATTCGCCACTTTCGTGTATAGCAACATGAACCCAATTTCCACAGGCAAATTCATCCACGTCTTCAAAAATGATATAATCTCCACAAATCAGATCCTCTTGCTGATACAGAGCTTCGAGGGTTACCTTGTTGGCACTCTTAATAGGTCCAACAAATAAGCACAAAGGCCTCTCAACGGCAGGAGAAGGCGGTGCCGGGAATCGACGGATCTCCGGGAAGAGTACCAGATTGAAAAGATATGCCGGACTGCTCAATGTTCCCGAGGTGACCGTGAAATCGAAAAGGAGTTTGGGAACGAAGAGTGGCATTAAAAAGAAATCAGAAAATGACGTCGTTTTAGTTAGCAAGGGAAGTCAAAATGACTCAAGTAGCCTCGATTGACAGACAGAAAGCAAACAATATTTATTATAGGGTGCTTGAGATAAATTTATGTACTTCCTCCTCCCTCTTTAACTTGTAAAGATTTTTTTCATGGTTTCCAATAAAAATGTTTAATTATAAAAATATGTAACTATAGACCATAATAATGAATAAAGAATTGATATTTAAAAAATATATATTATGACAAATCCAACCAAATATCGTTTGATAATATCATTGCTCATGTGATTAAAGAGTGATAATTTTTACTTTAAAAAAATGTTCTTTGTAAGTAAGACAGAGACAAAGAGAATAAAATTGAGCGTGCTATAATAAAGAAAGTGGAGGGAGTATATACGTAGCATTATTATTGCGTTTTCTACAAAAATGTGTAAAAAAGAATTTTCTTCTCGAAATAGAAAGATTTCATTGATTGAGCAAGCATGCATGGGACATTGGATAGTTGAATGTGTACACGTTAGTGGGCACGTGAAGAAGTCAAGCGAAATGGGATGAGCTGAGAAGTATATACTAATATGTTCCAATCGGCACAAATTTTTTTTGATCTTGAATAAATATTTTTAACTATATATATGTATAGTAAAAAATAAAATATAAAAATTATATGTTACGATAAATTTAATCGTATTTTATATAATAAAATTATTATTTATGAATTTCAGTTTCACCTAAATTCTGAACCTTAATGCCAAGTTGTTTAACAGTTTGGTGTTGGAACACCAAGATTAGTTTGGTTTTAAACGCAAAACTAAACACGCAGTGCACACACAACTTGTTTACGCAGTTCGGTGCAAATACACCTACGTCTGCGGGGCCTTGCCCAGATCAGAAACCATTCACTAGAAAGCAGTCTTTAGTACAAGAAGCTTAACTTAAATACTAATCCATTGCTAACCTATAGAGTGAATGTTGTGAGCTCCCCTCACTGTCGATCCTACGCCGTTGAACCCTCACGATCAACACGTCTCCCTGGATCTCCTCCTCCTGAGGAATTAAGACTTCCTTGTTTCTGATCTTTAAGAACTTGGTCGGTTGATTTACGAACCTCCAAAACAAACACGGCAGATCGCTCCAAAGTTCTCAACGTAGAGAATAGTCGTGGAAGCGTCGATGATTGCGTTGTAATCTTCTTCACTTTATCTCACCGCAATCCTGCCTTCAATAGACTTCTTTCCTTGTCGAACTTCTACACCAAATAGACTTCTAGTCTAAGGAAAGATCTAATACAAATCTGGTATTTAAATGAACAATCCTGTTATCAATAGGACTTGTTCCATAATTAACTACTTAACCAATTCCTAACTATTACAGGAATATTCGTTTACCAGAATTAGATGACCACGAAATCAATCAATTATCTTCATAATATTCTGATCAGATCGCACAATTATATCCCATAATATACTCCTTAAATCGTGGACATCAACAACGCAGCTGCTGGAAACTGCTGGACAGCAGTGGTGTTCAAACACCATATCACCAGGATTCACTCAGTGGTGTTCAAACACCAGATTACCATTATTCACAATATGCCATACATAAGTCCAACTCCGGAGGACTTTACAATCTCCCCCTTGGCATATTGGTGAATTCATACCAAATTAGCATAAACACCATAGAACACCAGAAAACCAAGCAGCATAATAACTGTAGAATACCAGAATACCAGATAGCACAATCAGCACAAATTACCATAAAATCAGCTAGCAATTCAAAAATTTCAAAAATCCCAAATTCTCCCCCTGAATTCATTAATATGACAAGAACACCAAAAAAAATCAATCAGGCCAAACTATCGTCCGATTCATCCGAAGTACCAACATGTGATCCGTCTTGAGCTTCTGCCAATAAAGCTTCTCTTTCAGCCTCCAAGTCTGCAATCTCCCCCTGAATCTTTGCAATACTAGCCTGATGACGACTTAGTAGTTCATGACACGCAACTGCCCTTGCCTCAATCGCTTTCAGCCGAGCTGCTCCTCTATCCAAGCCAGTAGTCGCCGGAGGTGTCCAGGGTAGATCCTTCACTATCCGACCGCTCAACGTCCTGAGTGTTGGTCGTAAAGCCTGAGTAGAGATTATCTCATCTGTTTCTCTTGCACCTGCTCCTCCTTTCAGCAGTATCATGGAAATAATACACGGATGGACAAGTGATTCCTTCCTAGTTTTACGAGCACAATCCAGAATGTCATTAAATATGAGTCTGCCCAAATCCACTCGTTGCCTCGCACCAAGACTATACAGCAGCGTTGCCATTTCTTTTGTAACCATGGTGCTGTTCACTGAAGGAATCCAGTTATGCACCGCAACCATATATAGACAGTAGTACCTGGAAGTCAGGTTCGAAGCTGGTATTTGTTGTCTCCCAGCAAGTGGCCAACTAGTTTCCACTCCTCCTGTCAACTCAACTGCAACCTCATCAAAATTTTCTGGAGCTTGGTGTTGAAACACCGATTGAGAGTTCTTGAAACTGCCATGCTGCAAACACCTATTTACAGCCTCAGGAGAAAAAGCAATGATTTTACCTCTCACATAGACTCTGTGATACCATCCAGAGTCTTCATCTTCAGATTCTTCCTTCAAATTTGAATAAAATTCCAGTACCATTTGTTTGTTGAACTCTGCAAAGCAGGTGGCAGCTCTAAACACCTTAAGGTATTTGAGAAAAGCAGTAAAGCCACAATCTTCAAATTTCTTAGCATCAGCCGGTCTCTCGGCTAGGATTTTCCTTCCACTGATGAATTCATACTTGTCTTGAACATCATTGTCATACCATTCACTGCTAATGGCTTTACTGACCTCAGGTGCAGGCAGTACTTTGGGCTTTATTTTCTCTGCAGAGTTCTTCTTCCTTTCTGCCCTCAATCTCTTCAGCTTCTGTCCAATAGGTTCGTCACTATCATAACTTTCAGCTGTGCCCCTGTCTCTGCATCGTTTTGATCTCCGAATTTTCTTACTTGCTGAGGCCACATTCTCTTCAACAATCTCAGGCATCTGAGGTAAAGATCTGGCGTCAGATGCAATTGGTGTTTCAACACCATCTTGCTGCCTTCTCCTCTTAAGTCCCTGAGCTGGACTTTTCTTCAGTGGTGTTTCAACATCACTCCCAAACATCTCAGCAATTTTCTGCTCCTCAGTCAGATCTTCTCCTGGTGTTGGAACACCAGAACCCAGCACTGCAGTATCGTCTTCCACATCAGTGCTAAACATATTCACTTCTTCTGATTTCTCCTTTTCAAGCCTTTCAGCATTTTCATTCTCATCTTCAGCTACAGTTCCAACAGTATTCTTCTCTGAATCTACTCCCACATCTTCATCACCTTCTTTCTCAGAACCTGATCCAAGAAATGCTGCCAGAGCCTCCTCGGATCTCATAAATGTTGCCAGAGCCTCATCCAGCGAAGAAGCATCTCCTGGTTCATTCATCGGATTTTCCTCTGTATCAACTTTCTCAGCACACCCTTCTTCTTCTTCACTGTCACTAATCTCCAAAATCGGAACAGGCAAATTTCTGAGTGACTCTTGAGTCTGATTCAGGGACTCATCAACACAAACCATCTCCATAGCTACATCAGTGGATTTCACCACTTTTATCCAGGGCTGAATCACAGCATCATCACCCAATTGTCTGAGAATAGGCCTGTGCAGGGACCCTATCCGTGTATAGATAGTAAAATATTGGCCTAATTCATCTCCAACTTTATACTGTTCACCGAAATCTACTCCAACTAGTTTGGCATTATAGTCACTAATTTCCTTAATTTCTCCTATACCACCAGTCAACAATTCCTCAAGCTTAAATTTGTTAATCTTGCCACGCAAATGTTCATACTTTCTAAGGTCTACATAACCCCTGTTTTGCACCATCCACTCTATGAAATCAAGAACAGAGCTAAAATACATTCCATCATAGACGAAAGAATGGTCAAACCTAGCTTTCCGTCTCTGAACTTTTCCACCCCACTTGGCTAGTGTCTGCACTCGATCTCCACACAGCTCGTCCACATTCGCATCCACATCGAGCTCTTCAAATCGCGGATTCTCCGGCACCCGCACCTTGACAAATTCTCGGACCATCTTCTTGAACTTGGAGCTCGCCATTGTTGCAGGGTTTTGAGTGGGTTACAAAAAGTGAGGGTTCGGCAACTGTTTCTGATGAACAGGGAGTTGTGAGCTATGAGGAAGATGAACAGTCGAGTGTTTGAGTTTGTGTGGGAATCAATTTGTCACTTTCTCCTTTTTCCCCCCTTTTTCCGAAACCCAAAAGACCTTCTCGTTTCCTTTCCTTCTGAATTCAAGCCTAGGCCCAATAAGTTTTCTTTCGGCCCAGCCGATTTTTCTCCCTCTGAAGTCCTCGGTGTTTAAACACCACTTCACAAATTTTTGGTATTTTCGGTTTTTTTTCATTTTTCATTTTCACCATATTAACTAAGAAACAAAGCAACAATAAATAATACAGTAGAAAGTACAGATCAGAGTACCTCACATTCGACAGACACCCAAGTGTTGCCTGAGTACTTCAAACGTCTCACCATCCAGAGGTTTTGTAAAGATATCGGCAAGTTGTTCAGCTGTTGGCACATACTGGACTGTAACTTCTTCTTTTTCAACCAAGTCCCTAATAAAATGATGACGAATATCAATGTGCTTCGTCCTCGAATGTTGCACAGGATTCCTGGAAATATCAATAGCGCTTTTATTATCACACAGCACTGTCAGACTTACATCATCAAACCCATAATCTCTCATCATCTGCTTCATCCACAAAAGTTGTGCACAACAACTCCCAGCAGCTAAATACTCTGCTTCAGCCGTAGACAAAGATATTGAGTTCTGCTTTTTGCTATACCAGCTGACTAGATTCGGTCCAGCAAAGAAACATCCACCGGTAGTACTCTTACGATCATCAGCATTCCCAGCCCAGTCTGAATCACTGAATCCTACTAACTGTGAATCCTTGTTTCGAGAAAACCATACTCCATACTCCACTGTTCCACTGATATACCGAATAATCCTCTTCACTGCCGACATATGTGATTCCTTTGGATCTGCTTGATAGCGAGCACAAATACCAACACTCAAACAAATGTCTGGTCTACTTGCTGTTAAGTACAGCAGGCTCCCAATCATACTCCTGTACATTTTCTGATCAACACTTTGTCCATGCTCATCTTTTGTCAATTTATCAGTAGTAGCCATTGGAGTGCGTATTGCTTTTGCGCTTGTAAGACCAAATCTCTTGATCAAGTTTTCAGCATACTTCTGTTGATTGATGAAGAGACCATTCTTCTCCTGAATAACTTGCAATCCCAGAAAATATGACAGTTTCCCTACCATGCTCATTTCGAATTCATTAGTCATTAAATCAACAAACTCCTTTAACAGGACTGAAGAGGTGGATCCAAACACAATATCATCTACATAAATCTGTGCAATCAGAATGTTTGAACCTCTGTGTAGTACGAACAGAGTCCGATCTACTCCCCCTCGACGATAGCCTTTTTTAATCAGAAAGGTTGTCAGTCGCTCATACCATGCCCGGGGGGCCTGCTTGAGGCCATATAGTGCCTTATTCAACCGATAGACATAATCAGGAAACTGTGGATCTTCAAACCCTTTAGGTTGCTCCACATACACCTCCTCCTTTACGACCCCATTCAAGAATGCACTCTTGACATCCATCTGGAAAAGAGTAAAGTCCAGAATGCACGACACAGCCAACAACAGTCTGATTGACTCCAATCTGGCTACAGGTGCAAAAGTCTCATCAAAATCTATTCCTTCGACTTGCGTGTATCCTTGAGCAACTAGGCGTGCTTTATTCCTTGTGATATTACCATCGGCATCAGATTTATTTTTGAAAATCCACTTGGTACCGATCACATTGACATTTGCAGGTCGTTGAGTAAGAACCCAAACATTGTTTCTTTCGAATTGCTGTAATTCTTCTTGCATGGCAGAAATCCAATATTCATCGAGCAAAGCCTCTTTATAATTCTTCGGCTCCGTGAGTGATATGAAACAAGATAATCCTGCCAATTCCCTGTAATTTACACGAGGTTGATCCCGAAGTTGCATTTGTCTGGACGGACGCTGTTCCGATTCAGGTGTCTCGGTTTCTGGTGTTTCAACACCAGTTGACGATGTTGGTGTTTCAACACCGGTAGGGAACACTGGTTCCAGCACTTCACCTTCTCCAACTCTGTCATCCTCAGAATCATCTACCACCACATTAATAGATTCCATGACCGTTCCAGTACGTTGATTAAGCACTCGGTATGCTCGACTGGTGGGAGAATATCCCAAGAATATCCCGACATCACTTCTAGATTCAAACTTAGCTAACGGCTCACGATCTTTTAGAATATAACACTTACTGCCAAAAACATGGAAATACGACACATCAGGTTTCTTCCCTTTCCAAATCTCATACGGTGTCTTCTCAGTAAATGGACGCAAATATACTCTGTTGATGGTGTAGCATGCTGTATGAAGCGCCTCAGCCCAGTATTTAGAATGAATTTTCTTTTCGGCTAACATTGCTCTGGCCATTTCCTGCAGTGTTCGATTCTTCCTTTCAACTATACCATTTTGTTGCGGTGTGATGGGAGCAGAGAACTCGTGGTGTATACCGAGTGTCTTACAGATGTCATTAAACCTAGAGTTTTCAAACTCCTTTCCATGATCACTTCTGATACGGGCAATTCTTGCCTGAGTAGATCCCTTTTCTACATGTAATTTGTACACCAAGGTCTCGAAAACTTCAGCTGCCTCTGACTTCTCTTTGAGAAAAGATACCCAAGTATACCTCGAGAAGTCGTCCACACACACAAAAATGTACTTCTTCCCTGCAACACTGGGTGTATTGATCGGCCCCATTAAGTCCATATGTAGAAGCTCCAACAGTCTTGATGTTGAAACATCATGAACAGCGTGATGTGGGATCCGAATTTGCTTTCCCTCTTTACATGAGCCACACACAACCTCCTTGCTTTCACCGATTTCAGGAATACCTCTGACTGCATTCAGTCTGGAAATACGTGCCAGAGATTTGTAATTTATATGTCCCAATTTTCTGCGCCATAGAGTGCTGTCTTCCTTCTTCGAGCTCAAGCATGTCACATCTTGATCGAGCAAATAACAATTATCTATTGACCTTGTTCCAGTGAATACTCCAGTCCCATGGTTAACAATACATTTTCCTTTGTCAAAGTTAACTGTCATATCATCGTCACATAGATGGCTGATGCTCAATAGATTAGCCTTCAGACCTTCCACAAGCAATACATCTTGAAACACAGGGAGTCCTTTAATCGCCAACTCACCCTTGCCAATTATTCTGCTCCGTTTTCCATCACCAAATTTAACATGTCCACCAAATCCAGGTTTGAATTTTTGCAAGAATTCAGGAACTCCAGTCATGTGCCTTGAGCACGCACTGGCGTACTGGTCGAATGACTTGTTGCGGATTCAGATTAACCCGTGCGTTGAGAGATCCAGTTTTGTATCCTCCAGTGTTGAATTTGTGCGTTTTATGTTCCAAGTTGGTGTTGAAACCTCGAACTGGACTGGTGTTGAAACATCGATATGGGTTGGTGTGCATGCCTCGATATTCTGTGTTGAGAGACAGGGTTCTCATCAGTCTAAAACATCTGTTTGTCACATGGCCTTGAACTCCACAGTATCCGCATCGTCTGACTCTTTTTGTTGAACCATGCTTCTCAATTATTCTCGGAGCTGATGCATTTTGATCTGTCTGATGATTTCCTTCTTTCACTGTCCTTTCATAGCCAATGCCAAATTTGCTCGTCTGTCCCATCCTTAGACACTCTTCGAGTTTAGCTTTCCCAGTATTGAGGCGTCTAATGGATTGTTCTGCCTCCTCTGCTCGTTGCACCACTACAGCAAATTCCTTCTTGAGTTTTTCCAGATCTCGAGTCGCCTCTTCCTTTTCACATGCATATGCTTTAGCATTCTCACTTAGCTTCTTGTTTTCAGCCTTGAGTTCTTTGTTTTCATCTGCCACTTTTAACCACATTTTGTACATTTCCATGCTTTCTTTGCGAATGTCTTCATCACTAACGCTTCTATTTTCTTCATCTGAGCTACAGATCTCTTCTTCGTTCAGCACACTGAGACTTTCTTTACAGAAGTTGTCTACCTCCACCATTGACACCCCGAAAGCAACATGATTTGTATACTCATCTTCATCCTTAATATCATCTCCTCCATCATCATCACTCCAGGTTGTGGCATATGACTTTCCTTGTCTTTTTAGTGTATTGGCACACTCAGCTTGTATGTGTCCAAAACCTTCACACTCTCTGCACTGGATTCTTCTATTCAGGTTCGGATTTACTGATTTGAATTTTGGTGTTTCAACACCAGTAGATTGACCAAATCGTGGAGTGGAGTTTGCATTCGGATTTTTGCTCCCACTTGACTTTTCTTGTGGTTTCCTGCTCATCTTCTTCATAAATCTGGAGAAATTCCTGGTTATGTTTGCAATTTCATCTGTCTCTTCATTATCTGTAGAATAATCAACCTTTCCAGTGTTTGTGCTTGAAAACGCCAATTCTTTCTTCCCCGTTTTAGTTTGCAACATCTCCATTTCATACGATTCCAGAGATCCCATAAGTTCATCAAGTGTCATTGTTCCTGTCCTTCCATTTTCATTTATTGCCGTGACCTTCATGTTGAACCGTGGAGGTAATGCCCTCAATACTTTCCTTACAAGTTTTTGATCTTTGTACTTTTTGCCAAACTGAAACGCCTTGTTTGCAATATCTCGGACTCGTCCATTAAACTCGGAGATAGTTTCATCTTCACGCATCTTCAACTCTTCAAATTTGGTTGTGTAATACTGCAGCTTTGACTCTCTTACAGAGCTTGTTCCCTCATGGTAAATTTGTAACACATCCCATGCTTCCTTTGCAGTCTCACAGTTCGAAATCATTTTAAACTGATCTTCGTCCACAGCCGTAAAGATGGCATTCAATGCTTTTGAGTTGGACACGTGCGCCTTATGCTCCTCGGTGGAATACCTAGAGAATGGTTTAGTGGCAGTGGAGCTTGATCCTTCAGTTGTGTCACTAGCAGGTGGAGTGTATTGATTTATGACATAGTTCCAAGCTTGATCATCTAGAGCTCCAATGAATACTTTCATACGAGCCTTCCAGTAAGCATAATTTCCTTGTTCCAGCAATGGTGGTCGCGTGACTGATGCCCCCTCCTTTGGTGCCATGGTGAAACCTGATCTCACTCTCCCTGTATAGGGGTCAGCAAGTGCCTTGCTCTGATACCAATTGAATTTCAGTTTCACCTAAATTCTGAACCTTAATGCCAAGTTGTTTAACAGTTTGGTGTTGGAACACCAAGATTAGTTTGGTTTTAAACGCAAAACTAAACACGCAGTGCACACACAACTTGTTTACGCAGTTCGGTGCAAATACACCTACGTCTGCGGGGCCTTGCCCAGATCAGAAACCATTCACTAGAAAGCAGTCTTTAGTACAAGAAGCTTAACTTAAATACTAATCCATTGCTAACCTATAGAGTGAATGTTGTGAGCTCCCCTCACTGTCGATCCTACGCCGTTGAACCCTCACGATCAACACGTCTCCCTGGATCTCCTCCTCCCGAGGAATTAAGACTTCCTTGTTTCTGATCTTTAAGAACTTGGTCGGTTGATTTACGAACCTCCAAAACAAACACGGCAGATCGCTCCAAAGTTCTCAACGTAGAGAATAGTCGTGGAAGCGTCGATGATTGCGTTGTAATCTTCTTCACTTTATCTCACCGCAATCCTGCCTTCAATAGACTTCTTTCCTTGTCGAACTTCTACACCAAATAGACTTCTAGTCTAAGGAAAGATCTAATACAAATCTGGTATTTAAATGAACAATCCTGTTATCAATAGGACTTGTTCCATAATTAACTACTTAACCAATTCCTAACTATTACAGGAATATTCGTTTACCAGAATTAGATGACCACGAAATCAATCAATTATCTTCATAATATTCTGATCAGATCGCACAATTATATCCCATAATATACTCCTTAAATCGTGGACATCAACAACGCAGCTGCTGGAAACTGCTGGACAGCAGTGGTGTTCAAACACCATATCACCAGGATTCACTCAGTGGTGTTCAAACACCAGATTACCATTATTCACAATATGCCATACATAAGTCCAACTCCGGAGGACTTTACAATTTATATATTAATTTAGATATGTGGTCAAAATTTGACATTTATAATTAAAATAAAATTTTGTACATAATTGAGAAAGAGGGAGTATGAGAAAAGGATTTAATTGGGTGCCAAATTTATGTATTACTCCGTCCCAGTCGAATGTGCACACTTTTTGGTCAACTTTCTTAGATCATGTTTGACCAACGATAACTTTAGTTACGTATATTAACGGTGTGTTAAAATTTGATATTTAGAAAATACAGCATGCAGAGAATCCAACAATATCTCACATGATGATATTGGTATCTATATACTAGTTGAAATTTATGGTCAAATGTATTTTGAGAAAGTTGATCAAAAAATGTGCAGATTCGACTGGGATGGGGGAGTAGTTAACAGTTGCGTGAGTTAGGTTAGACTGATTCAACCAACAGAGCTGTTAACCTTACCACCGCCAAATCACCGAACTGTAGTACTATTTCTCCACATGTATGTGACCTACATAATGTAACATGTATTGTAGGTGATCCTGCACCAACAAAATGGAATGCCATGAATTAATAAATGCACACCCCAACAATAACTTTTCTTTAATATTCTCAAACGAATGGGTAAAATGGAAAAATAATCCAAACATATTAGACTCTTAATTAGTATTGTCGCTGTTTCTTTATTAGGGACACTTTCCTTTTTGGATTGTTTTATTTATATATACATATTTTTTATTTTTGATAAAATTTATTTAATTTTATCCACTATTATACTCTTTTTACTTTCTATATTCAATTTTATCCACTTATTTTTTTCACCTAAATTTAAACACTGAAATTTATGGTGCGTGAAATGGGGTGTGTAGTTGACTATTGAATTAACTCAAACTCACAAATCGTAAACTTTACTATCGATAAATACCTTGTCATAAGTTAAGTAATTTTTAGTATCAAGTAATTTTGAGTGTATTTTTCTTTATTAAAGTTTTAAAGCACAAAAAGGGATTTTAGAAATAGTAAAAATACCTTTCTTAAATTAAAGAGTTTAACAAATTATAAGATGCCATAGTTGATGGCCAGGCCATTTGACTAAATAACATAAAAATACATTTCACAATTAATTTGTGAAAATTGGAGTTACTTGATAAATTCTCAAACTACGAGGGCATCTCCAATGGTACGGGGTCTTTCCTAATTTTAGGTTCCACATATCAAATTTTGATTAGATCTTCAATGTGATGTAATCAAATATTATTGATTGACGGTAGTTTTTAAATTCTGATCTCCAATGCTACCGTTAGAATTACACCTTTGGTATGATGTGTTTATAACAAAATGGTTAAAACTTTAATGACGGGGTAGTTGGGTGATTGAAAAAATATTCGATATTTTTCCTAAAAATGGAATTGGCCGACAGTAACTCAAATAATTAACGACATCTACTTTCAAACCACCGCTTTCGTGTACTCCACCGCTAAAGATATTGAATCCCCTTCCAAATTTCCACCGACCCCTCTGTCCAGCCCCTCATTGATCGGTTATATATAGAAAGTGCTCCCCAAACATTCTTCCAGACCCACTGCCAAATCAACATTTCTCTCTTCTTCTGCACACATATGCTGCTACATATTTGGTCTTCTTAGCCCACTACCTGCATTTTGCAATGGATTCTGGTAATGATAGCATTGTACAAGCCCTCCAGAACAGAACCATTCTTGTCACTGGTGCAGCTGGTTTTCTTGCAAAAAGTACATACCACTTCTTCCTTCTTCTTCTTAATTCAATATGCTTCAATATGCGTATGTGTTTTTCTTATTGATATGATTGCTGTTTTTTTTTGCAGTTTTCATAGAGAAAATTCTCAGAGTTCAGCCAAATGTGAAGAAGCTCTACCTTCTTTTGAGGGCTGCTGATAGCAAGTCAGCCACACAACGCTTCAATTCTGAGGTACATTAGTTCATCAAAACTGTAATGCTTCTGGCATGCAACTCCTTTGTTACTTGCACGTATTCCATCCGTCCTAGAATCCTTTTTATGGTTAACAAATCATATGTTTGACTATTAATGTGTTAAATGATACCAACAAATGCATATTGATATTTTGAATTTACTTATTACGATGATCCAATAATATAATATTGTTGCTTATACATGTATTCAAAAACGCGGTCAAAATTTAAAAAAGAATATTATTAAATATTAAAGTGCCCAGTTTAACATGAGAAAAGGAAGTACTCTAAAAATAAGTCCATATGACGTACAGTTAGATAAAAGTTTTAAAACTGCCTCATTTTTGTTTTCCAATCAACTCCAACTGCGCTCTATCTTATAGCAAATTCGTTCATCAATCAATAATACTGATTTTTCATACACTTACGAACAAGTTCATCTTGAAATTCTGATGAGGGATGATGGTATCTAATTAGTTATTAAATCTTGGAATGCGAGGCTAAAATAAGAAGGTTTATGTTGTTTTGGTGATGTGTTCAGATTGTAGGAAAGGAATTGTTCAGGGTGGTTAAAGAAAAATGTGGGCCAAACTGGAGCAGCCTGATTGCTCAAAAAATCACGGTGGTTGCTGGTGATATCACCAGAGAGAATTTAGGAGTGCAGGATACAAATTTGCTTCAAGAGATGTGGGAGGAAGTAGATGTTGTCGTTAACCTAGCTGCAACTACCAACTTTGATGAAAGGTATAATATTATTATCGGTTTTTCTAAGGAGTGCCATGGGCACTCGTTAACAACTTCAGATTCCATCGGAAACTGTGTTTATTAAATGCAAATCCATCGAACACTGTGTAATAGTACATAGGGAGTGTAAGTTTTTTAGGGATGTCATTAATCATTAACTCTATTTGCATTTAATAACACAGTTTCCGATGAAATCTGAAGTTATTAACGGGCACTCGTTAGAAAAACCGTATTATTATATTCACAATCCATCATATTTAACAATATTAGTAATTAATATCATCTTGGTTTCTTGTGCAGATATGATGTATCCATCGGCATTAACACCATGGGAGCCAAACACGTCTTAAACTTTGCAAAAAGGTGCAATAAAATTAAAGTGCTGCTGCATGTATCGACAGGTGACTAACTATTTGATCATTTATGCATTAATCCACAAACTTTAAATTAAGATTTAGAGCAATCTGCGAACTATATTTATTCAAACGTTAAAAGATTGCTTATTTGCAAAGTCCTGCTCCATAATGTGACTATTGCAAATTATGAATATTATAGTACTCATTCTCTCTCATAGTACTCATTCTCTCTCATAGTACTCATTCTCTCTTGAAACCTGCAATTTAAGTATTAAATTAGTCAAAATTTCTTAATTTTAACCATAAAATTGAATTAGTGTTTAACTATACCTACTTTCGTGTGATACCTTTTTTAGAATCATTATAAAGTATATTTTTAAAATATCAACCTTTCATATATTTAAATTATCCTAATGAAGGATATTAAAGATCAAACATTTTTCAATTCAATCACTGAAAGTTAAAAGGTGAATATTGAAATGGGACAAAGGGAATACGTATATCAGATGTGAAAAAATAAAATAAAATTATAGATAGATCAGCCAAGTCTTTTGGTGAGCTAACTTAATTTAAAACTCGTATTGCACATGTTTTTTTTTTTTTAAATAATATTGCACATACTTAAAAGTCAGACCTAAGAGTTTAACTAAGCTCATCTGACCTTAAAGTCAGACCTATAAGTTTTCTCTTTGACCTTTTGTAATATTGATATATCCAGACAATGTTTTCACTTCTCCTTTTCATCTCACAAGTCACGGCAAATGTCTAACTTGCTTCCTCAATATAACATTTTATACAATTAAATTTCATTATTCACCCATTTACTTTTATTGTTTATACTATTTTGTGGTATAATACACAATTATCCTTCTAATTTATTTACGTTATTATAGATCACTTCAAATTAATCGATGGTCTAAAATGTTTGTGATATAATAAAAAATATACTTGAGAATATATTTAACTAAAATATGATGGTAAAAATCAAGCATGAAATATTGAATTTACATCAATAGTGAAATACTTTCTAGTGAAACTTTCTAGTGAAAGGAAGAGAGTGATTATTCTTTGAGTAATAATTTGTTTGATTATTTTATCTTCAGCTTATGTGTCGGGAGAAACGGAAGGAGTGATTCGGGAGACCCCTTACTCCATGGGCGAAACATTGAATGGAACAACTGGATTGGACATTGATCATGAGATGAAGATAGTTGACGAAAAACTTAAAGAGCTCACCACTGAAAATGCTTCCGACCAAGAGATAAAATTGGCCATGAAGGATCTTGGAATTCAACGGTTTGCCACTTGTTCCCTTTTAAATAATTTTGTCCCATTCATGAGCACACACTTTAAAAAAATATCAGGCACACGGTTTAAAACAAATGGAACCTACTCTCCTGCAATAAATTTCATACTTTATTATTTGATAATATTTATTGGACAACTTTAAAGACATAATTAAATAAATATATACATATAGATAGATAATAATAATATTACATGTGATATTGTTATATTCATCTTAAATATTAACTTTTTATTAACTATAGTCATACGCAGTTAAATATATTAATATTCAAATATTAGTTAAATATATTAATATTCAAATATTAGTTAAATATATTAATATTCAAATATTAGTTAAATATATTAATATTCAAATATTAGTTAAATATATTAATATTCAAATATGTTTCTTAATAACTGTAAATTTTGTTTATTGAAATTTGAAATGTGACGGACTATAAATTTTTGTCACCTGGGTTGTTCACATTATGGCCGTGCATGTGTTTGGTCTATCTGTCAACTGGAAGTATTTGAGTCATTTTGACTATTCTAAGTTCAAAAAATTGTCTGAAAATAATATATATACCAATATTATAAGATGTTATTGGTTTTAAAAGTATAATCAATCCTAACTTGTTAAATGCAAATATTATAATATGTTACTGATTTTAATTCTTTACTATATCTAATCAATCATAACTTGTTAAAATATACATCTTCTAAAGATATATTTAAAACCATAAATATCTCAATAATATATATATATATATATATATATATATATATATATATATATATATACAATAAGAAAATCCAAAGAAACACACACAATTTGAAATAACAAAATGTTCAGATGTTTCATACAATGATAGAGTTCTTTTGATAGAAATATGTACACATATTTATTTATCCCAAGCACCATATTTTAGTATTGTTTGTTTTCTATCTGTCAATCGGGGGTATTTGAGTCATTTTGACTACCCTAAATCCAAAAAATTGTCTAAAAATAACACATATACCAATATTATAATATGTTACTGATTTTAAATGTATAATCAATCATAACTTATTAAATGCAAGTATTATAATGATACTGATTTTAATTCTTTACCATATCTAATCAAGCATAACTTGTTAAAATATATAACTTCTAAAGATATATTTTGAAACCATAAATATCTCAATAATATATA
Source organism: Rubia yunnanensis (assembly GCA_037428765.1). Classification (NCBI taxonomy): domain Eukaryota; kingdom Viridiplantae; phylum Streptophyta; class Magnoliopsida; order Gentianales; family Rubiaceae; genus Rubia; species Rubia yunnanensis. Next base: position 53,025,367 of record CM075062.1, read on the forward strand.
TATATATATGAAACAATTTGAAATAACAAAATGTTCAGATGTTTTATACAGTGATAGAACACTTTTGATAGAAATATGTATACATATTTATTTATTTATGTAAATGCGACAAAGTCTTATTTTAGATTGACTAACTGTTAAATGAGGAAATTTTATAATTAATGAGACTAATAAGGTCATTTAATATTTATTTTTATTCATTGCAATGAGATATATACATATAATTATAATACTTTTAAATGAATGTTAACATATAAATATATTACTAACAATTTGAATAAAATATTATAAATTAATCAACTTTTATTATAGTCCATATTTAACATTTTGCAACTAAATTAATTATTTTAATTTATAATTCATATAATTTTCATTAAATAACGAAACTTTAAAATTTAAAATAAAATTTAATTTTAATATTTTAATTAATAATATCGCACAACCCAGTATGTTATTCCACCCGCCTCTGGAATAGATATTCTTCTGAATCCCACGTCTGACGACAAATTAATGTTGTGAGTTTCCATTGTAAAATTTATACCACTTTGACTAGTGGTTCTCCCGCACCTGAAAATTAGCCGTTCTATAGTTTAGTCTAACAACCAAAAATATCAGTCTTAATACTCGTACGGGGTCCTTTGGTTCAACCCAAGAAATGGAAAGGAATAAAGAATTGGAAAGAAAAAGAAAGAAATGGAATAATCCTATTTTATAAAATTTGTTTGGTTTAATTATGAAAAGGAAATTAAATTCTCTCTTACTCTCTTTGTTATTATTTGATTCATACTAAAAAAATAAATATTAATTTTTAGCATTATTTGTAAAATAATATATATAAGTATAAATTATTTCAAATGATCAAATCTGCTAAAAAATATAAAAGTATTTCACGAAGAATTGTCATATCTAGTTCATATAAAATAGGGTAATATGCAGATATAACCCTATATGTTGAGGAAAGTGCAAATATAACCCTGAGTTATTTTTTAGTTCAAATATAACCCTATCTATTACACATAAGTGCAAATATAACCCTGAAGTGATTATTCCGGCATTGACTGGTCATTTCCGGCCATTGACCGACCGGAAATGACCAAATTGCCCTTCTAACCTAATACAAACTTAAAAAGACAAAATTGCCCTTAGTTTCTATTGACTGGCCATTTCCATCTTGCCCTTAAAAGACAAAAATGCCCCTGCCCACCACTCCTCCTCCTCCACCACCACCACCACCAGACCACCTTCCACCGGTAGCTCACCAATTGATCACCACATTACTCCAAACAAGCAGCTCAACTTCAAGTCACCATAGTGCCACAGCTAGAATAATTCTGCCACTATTTCAGATGAACAATTCTGCCACAAATTTTCTAGAACAATTTTGAAAATAATCTAAACAAACCTGAGCAGCTGCATCCAAACCAGAGAAATGCTCATCGTCCAAACCAGAGAAATGTTGTGTTCCAAACCAGAGAAATTTGCAGCGGCTCCAGATTTCCTCCGCCACTATCGTCCACCACTTCCAGAAAATCGAGACCCACCCTAGCCCCGCCTCCTCCTCTGCCCTAGCCCTGCCTCCACCACGAACTCCTCTGCCCTAGCCCTGCCTCTGCCCCAGCCCCAGCCCTGCCTCTGCCCCAGCCCTGCCTCCACCAAATTGACCACAAGAATGGATGAGGATGGAGCTCGCGGCGGGATGAGAATGGTGGAGCTCGCGGCAGGATGAAGATGGAGCTAGCGGCGGAGCAGCGGGATGAGGACAGTAGAGCTCGTAGCGGGATGTGGATGAGATGGTGGTGGCGCCACTACCTGCCCTAGCCCTACCTCTGCCCTAGCCCTGCCTAGCGCCACTTCGCGCCACCACCTGTCCCGTTCCGAACCCTAGCGCCACCTCGCGCCACCTCGCGCCACCACCTGACCCGCTCTGAACACTAGCGCCACCTCGCGCCACCACCTGCCCCGCTCCGAACCCTAGTGCCACTTCGCGCCACCACCTGCCCTTCTCCGAACCCTAGCGCCACCTCGCCCCACCACCTCCCCCACTCTGAACCCTAGCGCCACCTCGCCCCACCACCTGCCCCAAACCCTAGCGCCACCCCACTATAGCGCCACCCCACTATAGCACCACCTCCTCAACACAGCCCCAAACTTCTCCCCACCAATCCCAAACTCCTCGCCATCGCCGCATCCTCCTCTGCCCTATCCCCATCTCCACCATCGCCAAGCCCCAAATCCACAACACCACTGGTGAATCCCTAGCCGCGAGCTCTCCGCCACCACCATCTGCAGATCGGAATGGAGGAGTTATATCTGCACCAAAGAGAAAAGGAAAGAGAAAAGAGAAAAGGAAAGAGAAAAGAAAGGAAGAAAAGAGAAAAGAGAATGGAGCGGAAGAAAGAGAAAAGGAAAGAGAAAAAAGGTGCTATTTCCCATTTTTTTTTAAAGAATCCGTCAGGGACAAATCCGTCATTTCACTTCATTCCGGCCACAAACCGGCTAAAAAGGTTATATTTGCACATAACCTGAATAGATAGGGTTATATTTGCACTTTCGAACATCGCAGGGTTATATCTGCACTTTCTTCAATTACATAGGGTTATATTTGCACTTGTCTCTATAAAATAATATTTGATATAGAGTTTTTTTAGTTCATCATCTTGAACTTATTAATATGTGTAATTTGAAAAAATTATAAATTTATTTATAATTTCTCGTAATTAATGTTTTATATTATCATCTTTACATATTTTATAGTTCATATTTTAAAAATATATATGTAAATCACATACGATATATTTTTTTTAAAAATTTATTGTTCATCATATGTTCTAATAATGATGTTACAAAAATAACATACGTAAATCTTTTAAGAATGGACGTTACATTATAAAATACAAAATTAATATTTTTACAAAAACATAAAATCGATGTAAATCCAAAATATTACATAATGTATAATATCACCAACACAAATAATTTTTTAATAAAATAGTTAAAATTTTAAAAAATACACATTGATTATATTATTTTTTGTCATAAATTTATTTAAGTTAAAGTATAACATTCTAATATTTTTAAAACTCAAAAATAAAATTATAATATTTGTATTGAATAATAATTATTAATAATAATATTTATTTTGATAATAAATATAAATTTTAATCTTACCTTGGAACTGAGAAAATAGAGATTAGATATGGCTTGACAATGGATAATGGCAGTGAAAGTGAAGGTTTTATGAAGATATTCCTTTACCAATTGACCCCAACCATACGACCTCTAAATACTTCTTGTTCTAACTTACATGAATACAATAAACGTGACTCGGACGATTGTATTAGATAATGTTTGTCCCAAGCAAAGAATCAAAAAAAAAATGTTACTAGTTTCAACATGAAATCATTAGTTTTTTTTTTTTTTTGGGTTTGTGTAAACATAGAAGAGTAATGAAAAGATTAGTTGGAAAAAAAACGTAATTGTTCGTTAACAACCAATATACATCTTCAATTTTGACACGAGAAGCATCCTTTCCTTATTATATAATAAAGAGAGGGACTTTAACAAGAACTACTTTCCATTCAGGGAAACAAATCGAATTCATACATTCCAGTTTTTCTCAATGTCAAGCTCATATCGTGTATTTTTGGAATGGAAATTGCAGAGCACGAAAATTTGGATGGCCAAACACTTACGTGTTTACAAAGGCAATGGGAGAGATGCTTTTGGGACATTTGAAGCAAAATATACCTCTAGCTATTGTTCGACCTACCATCATAACTAGTACATATAAAGAGCCTTTTCCAGGTTGGGTTGAAGGAATTAGGTAATTATACTTTTTTTCTCTCATATTTTCTAATTAATTTGTCTACTTTTTTATTTAATATTTTATTTAATTTTTGCGAATCTGAACTAAATCAATTTTTTATTATCAGAACCATTGATAGCATTGCTATTGGTTATGCTAAAGGAAGAATGACTTGCTTTCTCGGTGATCCCCACACCGTTATAGATATTGTAAGCGCATATTTTTTTTTAATTATAATATTAATTGTTTTTCTATTCTTGCGTGTGTTTACATGCAACAAAAAAGTGTATATAAGTCACTGCTATTACATTTAATTAAAATAGAGTTAATTAGGACAAAATATCATCACTTAAAAAGTTAACTGCAAAATATATGAACAATTAGTAAGTTAAAAAGCAATTAACCCTAATCATATTAATTAGCCACACCCAACCCAAAGAGGGGTTTTCACCACTAAGAAAAGAAAACCCTTCTTCTTGTTTTCTTCGTCATCAACTTATGAAGATACGTACAAGTAATTTTGGTGAATATGGTGTTAGTTTTTATTAAAACAATGCTACATATTTATTTTTTACACAAAATTTAGATGGTGCTTGACGGATCTTATAAATTGCTTACTTATAATTTAATTAAACCTTATTTATTTTTAAAAGTAATTAAGAGTCATTTATAGAGGAAAAATATAAGTTCACAATTAGTGTTATTCTACCCTTGGATGTCAATTGAATCAATTTTGATTATTAATATCTTTATTTATGTGTGTAAAAAAATTTAAAAATAAATATATGTTCTGATGGATCCAACAACATATAACCTAATAAAAGCACTGTATATATAATAATAGAATTTAATAGTCAAAGTTAGCTCAATTTAACTTTCAAAAGTTAAAATGTGACCTTTTTGCTATGACAGAGGTAGTATTTTTCCCCTATTTTTTACACGTGTTTCACTCGATTTCAAAATTATACATATTGAATGTGGGTGATTTATAATCCAGATTCCAGCTGATATGGTGGTGAATGCTATGATAGTAGCCATGATGGTTGATGCAAATGAAGAAACCATTTACCATGTCGGTTCTTCCTTTTCAAATCCTATTGTATACTCTTCCATTCAAGATTTTGGCCAGAGATACTTTACCAAGCATCCATGGGTTGACAAAGAAGGAAATCTCGTTAAAGTTGGAAAGATCACTGTTCTCAGAACAATGGATAGCTTTCACAGTTATATGGCTCTTCATTACTTATTTCCTTTGAAGGTTTTTCAATTTGCTTTTTCACCCTTCATTTGCTTCTTTTAGGTTTAATACTAACTCATGATTACCGATATTTAAAATAGTACTCCCAACCCTCTTATTTCTAATTAGATATATTGCATTTTTTTTACAGGGTTTAAAGATTTTGAATGCTGCATTTTGTCAATATTTTGGTGGGTTGTACCATGACCTTCTCCGGAAAGTAAAGTATGTTATGCGAATGATAGATCTCTACGGACCATACTTATTCTTCAAGGGAGTGTAAGTCCAGTTCTTTAAAATTTAATGGTATACAACATTAATAGTTCTCCAATATGATTAAACAACACCCACGGGTGTACCCCAGTGGTTGGGACATGGGTGGGTAAGCCAATAATCCCAGGTTCGATCCTCGGCAGCGGCAGTGTGGGGAGTTCTTGCTTTGCAAGGCTCCCTTGTGCGCACCGAGGCAATGCCAAGCCCATGGGTCCTGGTGCTGGGCTACCGTGATTTACCTCTCATACGATGGCCTGGGTGTGGGCTGGTATGGGCCGCTGAGGGCGAGCGGATTGATCGCCTTTTGCCAATATGATTAAACAAGGAGTATCTTCATTGTATTAAATGTGCAGTTATGACGATATGAACACGGAAATTATACGTCAAACCGTGAGGGAGAATGGTGCTGAGAAGTTGTTCTACTTTGATCCAAAGGGTGTTAACTGGGAAGATTATTTCTTGAACATCCACCTTCCTGGAGTCGTCAAATATGTATTCAAATGATAAAAAAACAGTTGATTAATTCCAGACCGGCCTATAGAGTTACTATAAATACAACCAATTGAAAGGTTGAATTTTAGGCCTAGCATTATTATTGAAACAATCTTCAAATTTGTGAATTGATATTATTGTGATCAATGCTTGTAATATAGATATTTATATTTGACATTAATTCAGTTGCATTGTTATCCCACAGAACTTTATAAATTACCATGAGAACACCCACATACATTATATATAGAGCTGTCAATCTCTAATCTGACCTGGACCGATCAAACGAATCAACCCGAAATCCGATCTGATTCGAGAAATATTGACCCGAACCCAACCTGACACGACTACACTTAACCCGAAACCCGATTTTGACCCGAGAAATTTTGACATGTACCCGAACCCAACACGACCGAATTCAACAGAAACTCGAATATGACCCGATAATCTGGACCCGAACCCGACCTGAACCCAAACCCGAGATCAACCCAAACCCGATTTAACACGAACCTAATTCAGCCCGATAAATCAACTATATAACCCTGCATGTAATCAACCCAAAACAACTGCAGTTATAAAAAGTCAATTAACATTTAATATGGAACCAAGTCAAGTTGGTTATGCGTCTAACTAATAACAAATGGGGTTTTTAGCCATATGATTACTAGTACGTAAAGTAAATTCATAACAAATGTGAATACACAAGGTTAAGTTAAAAATGCACACGACTAAAGTTATAAATCTAATGAATAATAGTCAAATAAAGAGAGATATCTCATTAAAATTATGGTTTTGAATTAGTAATTATAGAGAGTCGACTAAATATTAATTTCAAAAATCAGTTTGAAAATTATTGTAAAAATAATATTTAATAATTATCACAAAATCTTGTTATAGACCGAGTCACTGTTCGATGAGGATATTTTATAATTAGTGGGACTAATAAGAATATTAGATATTTAATTTTATTCAGTGAGATATATATAATTATGATAACCTTTAAAATGAACTCAACATATAAATAATTATTTTTTAAGTAATTTGAATGAAATAATACAAAAATAATCATTTTATTGTATTTAATATGTAACGATTTCTAACTAAACTAATTATTTCACTTCATTACTCATATATTTTTCCTTATATAACTAAACTTCAGAATTGTAAATAAAGTTCTTTATTTTCAATTTAAATGTAAGGCACAAAAATGCTTAAAAGTCATCCTAATTTTTTAATTTATAATGCTGCGCAATGAGCGGTGGGACTTTATTAGTTTTTTATTTTAAAAAATTAGAATCAGAATATTTATTACAACACAAAATTGCACTAGAGTATTTTAAAAAGTGAATTGAATTAAATGAATACTCAACACTGCTATTCAACTAAGATAGTAGGCACAAAATCATCTCTAACATATTTATGAAAAGTTACGTTATGGCCCAAAAAATGTTACGACATTATCCTTCTCTCCAAATTACACAATTTTTGTTATTCTTCCATAAGTATAGAAATAGAATTTGTTTTTTTTGGGTGAAATGTTGAAAAGCGCTAGTACATGTTTTAGAGTAACTTAAAATTGATTACTTAGAAGTAAGAAAGAAAATTGAAAAGAATTGCGAATATGTTCTTGTGCCCAGTTGTAGATAAATATTCAGTTACGGACTTGAAAAATACAATGGGGGTGTATAGGATATCAGCACGTTCGAGCGGATTTCAATTTAGAATTACGAGTAAAGTTTTTATTTTTGCATTTAGGTCCCTCCAAGATAGTTGAAATTGTCGAATCACGAAATTGGCTACACTAAAAAGCAATTCAATAATGTAATATTGCAACTTTGCGATTTGAGCATGTATAGGTGAACATAAGGGCCTTGAAAGTCAACATTGAATACTTCTACATAGTCTTGAAAAATTACACTGTGGGCCAAAATTGTGTTACCCCATAATTCGTTGCTCCAAAATACATTTTTTTTGTTATTCTTGCCTAAATATAGAAATATTAAATAAATTAATTTTTTGGTGAATTATTGGAAAACGCTAATACGTGTTCTAGTGTAATTTAAAGTTGATTACTTAGGAGTAAGAAAAGGAAATTGATAATGATTACGGATATATTTTTATGCTCGATTGTTGATAAATACTTTGTTACGTACTTGTAAAATACAATGGGGGTGTATATGGTAGCATCACTTTCGAGCGGATTTTAATTTGGAGTTACGAGTCAAGTTTTTACATTTTGCAAGTTACAAGTTACAACGAAACAATACCTGATAATAGTGCAGTTGTAACAATAGTATTATTGAAATATAACCTAAATCAACCCAAATTTAATTGGGTGACATAATAACCCGATCTAAAATAAATCAACCCAAAATATATCTAAATTCAATAAGAAACATTATAGAATATAATTGACATTATCAAACCCGAACAAAACTTTAGTACAAAAAATGACAAGACAATAACCCGGTCCAATCCAACCCGACAATATTCTGACCCGGCCCGATCTAATCCAACTATAAAAATTACACGACAGTTACCTGACCCGATATTAACTCAACCCAACACGACCCAATCCGAGAAAAAACTGACATGTTTTTAACCCGACACGATAAGTACTCAACCCAACCCGATCCAACACGACAAATGAAATCAACACGATTCAATCCGACATGTTTCAACACGATACATTTCCAACCCGATACGAATGTGACACGATAACTCGAATTGACACTTCTAATTATATACTACTCCTTCCCTTTCACCGGCGGATGAGATGTGAGTCACATGCCCTCACTGAACCTCATGTTAAATATATTCTTATTTTTTATTATTATTTTCATTCAGTTATATTTTTGTTCCTAATTCTCATACAAAGTTAACTTTTAGCAACCATATTGACAATATTTTGTAAACATTCTGTAAGATTTGATTAGATTATGTGATATCTTTTTCATGTAAAACTTAAGCATAGATTAGAGATTTTATGGAAATGTGATTAGATTAGAATCCTTTTCCTTTCGACCTTTGGTCTCTTGTTGATACGAGGTTTGAAACCTCATATGTTAAGAATGAAGCTAACTGAAAGGATGAAGTGCTATGCCATGGAAAAATTATAAGGTTAGATGATATTCGTTCTAGCAAATCTTTGATGAATTATATAAAATGAGATTTGATAATATTCACATGGTTTTAGTTTAAGCTGTCATGGACGAATACAACTAGGATTAACGATCCTTGTTGGATTTTACTTCTTTAATAACTTCCCATATATCTCCTATACATAGAGGGTTGGTATTAGTTTATTATACACTATACAATCATATTTTAGAGTTAATCTCGTTTCTTATTCTAGCTCTTAAACCGTTAGGTTTTGTTTTTCAATTTAATAGGCTTATAACTTGTGTGTTCTTTGTATTAATCTTGCAAGTGGTGCTTTGACCTTGGTTTGGCCTTATGTCACTGGAGTTCCAGTTGTGTTTATCATCATAATTTGAGTGTGTCTTCTTTACAAAAAGAAGGTACTTCGATCCATCCGTTGACGAGTGATTCTAATCGTTCTACAAACATGATCTCGTAAGGAGATTCATATTAGTTGGTATTAGATCATTGGTCGATTCTATCGACCATGGTTAATGGATTATTTGATTTTATACATTTTTATTTTGTTTTTCATTACTATAAACTCATTTGTGTCATATTACACTAACTGTATTTGTTTGATCTTCCTTACCAGTCGATTGAATCTCGTGTAGAAGGAGTGCAAAGGGCCTGAGTGCTGGAATACTTTTTTATCACCATCCGCCTTCACCGTCATCTTTATGTCAAAGGACATCGAAGGGTCTGAGCGTTAACAAGTATTCTCCGCCTTCACCTTCACGATCAATTTCGTAGTTAGCGGAGCTTAAACAATTTATGTGTGTGATATTTAGTCCACTCTAATGAAATTTATCACATACTCGGAATCCACTAATGTTCTTGAAATCATTCTTTGATTCTGTTGATCTTGAATTGCTTTCTTATATTCTTAATTACATCTGCACTTGAAAATTGTCACAAAGTCGATAAAAAAAAAGGTCTTATTCTTGGTCATTCTGATCCTGAATACCCCCAAAAATTCACTTGAATAGAGAGGAAGTTTCCACATTTTCTTATCCTACCTTTTGAAAGAAAGGCAACTTGGGTTTTGAATTGATTTTTTTCAAAAATCAGTACCTTGTTATTTTCTAGTGGAATTAAATATAACTGAAGTTGTAACTGAATGCTACTTGCTTTTATATGGGAAGCTGAATTGGAATAAGAACTGCTGAATTATAATTGATTTCATGTTGTGATTATAAGTGAAATTTTGATTGCATCCATATTGGAGTTTTGGTCGAAGTTAAACCCCAGAAGGATTAGGAAAAGTTCAAATCCTATTCGGTTTAGGAAAAGTTGGAAGCAAACAGAAGTAAATAAAATCCTATTCCCAAAGGATTAGGGTTTGGGTAGTGAAATTCTAATAGGATTAGGAAAAGTTACTAAACTTTTGAAACTTCTGGTTGCCTATTTCAAATATTTTTCTATTTATCATAACTCATTTGATATAGCCCCAATTTCATCCATTCAACTCATTCGATATAGCTCTGATTTCATCTATTCAAATTGCATCTTGTTCATTATTCTCCTTAGAATATGGAATTTCATTCTTCGAGCCAATTTGAAGACTTAATCTTTTTTAAAATTACAAAATAAATCTGTTGTACTTGTTTACTAATTTCCTTGATAACAGCTTCTTTGATTAATCTTAATTACTTTTTCCTTGATTTTACCTCTGAGTTGTGAGTGTTGTACACTTTGTGAGTGACCTGCTAAAAAAAGGGAAGGGAGGGAGGATGGGGGCATTTTCTTCCAACCATTTTTTTGTTCTTAGTAGGACTTTACGGCAATGGTGAGAGGCAATGAAAATATCCCACCTTTTGTTGGAAATCCCAAAACATTCCATTGACACCTAATCAACATGTTAAATTGGGGGGGGGGGGGGTGTGATAAAAAACCCAACTCATGAAGAAGCGATCAATATTGAGCCCTTTTTTCAACCTCACTATTTGTTCCCATTTGGTTTGATCTTTAAGGTGAGTTAGACATTAACTGATTGTCATTTACTCTTAATGCTCTAATGAGGGAAATGTAAATACTCTCAAGATAAGTATAACTGTTTGCAAATCCCACGCCACCACGATCTAGTTTGCAGGATGATATCAACCGTGTAGTCCATAGTTTTCACGTTTATGAAAGTTTGGGGGAAGAATATGTCCATGCTTCAGAGAGACGATCACATTGAGCCTCTAAGAAGCATAGAAATAGGTATTACAAGAAGCTACCAAGTTCGGGTTCTACTGAAATTTCAGATTTTGAATGCGACATCAAGGGATTGAAGTCCGATATTCCTCGATTTGATGGAGTGCACAAATTGGGAAGGTACCTTGATTGGGAACAACAAATTGAATATCTGTTTGAACTAAATAACTATCATGGAAGATATAATTTAAAGTTTGATCATTATTCATTTACTAACTATGTCTCTGAATGGTTGAAGAACTTCAAAGAAATGAGGACATATGCTGGAAAGAGGCCAATTGCCACTTAAGAGAGGTTGAAAATCGAGATTTGTTTGTACTATATTCTAATCACACATTTGATGGAGTAACACTCTTGTTTAAGAAATATGAAGTAATAAAATCACCAGTGGATGAATATTGGCAAGATCTTGAGCTAACCATGAAGAGGGTGGGTTTGCAAGAAGATGATGCATTTGTTAAGAATCGGCTTATCGAAGGGCTAAGGGAGAATCTCCAAATATCAGTCAAGTTACAACATCATGCATCAATGAGGGACTTATTGGTGAAAGCACGACTGATTAAGAGAACTTTCAAGCCGAATGGGACCACATCCGACTACATTAATCAAAGGTTGGGATATGATTATGGACATTCTAGTTTTGGCCGAGGAGGCTGGGGAGTGATGGGAGGCCGTGATCTGACCCAAAGTTACTCTAGTTTAGGTGGTAGTCTAAGTGCACGTCGAATGCCTCCCCAAGCCAACCACAAACCAGCCGCACCCAAAATAAGAATTCTTCTACTTTATCATATAAAATTCCTTCTAAAATTTCTACATGTTTTAATTGTAAGGAAAGATTCACTAGTGTAGGAATGACTTATTAAAAGCGGTTATATCTGTAATTTAAAGGCATTTTTTAGTGCCTTTAATGGTCGTGCCTTTAAAAATGAGGCGGTTCCCAGAAATGCCTTTAAAATTTGCAATTAAAGATAGTTAAAAACAACCTTTAATCGGCCACCAGGAACTACCTTTAATTCGTTTCCAAACTCGGAAATAAGGGTCCTCCCATTGTACCTGTGCTCATGATTCCGAAAATGTCACACGAGCTCGGAAACATTTCTTTTATTGAAGAGACGAAACAGAATAATATTATGTTTCCGAGTTCTGAAATGTATGAGTTTCCAAATATGTTGCTAGAAAATTTTGGCTGGGAATTAAAATGTTTCCGAGTTCGAAAACCTTGTCGGCTCTGTAATTTTTGATTTCGAAAATAGATTCTGGTCTTTGCAAAATTGACATCAAAGGGATGAAACTCTTTACGGACTCGGAAATCCATTATGGGTTTTTGGTAAAAAAATTGTTTCATTAGTATTCCTGGCACAAAAATAACCTCGATATACAGCCACAATTTAAATACAATACACGATAATATCTTTCCCTTGAAAAAAAAAATATAGATAATGCTAACCAAGCAATAGAAATCGCTAACCAAGCAGTAATTTATAGATAGGAATAGAAATCGCTACAAATATATTCTGACATTTGTAACGTTAATATTTTTATTTAATTTGAGTGTCCCTACCAATATTGGGATGACCCAGTGTGTGAACGATTGAGAACTAGATGACGAGCCAATGAATTCCTCGCATGGTTGATATCTTCATGTGAGTAGGATTTCCAATCCTTTTTGAAAATATGAAAATAACATTATATTATTAAATATTTGGCAGATATTATGTAAAGTTAGGAAAATTACCACATTTCAATGTAAAAATACCTTGTCAAGTTCAAGTTCATCTTCATTGACTTTCTCTACGCACTCAGATGTATATAACATGCCGTAATAGCCGCACTCCCAAGTTTGAGCCTGTTTCTTGTACTACATGCAAGAAACATAAATAATTAATACTAATGTATCAAATAATTCAGCATGGTATTGAGGAAACCAACATATTGGTATACCACATTGATTTCGACCACGTGAAATGAACAAATTTTTTTGCTCATTATTTTCCTTTATTGCAGCTTCCAAAATCTCAACGAATGCATAAGACGATTAGATGTGGAGGGGATCCATCCAATACACTCGCTTCTTTATGGGTACTATCAATATTAATCTCCAATGGTCCTTGAACAAGAAAATTTATTTATCATTTACAATTTGTGGGAACGATGTTGGTAAAGAAATTGAATGTAGTAAATAATCTCTTGATGTATGGCGCAACGAAAAGAAATGTATTCTTGCAGCCTAGGCATTTTTGAATGTAGTCGATCTTCTCTTGTTTTGTACAACCAATTTCTTGTATCATTATCGGGCACATGTATGCAATCCATTCCTTCTTTTGGTTACTCGTAAAAAACATATTCCTAGACTTTCATAGTAGCTAATATTTGTAATAATGTTAAGTGTAATTCAAATCGAATTTAGTAATAAAATGAATAAAATCACTCACAAGGTGTTGATCGACATCATCGCTTTATTAACTTGATCAAATATCCAAAGATCTTCAAAATCACTCCATAACGCCATGAATTCACGTTTGCATCCGAAAACATATTCATTTCCCGAGAATGTGTATGTTGAGTTTCAATCATGGGGTTGAAGCAAATTGTAAAGGACCCGTACCAACCCAGGCATGTCTCAAGGGACGTTGGCTCTTGCCAATGGAGGTTTAACCTTAGTTGATGTTGTTGGAACCGGCTTAGGCATCGTTATGACTGGTTTTGGTGTTGTCTTCACCGATTTTGGCAATGGAGTCCTTGTTTCCCTTAAATGTCGATCCTTGATAGGATTGGCATATATAAGTTTACAAGGTCAAGTAAGGAACATTCCCTGGGAAGGCCCAACTTTTTTGTATTCCCCATCCGAGATTGGAAAAGGTGTGCCCATCCCCAAAGGATTCTCCAACAAAACTCAAAAGACCTTCCACAATTGGTATGGAGTGATGTTGTTTTATCGACTCATGCAAAACTCCATCGACTACATGTAGTGGCCTACCGTCTATGCCTTTCTCAATGTATAGTTCACACGGACATGATTTCTAACACAAACACAAAATAGATATTAAGTACGAGACTTAATTCAAATATTCATAATTAACGTAAACAAAATCCTTCGTACCTTTTTTTTTAAAATTTCCAGTGTTTCGTTGTCGGGTTTGAACAATTGCCCATCGATTCTTGGATTTTGTACAATTACCCCGCGATTTACCTCAACATCCATGGGAGAATGTCGTGAACCCCCTAGATGATGATGTCTAATCGGGCATTAACTCCTCTAAATTTTCCGGAAGCACTAGCCCGATGCATTGGACCAACTTCCAAATTTCTAGATCTTGTTGCTCAATTTGTTTGTCTTGGAGCTGGGTTATTTTTTTGGCAACAAATTGACTCTCAAGGGTTTCGCTCCATTATAGGACCGCACTATCCTTAATGCTTTTCGTTGTGTCATGAAACTACACACACCCTTAATGCAGCCGGGATGGTCAGGTTTTCCCGTGACTTGACAAAGGATGTCGTGTACACCACTTGGAATGAATTTCCCTCGCAATTGATTATTCTTCAATTTTTCCTACATAAAATCATAAATGAATGTAACTTGGTTATTTCCATATCAATTAAGTATAGTTCAAATTAATAACGTATTCACCTAAAAAATTACGTACCACTCTTCCAAAAATTTGGTTCTCTTCTTCCTTAACAGATTCACCTTTTTTGTTTTGTCGCCCTTTGAGAAATAGATTGCACCTCTCAATGTCATCCACACTAATTGGTTGCACCGAAGCCCTTGCCGCATCTTCCGCCATCCCTTCCGCTATCACCATTTGCACATCTTATTCTAGACGTTCCTTGAGTAGCAACATTGCCACTAAATAATAACCCCCATGATTTTGTTCATTATGCATGCATTAACCATTGCTTTTGGCATAATTTTTAGCTAGTTTTATTTGGTGGATTTCTAGTATTAGTTAATTTTACGTGACAAGGGGTTTAGACGACCATGTTTGGTTTTCTTGTCTAAATACCGCCTTTTGTATACTTAATTGGTACTAATGGATATCTTGTATCCACAGGCTCCTTGATCTTCCTTGTGAACATCTTTAGTAGGTTGCCCATGGTTACTTTTGTTTACATTATATGTGAAGGCCGTTTGTAAGAGCGGTAGAAGATATTGAAGGTCGTTCGCAATGATGGTAGAAGAGACGAAGGACATTCACACTAGAATGTAGTAGAAAAAGGCCACGGGTATCAATGCATGGTAGAAGGTGATTGAATTCGAAGATAGGTGGCAACAGAGTTCTAAGCGGCCAACGAAGAAATGGTGAATCGTGGCCCGATGAGTTGTTCTTAAGTCTGAGTAAGATTCAAGAAGAATTAACATTCAAGGCTGAATTAATTAGATTCTTCTTCTTGAGCACTACAAAATCAACTACTAAAACTCTCAAATTGGACTAACAGTTCACCCGTAGTGAAGGAAACTAGTTTAGCCGCCCGAGACACAAATGGGTTGGCGTGGGTCGTTCATGGTTGGCACCAATGGCTCACGCAAAAGTAGCTACCCCGCATAACTAAGACCAATATGAGGCTATGGCATAACCCCTGCCAGACACCATGGGCTGCAAGCACGAAGTTAAGTCATACTCTACATAGGTAAGTATGGGCGCATAATATCACATTTTTGACGTCCTGCACCGTTCCATGTCTAAATGCCAAGACCAGCTACCAGGGTGTGGGAAATCACATGACCCATGCCAAGATTTTTGAGCGGAGTACCCTTCCTGACCATGACTCCCGCCACCGACCACAGGCGCGGATCATAAACACTAATTTCATCACTCTGATGGTGCCTCACACAAACGACGTAGCTCGCGCTAGGCTCTGCGCCTCACACCCTTTGAAGATTTTCCCTACGCACCAAAATAGGCACCTCGCACCACATGAAGAGGTATGGCCCGTGGCAGGTCTTGCGCCTCACACCAAGGATACGCCACGGGTCACACCATCCATGATGGCCCACCCCGAGCGGCGGTTGAGCTTGCTTTACCCTAATTTGGCCTATTTTGGGCCTATTTTTAGGCCCAATCTCCTAATACTACAAATATATACTTATTCTACAAGGGTTTCATATCATATCATACCCTATCATTAGTAGTTCATCATTGTGGTTAGGAGAAGACTATCTCCCTTTCTTTTCTTTTCTTTTGCTTTGATCCTAAGATGTGGAATTCAAATATGTATTTGAATTCCATGTCTAGGGAGTAGTTTCTATAGCTTGGGGATAAATTTTAGGAGCATGGTCTAATCTATTTACCTTTTGAGATTCTTTAGTTCTTCTTAATTTTTTGTTCATGATATTATTATAATTGTGCTTGATTATTTGACTTGCATGATAGTACACCACATATAAGCGCACACTTTGGGCTACATTCATGTATGGTGAAAATATCATTGCCCCCTTAGGAAGAGAAACCTCAATGTAAGAATGGGTAAGGGATAACGCATCCGCATGGGTGTGTGCACGGGGGATTCGAGAATGCTCAGACTTATTTACCATTGCACTAGTCTTAGCCAACTTCGTAAAGTTGTCCAAAAGGTTTTGGACAGAGATAATGAATAGTAGTAAAACTAGGGTGTGAGAGGCCTTAGATCATAGATAAGGTGCCAACGACCCTTTGGTCTAATTGATAGGACCGTTGGGAAGTTGTGCATTTGTGGTGGAAGCTAGAGATGCAGGGGAGAAAAAGACCTACAATAATGGTCAGACCTTGTTGTACTCCCCTAATTATGATGGCGATGTTGATGGAGGGTTGTGAGAGCACCCACCGTGACAAGGACGGGGAAGTGTATGCCATCGGCCACACCACATATTATGAACACTCTATTAGGTTTGCCTAAATATCTATGTTATGGATCGAGGATAGAATGATTATATTGATCATGTTTCTCAATGATTCCCCAAGTGCTTAGTTTGATAGTGTACTTTGCTTTTTTACTTTTATGCTTAGTAGTTGCTAGATTGAAAAACCAAACCCCCTCTTTGTATGTTTGCTTTACTAGCTATTCCTTTCATTTGTACGGATTAATGACCCATACGGGGTTGTGTTTTGATTGATATTTAGACCTAGCATCTCTGTGGAAAAACCTAGGGCTTACCGCTAACTATCCCATAGGTAGCATAGTAGTGAGACTAGGGTGCAAAATATAAATTTTCTATATTTTGACCTTTCAGCCTCCGTCTGTTTTAATTAGCTATGATTAACGACCATGAGGAGAGACACGTCAAAATTTTGGCTTCACTACCGGGGATGCTATCAGTCTAAGTGTCAGTTAGGGCACAACACATTAGTAGAGTATTTAGCATTAGATTTTATTTTTGTTTTCTTATGTTGTTGATTCTTGGTTGGAGCTATTTTTATAGTTATTTTGTTACCTTTTTATCTGTTTGCTAGTGTTGTATTAGGAAGGGTATTGCTAGCCTTATTTTATGGTACACACCCATACATGTAATCTAGGCGTCTTTCATTACTTGACTAAGAACACAGGTTGTAGGAGGAGAAGGAGGCGAATAACGAAGGCACAGGTTTAACCGAGTATTGAATTGTTATTAGAAGAACTGCTAGCAATGGCAAAAGACAATCCTACCCTATGGGAGCTCATGGAACCCACTTGGATAATAAGCTGCTATGCATCACCTTCCCGCCATTACCCACCAATGTGAGCTGAGAGCTAAAGAGTGGCATGATCCATTACCTGCCTACATTCCATGGATTGGTAGGGGGAAGACTCGAACAAACATCTATCGGAGTTCTATTTGGTGTGCACAAACATGAAGCCCCAAGGTGCGACCGAGAGTATGTATAATTATTGGGAATGCTTTAGGATAGCTAGCTAGTTTCCCCTACCATCCCTTCAAGGAGGGGGATTTGGTGTATTATTTCTTCGAGAGACTATGTGATAAAGATATGTAGATGATGAATGCCACTTGCAATGGTTCGATAGCAAACAAGAGCCCCAAAGATGCAATGACCCTCTTCGAAGAAATGGAAAATGGTATCCAAAAATTTGGCACTAGGTCAAGGGTTAAGGTCTTGGATGAACCGACACACTCATCTAAGTTGGGGTAACAAGTCCAAGCTCTTACTTCCATGATGAAGGAGCTTTTACAAGGAAAAGTGCATCAAGTCCAAGTGTGGAGTTTTCAACCTTAACCACAACTCCGAAGCGTGTCCCAAAGTTATAGATGATTTACAAGAGGTGAAGGCAATTAACTACAACAATCGTGAGAGACCACAACTTACTAGGGGTCAACCACAAGGGTTCTAGGGGAATCAAGGAGATGCAAGGCCGGACCCCTAGGAAAACTCATTCAACCCTGGGTATCGAGATCATCCCAACTTCCGGTGTATGGGGGATAACCAACCTCAAGGATACATGGGCAGGCAAGCTCCACCTTAACTATATCCTAAAGGTGAAAGCCCTTTAAAAAAAATTATGTTTCACTCTACAAGTTGGTATGAGATGAGATCTTAGAGGCCATCGGTCAATTGGGGAAGAAACATGAAGTCTTTGCGGCGAGGACAAGGCGTGAGATTGAAGAACTTGGTAATAGAGCTTTCTCAAGTATCAAGAATCTTAAAGTTCAAGTCGAGCAACTTGCCACCTCGGCAAGCTGACTTGAAGCCAAGGAGTTTGGCAAACTATCTTTCCAATCGGAGATCATTCCAAGGAACGTGAGTGCTCTTAGGTTGAGAAGTAAGAAGGAAGTTTTTGAGACCGAGAAGAAGATGATGCAAGAGGATGGCAGGATAGCGGAGGCAACCAAAGCACACCTTGAGGAGGAGGAGGGGATTGTGGTCAAGGAAGCACCCTTCAAGGAAATTCCACCGCCCTAGGCACAAGGCATTATTCTGCCTCCATTTCCAAATTCTTTGAGGGGACGACCAAAGGTGGTGACCAATGATGCAAACATTCAAAATTTCTTTGAAAAGGTCAAGGTAACCATTCCTATCTTGGAATTAATTGAGAAAGTGCCACTAAATTTCTTAAAGTTTCATGCACAAAGAAAAGACGTGGGCCAACTAAGAGGTTATGTCATTTGAAAATAGGAGAAGTTGTCGTTTTGAATCATAAAAACTTACCTAAGAAATGCAATGATCATGGAATGTTTTCTATCCCTATCTCTTTAGGTGGTAAACTTGTAGAACATGCTATGATTGATTTAGGCACATCCATTAATGTTATCCCGTTTAGTCTATATGAATGCCTAGAAATAGGTGAGCTTAAGGATACTAGAGTTACTGTCCAACTTTTCGATCCTTCCCAGATTTATAGATATCAAATTCCACTTTATCCATGTCATCTTCTAGAGTTAAGGTTCCTAAGTGGACATCAATTTTAGTCCGAGACGTTTTCAGAAAAGGTCTCCCCAAAAGTATTGGGGGTGACCTTCCATCGTGCACCACGTCTAGGATATAAAAGTCCGCCGAAAAAACCAATTTGCTAACTCTCACCATCATATCCTTTACTAGTCCACTCAGGGTGAGAAGAGGAAGAAGCCGGCGAGGAGTGCAAACCCTGAGCCGACAACTTACATTCTTTGCAACCCCACATTTGTGACCGAAGAGTTAATGAGGTTATCCAACATCTCTGGAATTGTAGTATGGCGATGGAGGAACTTGAAAGAGGCAAAAAGGAGTATTTTGGAGACTGGATTTACATGCAAGGACACCTTAGCAGCTCTAGGCTTACTCGAGCCCATGGCTTATCTATTGGGACAAGTAGGTCTAGAGGGGTTTCCCGAGAAACACTCCAAGATGTATGTCAGGTGGACCCTAGAGTTCCTAGCTACTCTATGGCCATTCGTAGACGATGATAAACACAAGGTGAATAAATTCAACCTAGATGATAAGGAGTACAAGATGACCCACCGAGAGGTAGCACACGCCTTTAAGTGGAGGAATGGTAAGGAGATCCAGAAAACACATTGTCAAGGGTTACCTTTCTCTCTTTGACGCTTTTGGGTGCAACTAACAGGCACTGATTGGAAGAGCCTGTGGAAGAGTTCTGCCTTGGTTCATCTGGCATTCCGTTATGTTCACCAACTGTTGGCTATTAGTATTTTCTGCCACGGTGAACTGATGCAATACCCGAGTTTGGATGTTCATTGCCTTTGGGCAATGACACCCGAGGGTAACTTTTACCAAAACTTGGTGGGGTCTTTTGTGCAGGAATGTTTAGCAATGAGGGGGTAGAAAGAGTGGCAAGATATCTATGGGCAGCATGGTCGGTCTACTGGTACAACACTTAGGGCATCCGATCACACAAAAAGTGTTGGCTAACTTGGGATAATCGGGTACAAGGTATACCATTGAGAAGTTAGCCGAAGCATCCATGGTGGGACCTATGACATCGGAGAGTAGATATGTATGGCTTTATGGCGGAGCGAGCACTTGTAGTTTCATGGTACTTCCATAGCCCGAGCGCACTGCCATTGACCATGACACATGTTTAGATAAATTATTTATTTTTCTGGATCAGAGATTTAAGAGAGATTTCTACATAGTTTTAGCCAAGGCAGAGATAGATATTGAGAATGCCGAGGGTGAAAACTCTCCAAGAACACCTCCTAATCGTTCTCGCGTATCCATGGGCATTGTGAACCAATTGCAATCTATTGGGAAAATGTTTTCAAACTCTACCAAAGTCTTACAAGAGGTCATCTAAGCAATGAGAGGAATGAGATCACAATTAGAGAAGATTAGCGCGAGAATAGACTCCATGGAGGAAGCACTTTGAGCAATAAGATACATTGAGAGGATCTTCACGAGTCACGAGGATGAAGGCCCTTCGGGGCCATGGAAGTGAGTATCACCATTTCTCCCTACCTCACTTATGTCTTAATATGATTTTTGTGCATTGGAGACTATGCATTGGTTATGTGTGGGGAGGGAGTAGTGAGCACATAGGAAGTCTTCATTCTTAGACTTTCTTGGTGCATTTCATGATTTGCATTGGTAGTTGTTTTTCTTGTTTGATGAAGATTTTAGTTTTTGATTATTGAGGGATGATTTTGTATGACATTTGGTGGCATGATATACTATGCTAGGGTATGTTTTAAATTTAGGTGGTGTATTTTTTTTTATCTTTGATCTTATCTTTTGTAGCATGAAACCAACTTTTTGGGACAATTTTGTGTTACAACAAAAAAATTGGAAAAATTGGAAAACTTGAAAAAATGAAAAATATAAATATAAAAACCTGGACAAGTCGGAAACCTGAAAAGGCGACTTAGGTAACATTAGGAAAAGCCCAAATTAGTCAAAAGGCCTAGGTAAAAATAAGAGGCTGGGCCCGGCTAGGCTTACGAGCCTAGTACAAGATGAGGGGTAGTGTGGAAAAAGGTGAGAAGTGAGTACCCTTTGTTTGTTAAAGCTAGGATGAAAACCCAAAAGGGCTCCTGCGAAAAAGGAGAGAAATTGAGAGAAAACAAAAAAAACTAGGATGAATGCATGCTTCTGTGGTGGATTGTTTTTGAAGATGATTCTTTGATTGCTTTGGGATCATTTTGGGAAAAGTAAGCTAGGTTACACTTATTTTTTTGGCTTACCTTATTTTTCACATTTTACTTTTGGATGGTTATATTGCTTATGTTTTTATGGGAGTGTGAGTGTTTTGAGGTTTTTACTCTTTTGGGGAAAACAGGTAATCTTGGAATAAATTAAATGCCTCGGTTAACTTATTCCTGCAAGCTACATTTCACTTGATTATTTTTCTTGTCTTTGTTTACTTGAGGACAAGTAAAGGGTTGAGTATGGGGAGTCTGATCTGTTTCATTATGCATGCATCAACTAATGATTTTGACATACTTTTTAGCTAGTTTTATTTGGTGGATTGCTAGTATTAGTTGAGTTTACGTGATAAGGGGTTTAGACAGACATGTTTGTTTTCATGTCTAAATTCCGTGTTTCGTAGACTTAATAAGTACTAATGGACATCTTGTATTCACGGGCTCCTTGATCTTCCTTGTGATCATCTTTAGTAGGTCGCCCATTTGTTAATTTTTTTTTACATTCTATGTGAAGGCTTTTCGTAAGGGCAGTAGAAGATATTGAAGGCCATTTGCATGGACGGTAGAAGAGATGAATGCCATTTGCAATAGAATGGTAGTAGATGAAGACCACAAGAATCAATGTGTGGTAGAATGAGATTGAAGCCAAACATAGGCGGCAACAGAGTTCTAAGCGGCCAACGAAGAAATGGTGAATCGTGGTCCAATGAGTTGTGCTTAATATTGAGAATGATCCAAGAAGAATTTGCGTTCAAATCTGGTTTCATTGAATTTGTCTTTGCAAGAACTACAAAATTGATTACTAAAACTTTCAAATTGGACTAACGGTTTAACTGTAGCAAAGGAAACTAGTTCAGCCAGCTGAGACACAAATGGGTCAGTGCAGGCCGTTCATGGTTGGTACCAACAGCCCACGCCAAAGGAGCTGCCCCACATTAACAAGACCCGCACGAGGCCGTGGCGCGACCAGCGCCAAACACCATGGGCTGCAAGCACGAAGCTATGTCCCACTCCATAAGGCTAGGTATAGGCACGAGACATCCCATTTTTTATGTCCAGCACTGTTCAGTGTCCAAGATGCCAAGACCACCTGGTGGGGTGTGGGAAATCACACGACCCAAACCAATAATTCTGACCGGAGCACCCTTCATGACCACGCCTCGCGCCACCAACCACGGGAGCGGATAAGAAGCACCAATTTAAGCACTCTGATGGCACCTTATGCCAAACGAAGCAAACTGCGCTAGAGAATCATCATGACCTGCACTAGGCTCTACACCATGCACCCTTTGAAGATCCGTGCTACACACCAGAACAGGCGCCCTGCGCTACATAAAGAGGCACGGCCAGCACCAGGTCTTGCACCCCTCACTAAGGACACGGCACGGGCTGCACCACCATGATAGCCTATGACGGGCGGTGGATGAGCTAGGGTTTACCATAATTTGTCCTATTTTGGGACCATGTTTATGCCCAATATCCTACTACTATAAATATAGCCTTAATCTACTAGGGTTTCATATCATATCATACCTTATCATTAGTAGTTTATCTTTGTAGTTAGGAGAAAACTCTCTCCTTTTCTTTTCTTTCTTTTGATTTTATACTAAGATGTGGAATTAATATATTTATTTTAATTCCATGTCTAGGTATTATTTTCTATAGCTTGGGGATAAATTGTAGTAACATGTTCTAATATATTTGCCTTTTGAGATTCTTTGGTTCTTCCTAATTTTGTGTTCATGATATTATTATGATTGTTCTTGATTATTTGAATTACAAAAAAGGTACACCATGTATAAGCACACACTTTGGGTTATATTCATAAATGGTGCTAATATCGATGCCCCATTGGGAAGAGAAACCTATGGGTGAGGGAGAACACGTCTGCCTGGGTGTGTGCACGGGGGATTTGAGAATGCTTTGACTCATTTTCCATTGCACTAGTCTTAGATGACCTCGTAGAGTTGTTCGAGAGTTTCTAGGTAGAGATAGCGAATATTAGTAAACTAGGGTGTGAGAGACCTTAGATCATATATAAGGTGCCAACGACCCTTTGACCTAATTGATAGGGCCATTGGGAAGTAGTGAATTCGTGGTGGAAGCCAGGGACATAATAGCACGGGGGAGAAACAAACCTACAACAATGGTCAGACCTTGTTGTACTCCCCTAATTATGATGGTGTGAAAACCCCAACCGTAATGGTTGAACCTTGTCTACAAAACTAACAATTTATGTCACTGTATAATAGAGAAATAAAATAATTTATTAAATGTAATTAGAAATACAAAAATCTATGATGATTGTGAAAAATAAAAGGTAATAAATGAATCCAATCATTACTGAAGAGTAACAAAATGCTTCTGGTGTAAGATCCCAGTGAGAATACTAACGTGCAGTACCACGATGATTACCGCAACAAAGACTAAAATTAGTCTTGATATGTTATCAAGCAAAAATTGTGAAGGATATAAGATAGAAGAGGAAATATAGTTTTGAAATATCGGATAAATTTGTGTATATATACTATAAGATATAGCCGTTTATAACTGTTGTATTACCATTGGGAATATAGCCGTTTATAGCCGTTTATAGCCGGTATATTACCACTATACATATGTTGACTAATTATAATTAAATGCTAAGAGTTAGTGTTGTCAAAGACGATAAAATATACATATATATATATATATATATATATATATATATATATATTTTGCGTGTATAAATATATATATGTACAATCATAATAATAACAAATAAATAAGTAAGTAATAAATGAGTGAATGAATTAACAAGTAAGGAAAATTAAGGATAAATGGATGGAAAACGTTGGGAAGAGAAAATAAACGGTGGACGTAAGAATTTAATCCAAAGTAATTTGGGCAAGTGGATGGCGGACGCAATATTTTATCCAAAGTAATTTTGGGCAAATGGAATTCCTGGGAAGAGGAAATGAACGACGGACGTGAGGGAGAATTTTCCAAAGTAATATTTTGGACAAGTGGACATAGGTTACAAGATAAAATTTCAGGTTGGTAGGTGTCAGAACTTAGGTTTTTATCCAATATAAATATTGGGTCTCCAGTTCTTACCTTTCTCACACAGCCTCAAGAAAATTTCTTGCCAAGAGAATAGTGGTTAAACAGTGAAGTAGAGGCAAAGGATTGCCAGCCAAGTTTAACTAAGGTGAGTGTTTTCATTGCCTTAGTATGAATTGAAGTAATATATATATATATATATATATATGTGTATATATATATATTTATCTTGTATGGGTACAGGTTACCCTCGAACCTCTGCCTTTTCCCTTGAACCCCTGCTCTGCCCTTAAACCCCTGCTCCTCCAATCCCTGCTCTGTCCACGAACCCCTGCTCTGCCCTCGAACCCCTGCTCTTTGCCCACAAACCCCTGCTCTACCCTTGAACCCTTGCTTTGTCCTCGAACCCCTGCTTTATCCTCGAACCCCTGCTTTGCCCTCGAACCCTTGCTCTGCCCTTGAACCCCTGCTCCTCGAATCCCAACTCTGTCCCTCGAACCCCTGCTTTGCCCTCAAACCCATGCTCTACCCTCAAACCCCTGCTCTGCCCTCGAACCCCTGCTCTGCCCTTGAACCCTTGCTTTGTCCTCGAACCCCTGCTTTGTCCTCGAACCCCTGCTTTGTCCTCGAACCCCTACTTTACCCTCAAATCCTTGCTCTGCCCTCAAAGCCCTGCTTTGCCCTCGAACCTCTGCTTTGCCCTCAAACCCTTGCTTTGCCCTCGAACCTCTACTCTGCCCTCGAATCCCTGCTTCTGCCCTTGAAACTCTGCCTTTTCCCTTGAACCCATGATCTGCCCTCGAATCCCTGTCCTTGAACCCCTGATTAAGCCTTATTCTCAAACCCCTGTAAAACCTTGACCCCTCGAACCCCTGTTAAACAGTAGCTCTCGAATCCATGTGCTCGAATCCCTATTAAATCCATGCCCTTGAATCCCTGTCTTCGAACCCCTGTTAAGCCTTGTCCTCGAACCCCAGTTAAACCTTGACCCCTCGAACCCCTGCTAAACAGTAGCCCTCGAATCCCTGTCCTTGAACCTCTATCCTCAAACCCCTGTTAAACCTTGATCCCTCGAACCCACACTTAATAGTACTCCTCGAACTACTGAAAGACTTCACCCCTCGAACCTTACCCCTCAAACTAGCACCACCCGATACCCGTTCAACTTAAACCTTCTCCACTCGAATTCTTTACTGGAACCCCTTGTACTCGAACCTTTTGTACTCGAACCTAACTACTCGAACCCCCTGTACTCGAACCCCTTGTACTCGAACCCAACTACTCAACCCTGGTACTCAAAATACATACTCGAACCTGTACTCGAACTCCATTATAAAGGGACATACCTGTTAAAATTAAAATGATAATATATATATATATATTGACTGTAAAACTGAGTGTATGTACTACTGTGTTCAATTATCGTGAAACTGAGTTATGAACTCCTCCGATATTTTTCTACGAATGACCGGCTTGTACTTTATCTTGCCGTGTCTAACTTGAAATATCCGCTACCTAATTACCTGGCTGTGAATCTTGGGATGCAATTGTAGTTTGGTTGAAGTCTGCGGGGAACGGTACTGACCGGACCGTCTGATTAGACCGGCTACACGTGGAGTTTGGTATGCTAGCATAACCACCTGACTGATACGAGCTCATAATTGAACACCGACTTGAATGGAAAAGTGAATTATGAACTGATAGCCTACGGGCATCACTGTCCGGGCTATGTTGTGTTTGTTAGTCACAGTTGCCATATAGGCACTTGGCAGCAACTCGACATTAACCACTCGTATCCTTTTTATTATGTGCTAGGACATATGTGGGTATTTGTTATTTTATATTCTGTGATCACTAAAATTCAACTGGGTAAATACTAGCAATGAAACCTCACTAAGCAAGGAGCTTACCTAGTTAAACAACCCTTTTTCAGGTGAAGAGGAACTGTAAGAGAAAAGCCCTTTGATGTCTTTACTTACTTTGAGAGAGATCCTGGATGAAATTTAATATGAATTTTGAATCTGTAATAGTTAGGTAAAATGATGTGTCCATTTTAGATGGTTATTTTAGGCTTTTTAGGATTAGGTTTTGTGCAATTTTGTGCTCTACATGTGGTATTTTACATTGAAATCATCTAAGGAGGGATAAAGGCGGCTTTGACATTTTTATCACTTTTTAGATGATTTTGTGTGACAAGGTGATTTGTTTGAAGACTTTGAATATTTGAAGACTTTGAAGATTTATCTTTGAAGATTTATCTTTGAAGATTTGAAGATTTGAAGACCTTTACATTTGAGCTTTGTGAAGATTTGAAGAAGTGAAGAGATGAAGAAAGGAGAGCAAAGCAACGGATGAATGATGATCCAGGGTTCTCAGAATTTTCCGAGACGAATCAGCCCTCAAGAGTGGCACCATTGGATTCCTCTTCTCGAGCACTATAAAATCGACTATAAGAACTCCCGAAACGGATCAACGGTTCACCCGGAGGAAGCAAAACAAAACAGGGCTGGATTTCACTGCTGGTCGCGACTCGCGATGGAACTGGTCGCGAGTCGCGACGACAGCGCGAATCCAGCTCTGCAGCAGCATTTTTTCTCCCCTTTTTCTTCCACTATAAATACCTCTTCACCCCTTCTTCTCCATAGCTTTTGGCCCCTGTTTTGGGCCAAAACCCTAGCTTTTCTCTTCTTGTTTTCTTAGTTTCTATGTCTTTTGTTGTTCTAGAGTAGTTTTTGTACTTGGGAGCAAGGATTGAAGCTTCCATTTCTATGTAGTAAGGAGCATTTATATCTATCTATTTGGTGTTTTTGCTATTGTGCTTTTATTGTGCTTTGAATGTTAATTGTTGATGCCATTGATATTGTTGAAAGCTTGAATGAAATACTTGTATGAATTGCTAGCTAAGGTTTGGGGGATTTGGGTTAATTTCCCCCCTTTTCTTGTTAGGAATGTATGAGTATGATTTAGAGCTTTTGATTGTGTTGATGGATTGATAATGTGCTAGATGAATGTGATTGATGTTGAACTCTTCGTCATGTTCGTTTGTGTAGCAAACGAGAGAGTTATATGCTCTTGGATGAATGTGCGTTGTACGTTCATCCAATCTCGTGTAATTGCATGAATTGGTTAAATGCTTAGTCACGGTGTAGTGGTCATAAGCATTGCCAAGCTTGTTGGTTCTTCGTGATTAAATGCCACCAATGATACCTTGAGTCGTGGTCACGACAACGGGAGTCATTGGTGAGGTTTGACAAGAGATATCAAACTCACTCTTGCAAACTACGAACTAAGAAGGATAGGAGTTTAGTCTCCACAACAAGTAGTTGAAGTATTGAATAGATGATTTTAACTCATCCTTGAAGCATTTGTTATTTAGCATTTGTGTATTCTTGATGGTGTGCTTCACTTCACTTGTGCCATGAGTTGTTTGAGCATAGGGAGTGCTTGTATGATTGAATTGGTTAGGTGTTAGGAACGTGACGAATTCCGTAGCTCCTTTGCATGAAAATCTATGAGCATGAACTTAGAACTTCTTGTGATTTATGTGTTGTGATTCTTGCTAGATGGGTATGTTGATGTTGAGTCAGGTAATGCTATATGATAGAATGAGTGAATGATTCAATGACCTACATTAGATTTGGAAGTGGATATCCATTGCCCCCAAGGCTTTATCTTTGTAGTTTAAAACCCCTTTTCTTTAGTTGTGTTTGATGATTATCATAGTCACTTGACCTTGCTAGTTATCTTGTCTTTTTATTTTCGTAACTTAGGAACAACTAACCAACCCCCCCCATTTACATGCTTTTATATGTGTGTATATATATCTACTCCTAGCCTAATATCAACCATTGTGTGCTTAGACGCTTAGGAAGATCCCTCTTCTCCTTGGACGACCCCGATTTGCCGCTATCTACCTAGTTGTAGAAAGTAAGCAAAAAGGGCTTATAAATTATCTTTTGCATAGGGGGTACGACGACCGCCCGCTATCAAAATGGCGCTGTTGCCGGGGAAGAGGCGTTTATTCTTAAGTATTTAGGTGTATTTGGTTGTGTATTGGCTAGTTGTTTTTATTTTCCACTACTTGGTGGTTGTTTTTGTTCGGAGTAGGTATTGCTTGAGTTCTTGGTAATTTATTTTATCGAGAATCCTTGCACTATGATTCCAAACTTTTGAAAAAAAAAATAAATTTTAATGGACCGTCTCACCTTGAGGGAACTCATGATGAGAAGAGAGGCTCAACAAGCAAGGTTTTGTAGGATGTGTCGTTCCGACCATCCTACTGAATCTTGCCCTTTGTTGTGGGAAAAGCACGATGACCGAGAAAGAACCCTTGGTTTTCAAAACCATGGGTACTATGAAGAGTGCTATAAAGAGGTTGGAGATGTTGGTTTTCAAGGGCAAGAAGCTCATGAATGCTATCCATACCACGACTCTTACAATCCGGAATGGAGTGGTAGTCCGGATTGGTGGTATGAGAATGAGCCAGAAAACCAACACTACGAGCAACCTAGTTGGCCATCACCACCCTATACCATACCCCAAAACCAATCCCAACAAGGAAGTTCAAGTTTGATACGTGAGGATGTCTTAAATACCATAGCAAACTTGAACTCCTTTACTAGTGAGGAGCCGGATACCCAGCTCTCATCTAGTGTTGAGGCCATTGAGGGGCATGCAAGGAACATATTAGAGGTATTGGCCCGCATGGAAGCTCGTGATTCCGAAAATACACCATCCCAACTTGAACTCGATGACTCGGTGAGTGAGGTCACCAATAAAAATGATTTTGAGTTTGAAAGGGATGAGGAGTTGGTTGTAGAGGATAGAAAAATGGAGGAAGAGGTGATAGTGCTACATCCATTAGCATCGTCACCCCTTCTCCCACCTAGTGAACCAACTCCACCATTTTTGGAAGTTTTGAGGGAAACGAGAGAGGAGCCAAAAGATTATCCCAAGCTCCCTAACCACTCAATTCCCTTTGAACCATCTCCACCTCCACAAAACTTTCCTCTTGAAAGTTTTGTACCCCCACCTCTCGACTTTTGGAAGCTCATGGTGAAGGGGTTCAAGCCTTCACCATACGGATAACATTAGGGTCGTGCCGACGACCTTAAAAATACGGAGCTTAGTCGTGCCAACGACGTTAAATAAATTCGGCATTTCTTTTAGTTTTTGTTTCTTAGTTTGTGTTTCTTAGTTTGTTTTTGTTGTTGTTTTGTTTTGTTCTTTTTATGGCATGTTTTTCTGTGATTTTGTATCAACATGAAGTGCATTGAAATGAAGGAGATGAAGGAACGAGATCAATGAACGCGGGAAGAAAGCTTGGACAATTGGTAAGAAAACGAAAAAAATTTTAAGCCTGGGATACCCTGCCGTCGCAAGTCGCGATGAGCTTCGTTGCGAGTCGCGACGAACAGGGGAGAAAAATCCACTCCCAGCAACAAATTTCCGCGAGTCGCGATGTTCTCGCGATACTCGTCGTGAGTTGTGACGAGCTCAAAATTTTTGAGCTCTCGGAACCAACTTTCCGCGAGTCGCGACAGACTCGCGATGGGCCATCGTGAGTCGCGACTAAGAGGTCGCGAGTCGCGACGTGATCAGAAAATTTTTCCAAACATTATGCTCCCGGCCTCTACTTTTCGTGAGTCGCGATGAACCCATCGCGAGTCGCGATGAATTCCGTCGCAAGTCGCGACCACTTCAGTCGCGAGTCGCGATGAAAATTCCAAGTTTTCATTTGATCTTAAACATTGCATGATTCTTCCTTCTTCTCCACCCAACACTCCCAAGAACCACCACATCTCCACTCATTCTCAACCATCCGACATATATTGGCATATGAACATTCTTGCATCTTTATAGTACATTTGTTGATTGTAGTATGCCGACTACATCATTGTGATCGTAAGTGCATATCCTATAATGATGCTTGTATACATGTCAATATATGTTGGATATTTTTCATGATTATTCTTATAGTGTTGGTTGAGTGTGATTTGGTTGTTCTTTGAAAATACTATGGTTATTAACTCTTGATGCTAAACCTAGTATTACATATCCTTATGTACTTGTGAGTTTAATGTGTTCTTCGTGGTGTTAGTCTTGATCAAACGGCGCCATGGAGACAATGCTTTTCTCGAGGGGTGAGTTCTTCTACGGCATCTTTGCTCCCCCTTCCGGTTCCGAAACCGATTTCGGGACCATACAATTACATTGGATTGCGCCACATCGCCGGTGACTTTGCGGAGAAACGGGTGTCACTCTACCCCCTTACCTTGATTGTTATTGTTCTTGCCTTATATGTTTACATTGAGGGCAATGTAATGTTTTAAGTGTGGGGAGGGGTTAGAGGATCCACATGCATGCTAAATAGTTTTAGAATGCTTTTTGCTACTTTTCATTGGAAAAACATGAGAAAAGAAAAAAAAATATAGAAAAACAAAAAAGAAAAAAAATAGAAAAAGAAAAAAAAAGAAAAAGAAAACCCGCTAAGTTGAAAACCCGAGAGGGCAACTTAGGCAACATTGGGGGCCCGGATAGGTCGAAAACCCGAAAGGGCGGCCTAGGCAAAAATGAGAGGCTAAAATGTGCGGAAAAAGGTGAGATGTGAGCTAAAGAAACATGATGTGTGGCTAGGATGAAAACTCGAAAGAGCTCCTAGGCAAAATGAGAGAAAAAGAGAGAAAAAGAAAAATTCTAAGATTTCACTCATTTTCCGGCGTTGGAGTCATAAGGTTGCGGTTGTCACATGGATGGATCGGGTAGCTCAACATCTATAGACCTCTTGGGATTGGGTAGCTTAGTGGGTTAGGAAACGAAGTGTGGCTATGAAATTCCTTATCTCTTTCTACTTCGTTTTTGGTTGATATATTGGCATTAGGTGAAGCATGTGTTTGAACTTCTTATATGGCTTTAGCTTCATTTTATGTCATTGGATTTTGGTGGATATATTGGCATTAGATGAAGTATGTGCTTAAACCTCTTAAATGGTTTTAACTTCATCTTGTGTCATTGGACTTTGGGAATATCAATTCTGGGCTTTGAAATATTTTTATGGGTAGTGAATTGATAAGTGGTAGGTTTGGTTAGATTTAGGATTGGGGATGTGTGTGTAAAAATTCTCATGTGAGCTTTTATTTTGGGATTTATGATATTGAGAGTTTTTGTGAGGCTTTGTTTGGGGGATTAGTTTAGGATATGGCCATATGAATTCCTCCGTGTGCTTGGATCTTTTCTTACTCGAGGGCGAGTAAGGTTTAAGTGTGGGGAGGTTTGATGAGGCCATTTTATGTGGTTATTTTAGGGTTTTTAGGATGTGGATATGTCATTTCCTCCGTGTGCTTGAATCTTTTCTTACTCGAGGGCGAGTAAGGTTTAAGTGTGGGGAGGTTTGATGTGTCCATTTTAGATGGTTATTTTAGGCTTTTTAGGATTAGGTTTTGTGCAATTTTGTGCTCTACATGTGGCATTTTTCCTTGAAATCATCTAAGGAGGGATAAAGGCGGCTTTGACGTTTTTATCACTTTTTAGATGATTTTGTGTGACAAGGTGATTTGTTTCAAGACTTTGAAGATTTGAAGACTTTGAAGATTTATCTTTGAAGATTTGAAGATTTGAAGACCTTTACATTTGAGCTTTGTGAAGATTTGAAGAAGTGAAGAGATGAAGAAAGGAGAGCAAAGCAACGGATGAATGATGATCCAGGGTTCTCAGAATTTTCCGAGACGAATCAGCCCCCAAGAGTGGCACCATTGGATTTCTCTTCTCGAGCACTATAAAATCGACTACAAGAACTCCCGAAACGGATCAACGGTTCACCCGGAGGAAGCAAAACAAAACAGGGTTGGATTTCACAGCTGGTCGCGACATGCGATGGAACTGGTCGCGAGTCGCGACGACAGCGCGAATCCAGCTCTGCAGCAGCGTTTTTTCTCCCCTTTTTCTTCCACTATAAATACCTCTTCACCCCTTCTTCTCCATAGCTTTTGGCCCCTGTTTTGGGCCAAAACCCTAGCTTTTCTCTTCTTGTTTTCTTAGTTTCTATGTCTTTTGTTGTTCTAGAGTAGTTTTTGTACTTGGGAGCAAGGATTGAAGCTTCCATTTCTATGTAGTAAGGAGCATTTATATCTATCTATTTGGTGTTTTTGCTATTGTGCTTTTATTGCGCTTTGAATGTTAATTGTTGATGCCATTGATATTGTTGAAAGCTTGAATGAAATACTTGTATGAATTGCTAGCTAGGGTTTGGGGGATTTGGGTTAATTTCCCCCCTTTTCTTGTTAGGAATGTATGAGTATGATTTAGAGCTTTTGATTGTGTTGATGGATTGATAATGTGCTAGATGAATGTGATTGATGTTGAACTCTTCGTCATGTTCGTTTGTGTAGCAAACGAGAGAGTTATATGCTCTTGGATTAATGTGCGTTGTACGTTCATCCAATCTCGTGTAATTGCATGAATTGGTTAAATGCTTAGTCACGGTGTAGTGGTCATAAGCATTGCCAAGCTTGTTGGTTCTTCGTGATTAAATGCCACCAATGATACCTTGAGTCGTGGTCGCGACAACGGGAGTCATTGGTGAGGTTTGACAAGAGATGTCAAACTCACTCTTGCAAACTACGAACTAAGAAGGATAGGCGTTTAGTCTCCACAACAAGTAGTTGAAGTATTGAATAGATGATTTTAACTCATCCTTGAAGCATTTGTTATTTAGCATTTGTGTATTCTTGATGGTGTGCTTCACTTCACTTGTGCCATGAGTTGTTTGAGCATAGGGAGTGCTTGTATGATTGAATTGGTTAGGTGTTAGGAACGTGACGAATTCCGTAGCTCCTTTGCATGAAAATCTATGAGCATGAACTTAGAACTTCTTGTGATTTATGTGTTGTGATTCTTGCTAGATGGGTATGTTGATGTTGAGTCAGGTAATGCTATATGATAGAATGAGTGAATGATTCAATGACCTACATTAGATTTGGAAGTGGATATCTATTGCCCCTAAGGCTTTATCTTTGTAGTTTAAAACCCCTTTTCTTTAGTTGTGTTTGATGATTAGCATAGTCATTTGACCTTGCTAGTTATCTTGTCTTTTTTACTTTCGTAACTTAGGAACAACCAACCAACCCCCCCCCATTTACATGCTTTTATGTGTGTGTATATATATCTACTCCTAGCCTAATATCAACCATTGTGTGCTTAGACGCTTAGGAAGATCCCTCTTCTCCTTGGACGACCCCGATTTGCCGCTATCTACCTAGTTGTAGAAAGTAAGCAAAAAGGGCTTATAAATTATCTTTTGCATAGGGGGTGTGACGACCGCCCGCTATCATAAAACATTCATTTAACACTTATATTAACACTTTCACTGTAATAGTAATTTAGGTTTTGAATTTATCTAAATCGCTTCCGCATAAAATCTACCTGCTTGTTACTGTTATCATTTTCGGTAGCACGACCAAACCTCACCCGAACTTGCGTTTGGGTTTGGGGGTGTTACAGATGTGGTATCAGAGCATTCTCAAACTAAGTAAAGGAAAACTTATACTACCTTAATAAAATATTCTAGAGGAAATTAAATGAATTATGGAAAAAAATAAGGAGAGTTAGTTGTGCGTAAATTATCAAACTGACAAGTTTGCTATTTCGATAGATGGACCATAATGTAGAAATCGCAAGTAATACTTTTCAAGAAGTAATTGAGGTAAGGAGATATGCCAGAGCCTTCACGGAGGCGTTCTTTCCTTGGGCAGAAATTGTTGACGATTCTCAGTGGGTGGAAACTCATGCCTATCCAAATTGGGTTGTACACGCTTTGATTATGGAACAAGAGGAATTAATGAACAGGTTCTTTAGCCCCGAGACCCATGGACAGTTGATGAATAATGTAATGTGGGAACAACACTTGCATGCAAATGCTGAAGAAGCGAGGGCAAACACAGCGGTCGTCGAAAACCATCGACTGAAGAACCAAAGATGTAGGGAGCTCGGGCAATGGCATGCCAAATGACAGGAAACCATCCGAGAAGTAGGCTCGGTCCTGGTAAATACCCAGGTGCTACAGGGTGGTTTGACTGCCTATCGTCGACAACCAACAGAAAAACGTTGGAGGCATATTAGCGAAACTCGTAAGTAATACTTTTCAACAAGATATTAAGGTAAAAAGATATGCCGGAGCCTTCCTGGAGGCATTCTTTCCTTGGGCAGAAATTGTTGACGATTCTCAGTGAGTGGAAACTCATGCCTATCCAAATTGGGTTGTACACAATTTGATTATGGAACGAGAGGAATTAATGAACAGGGTCTTTAGCCTCGAGACCCATGGACAGTTAATGAATAATGCAATGTGGGAACAGCACTTGCGTGCAAACGCTGAAGAAGCGAGGGAAAACACAGCGGTCAACGAAAACCATCAACTGAAGAACCAAATATGTAGGGAGCTCGGGCAATGGCATACCAAACGACAGGAAACCATCCGAGAAGTAGGATAGGTCCTGGTAAATACCTAGGTGCTACAGGGTGGTTTGACTGCCTATCGTCGACAACCAACGGAAGCACGTTGAAGGCATATTAGAGAAAGTTTATTGCCAAGAAAATAGTGGTTAAACAGTGAAGTAGAGACAAAGGATTGCCAACCAAGTTTAACTAAGGTGAGTGTTTTCATTGCCTTAGCATGAATTGAAGTAAAAAATATATATTTATCTTGTATGGGTACAGGTTGCCCTTGAACCTCTGCCATTTCCCTTGAACCCCTGCTTTGCCCTTGAACCCCTGCTTTGCCCTCAAACCCATGCTCTGCTCTCAAACCCCTGCTCTTCCCTCAAAACCTTGCTTTGTCCTCGAACCCCTGCTTTATCCTCGAACCCCTGCTTTTCCCTTGAACCCTTGCTCTGCCCTTGAACCCCTGCTCCTCGAATCCCTGCTCTACCCTCGAACCCCTGCTTTGTCCTAAAACCTATGCTCTGCCCTCGAACCCATGATCTGTCCTCGAACCCCTGCTCTGCCCTTGAACCCTTTCTTTGTCCTCGAACCCCTGCTTTGTCCTCGAACTTCTGCTTTGCCCTCAAACCCTTGCTCTGCCCTCGAACCCCTTCTTTACCCTCGAACCTCTGCTTTTCCCTTAAACCCTTGCTTTGCCCTCGAATCCCTGCTTCTGCCCTTGAACCTCTGCCTTTTCCCTTGAACTCCTGCTCTGCCCTCGAATCCCTATCCTTGAACCCCTGATTAAGCCTTTTTCTTGAACCCCTGTAAAACCTTGACCCCTCAAACCCCTGTTAAATAGTAGCTCTCGAATCCATGTCCTCGAATCCCTATTAAATCCATGCCCTCGAATCCCTGTCCTCAAACCCCTGTTAAGCCTTGTCCTCGAACCCCAGTTAAACCTTGACCCCTCGAACCCCTGCTAAATAGTAGCCCTCGAATCCCTGTCCTTGAACCCCTTTTAAACCTTGATCCCTCGAACCCCTACTTAATAATACCCCTCAAACTACTAAAAATTTAACCCCTCGAACAACTGAAAGACTTCACCCCTCGAACCTTACCCCTCAAACTAGCACCACCCGATACCCATTCCATTTCAACCTTCTCCACTCGAATTCTTTACTCGAACCCCTTGTACTCTAACCCTTTGTACTCGAACCCAACTACTCGAACCCCTTGTACTCGAACCCCTTGTACTCGAACCCAACTACTTAACCCTTGTACTCAAAATACATACTCGAACCTGTACTCGAACTCCATTATAAAGGGAAATACCTGTTAAAATTAAAATGATAATATATATATTGATTGTTAAACTGAGTGTATGTACTACTGTGTTCAATTATCGTGAAGCTGAGTTATGACCTCCTCCGATATTTTTCTGCGAATGACCGGCTTGTACTTTATCTTGCCGTGTCTAACTTGAAATATCTGCTACTTGATTACCTGTCTGTGAATCTCAGGATGCAATTGTAGTTTGGTCAAAGTCGGCGGGGAATGGTACTGATCGGACCGTCTGATTAGACCGGCTACACGTGGAGTTTGGTATGGTAGCATAACCACCTGACTGATACGAGCACGTAATTGAACATCAGCGTGAATGGGAAAGTGAATTATGAACTGATAGCCTACGGGCATCACTGACCGGGCTATGTTATGTTTGTTAGTCACAGTTGCCATATAGGCACTTGGCAGCAACTCAACATTAACTACCCGTATCCTTTTTACTATGTGCTAGGACATATGTGGCTATTTGTTATTTTATATTCTGTGATCACTAAAATTCAACTGGGTAAATACTAGCAATGAAACCTCACTAAGCAAGGAGCTTACCTAGTTAAACAACCCTTTTTCAGGTGAAGAGGAACTGTAAGAGAAAAGCCCTTTGATGTCTTTACTTACTTTGAGAGAGATCCTGGATGAACTTTAATATGAACTTTGAATCTGAAATAGTTAGGTAAAACTTTCATTTAACACTTATATTAACACTTTCACTGTAATAGTAATTTAGGTTTTGAATTTATCTATATCGCTTCCGCATAAAATCTATCTGCTTGTTACTGTTATCATTTTTGGTAGCACGACCAAACCCGACCCGACACTTGCATTTGGGTTTGAGGGTGTTACAGATGTGGTATCAGAGCATTCTCAAACTAAGTAAAGGAAAACTCATACTTTAATAAAAGATTCTAGAGGAAATTAAATGAATTATGGAAAAAAATAAGGAGAGTTAGTTGTGCATAAATTATCAAACTGACAAGTTTGCTATTTCGATAGATGGACCATAATGTAGAAATCGTAAGTAATACTTTTCAAGAAGTCATTGAGGTAAAAAGATATACCGGAGCCTTCCCGGGGGTGTTCTTTCCTTGGGCAGAAATTGTTGACGATTCTCAGTGGGTGGAAACTCATGCCTATCCAAATTGGGTTGTACACGCTTTGATTATAGAACGAGCGGAATTAATGAACAGGGCCTCGAGACCCATGGACAGTTGATGAATAATGCAATGTGGGAATAACACCTGCGTGCGAACGTTGAAGAAGCGAGGGCAAACACAACGGTCACCGAAAGCCATTGATTGAAGAACCAAAGATGTAGGGAGCTCGGGCAATGGCATACCAAATGATAGGAAACCATCCGAGAAGTAGGCTCGGTCCTGGTAAATACCCAGGTGCTACAGGGTGGTTTGACTACCTATCGTCGACAACCAAAGGAAGCACGTTGGAGGCATATTCGAGAAACTCGAGGCATGATAGAGCAATCTCTCACTGCGTTGCGGGATAATTTAATGGACCAAGCATACCCTAGAGCAGAGCAAGAAGAAAAAGGTGACTCCACCAAGGATTCAAGAGTCGATTGAAATTGGAAGCAAACTTTTCGAGGAAAGCCTTACAACTAAGATACTAACCATTCGTAGAATAAACATTAGAACAAGAAATGAGTCCCAATAACTTATCGCAAATATCTTACAACCACTACTATAAAATATTTTGTGAATTATATTCTTTTGGTCAGGACATCCAATAAGGATTGGATCAGTCCGTGGAACTAACTTATTGAATGTAGGACAATGGAAAGGGATCAAGGAGAACATTCGAACTCACCCGCGAGGCAGACTTCCCCAACCACTAGAATGGAATTATTCACAAGTCAAGTCACTGGAATTTTGAGCTGCATGATAGAGAGGGACAATCTCGAACTCCGGTTGGGGATCAAAGTCATAGGCTAGAGACCGAAGATGCGACCTTGGAACGATTCCAAAAGTTTCATCCACCCAGGTTCAGCGGCAGCCCAAATGATGAAGTCACCAAATATTGGATTGAAACAATGGCTCGAACCTTCCGACCTTGGGATATACAGATGGGCGGAAGGTGAATTTCACTATATTCCAATTAGAAGGCGCCACACTAGATTGGTGGAATATAGTTCAAAGGAAGTGGGACATGGAGGAGACTCCCAGGACCTGGGAAAATTTTGAAAGAGAGTTTAAGAAGAAGTTCATACCACCCATAATTATCGAAAGGAAAGAAGTGGAGTTTATAAACTTGAAACAAGGACTGATGAGTGTAGCGGAGTATAAGGCAAAGTTTTCCCGCCTCTCTAAATTTGCAGAGAAGATGTTCTCGACGGACGAGGAACGTAAGAGGAGATTTATCCAAGGGTTAAGGCTGGAATTGAAGGATACCCTAGCCCCGACCTACCAGCACAGTTATGCTGTAGCTATCAAATTCGCTTGTACAGTGGAGGAAACTAAGAATGACTTACGAGCCACGCACCAATCAAGAAGGATAAATGCGAGGTCCCAATCAGTATACATTCCCGGTCCACAGGGAGTACATTTTGATCAAAACAAAGTCCCTAAGGGAGACACATCCCGACCCTCGACCACGTCAAGGAGCTCGAGCTTTGTCTCGAGAGGAATGACTCAAGTACGTTGCACGTACTGTGGAAAGGGGGGCCATGATGAGAAGGATTGCTGGAAGAAGGAAAACAAGTGTCTACGGTGTGGAAGTGCTGATCATGGAATATCTGAATGCTCGCAAGCTCAACCGAGTCGCTTGTCTCAACCCATGGGATCCCAGGCATCGGTTGCCAAACCTGCTCAGAAAGGAGGAACAAGCAGGGGAAGTCAACCAAAAGTGTAGGCCTGTGTATACGCGATGGAAGATAGTGAAGCCCTAGTTTCGACCGAAGTCATTGAAGGTACCCTTTCTATTTTGGGTAAACTAGCTAAAGTTTTGATAGATCCTGGTGCTTCTCATTCTTTTGCTAGTTATTCCTTTCTTGAAAATGTGGAAGATAAGATAGAGAAATTACCTTATAAGTTGGAAGTTAGCACTCCCACAAACAATGCTAAAATCCTAATTGGACGAGTATGTAGAAACTGTAGGGTAAACGTGGGACGTAGGGAATTGCCCATAGATCTCTACCCTTAAAGGGCTATGAGGTAATACTTAGAATGGATTGGCTTGCTAAAAATCACGCCCAAGTTAAACTGTCATACAAAAGAAGTTAAGCTGTGTCGACCAGGGGAACCTCCGATTGAAGTGGATGTAGGAAGGAAAGGATTCTTCTCATTTTTAGTTGCTGGAGTCAAGGCTCGATGAATGATTTGCAAAGGGGCAACTGGAATATTGGCTTATATCTTAAATAAGCCAGTGGACCAGTTAAAAGGACAAAATATAAACGTGGTCTAAGACTTCCCTGAGGTATTTCCAGAAGAACTCATAAGTTTACCTTCTGAAAGGGAGACTGAGTTTACCATTGATCTGGTACCTGGGGCCGCACTTATTTCTCGAACCCCATATCAAATGGAGCCATTAGAGCTACAGGAGTTGAAGCTACATCTTGAAGACTTGTTGACTCGAGGATTCATTCAATCGAGTACCTCTCCCTGGGGATCCCCGGTATTGTTTGTTAATTAGAAGGATGGCTCTCTTCAAATGTGTATCGATTATCGAGGTTTAAACAATGTGACAATTAAGAATAAATACCCCCTTCCCATTATTGAGGAGTCGTTCGATCAACTCCAAGGAGCAATTGTATTTTCCAAACCGGATTTATGACAAGGGTACTACCAGTTGCGAGTGAAGGGGGAGGACATACCCAAGACTTCTTTCAATACCCGATATGGTCATTATGAATTCCTAGTAATTCCATTTGGGGTGAGCAATGCACCAGCTTCTTTTATGGACCTTATGCATCGAGTATTTCGGCCATACTTAGACGATTTTGTTGTCATCTTCATCGATGACATTCTAGTCTATTCCAAATCTCAGTAGGA
The DNA here is from genome assembly GCA_037428765.1 of Rubia yunnanensis. Taxonomy (NCBI): domain Eukaryota; kingdom Viridiplantae; phylum Streptophyta; class Magnoliopsida; order Gentianales; family Rubiaceae; genus Rubia; species Rubia yunnanensis. Next base: position 53,065,863 of record CM075062.1, read on the forward strand.
GCATGAAGGGCACCTAAGGAAAGTATTACAACTACTTGAGGAGCACAAGTTGTACGCCAAGTTTAGCAAATGTTAATTCTGGCTAAACCTGGTGAACTTTTTGGGGCACGTGATTAGCATGGAAGGAATATCCGTGGATCCATCTAACGTTGAGCCAGTTCTAAACTGGAGAGTGCCAAACAATAGTACTGAAGTTCGAAGTTTCTTGGACTAGCAGGGTACTATAGGCGTTTTATTAAAGACTTCTCTAAGCTTTCATCCCCTTTCTTCTACTTAACTCAGAAAGGAGTTAAGTACGAATGGAATTAGAAGGCTGAATCCAATTTTCAAGAATTGAAGAAATGCCTGACCACTGCCTCAATCCTTACCCTACCTGAGGGAAATGATGGATTCATAGTATATACTGATGCTTCAGGAGATGGTCTCGGGTGCGTATTGATGCAAAAGGACCACGTGATTTCTTATGCATCTCGAAAGTTGAAAATTTATGAAAATAATTACCTCACCCATGACCTTGAGCTAGCTGCAGTGGTATTTGCCTTAAAGAAGTGGCGACATTACTTATACGGAGTCACGTTTGAAATGATGTCAGATCATAAGAATCTGAAGTACCTATTTTCCCAAAAGGACCTGAATATGCACCAACGTCGGTGGATGGAGTTTTTGGTCGATTATGACTGTGTAATTAACTATCATCCTGGCAAGGAAAACATGGTGGTAGACGCCTTAAGCAAGAAGGTGAATTTGGTGCACATCTGGATAAAGGAGGTAGAAATGTTATCACAAGCTGAGAATTGGGAATGCGAGAGCAAACCTGACCGACTTGTATTCTTCAATCTAAGGGTACAAGCCAAGTTACCCATAGAGATTAAGAAAGCTCAAGAGTCAGATGAATCATTGGTAAAGAAGGAAAAGCTTGTTACTGAAGGGAAGTTGCCAGATTTTGAAGTAGACAGTGAAGGAGCACTAACCTGTAAAGGTAGGTTTTGGCTACCCCGGAATTCAGTAATCACCCAAAGAGTGTTGGAGAAAGCTCACCGGTCCAAGTATACGATGTACCCAGGAGGAACCAAAATGTACCGAGACCTGAAACAACAGTACTGTTGGGATAATATGAGGAGGGACATAGCAGAATATGTGGCACGTTGTTTGGTGTGCCAACAGGTTAAGACCGAACATCAGAATCCAGCTGGGTTGTTAAAACCATTGGAAATTCCTGAGTGGAAATGGGATCACATCACGATGGACTTCGTGACAGGACTACCTCAAACACAGAAGAATTTTGATGCAATATGGGTGGTGGTTGATAGGTTGACCAAGTCGGCTCATTTCCTACCAATCAATGTTAAATACTCCTTGGAAAGACTGACTGTCCTGTACATCCGGGAAATAGTAAGATTGCATGGGGTGCCGATAACTATTATGTCTGATAGGGACCCAAGATTCACTTCCCATTTCTGGAGGCAACTGCAAGCTGCATTGGGAACCAAATTAAACTTTAGTACAAGCGCCCATCCACAGACAGACGGGCAGTCGGAGAGAACAATTCAAACTTTGGAGGACATGCTCCGAAGCTGTGTTATTGATTTTGGGGGAAGTTGGGACGCTCATTTACCTTTGGTAGAATTTACTTATAACAACAGTTACCATTCGTCCATTGGTATGGCTCCATATGAAGTACTCTCTGGTAGAAAGTGTCGAACACCCCTTTTTTGGGATGAAGTGGGAGAGAAAAAGACTTTTCCAGTTACCAGTATACCTTGGGTTGAGGAATCCATGGATAAGGTCAAACTGATAAAACATTGTTTACAGACGGCTCAAAGTCGATAGAAGAGTTACGCGGACCATTGGAGGAGGGATTTGGAATTTGGAGTAGGTGACCCCCTCACAAGGGTCTCGTCCGGCATGGCAAGAAAGGAAAACTGAGCCCTAGGTACATTGGCCATTTTGAAGTCGTACAATGAGTCGGGCTAGTTGCATATAACCTTAACCTACCTAGCCAGTTGGGGAAATTACATGATGTTTTCCATGGTTCACTTCTGAAGAAGTACCACCCTGATCCCGCTAAACCATAAAGACTTAGAAGTGAATGAAAAATTGATGTATGAGGAAAATCCCGTAAAGATATTGGATCGAAAAATCAAGACATTACGAACCAGGGAGATCCCTATGGTTTTGGTATTGTGGAGAAATCATAAGGTCGAAGAAGCAACTTGGGAGTTGGAAGCAGACATGAGGAGTAGTTACCCAGAGTTGTTCATGGGAAATAGGAATTTTGGGGACAAAATTCATTAAGGAGGGGAGATTGTGAAAACCCCAACCGTAATGGTTGAACCTTGTCTACATAACTAACAATTTATGTCACTGTATAATATGAAAATAAAATAATTTATTAAATGTAATTAGAAATACAAAAATCTATGATGATTGTGAAAAATAAAAGGTAATAAATGAATCCAATCATTACTGAAGAGTAACAAAATCCTTCCGGTGTAAGATCCCCAGTGAGAATACTAACGTGCAGTACCACGATAATTACCGCAACAAAGACTAAAATTTGTCCCGACATGTTATCAAGCAAAAATTGAGAAGGATATAAGATAGAAGAGGAAATATGGTTTTGAAATATCAGATAAATTCATGTATATATACTATAAGATATAGCCGTTTATAACTGTTGTATTACCGTTGGGAATATAGCCGTTTATAGTCGGTATATTACCACTATACATATGTTGATTAATTATAATTAAATGCTATGGGTTAGTGTTGTCAAAGAAGATATAAAAATATATATCTATATATATATATATATTGTGTGTATAAATATATATATGTACAATCATAATAATAACAAATAAATAAGTAAGTAATAAATGAGTGAATGAATGAACAAGTAAGGAAAAATTAAGGATAAATGAACGGCGGACGTTGGGAAGAGAAAATAAACGGTGGACGTAAGAATTTAATCCAAAGTAATTTTGGCAAGTGGACGGTGGACCCAAGATTTTATCCAAAGTAATTTTGGGCAAATGATATTCTTGGGAAGAGGAAATGAACGGCGGACGTGAGGGAGAATTTTCCAAAGTAATATTTTGGGCAAGTGGACATAGGTTACAGGATAAAATTTTAGGTTGGTAGGTGTCAGGACTTAGGTTTTTATCCAGTATAAATATTGGGTCCCCAGTTCTTACCTTTCTCACACAGCCTTAAGAAAATTTCTTGCCAAGAGAATAGTGGTTAAACAGTGAAGTAGAGGCGGAGGATTGCCAGCCAAGTTTAACTAAGGTGAGTGTTTTCATTGCCTTAGCATGAATTGAAGTAATATATATATATATATATATATATATATATATATATATTTGTCTTGTATGGGTACAGGTTTCCCTCGAACCTCTGCCTTTTACCTCGAACCCCTGCTCTGCCCTTAAACCCCTGCTCTGTCCTCGAACCCCTGCCCTACCCTCGAACCCCTGCCCTACCCTCGAACCCCTGCTTCGCCCTTGAACCCCTGCTCTGCCCTCGAACCCCTGCTCTGCCCTCGAACCTTGCTTTGCCCTCAAACCTCTGATCTGCCCTCGAATCCCTGATTTTGCCCTTAAACCTCTGCCTTTGCCCTCAAACCCCTGCTCTGCCCTTGAATCCCTGTCCTCGAACCCCTGATTAAGCCTTGTCCTTGAACCCCTATTAAACCTTAACCCCTCGAACCCCTGTTAAACAGTAGCCCTCAAATCCCTATCCTTGAACCCCATGTTAAGCCTTGTCCTCGAACCCCTGTTAAACCTTGACCCCTCGAACCCCTACTAAACAGTAGCCCTCAAATCCCTGTCCTCGAACCTCTGTCCTTGAACCCCTGTTAAACCTTGACCCCTCGAAGCCCTGCTAAACAGTAGCCCTCGAATCCCTGTCCTCGAACCCCTGTTAAACCTTGACCCCTCAAACCCCTACTAAACAGTACCCCTCGAACTACTGAAAATTTCACCCCTCAAACTAGTGAAAGACTTCACTCCTTGAACCTTACCCCTCAAACCAGCACCACCCGATACCCGTTCCACTTGAACCTTCTCCACTCGAATCCTTTACTCAAACCCCTTGTACTCGAACCTCTTGTACTCGAACCTTTTGTACTCGAACCCTTTGTTCTCGAACCCCTTGTACTCGAACCCCTTGTACTCGAACCCCTTGTACTCGAACCCAACTACTTGAACCCTTGTACTCAAAATACATACTCAAACCTGTACTCGAACTCCATTATAAAGGGATATACCTGTTAAACTTAAAATGATAATATATATATTGACTATTAAACTTAGTGTATATACTACTGTGTTCAATTATCATGAAACTGAGTTATGAAATGCTCCAATATTTTTCTGTGAATGACTGGCTTGTACTATATCTTACCGTGTCAAACTTGAATAATATACTGCTCTGATATGTTATGTGGATGACCGGCTTGTACTTTATCCTGCCATGTCTAACTTGAAATATCTGCTACCTGATTACCTGTCTGTGAATTTCGGGGCCCTCGACGTGATTGTAGTTTGGTCAAAGTCGGTGGGGAACAGTACTGACCAGACCGTCTGATTAGACCTGCTACACCTGGAGTTTGGTATGCTAGCATAACCACCTGACTGATACGAGCTCGTAATTGAACACCGGCATGAATGGGAAAGTGAATTCTGAACAGATAGCCTACGTGCATCACTGACTGGGTTATGTGGTGTTTCTTAGTTAGAGTTGCCATATAGTCACTTGGCAGCAACTCGATATTAACCACCCGTATCCTTTTTACTATGTGCTAGGACATATGTGGCTATTTGTTATTTTATATTCTTTGATCACTAAAATTCATCAACTGGGTAAATACTGGTAATGAAACCTCACTAAGCAAGGAGCTTACCTAGTTAAACAACCCCTTTTCAGGTGAAGAGGACCTGTAAGAGAAAAGCCCTTTGATGTCTTTACTTACTTTGAGAGAGATCCTGGATGAACTTTAATATGAATTTTGAATCTGTAATATTTAGGTGAAACTTTCATTTAACACTTATATTAACACTTTCACTGTAATAGTAATTTAGGTTTTGAATTTATCTAAATCGTTTCCGCATAAAATCTATCTGCTTGTTACTGTTATCATTTTTGGTAGCACGACCAAACCCGACCCGACACTTGCGTTTGGGTTTGGGGGTGTTACAGATGGTAGTATCGATGGAGGGTTACGAGAGCACCCGCCATGACAGGAACAAGGAAGTGTATGCCATCGGCCACACCACGTATTATGAACACTCTATTAGGTTTGCCTAAATATTTTTGTAAATGAATCGAGGATAGAAGCATTAATTTAACCATGTTGTTCAATGATTCCCCTACTGCTTAGTTTAATAGTGTACTTTGATTTTTTACTTTTATGCTTAGTAGTTGCTAGATTGAAAAACCAAGCCCCCTTTGTATGTTTTCTTTACTAGTCATTCCTTTCACTCGTACGGATTGACGATCCGTACAAGGTTGTGTTTTAATTGATATTTAGACGTAGCACCTCTGTGGACAAACCCAGGGCTTACCATTAACTGCCTCACAGGTAGCATAGCAGTGACACCATGGTGCAAAATATAAATTTTCTATTTGTTGACCTCTCAGCCTCCGCCTGGGATAATTAGCTACAATGAAAGACCCAAGGGGGAGGTAGATCACCCCAAAAACTCAATCGGTGTGGCATTTTATTATCTCTGGAAACACGTTGTTTTACATCCCTCGTACCTTAAGTTGGATGTTAGGTTCAAGTTAACACTACAGACATTTAAATGTACATAATTAATCACACTAATAATTTGCACTAGTTTTTACTAACATTTTCACTATTCTCCAATGCCTTTTGCTTGTGAATCTCCTAGCTCTCGGGTAGAATGTGCGTGTATGTTCTTCATGGCTGATCACCTTTCTTAGCACTAAATATGTATTCTTGGGACAAGGCGTATTTATGTTCACGCCAACTCTTTGAAATCATGTGCATTGCCTTCTTTCGCAAAGTGCCCACATCTTGTGCTTCAATTTGGAAAGGTCTCTATGGGGATTATGGAACACAAAGATGTGAGGAGGGAGAGTACATGTGATGACAAATTGTAGAAGAAAAAAAGTAGGAAAATGATTCATTAAAGCTACCTTGCATTTCATCCAAAAATGTCCTTGTAATCATTTGGGACATCATGCCAAGTATCTTAGCGGAAATCTACCCTTGTTCTACTGACCTTTTCCACCCAACTAGACCATTTGGTGTGGTGTTCTGACACACAATTGCCCAATTTATCAAAATTAATGACGCTAACTCTTTCCTAGACATTTTATGTTCTAATGCTCCACAATGTGTTCGGTGTTTTCCTACATCCTCCGTACCATTTTCCTTATCCCACGTCAACTCCGTTGTTCGGGGATTGGCATTACTGAACTATGACACATCGTCACGAGTGTGTTTCCTAGTTTCCATTTTGAATGCTTCATTTACAAACATATAAAAAATAGCTTAACCTCGGCCAAACATAAGTTACTAATATTTATATTATACACAAAATATATAAGAATGAATCCCATGTTGATGATAATGATGATGAATCCCATGTTGATGATAATCCTAGGTGGTTCTAACTAAAATGCTTGAAAAAGGAAAATAAGTCGTGAGGACGACAATAAATATACGGTGTTTCCTTTTGCTTTCGTGTTTTGATTGGTGATTAGTTTTTGCATGATATTGTTTTGCTATGAGGGTTTTTGAAATGAAACTCTTTTTTGGATTGAATTCCGAATTCAAGACTCGTGATTGTGTTTGAATGGAATTAGATTTCATGGGTGACGTAGGTTTTTGGAAAAAAAAAGAGGAAAAACTAAGAATTAGAGAAATTTTGGGTCAATGCCTCGTGCTGAGATGCCTGGCGCAAGGCTATGATTCGTGCTGAGATACTTGGTGTGAGGTAATGCTTCATGCCAAAAATTTGGCACGAGGCTCTACTTCATGCCAGGATGTTTGGCATGAGCCTATGGTTCGTGCCACGCACGGTTTGTACGTGAAACCAAGTTTTAAATTTTTATTTGTTCCAACAATGCAAATTTTCAAAAATTATGAATTTCAAGCTCAAAATTACAGTTTTGGTTCATGAATTTTGTAATTAATTAATTCCTTAAGAGTTTTGAAAACACTTCCATTATCTCTTGGAATTAATTGATTTGTACTATTGTCCCCTAAATTGAGCATTTTAAAATTCCATTCTTATCCTAATTGTTCCCCCCTCCCTACTCACCTAGGCTGAAATTCTAATTCCATGGTACATTTCTCCACCTAACTCTATCATTTGACACATTCTTCCTTCTCAAGAAAAACTCTCTCCCACACACTCTTTGTGAAACTCGAAAAAATTGAAGCTTTCCTCCAAGAAATTACAAATCTTTGCTTCTTCTTTTGTGGGTCTTACAAATCCTATCTTCAAATTTTGGGTAACCCATTGAACTCTTTGTTTATATGCTTTATTGACATTGTGGAAGTGGTATGAAATCATGATTCTTGAATGGGTGTGTGTGTTTTTAAGAGACGTGTTTGAGTGTGTATGCATAATCTTGTGTTGAAGAAAGTGTTAGGTGGATTGATGTGCTATTATGCTTGAATGATGTGATTTTCATGTGTTAGGTGATTTGGAAGAGAGTAAATCTTAATTGCATGATCTTATTGATGGGTTGAGGAAAACTTACATGGGTTTGTTGTTTGATGAGGAACGTTCTTGTTTAAATAGCCTTCATACTTTGATCCTCATGTTTTGAATGGTTAGGCTATTTGGGAGAATGTTACCTTGTTAGATGATAATAAAAACCATGCTTTGTTTATATTCATATCACCACTCTTGCCTTCATTTTGTTAGGATGTCACCTAAGAAGAAAGCTTCAGAGAAGGGAAAGTCCGCTTGGGGTGAGAAGAGGAAAAAGTCAGTGAGGGGTGCAAACCCCGAGCCGACGACTTACATTCTTTGTAACCCCATGTTTGTGACCAAAGAGTTCATGGGGTTGTCCAACATCTCTGGAATTGCAGTCCGGAGATGGAGGAATTTGAAAGAGCCAAAGAGGAGTACTTTGGAGACTGGATTTGCATGCAAGGACACCTTAGCGGCTCTAGGCTTACTCTAGCCCGTGGCTTATCTATTAGGACGAGTAGGTCTAGAGGGGTTTCTCGAGAAACACTTGAACACGCATGTCAGGTGGACCCTAGAGTTCTTAGCTACTCTATGGCCATTTGTAGACAATAGTGAACACAAGGTGAATAAATTTGACCTGGATGATAAAGAGTACAAAATAACCCACTGGGAGGTAGCACACGCCTTTGAGTGAAGGTATGGCAAGGAGATCCAGAAAATACATTGTCAGGGGTTACCTTTCTCTCTTGGATGCGTTTGGGTGAAACTAAGATGCACTGATTGGAAGAGCCTGTGCAAGAGTACTGCCTTGGTTCATCCGGCATTCCGTTATGTTCATCGACTGTTGGCTATTGGTGTTTTTTTCCATAGTGAACTGACACAATGCCCAAGTTCGGATGTTCATTTCCTTTGGGAAATGACACCCGATGGTAACTTTTACCCGAACTTGGTGAGGTCTTTTGTGCAGGAATGTTTATCATGTGGGGTAGAAAGAGTTGCAAGATATCTATGGGTGGCATGGTTGGTTTACTAGTACAACACTTAGGGCATCCAGTCACACAAAGGGAGTTGGCTAACTTGGGACAATCGGGTACAAGGTATAACATTGAGAAGTTAGCCAAAGCATCCATGGTGGGATCACAACATTGGAAGGTAGATATATATGGCATTATAGTGGAGCAAGCACTTGTAGTTTCATGGTTCTTCCACAGCCGAAGCACACCACCATTGACCATGACACATGTTTGGATAACTTATTTATTTTTCCGGATCAGAGATTTAAGAGAGATTTCTACATAGTTTTAGCCAAGACGGAGATAGATATTAAAGATGCCAAGGGTGAAAGCTCTCTGAGAGCACCTCCTAGTCGTTCTCGTATATCCACGTGCATTGTGGACTAATTGCAATCTCTTGGGATTTTTTTTTGAACTCTACCCAAGTCTTGCAAGAGGTCGTTCAAGCAATGGGAGGAATGCGATCAAAATTGGAGGAGATGAGCGTGAGAATGGACTCCATGGAGGCAACACTTCAAGCAACAAGATACATTGAGAAGATCTTCACGAGTTACGAGGATGAAGGCCCTTCGGGCCCATGGGAGTGAGTATCACCATTTCTCCCTACCTCACTTATGTTTTGATATGATTTTTGTGCATTGGAGACTATGCATTGGTTAAGTGTGGGGAGGGAGTAGTAAGCACTTAGGGAGTCTTCATTCTTATATTTCCTCGGTGCATTTTATGATTTGCATTGGTAGTTTTTTTTCTTGCTTGGTGAAGATTTTAGTTTTTGATTGTTGAGAGATGATTTTGGATGACATTTGGTGGCATGACATACTATGCTAGGGTTCCTAGTTTGCATGGGGTAGCATGTTTTAGAATATTGGTGGTGTATTTTTTATGTTTGATCTTATCTTTTGTAGCATGAAGCCAACTTTTGGCGAAATTTTTTGTTACAACAAAAAAATTGGAAAACTTGAAAAAATGAAAAAGAAAATAAAAACCTAGACAAGTCGGAAACCTGAAAGGGAGACTTAGGTAACATTAGGAAAAACCCGGATAGGTCGAAAGGCCTAGGTAAAAATGAGAGGCCCGGCCCGGCTAGAAATACGAGGCTAGTACAAAATAAGAGGCCGTGTGGAAAAAGGTGAGAAGTAAATACCTTTTGTGTGTTAAAGCTAGGATGAAAACCCGAAAGGGCTTCTAGGAAAAATAAGAGAAATTGAGAGAAAAATAAAAAGCTAGGATAAATGCATGCTTCTGTGGTGGATTGTTTTTTAAGACGATTCTTTGATTGCTTTGGGATTATTTTGGGAAAAGTAAGCTAGCTTAACACTTATCTTTTTGGCTTTCCTTTTTTCACATTTTACTTTTGGGTGGTTATATTACTTATGTTTTTTGGGGAGTGTGAGAGTGTAATATTCTTACTCTTTTGGGAAAAATAGGGTAATCTAGGAATAAATTAAATGCCTCGGCTAACTTATGCTTGTAAGCTACATTTCGCTTGATTCTTTTTCTTGTCTTTGTTTACTCGAGGACAAGTAAATGGTTAAGTGTGAGGAGTCTGATCAGCTTCATTATGTGTGCTTTGACCATTGAATTTGGTATATTTTTTAGCTAGTTTTATTTGGTGGATTGCTAGTATTAGTTGAGTTTACGTGACAAGGGGTTTAGACGAAGATGTTTGGTTTTCTTTTCTAAATTCTGCGTTTTGTAGACTTAATTGGTATAATGGACATCTTGTATTCATGGGCTCCTTTATTTTCCTTTTGATCATATTTAGTAGGTCATTATTACTTTTTGTTTACATTCTATGTGAAGGCCGTTCGTAAGGGTGATAGAAGATATTGAAGGCCGTTTGCAGGGGACGATAAAAGAGACGAAAGGCATTCACACTAGAATGGTAGTAGACAAAGGCCACAAGAACCAATGTGTGGTAGAATGAGATTGAAGCTGGAGATAGGCGGCAACGGAGTTCTAAGCGGCCAATGAAGAAACGGTGAATCGTGGTCTGATGAGTTATGCTTAGGTCTGAGAACGATCCGAGAAGAATATAATCAGGTTTCAAGCTCTATTTTGATTCTGGCAAGTGAATCAAATCAAATGCCAAGATTTTCTTTATCCGGTATAAACCGAGAACTATGGGAAAATACAACACCTTTTCAGGAATATCAATACCATCACATGAATCGTAAATGCATGAATGTGATGGACCAAAAAATATGTGGTTCCTAATGATTTCATTGGATTTGAATTCTCAAGAACTACAAAATTGACTAAAACTCTCAAATTGAACTAACGGTTCACTGTAGTGAAGGAAACTATTTCAGCTGATCGAGACACAAACGGGTCAGGGCAGGCCGTTCATGATTGGCACCAATGGCCCACCCCAAAGGAGCTGCCCCATGCTAACTAGACCATCATGAGGCTGTGGCACGACCCGGTCAAGACACCATGGGTTACAAGCACGAAGCTAAGTTCCACTCCACATGGCTAAGTATGGGGCGAGACGTCCTGTTTTTGATGTCCCACACCATTCAGTGTTTAAGATGCCAAGACCACCCGGTGGGGTGGGGGAAATCACTCAGCCCATACCAATATGTCTTAGTAGAGCACCCTTCCTAACCACGACCTGTGCCACCAACCACGGGCGCAGTTCAGAAGCACCAATTTTAACACTCTGATGATACCTTATGCCAAATGACGTGGATCATGCCAGAGAATTATCACGACCCACGTTGGGCTCTGTATCTCGCACCCTTTGAATACCCGTGCCACACACCCGAATGGGCGCCCCGCGCCACATGAAGAGGCACGACCTACACCAGGTCTCGCACCCCTCGCCAAGGACACGCCATGGGCTGCACCATCCATGATGGCCCATGGTGGGCGGAGGCTAAGCTAGGGTTTACTTGGGGATAAATTGTAGGAGCATGGTCTATTTGCCTTTTGAGATTCTTTAGTTCTTCTTAATTTTATGTTCATGATATTATTATGATTGTGCTTGATTATTTTAATTGCACAAATAGTACACCATATATAAGCACACACTTTGGGCTATATTCATGTATGGTGCAAATATCGATGCCCTCTTGGAAAGAGAAACCTGGATGTAAGAATGCGTAAGAGAGAACGCACCCGCGTAGGTGTGTGCACGGGGGATTGGAGAATTCTTTGACTTATTTTCCATTGTACCATTTTTAGAGGACCTCGTAAAGTTTTCCAAGAGTTTCAAGTTATAGATAGCGAATATTAGAAAACTAGGGTGTGAGAGGCCTTAGATCATATATAAGGTGCCAAAAACCCTTTGGCCTAATTGATATGACCATTGGGAAGTAGTACATTCATGTTGGAAGCCATGGACGTAATCGCACGAGGGAGAAACAGACCTACAACAATGTTTGGACCTTGTTGTACTCCCCTAGTTATGATGGCGGTGTCAATGGAGGGTTGCGAGAGCACTCACCGTGACAGGAACGAGAAAGTGTATGCCATCAGCCGCACCACGTATTATGAGCACTCTATTAGGTTTTCCTAAATATCTGTGTGAATGAATCAATGATAGAAACATTAGACTAACCATGTTTATCAATGATTCCCCTACTGCTTAGTTGAATAGTGTACTTTGCTTTTTTACTTTTATGCTTAGTAGTTAACCCCCTCTTTGCATGTTTGCTTTACTAGTTATTCCTTTCACTCATATGGATTGATGACCCATACGAGGTTGTGTTTTGATTGATATTTAGAACTAGCATCTCCGTGGACAAATCCAAGGCTTACCACTAACTACCTCATAGGTAGCGTAGCAGTGAGAATATGGTGCAAAATATAAATTTTCTATCTTTTGACCTCTCAGCCTCCGACTGGATTAATTAGCTACAATTAAAGACCCCGGGGGAAGGCTGGTCACCCCATGACTCAATTGGTGTGGCATTTTATTATCTACGAAAACACGTTGTTTTACATCCCTCGTACCATAAGTTGGATGTTAGGTTCATGTTAACAGTACAGACATTTAAATGTACATAATTAATCACACTAATAATTTGCACTAGTTTTTACTAACGTTTTCACTATTCTCCAATGCACTTTGCTTGTGAATCTCCCAGGTCTTGGGAAGAATGTGTGTGTAAGTTCTCCTTGGGCTAACCTTTCTTATCACTAAATATGTAGTCTTTGGACAAAGCGTATTTAAGTTCACACCAATTCTTTGAAATCATGTTCATTGCCTTTCCTTGTGCTTCAATTTTAAAAGGTCTCTATGGATATTATGGAACACAAGGATGTGAGGAGGGAGAGTACATGTGACGACAAATTGTAGAAGAAAAAAGTAGGGAAAATGATTCATTAAAGCTACCTTGCATTCCATCCACAAAGTGTCTTTGTAATCATTTGGGACATCATGCCAAGTATCTTAGCAGATATCTACCCTTGTTCTACCGACCTTTTCCACCCAATTAAACAATTTGGTGCACTTCTCTGACACACAATTGCCCAATTTTTTGAAAGTTAACAACGTCAACTCTTTCCTAGACATTCTACGTTCTACTTCTCTACAATGTGTTTGGTGTTTTCCTACCTCTCCCGTACCATTGTCCTTACCCCACGTCATCTTCTTTGTTGGGGGATTGACATTACCGGACTATTACATGTCGTCACAAGTCCATTTCCTAGTCTCCATTTTGAATGCTACATTTACAAACATAGCAAAAATAGTTTAACCTCGGCCTATCATAAGTTACTAATATTAAGTACACACAAAATATATAAGATGAAAATTAGTGTACACAAAATATATAAGATGAAAATTAAAACTAAACCCTAGTAAATGAACATATACAATAGATGATGATTTTACCATTTAAGATCATGAAGCAAAAAAAAATTTTCTTCATAACCTAGTGATTTACCTATCATTTAAGCAAACTAATACATAGCTCAATCAATAAATATAGCATTATATCATTATCAATTACCTTGCATGATTTTATCATCCACCACCATGAAGGCAACCAACCCTTTAAATTTTACGGAACTTATTTTTAATAACAAACCCCACTAAAAATGGAAGCCAAAGGAATAAAAAATACAAACCCTAGCTAACATGCAAAACTTAATATTTGAGTTTTCTCATTTATGTTTGATAATAATAAACCTAGGCATTTAATTGTATGCATGGCAACTTGACTAAGACCCACTAAATGTTGACCCGCACAGATACTCAGCATGTCACTTTCCTAGAATCTAAGGGACTGCAATTGGAATTGAGCGAAGATGATGAGCCACCTAACTTCGAGCCAATTTTCTCGAAGATGATGACGGTGATCATGGGGGTGAGGACGAGAACAGGAATGACCAAGAATAGGATGGGAAGAGAATCTATTTCATACTTAGTTTTTGTGATGTTGTGGAAAACATTGGAATATGTTAGAGAGTTTATTTGGATTTAAAACTTTATTATGTAATTTTTAGGTGATGAATTATATTTAAAGTCATGTAGACAGTTTAATTTGAAATTTTATTGCACGAAATTTGAATTATATTGTTGTTATGGAGTTTTGTTTAATTTTGGGTACAAGAAATTAGTGGTGGTATAGTTGATGTTTTTTGGATCAACGTATATGAAATCTAAAAATGACCAAAAGACAGGTTTGCTTTCCGAATTCAGAAAATCTTCCCCGCTTTGTAATTTTAGACTAGAATTGTTTCTGGACTCGGAAATGTAAGTGACATTTTGGTTCGTTTTGCATGAAAACCTTTCCGAGCTCATAATTATACATTAAGAACTTGGAAACATGTGTTGAGGTGAATAAGAGTAGGCAAGAAACACTTTCTGAGCTTGAAAAGTAAGTTTCTAAGAGCTTGGGTGACAGATGCAGACCTACACTGGAATTTTCAATGTGTGAATTTTATGGGATGTAATTCTTTTCCGTGCTCAGAAATTGCTTGTACCTCTTTTTTAATTAAAGATACGAACTAAACTTTGCGAGCTTGAAAAGTAAGTTTCCGAGCACGTGTGTCAGAACCAATTCTACACTAGAATTTTCAATGCGTATATTTTTTTTGGGATTTAATTGGTTTTCGAGCGTGGAAATGGTTTGTGCCTTTTTGTTAAAGAGACAAAAGATTCTTTCCAAACTCGGAAGGTATGCAACATATAAAAAAATAGGTGACAAATCAGATTTACAAAATCGATCCCCAATTTCCAAACCCTAGTGTACGTTCTGAATTTGAAAACTCCCACAAATTCTTCCATTTTTCCAAAACCAATCAAGCATTTGGCATTGCTAGAGGTGGTTTAATTTGGGGAATGTATCGTTCTTGTTCAATCGGCCACAATCTGGGCTTTGATGAAGCAATGTTTGTCTCTAAATTTGCTCAAACTCGGTATGTAGCATCTCGTGATAGGGCAAAGTTATTAGATACATTTCTTGTGGGATTTATTGAATATTTAGCTTTAGGGTTAGCCGATGCCCTAAAACCATTTAAATAACAACATATTGAGAATTTGCTTTCGTGTAACGAGAAAGCATATTTTGATTAGACTTGCCAATTTTATGTTAACTTGCGAGAAGTGGGTAGTGGGGATTATGCTACGAGGGTTGTAGAAATTGACATCCCGTTTTGCAGGTGGATAATTAATAAGGTATTATATTGCCCGTATTGGTCCCAGAGTTTTTTTACCCTAAGGACACCGATGGTCCGTTGGATGATTGCTAACATTGGGAGAAATGGCCTCTAGAATTTGATCCTCCCTGCATTTACCCCGTTGAGTGTAGTGTATGCTACTTCAACCGCAATAGAATGAATTTAGGAAAACCTGAGACCTTCGATTTAAAGATTCTCCCTGTGGATCCACGTATTACATATGAGATGATAAATAGGAGTTTGGTCCCCTCGGGCGGGCACTTGACCGAGCCTAATTACCCAACCCTTATGCCATTCTACTTAATCATTGAGGGTAGAAGGATTAACCCTCAGGTGGCTTTTTTTTGGGATACGTTGCATTATGCAACTTTGAAGAAAGTATTGACTCGCCTACCGTATAGGAGTTTAATAACTCACATTTTGAAGTGTGTTAAAGGGTTGACTATCAAGGGGAAGGAAAAATTCCCGAAGTATTATGATAGGCTTACTTTGAGAGCAAGGGTTTGGTTTTGCTTGATGGGAAGAGGTATCATAAGCCGAACGAGGAGGCAGAGCCAAGCAAGAGGCCACAAGTTGAGGAAGGTTAGTCACAAATGTGTTTGCGTTGACATAGTTCATGTATTGCTTATATTTTCTTCATTGTTTATAGAACTCATTCTTTGGTCGTTCTACATAGGTACCGAGAAATCATACTTGAATGACTTCAAGTATTGCTACAAATGGATGCACAAGGAATTTTACGCTATGAAGGCCAAGATTAGATTCATTGAAAAGTCTCAGTGAGCTTATGAGCGACATCTCACATCAAGCTCCCGGCAACGCCTCAACCGATCGACTTCGACTGGCGCTATTGAGGATGTCAATGAATGAATTTGCATGCCCTAGATTTTGATCAAGAATTTGAATGAATTTACAAGACAATGTAGGATTTTTAAGACGATAGACTTTATCTATGCTTTTCTAAGTTAGATTTTTGTTGGAATTTAAATCATTTGAATTTGAATCATTTTAAGTCCAAGGTACAATTGATATCCGAACACTTACTGCATATGCTTCCTTTTATTTAGGATTACAATCTTCTTTGACATCTTCTTTCTATGACTGATCTTCCCCTTACCGTTGATCCACATCATTTCTTCATGATTATTATGACCTAGGAAACGGTGAAGACTCCGATCATCCTCTTCGAGCAAAATGACTTATTCTGATCCACAACTCGATATATGACATCCAAATCCAGTAACTTCCTCCAAGTCATGTTCTTCAATGAAAACACATTTCCCTTGAACAACATTCTCCCATCTAGGATCAACAAGATCCATGACATAGAAAATCTGGTGCGCTTGAGAAGCCAATATGAAAGGACTATTCTTCCATCCAACCTGACCTCTATCGACATGGATGAAGCCCAAATCGTCGATGCGCTGCCCGTTGTTAATATTCACCCACTGACATTTAAACACAAGGACACATATACTCACATAGTCAAGTAAATTTCAAATATTATGCCAAAGTAGCATTTTACGGCATAAATAGGATTTTGATCACCACCCTTTCCAACATGCAATGCTTCAGAGACAAGAGACACTCCACTATTTTGAGTGATACTCCTATTATCCATTGATTTAGTGGAAAACATAAAACCATTGATGTCATAGTCTCAGTAGGAATTAACGGTCCCCAATGGTGTACGAGCTAACCACTTAACTGTGGTTGGATGATTGCCTACTTCTACGTGATCCCGCAACCATGATGCAATTATAGAGGTGTGCAGTCGACGAACCTGAGCTTCATTGAAATTATAGGGCAAAAGTCCTATGGTATTTATATGAACCTCTATGTACAGAACTACATCCTCATGGTTGCACATAACGTGCGGCACATAAATATCTCTACTTTTCCATTTAACCATTTTTTGGCCAATCGCCATGGGTGCCCTTTGGGAAGAAACTGCCCGTGCCCATGGTAAACACTCTTACAACCATGTTTTAATTGACAAAAATCAGTATCATTCTCACAGACTGGACATGCTATGTGGCCTTTCATAGAATACCCGGACAAATTCCCATATGCAAGAAAATCATTAATTGTGCAGAATAACAGTGCTTTAAGAGTGAAGAAATCATCAACCAACCCATCAAACACTCTAACACCATCATTAAAAAAATTAAAAAAATCCTCCACTAGAGGAGCAAGATATATATCAATATCATAACCAGGTTGCTTGGGACCTGATATTATCAAAGATAGCAACACATACTTACGGATCATGGTCCACCAAGATGGGAGGTTGTATATCTCTAACATAACCGACCAAGAGCTATGTGTGCTACTCATGTTACCAAATGGATTCATACCATTTGTACACAACCCTAACCTCAAATTCCAAGAATCTTTGCTAAACTTAGGGTACATAGCATCGACTTTCTTCCATCTCTCCCCGTCCAAAGTATGGCTTATGACATCATTCCCCGATTGGTCTCTATCGCCGTGCCAACACAACAACTTAGCATATTCCCTACAAGCACCCAACTTCTTCAAATGGGGAATGATCAGGAGGTACCAAATATTTTTTTCCGATGTCATCTTCTTTGATTTTAATGGAACTTCCGCACCCACCGCAATCGTACCTCTCTTCAATTTGTACCGAGACTCACCACATACCTTACACGTTTCTTGATATTTATCTACTTCCCCTTATACAACATAAAATCATTTGGGCATGCATGAATTTTTTTCAATTACAATCCCATTGGGAATAGTATTTTTTGGCAGTATATAACATATCAGGCATTAATTATCCTCGGGAAACAAATCCCTGAAAAACTGGAGAGCCTTGGTTATCAACTTGTCTGTCCATCCAAACTTTGCCTTCAAGTTCATTATCCGTAGCGTGGCATTCAAAACCGAGTATTCAGAACCATTTTACAAAGGCATATCTTTGTCATTAATCAAAGCTTGTAACGACTCTAGTTTACCTTTCAATTCCCTCGTAGTATCTTCCACCATTTCGTCAAACTCGGCATTACCATCTAATTCATCACCCGCCATCGTGTCCTCTGATTCATTCAAATGTGATGCTTCCAAAACATCCCCATTCCATACCCACTGAGTGTAGCTAGTTTGAAACCCCCTCATCATGAGATGTTCCCGCAACTTCTTCCTCCCTAAATACGCATCATTTTTACGAACAACCATTTCTAGAAGCATGATCAAAAGAAAACGAAACAAATGATTCAACCAATGGCATGTAATTGGGTGATTTCCTTTGATCATTACCAATTATTTCATCTTGATCCATTATCCTAAAAGTCATTTAAAATGCAACACATGAGGATGCTTTCAACAATATTCACAAACCTATGTAATCTCAAAGCATAATTGAAAATATGAACATATATGAAGCATTAAATACAGCTAAAATTATTTGAACAAAATAATCAACTTCATAATTTGGATACAACTAACCTTCTCCACCCTCAAAACCTTGTCTTCAACAATGGGTTAGGGAAAAAAGAGCCTCTTCTTTAAAGAATTAGGGTTTTGTACCATTTAATGAATTTGGGCGCATTATTATTATTTATATGCATGTCCATTTCCAAGTTTGGAAACTATGCCCCACACTATATAAGACGTGATCGACTACATTCCGAGATCGAAAATCGGACATGAAGAATTTTCAAATTTGGAATCTGTTTCCTCTCTTTGTAGTCCAGAAACTATGTACTTTATGTAATTGGAAACCCATCCTCTCCTTATTTATGAGTTTGTAAACTTTAAATTTAAAGGTGGTTAGTCGTAACCGACTTTGATTATGGCCAATTAAAGGCGGTTATGCCTAAAGGCGGTTCAAGGAAAACCACCATAAATCAACAAAAAACCACCTTTAAAAGGTTTCGTGGGACACAAATATGGGTTTCCAAACTTTGAAACATTGATTAAAGACGGTTATCAGTGAACCGCTTTCCATTGTTACCTTTAATAGGGGGCTCTCCACTGCTATCCAATTATCCTCATGTTTGAATCAAGAATACAGTGGAGGAAATAGAAGAAGATAAATATGCCAACATACATGCACTTTAATGAAAGTGATGAAGAAGTAGATAAAGAGATCATTGATAGCCTTCACTATCTTATGGAGAACCGGAGCTAATCCTGAGAGGAGTAGGAGTTGAGCAGGAATCTTTTGGATCTTCATCAAGCACTCTCTCTGTCACACTCAAATAGGCGACATCCTCCACCCCATTTCATATTCGGCCAACCTTAATAATAGTCACCGTCCGCCGCAACGGTTAGAACAACGGTTACATTTTACATCTTTTCCGGAGAACAACAACGTCCCCGTCCGCCGCATGGCGGCGTTGCCACCCCCTGGTGGTGGTAATTCACTCCAACCACCACTGCAAACACCCCCCAATCCCAATCGATCATACAGAGAAGCTCTTAAACCCCACCAACAACAACCATCAAAGTCGAGGAATCTCATCCTCAACCCAATTACTGAATACAAAGGTGAAATAGCGGTGCTCCTTGATGATTCTGACATAGACATCTTATCTGAGCCATGGAGCAAGCACCTGGTCAGAAAGTTTCAAGGAGGACGACCGGCGCTCAACTTCATCAGGCACCAGTTCAAGCGCATCGGCTTCATCGGAGAAGCCACAATCACAGCTCTGGACAGAAATCACATCTTCATCAAATTCGAGCATGATGAGGATATACAGAGATGCTGGATTAAAGGAAACTAGAACATAGGAGGTTCGACAATGAAGGTACTTAAATGGACGAAATCATTTGATGTGAATGAAGAACCTCCTTTTGTTCCTATCTGGTTAACTGTAGAATCCCCCCTGCCTACTGTTTGGATTATGATTACATCCCTTTGATAGCAAGTAGGCTAGGAAACTTGATCTTTGCTGATCCTCCTACATTGAACCATACTAGACCATCAACAATTCGGATTTGTGTAGAAATAGATCTCACAGGACATTTTCCTGATAGAATCAGGTTGGGTTCAAAAACTGAGAATAAATGGTACACTTTGGCTTATGAGAATCATCCCTCTTATTGTACCAAATGCTCCAAAATAGGACACAAATATGGTGACTGTGACAAGCCTAAAGCCCCTAAACCATCAGCTCAGTTCCATCCAAAACAGGCATCAGCTCAACCATTAGCTCCTGCTCAGAAACAAGCATCTTCCAGTGGTAACCTTCAACCACAAAATGCCAAAGCGGTTCCCAAATCCTATACTCAAGCACCTAAGACCACTCAGAATTACTCAAAAAATGGTGAAGGTCCATCAGCCACTCCAGCTCCTATCTTTCTCACTGAAAAATAGCTTGGCAAACTGCCAATGAATCAGGCTGAAGCTGACAGTTCTCAAGAAGTCCAAGAAGTGATAGAAGTAATTGAAGTGGTGGACTCTCTTCAGGAAGATCAGCATAATGTCACATATGGCAAGAAGATCCCAGATCTGGTCACTTCTTACAATATCCCAACATCAATGCAGTGGATGCCAGTGAAAAACAAGACCAGCAAAAATCATTCTAACTGGCAATCTACTGATGATCTTATGCACTCATTCTCACAGACTAAGACTCCTGAACCCTTTGACTTTAATAGAACCATTGTTTCTCAACAGTTCAAAGATTTCCAATTGACTTTATCCTCTAAATTCTCAAAACTGTAGGAAACGCAAGTTTTGCAAGAAATACAAGAAGAGCAGGAAATACAAGAAGCTCAGGAGGTTTCCACTGATGACTTTCAGAAAGTTTCAGAGGCTTCTGTGCAGCAACAAGAATCAGAAGCTCCTGTGCCTCAGCAAGACTCAGCAACTCCTCAGCAGCAACAAGACACTCAAAAAAATCAAGAGCAAGACAAAGACATACCAACCACAACCACTGACCCCCCTTCACAAACGCAGGATAAGCAAGGAGATCCTGCTCCCAATTCCCAACAGAACCAGAAAATATTAGAGGGAGAGGGGGGTAACTCAGACAATCCTGATCCCATATCCCATGATACCCCATCAGGTACACCTCCAACTTCTACTGCTCCAATTTCCGCTGATCAGTTGACATCACAGGCTCTTAGTCATGACCCTGGGAATTTAGCATCCTTGCATGACAATATTAGGACTTTCTTTCAAGAACCTAATATTATATCAACCTCAAAATCTTCTCGTGCTAAAACCAGGTCCCAAGTTAAAAATGAATATAAAACTCTTAATATGGAATGCTAGGGGAATACAGAAATCATTATTGAGACTTAAAACAATTGTCAAAATTCATAAAATCTCAATATTGGTTATTATAGAAACCAAACAGCAAATTGGGAAACTGGATCACTTTAAAAATGAGCTAGGTTTTCATTTTGCATTCTCTTCTTTTGATTCTAGGACCTGGATAATGTTGAAAGATGTTTTTACTGCCTCTATGATCCAAGTCCATGAACAATTTTCCTTGCTATCTGTCTCAAATGCTATCCATGATATTGATTTTTATCTGTATGCTATTTATGGATTCCATGATAGATCAGAGAGGTCTAAAATGTTCAATGATATTGAAAATGGTTTTAAAAGGACCTCTCTTCCCTGTCTACTTACTGGGGATTTTAATGTCATCAGGTTTATCAGTGAATATAGAGGTAAGTCATCACCTGATATAAACAGCATAAATGATTTTGATGCATTTATTAACTCTAATAACCTAAATGACATTACAACAGTAGGTAATCTCTTTACTTGGACAAATGGTAGGAAATTGGAGCATAAGGTAGCAAAACGTTTAGATAGAACTATTGCTAATACTGCCTGGTTTCAAAAATATCCCAACTCCTCCATTCAGATTTTAGGCAGGCTTCCATCTGACCATTCTCCATTAGTTTTAGATGCCCAAAGTTCTAAGCAATCCTATCCAAAAGCTTTTAAATTTCAAAATATGTGGACACTTGACCCACAGTTTTTATCTGAGGTTGAAAATAACTGGAAAATCCCCATAGGGCCTCAGGGTATGGTTGGATTCTCACTTAAACTGAGTAGATTAAAGGGGCATCTTAGGACCTGGAATAAACTACATTTTGGCAATATTTTTGGTAAAATAAAAATCATGGAATCAGATATAATGGAATTGGAAAGGAAATATGACATATCTGCTGATCCATCTGATTTGCTATTATTATCAAAAAATAATGCTGAATTGACAAAAGTTTTGCACCAGGAGCAGTCTTTTTGGAAACAAAAAGCTAGGAATAATTGGCTAGAAAATGGTGACAAAAATACTAAATTTTTCCATCAGTCAGTTAGGGATAAATATGCTAGACTTAGGATAAATAAAATCAATTTAGGTAACAATCAGTGGTGTAGTGATCAGGATAGTATTGGTGAGGCTGCAGTTTCCTTCTACAAACTCCTCCTATCTGATGAGAACAATGATCCCTCTGGTCAAGATCTCCACCATTCTCTAAGATATATCCCATCTCCCATTACAGAGGAGGATAATATTTCATTACTCAAACTGGTGGAAATGGACGAGTTAAAGAAGGTTGTTTTTGATTTAAGTGAAAATAGTGCCCCTGGTCCAGATGGATTTAATGGTAGATTTTATAGGTTTTGCTGGGACATTATAAACCATGATTTACTGACTGCTGTGAGGGAATTTCAGTGTGGTGTTCCAGTGCCAAAATTTTTTTCTAGCACTCTGATAACTTTGATTCCCAAAGTTCAGACCCCTACATCCTTCTCTGAATATAGGCCCATCAGCCTCTCTAACTTCTCTAACAAAATCTTATCTAAGATTCTGAGTGAGAGGTTAAAGCTGTTAAGCCATAAATGTATTTCAAAGGAGCAATCTGCATTCATAGAGGGTAGAGAAATTTCTGATAATATACTGATTATGCAGGAGCTGGTTAGGCTGTTAGATAAGCAGGGACAGAGTCTAAATGCTATTTTAAAACTTGATATGTCTAAAGCATTTGATAGAGTGTCATGGCCTTTGCTAAATTCCCTGCTTTTGAGATATGGTTTTCATGGACACATAGTCTCTCTGATACTCAGTAACATTCAAGCTGCCTGGTTCTCAGTGTTAATTAATGGGGTTCCATATGATTTTTTAAGGCTTCTAGAGGTCTCAAACAAGAAGATCCTCTGTCCCCTACTTTGTTTAATTTTATCACTGAGCTTTTAAATAGGGGCCTAATGTGCATGTTTCAGTTAGGATTTATTGATAGATTTGCAGTCCCACTGGGTTCAATGGAGATCTCTCATTTGTCTTATGCGGATGACACTGTTATCTTCATTAAGGCAACTAAGAAATCTCTAAAAAACCTAGTTTTATTTCTAAAACATTATCAAAAAGCTTCTGGACAGTTGGTGAATTTCACAAAGAGTGCTTTTTATGTAGGAAATAAAACTAGTTCTTTAAGAACTGGGATGATCAGAAACATAACACTCATGTCAGAAGGTTTTTTTCCATTCACTTATTTAGGGGTACCTATTTATAAAGGTAGGAAGTTAAATGTATATTTTCAGCCTCTTATTGAAAATCTGAATGGAAAGATTCTGAAATGGAACAATAGGTGGTTGAATATGGCTGGTAGAATAATTCTGGTGAAACATGTTCTTGCTTCCATCCCACAACATGTTTGGTGTGTCATGTCCCCAACTAAACATACGATTGAAATGATGGAAAAAATGTGCAGCAATCTTATTTGGGGGAAATCAGACCAAGGGGAAAAGAGACATTGGAAAGCATGGATTGATCTGTGCTATCCTAAGTCTCAGAATGGCTTTGGATTCAGATGCTTCCAGACAGTAATTGATAGCTTCTCACTCAAGCTTTATTGGAAATTACATATCGGATCCACCTTATGGTCTAGATTCATCTGGTCATTACCCCCCTCTGCTAGATCATCAGACTCATGGAAAAGAGTCAAAGCTATAACTCATATAGCTGAGACCTTTGCTAAAGTACAGGTTGGAAGAGGAACTTCAAATTTTTGGAACAGTAACTGGAGGGGCTCAGGATTCCTCTCAGATCATTGGGAAGCAAATTCTGAATTCACTTTCCCAGACCTTACAATAGCTCAGTTCCAGGAAAACAAAAATCTTTTTCTACCCCAGCTCTCGGATGGTTTTAACTTGGACTTGATATACTCCTTGTCTTCACCCTTTTCACTATTTGACAGGGATGATCATATGATTTGGACACCATCTTCTACAGGTCATTTCCCGGTATCATCAGCTTTCAAAACCATTTCTAGCAAAAGGTCAGATATTAGGTCAATGAAACAGATTTGGAATCCTTTGTTTCTTCCTAAAATATCTGTGTTTGTCTGGAAAATGGTTAACTACTTTTTACCTTTCGATGAAAAACTAAGGAAGATGGGTATTCAAGTTGTTTCTAAGTGCATCTGCTGTCAAAATAAAGACTCACTCACTTTTTCTTACACTGTCATCTAGCCTCTAAGCTTTGGAAATGGTTGTTCAATATTCTGGAAATTCCATACAGACAGTTTGGGCATATTTTTCATGCATTGTCATGGTTCTGGTCGATCTCACATTTCTCAAAATCAAAAAACAGTGCATGTCATATTTTGCCAAATTTATTGATCTGGTTCCTTTGGAAGGATAGATGCAGCTTCCTGTATGATTCTAAAAATATTGTGGAAAAGTCAATTACCATACAGATTCAGAAAATGGCTGTATCTATTTTCTCATTGCAACCTATCATTCAGCACCCTGACTGTAATCATTTGATAGCCATAGGAATGTTTACAAGTTTCAAAACTCCAAAACCTCGGATGATCAAGTCTTACAAATGGAATCCCCCAGATCTTGGTTATAAATTAAACTCTGATGCACATTGTCCTCAGCTAAACTATGCTGCAGGAGGTACTGTTATCAGAAACAATTCAGGCATGATTCTTTTTATGGGAATGGAAAAAATGGACTCCATATCTGATCCCCTCACTGCAGAATTAATGGCTTCCTTTACAGGGATCCAAATATGTTGTGCACTTAACTTGTTCCCCTTGACTGTAGAAATGGACTCATTGCAGGGTGTACAGCTCTTAAATGGTGCTAAACATGTGCCTTGGAATATTCAGAGACTCATTTGGCAGATAAAAGAACTCACAGCAGATAAACACATCTCCTTTGTTCATGCCTACATGGAGCAAAATCAGGTGGCTCATCAGTTAGCTTCTTTAGCTAGGAGTTTATTGCAACAAGATGAAAACAGGGGTCAGATCTCTGCACAGGAGGCTCCTCTTCAATTAAAACAAGAAATAGCTGGGGATGCTCTGAATCTTCCCACAATCAGAATCCATCAGCCTCCTTGATCAGTAATCTTTCTGAGCAGCACCCGCACGGATTGCTTTCTATTAGTGCTCAATCCTTCATCACTTTTGATCATTATAGAGGACTATTGCATCTCACCATTCTTTTGTTAATATGGTTAGTGGTATTTGAGTTCCTGTTTAAGGCTGATATAGATCGGATGCTAATTTGAGTTTCGTATCTACGATTCGCTAAACTGCGATTGGTTCTTATATTGCCTTGAAACGGGAACCGACATCCTAACTACTAATTTGCGATTGGAGCCGTGTGGCATCCAACACTATCGCTTTTGGAAGCAAGTTAATTTGCTTCGTCATTTTGTAACGAACTGAGCTTAAGCTTCTCTTTCTTTTTCAGTTTTTTAAAGGGTTTAGGGTAGCCCATATACAACCCTCTCTCCTTATTACAAGGGGTGTTTAATTAAACAAAAAAAAGATAAAGAGATCATCATTGATGAGTTAAGTGAGCAAAACCCTGAGACAGAAGGTAACTTCATATCATTGAGACTTCTCAATGCTAAAGTGTCCGAATCTAAGGTATACAATTATAATATCTTCCATAATTAATGCCTTGTAAAAGATAAGAATTTCTTATTGATTAGAGATGGAGGATCATATGCTAATATTTTTTATAATCTCTTAGTAAAGTATTTATCACCTCCCATTACTCATCCTCCATTTCCATATAAACTAATTTGGTCAAATGGTTGCGATGAACTTAAAGTTACTAAATAATGCATGATTAGCTTTACGAATAGAAAGTATTGTGATTCTATCTTGTGTGATGTTATTCCTATGAATGCTAGTCATATTTTGTTGGGAAAACCATGAAAATTTGACAGAAAATTAATCCATAATGGTTTCACCAAAAAAAATCACTCTCATTAAGGATACAGAAAGGTTTACCTTGAAATTGCTTTCAGTTGTTCGCAATGCTTTTTGTGGATGGAGAAAGCTAGGCTTTTTAGATGGATCTATTACTTGTCTAGATGCTGCTTCTCCAAATTATGAAAACTGGTTGAATAATAACTCAATACTCGTGGGTGAATACTTCATACCATTGAGCCATCTCTTTGGTCATCCATCAAATATCATGATACCGCTAAGGGGATTTGGGATGATCTCGCTCAACATTTTTCGATTAAGAACTGTCCCAGACTTATGCAGATTCAATATGATCTTGGGAATTGTCACTAGAACGAAAAAAATATTTATACTTATTATGGGAGATGCAAGAATTCATGGGATGAGTTGAGCTCTCATCTTCTACCTCGTGCCTATGCTTGCAAGACTTGTACTTGTAAGTGCTCCCTATGCGTTGCCAATGCTATTACTGATAATTAAAATGAGACTGTTTATTAATTTCTCATTTGTTTGGATAATTGTTATAACACTCTTTGTCCAAACATCTTGTCTCAAGAACTGTTGCTGGCTCCCAGTTGCATCAACGCCCTTGCAGTTCAGGAGGAGCATCACGAGATCGTACTACGATATCTTGATTGTCATATTGACTCAGTGGTGTTTGATATTCCAGTACATTTGCTGATGTCAATGCTTCCTAAAGTCAAATCGATCGTAAAATATGTTGTGCACTAATTGTGGATGCAAAAGATACGGTTTTAAAATTTTCTTTAAGGTTCATTGTTTTCTAGATTGGTACACCAAAGATGTGGATCAGGGAAACATCAGAAGTAACAGTAGCTTGGGAACCGAACCGCTGTCGACTGTTCCCCATCTAGCTCCATCGCCATAGCATCTTAGACATCCAGTTCCTCTAATACAACCTCCTTGTCGATTAACTTGAATTGATTGGCGGTGCGTTCATCTTTATCCGATACCCGTTGAAATTGAATTTTGCATAGCACTTAACTGACAAAGTGTCATGGTTTTCTTTACCTTGGATATTTATTTTGGAGCTTCTTATTATATGATTGGTGACAAGGATCTTCCATATGATATTATCACTGTTGAATGAGTTGATGTTATTTTTCCTGATGGAATTATATCAACTGTTGTACACCAGAGCAATCAACATCTTGGGAATATTGTTCTGCCTCATGTTTTACTCATCCTTGAATTGCATTAAAAATTATTTATTTCTAAATTACTTTCTACCCTTAACTGTCTAGGTGTGTTTACAAAAAATATATGCACACCAGGACATCATTTCGAGAACAGTGATTGGCGTGGGTGAAGAACAGGGGGGGAGGCGCATAATTGGCTTCACATGTTCGATGATATTTTGTCTCTGTCGCGCATGTAGGTCATCTCTGCCTTCTCCAAGCCGTCTGGTTCCACAAACCTTTGGCATTAACGATTTGGTCATCCTTCCACTTCAATGCCATCTAAAGTTCCTTTTATTAAAGATAGTCATTTAGATTTTAGTAACATTGTTCCCCACTCTGCTTGTCATCGAGCAAAAAAAATCTAAAATAGTTTTCCTTTAAGTTCAAATAAAACTACTCAACCATTTAAGTTAGTTCCTTGTGATGTTTAGGAACCTTATAATTCACATTCTACTAGTGGATCTTTTTAGCTTTAACTATTGTTGATAACTACTCTCCAGCCATTTGGGTTTATCTACTTGTTGCTAAATCAGAAGTTGCTACCAGATTCAAGGAATTCCGTGCTCTTATTTAAAGACATTTTAGGTGCCACATCTTTGGGAAGACATAGGCACTGAATTTTTACCACTCCAGCTATACTTTTTTGAAACATGAATCTTATTTGAGAACTCTTTTGTTGATACGTCTTACCAAAATGTTTGTGCCAAACTTAAGCATCAATATCATCTCAACATTGCTCGTGCTCTTCGCGTTCAGGCTCGTTTACCGATTGAAGTTTTAGGAGAATGTGTGTGAACATTAGATTATCTGATCAACCACACTCTTACTCTGCTACTTAATGGTAAAAATCCTTATCGATTGTTGCATGGACGTGAACCAAATTTCTCTCTACTATGGGGTTTTGGTTGACCATGCTTTGCTTCTCAAGTTCCTCAAAAATTTGCAAAGTTTGTGTCTTGAATTCGCTAGTGTTTTTTTCTTGGCTATTTTGCTAGAAACATAGAGTGGGTTGTTAATGATACGAATATCAAATGCTTTGATGGTGCTTTAAATGCTTTGATTGATCTCCTTTATGATGAAAAATTGAAGAAGGAGTCACCGTCGTCAGCTTGGATTCATTATTCAAGATTGTCGACGAACTGAAGACATCATGAAGAACACTATACTCTTTTTTTCCCATTGGGTTTTTAATGAGATAGTGTGATCATTGTAAAATATTGTAAAATTATTTCATTTTGGGTTTATTGGACTGATAGCTCGGCCATGTGGGCTTTGAAGAGCTGAATTTCAAAAATACAGTCCATTAAGGTTTAGTGTATTCAGTTTTATTCTGATTAGAATTAGATTTGGTAAGATTAGATAAGGTAATATTCTTCAAGGTAACTTCTTGAAGAATTCAACCTGATTACCTTAGATTACCATTTATTTTAGGTATTTTAGTTAGATATGGTTTTAGCTTCTTAAAGCTGCCATAAGTTGATTCAGTTTCCATTTGTGATTAGGGTTTGAGGCAAGATTGTAACCCTATAAAAAGGGAGGCCTTATGGACGAAAATTACAACTTTTCATCAACCACATATACAACCTTTTGAGTTCATACTCTTTGCTTGCGAGCTATTCCATTGTTTCTTAACCCCGAGGGCTAGTTAAGTACCAATACACCTTGTAATCTGATCTTGAGGGCTAGTTGGAGAGCAAGTCGAAATTAGGCGTAACCCGTGGGCTAGACTCCTTAATTTCGTGCGAGATAGTGCGGGTTTGC
The DNA here is from genome assembly GCA_037428765.1 of Rubia yunnanensis. NCBI lineage: Eukaryota > Viridiplantae > Streptophyta > Magnoliopsida > Gentianales > Rubiaceae > Rubia > Rubia yunnanensis. The sequence continues at coordinate 53,095,344 of CM075062.1, forward strand.
AGATCCTTTCACTAGATCAAAGATATTAATTCCGAAAATCATGAGTCTTCACAAGGAGATTCATATCAGTTGGTATCAGAGCAAAGCAAAAGATCTATTGAGGCCGAAAAAAAGGGTTTCGAGTTTTGCATTAATTTATTTTCGAATTTATATATATATACTCTTTCGTGTTGTGTTTTAACTGTGTTTGTTTGATCTTTCTTACCAGGAGGATTGAATCTAGAGTCAAAGGACGTCGAAGGGTACGAGAGTTAGATACTTCTGTATTACTATCCGGCTTCACCTTCATCAATCGATTCAGGACGACGTCGAAGGGTCTGAGCGTTAACAAGTATTATCCGCCTTCACCTCCCGGCCAGTTTTGTAGTTTTAAGTAGCTTAAACAGTTTATGTGCTTGTGATATTTTCGTCAACTCTTCTGAAAATTATTGCATACTCATAATCCTATTTGTTTTCTTTATCGCTCTTTGATTCCATGATCTAGAATTGTTCTTTGATTCTTGATTACACCTTATTAAAAAAAAAGTCTTGTGTCATTTTCCATATATATAGTGTCATATTCTTGATCCTTACGATCTTGAATACCTCGAAGTTCATTGGAATCAAGAGGAAGTTGTCGTAGTTTTCTCATTCCAAGTTTTCTATAAGCGATTCTTGTTCCAAAAATTTTTGAAAATAAAAAAAAAGGTATCAGATTTTGGGTTTCAAAATCGGAATTTAGGATTTGAAATCTGAAATTTGGGGTAGATTTGCAATTATCAAAGTTTGGGGGTAGATTTGCAATTTCCAAACAAATTGGTAATTGTGACCAAAACTTTTTCTTGGGGAATAACATTCTGTTTGTGAGTTTTATAGTACAAAAAAAGGAAAAAAATGAATTGTGGCTGAAAAAAAAGGAAAGAAAAAGGAATCCGGTTTAAAAAGGAAAAGAAAAGTCAAAATCCGGAAGAGAAAAAAGGAAATAAAAGCCAATTGTGAGAGGAGTTTTGATCTAAATTTTTGACTTGGGGGACAAGTAAGTCATTAAAATCCTTTTCCACAAGGGATTTGGATTTAAGTTCCTATTCCAATTTGTTTTCGAAAAGGTTTCTTGAATTTTCGGAACCTATTTGTCGCCTATATAAAGCCGTCTTATTTTGGTCATAATTCATTCAATACAGCTCCGATTCATGCTATTCAAACTGTGTTTTATTCCTTATTCTTTGTCAAATTTGGAATTCTAGATCATAGAGCCAAATTTTGAGTTTATATATTTTTGAATTTTGAAATAAGTTTTGCAGTACTCATCTCCATAGTTTGCTTTGAATTGTGGTGAATTGATCAATTGCCCTCGCATTAGCCTTCTCCTTGTGAGTTGTGAGTGTTATACACTTAGTGAGTGACCTTACTAAACAAAGGGGAAGGGGGGACATTTATTCCTGACGGTTTGTTTCTTCTTAGCAGGGATGGCGGACGATCCATTCGTCCCGCCATCTGTTGGCAATCCCAACAATAAACCTAAAATGAATTCTATGAATCTCATAAATTCCATAATGAGCGTGGTTCAGAGATTTTCTAGGAAGGTAGATGAGTTATCAAATCCAATGACACCTCGTTCTACAAGACAAGTTGAATCTACTTGTGACATCAAAGGTTTGAAGTATAATATTCCTAGATTTGATGGTCGACACAATCCTGTAAAATACTTGGATTGGGAGAGGCAGATCGAGAACCTATTTGATATTAAAAAATACCATGAGAAAGATAAGATCAAGGTCGCCGAGTATTCTTTCACCCATTATGCCATAGAGTGGTGGGAGAATTTGAAAGAATCAAGATATCTTGATATCTTGCCGGAAAGAAATCTATCTCCACCTGGGAGAGATTGAGGACCAAGCTTCGATTACATCATGTTCCATAAACATATTTGATGGAGCAACATTCGTATCTTAGCACTATGAAGTAAGGCAACCGCAGTGTAGATGAATACTGGCAAGATCTTGAATTAGCTATGAGAAGAGTTGGCATGAAAGAAAATGATGACTTTATAAAGAATCAATTTATTGAAGGTTTAAGAGAAAATCTGCAAGTTCCAGTTAAGCTCCAGTATTACGTTTCCATGCAAGATTTATTGTTCAATACCAGGTTGGTTGAGTTGACATTAAGGCCCAGAGGAAGCTCTAATTTCAGCTACGACGGTCAAAGGCAAGTCTTTGATTTCAGAAGCCCAAATTCGACCAGGGGTGGTAGCAATTCAAACATGGGTGGACAAGGAACCCTTAATTCAACAAAAACCTACTCAAATCCACTATTTTAACCCACTGATCAAAAAATAATCGCAACCAATCAGTCTCTTAGCCAAGATACTGGTAAATCAATTTCTACTTTGTTAGATACAGTTTCTTCTAACACTCCTACATGTTTTCATTGTAATGAACGAGGACATGTTCACAATAACTGTCCTCATGAATGACTTATAACAACAATGGAGGAGGAAGAAGATGATGATATGCTTGCATGGTATGACACCAAAGAAGAACAAATAGATGATGTAAACATCATTGTTGACAGAGGTGAGAAAGGTCCTGAAACACAAGATTTTTTTGAGGCTTATTCCACAGATGTTGCTGAAATAACTCCCCCACAAGGAGCAAGTAATTTCGACCAAAATAGTTTCAATTCCACCAAAAAGACAGTAAATGTCGCCATAGACAAGTTCCAGGTCGATACTAAGGCAGGTAAGATAGGTAAGTAGAAAAATGATTCTGATAAGTTGCATGAAGTCTTGTCTTCAAATCTTAGTCCTTTACCTTCTATTTATATGATGAGGCATGAACTATCTATTGACTCTGGTAAATTATTTTATGCTTCAATAAGAGATGTTAATCGAGCTTTGACTAATCATTCTTTTGATCATAAAATGTCCTTTAAATAAAGTAACTATGCCAATGAAGATATTCCTGTAGATATGCTTTCACGGTTTGTTAAGTTGTTACAGGAATTCAAGGATGTCTTTATAGGTTATATGCTTCCCGTTTCGAGGACGAAACTTTTCGATCCGGGAGGGAATGATACGAATATCAAATGCTTTGATGGTTCTTTAAATGCTTTGATTGATTGCCTTTATGATGAAGAATTGAAGAAGGAGTCACTATCGTCATCTTGGATTCATTATTCAAGATTGTCGACGAACTGAAGGCATCATGAAGAACACTATACTCTTTTTTTCCCATTGGGTTTTTAATGAGGTAGTGTGATCATTGTAAAATATTGTAAAATTATTTCATTTTGGGTTTATTGGACTGATAGCTCGGCCATGTGGGCTTTGAAGAGCTGAATTTCGAAAATACAGTCCATTAAGGTCTAGTATATTCAGTTTTATTCTGATTAGAATTATATTTGGTAAGATTAGATAAGGTAATATTCTTCAAGGTTACTTCTTGAAGAATTCAACCTGATTACCTTAGATTACCATTTATTTTAGGTATTTTAGTTAGATATGGTTTTAGCTTCTTAAAGCTGCCATAAGTTGGTTCAGTTTCCATTTGTGATTAGGGTTTGAGGCAAGATTGTAACCCTATAAAAAGGGAGGCCTTATGGACGAAAATTACAACTTTTCATCAACCAAAAATACAATCTTTTGAGTTCATACTCTTTGCTTGCGAGCTATTCCATTGTTGCTTAACCCTGAGGGCTAGTTAAGTACCAAAAAACCTTGTAATCTGATCCTGAGGGCTAGTTAGAGAGCAAGTCGAAGTTAGGCGTACCCCGAGGGCTAGACTCCTGAATTTCGTGCGAGATAGTGCAGGTTTACAGATCCCTTCACTAGATCAAAGATATTAATTCCGCAAATCGTGAGTCTTTGCAAGGAGATTCATATCAGGTTGTTTATGATCTTGACCCTTGGACTTTGTTCTATTGTCGCGAAGTTGTGTTCTATGAAGACTAGTTTCCTTACGCTCAATTAGAGCCAAAGATCATGCTCGACCATAACACCGATTTCCAGCTTTGACATCGACTCCTTTACTGTAGCGGTTGTCTCTCTTATCGATAACAAGATCACCACCACATCACCGACTACCTACCGCCGATCTACCATTAACTGACACACCTTCCACTATCACTGAGCCACCTGCCAATATTGATCTCTTTTCTAACCTTTCACCGTTTGTTAATCGCTCTTCAACCACCACTCTCAGTACCTCACCGGAGTCGCCGCCATCTCGGATATGCCCTACTACCGATTCTGTCCCACCGAGTTTTGTCAATCGTCCTATCTTGTTTTCCTCCGAGGTTGAGCTGTAGGCCCTTGTCACCTCTGAAGAGTTGGATTTTGAGCCAGAGTTAGGGAAAAACCCCGATCTTCTTTGATAACGTTTGTATGCTCATCCTGCTTGCTCTTATTCAAGATTACATCTTCTTTTACATTTCCTCGACCACTTCCCTATGGCCGCTACATCTTTACTGAATTCATACTGTTCATAGGTATTAATTATCCCATTGTTGATTATGTTTTATATGATAAGTTTTTAATTTTTCATGCAGTGACTTTAAGCACATATCCTTCTTCGTAAGCCAATGCTTCTCTCTTAGAGCATTAAAAAGTAACAATGGTGAAGAAAATTAATGCACTTGAATGTAATAACAGTTGAGTTACGCTTCTCTCTCACCGGGTAAGTCTGTTATTAACTGTAAGTGGGATTTTTTACTACTAAATACATGTCTGGTGGCTCTATTGAGTGTTACAAAGCTTGTCTTGTTGTTATAGAAAATCATCAAATTAAGGGGACTGGCTTACAGAAACCTTTGCTCCTATTTCTAAGATGATATTTGTTTGTATATTTCATTCTGTAGCTGTAGTTAAGGGTTGCGACATCCATAATATGGACATTCATAATGCTTTTTTACATAGCGACCTTGAGGATGAGGTTTATATGCTCCCTCCTCTAGGCTACATTGTTTCGAGTTTTGGTTTTGTTTTTAAACTTGAGAAATTTTTATATGGTCTTCGTCAGACTCTTTACAGTTGGTTTGTAAAACTGGCTGTTGCTCTTGCCCTGTTTGGTTTTGTTCAGTGTAATGCACACTACTCTTTGTTCTCTCATATTCGAAATTCCCACGATTTACATGTGTTGGTTTTATGTCAATGATTTATTGTTAGAGGTGCTTTGTCTATTCTCATGAGTGAATTCAAGTCCAACTTAGGTTTGTGTTTTCATATGAAGGACATTGGTGCTTTTAATTACTTTCTTGGGATTGAGATAACTCACAGTCCAGAGGGGCAGTTTCATTCTCACTCGAAATATGCTATTGATATTTTGTCTGATACTGGTTTGTTTGCAGCCAAACCAACTTATGATGGAACAACACCATGATTGTGTGTGACACTGCCACGGTTTGATGATCCAGTGTGCTATTCTTGTCCGATTGGGATATTGATATATCTCACAATCACTTGACCTATATTAACATATTTTATTCATATTGACAGGCGGGCGGTCGTCGCGCCCTCCGTGCAAAATATAATTTATAAGCCCTTTTTGCTTACTTTCTACAACTAGGTAGATAGCGGCAAATCGGGGTCGTCCAAGGAGAAGAGGGATCTTCCTAAGCGTCTAAGCACACAATGGTTGATATTAGGCTAGGAGTAGATATATATACACACACATAAAAGCATGTAAATGGGGGGGGGTTGGTTGGTTGTTCCTAAGTTACGAAAGTAAAAAGACAAGATAACTAGCAAGGTCAAGTGACTATGCTAATCATCAAACAAAACTAAAGAAAAGGGGTTTTAAACTACAAAGATAAAGCCTTGGGGGCAATGGATATCCACTTCCAAATCTAATGTAGGTCATTGAATCATTCACTCATTCTATCATATAGCATTACATGACTCAACATCAACATCAACATACCCATCTAGCAAGAATCACAACTCATAAATCACAAGAAGTTCTAAGTTCACGCTCATAGATTTTCATGCAAAGGAGCTACGGAATTCGTCACGTTCCTAACACCTAACCAATTCAATCATACAAGCACTCCCTATGCTCAAACAACTCATGGCACAAGTGAAGTGAAACACACCATCAAGAATACACAAATGCTAAATAACAAATGCTTCAAGGATGAGTTAAAATCATATATTCAATACTTCAACTACTTGTTGTGGAGACTAAACTCCTATCCTTCTTAGTTCGTAGTTTGCGAGAGTGAGTTCGACATCTCTCGTCAAACCTCACCAATGACTCCCGTTGTCGTGACCACGACTCAAGGTATCATTGGTGGCATTTAATCACGAAGAACCAACAAGCTTGGCAATGCTTATGACCACTACACCGTGACTAAGCATTTAACCAATTCATGCAATTACACGAGATTGGATGAACGTGCAACGCACATTCATCCAAGAGCATATAACTCTCTCGTTTGCTACACAAACGAACATGACGAAGAGTTCGACATCAATCACATTCGTCTAGCACATTATCAATCCATCAACACAATCAAAAGCCCTAAATCATACTCATACATTCCTAACAAGAAAAGGGGGGAAATTAACCCAAATCCCCCAAACCTTAGCTAGCAATTCATACAAGTATTTCATTCAAGCTTTCAACAATATCAATGGCATCAACAATTAACATTCAAAGCACAATAAAAGCACAATAGCAAAAACACCAAATAGATAGATATAAATGCTCCTTACTACATAGAAATGGAAGCTTCAATCCTTGCTCCCAAGTACAAAAACTACTCTAGAACAACAAAAGACATAGAAACTAAGAAAACAAGAAGAGAAAAGCTAGGGTTTTGGCCCAAAACAGGAGCCAAAAGCTGTGGAGAAGAAGGGGTGAAGAGGTATTTATAGTGGAAGAAAAAGGGGAGAAAAAACGCTGCTGCAGAGCTGGATTCGTGCTGTAGTCGCGAGTCGCGACCAGTTCCATCGCGAGTCGCGACCAGCAGTGAAATCCAGCCCTGTTTTATTTTGCTTCCTCCGGGTGAACCGTTGATCCGTTTCGGGAGTTCTTGTAGTCGATTTTATAGTGCTCGAGAAGAGGAATCCAATGGTGCCACTCTTGAGGGCTGATTATTCTCGGAAAATTCTGAGAACCCTGGATCATCATTCATCCGTTGCTTTGCTCTCCTTTCTTCATCTCTTCACTTCTTCAAATCTTCACAAAGCTCAAATGTAAAGGTCTTCAAATCTTCAAATCTTCAAAGATAAATCTTCAAAGTCTTCAAATCTTCAAAGTTTTCAAACAAATCACCTTGTCACACAAAATCATCTAAAAAGTGATAAAAACGTCAAAGCCGCCTTTATCCCTCCTTAGATGATTTCAAGGCAAAATGCCACATGTAGAGCACAAAATTGCACAAAACCTAATCCTAAAAAGCCTAAAATAACCATCTAAAATGGACACATCACATATGCTTGCTCAGTTTATTTAGGAGTCGCATGTCGTACATTGGCATGCTACTCTACAATTTCTTCACTACTTGAAACATCATCTTGGCTAGGGACATTTTCTTTCTACTAAAAGTTCATTACATTTAACTGCTTAATGTGATTTGGACTGAGCTTCTTTTCCTATCACCCTATGTTCTCCATGTGATTATTTTTTAATGCTTAGAGAGTCGCCAATGTCTTAGAAGACAAACCAGCAAACTATGATTTCTTGCTCCTCCACCGAAGCAAATTACCGCGCAATGCTTGTGGTTTGTTTTGATTTAATTTTCTTTAAGTATATTCTCCATTCACTTGGCGTTGGTCATTCATCTCCGATGAGCCACTTTTGTGATAGTTAGACAACTATTCACATTGCAGCTAATCCTGTTTTTTCATGACTCTTTAGAACCCTTACGATAATGTGATTAAGTTAGATTCCTTTCGGCCTTTGGTCTCTTGTACATTCCTCTTTATATAGGGGCATTTCATGATGAATAAACTCAATTTATTATATTTGACAATTAATATTAAAGAAATTTATTACTTTTGTAACTTTTATAATTAGCCCATTTCAATCAAAATCATAAAATTTAAATTTTGTCAGTGTTTAATGTTTATTCAATTCTATCTGTTTTTAATTTTCTCTCTCTTCCATTACAAGTGCTTAACGATTTATTTATTTATTAATAATAAAAAAATATCAAGTTATCCTTCCATTTATTCATCATCCTAAACAAAGTACTCGTATGATCTACTTGCCTTGATAGTCCGTTTGCACCCTCCACGTTTTATCAGCTTTTTTATAAAATTTATTTTCTGGACAATCTGTAAGAGGATTATTGATAGGAGGGATCTAAATATGCAATATATACTACTTTACGTAGTAATTATATGCAATGAAAGGAAATATTTCTGGTTCACTTAATGATTGTCATGTTGCATTCATCAAACTTTATCAAAAATATGAAAAATTTATTGTGAAATATTAAAAAGTTAAATTAAATTATATTAATTATACTGAAATTTTAAAAATAATTAGTATATATTTAATCTATATTTTCATTTTATATTATTTTATTAAGTGATATGTATTAACACCCCCCCACCCCCCTAGATGATACATTTTCTATACCCTCCCACTAGTGCAAGAATGGCCACTAACGACGTCATTTGCGGCGTTTTAAAGTTTTGGTCTCACAATTGCCCTCTAACATTTTTTCTGATAACGGAACAAAGGGGTCAGCATGAATTCCGATCGTTGGATAACAATGGAAGCCCAATACATAACATTTAAAGTTAAACTACCATTTAATGGTATATAATTAATGGCAGTTAAAAATAAACTGCCTCTAATGTACTAAAACACGGGGATTACATTCAACTGCCATCCTATTACACCATTTTGGTTTTACTTTGTTACAAAATCACAGAAAAACACACCGTAAAAAGAACAAGATAAAATAGCTAAAACTAAACAACAAAAATCAAAATAAATGCTGCATTTATTTACGTCGTTGGCACGACAAAGCTCCGTATATTTAAGGTTGTTGGCACGACCCTAATGTTATCCATATGGTCAAGGCTGGAACCCCTTCACCATGAGCATCCAAAAGTAGAGAGGTGGGGGTACATAACTTTCAAGAGGAAAGTCTTGTTGAGGTGGAGATGGTTTAAAGGGAGTTTGGTGGTTAGGAGGTTTGGGGTAGTCTTTTGGCTCCTCTCTTGTCTCCCTCAAAACTTTCGAAAATGGGGGTAGGGGTGACAATGCTAATGAATGTAGCACAATCACCTCTTCTTCTTTTTTCATCCTCAATAACCAACTCCTCATCCCCTTCGAACTCAAGCTCATTTCCCATGGTGACCTCACTCACCAAATTCTCGATTTTGACTTGGGATGGTGTATTTTCATAATCACGAGCTTCCATTCGGGCCAATGCTTCAAATATACTCCTCGCATGCCTCTAATAGCCTCAACACTAGAGGAGAGCCGAGTGTCCGGTTGTTCATTAGTAAAGTTGTTCAAGTTTGCTATTGCATTCATGACTTCCTCACGTGTCAAACTTGAACTTCCTTGTTGGGCTTTATTTTGGAGTATGGAATAAGATGATGATGACCGACTATTTTGCTCGTATTGTTGGTTTTCCAGTTCATTCTCATACCAGTAATCTGGATTACCACTCCACTCTGGATTATAAGAATTGTGGTATGGATACCTTTCTTAAGCTTCTTTCCCTTGAAAACCAAAATCTCCTACCTCTTGGTAGTACTCTTCATAATACCCTTGGTTTTGGCTTAACAAATAGCAAGACTCGGTAGGATTGTCGGAATGAGACATCCTACAAAACCTTGCTTGTTGAGCCTCTCTTCTCATCATGAGTTCCCTCAAGGTGAGACACTCCATTTTTTTCCTTTTTAAAATTCCAAAATTATATTGCAAGGATTCTCGATAAAAATTCACCAAGAACTCAAGCAATATCTACTCTAAACAAAAACAACCACCAAGTAGTGGAAAATAAAAATAACTAGCTAATATGCAACCAAATATACCTAAACACTTAAAAATAAATGCCTATTCCCCGGCAGCGGTGCCAAAATTTGTGAGGTCGTCGCCTTACCTCTCAAAGTTAAATTTATAAGCCCTAAATGCTTACTGACTACAACTAAGTAGATATTGGCAAATTGGGGTCGTCCACGAAGAAGAGGGAGTTTCTCAAGCGTTTGAACATATGAGGTTGATATTAGATTAGAAGTAGATATATATAGAGAGAGAGATATATAAAAGGAAGTAAAAAAGGGGGGTGGTTGGTTGGTTGGTTTTCCTAAGTTATAAAATTAAAAGACAAGATAACTAGCAAAGTCAAGTAACTACGCTAATTGTCAAACAAACTAAGAAAATGGGTTTAAAACTACAAAAGATAAAGCCTTGGGGGAAATAATATCCACTTCCAAACCTAATGTAAATAATTTAACTATTCACTCATTCTATCACATTTGTTACCTATGGGGAATGCTAAAACTTTTCCATTCTAAGATCAACATTCATTCCTTCTTAATAGTAATTTGCAAAGACAAACAACGACCATTTGCAAACCTCATTGATAATCACTTTAGGAAAACCACACCATAACGGTATTTCATCAACGACATTATACACGAAGAACCATAGATTTTATAACAACAAGCCTTCTACCAAAGACATAGCCATTTAACCAAACACAGCATTCATTAGGCTAAACCTAGAATAAACCACATTCAAGATTCAACCTTTCATTGCATCTATAGGATAAATATGAGAAAAATCCACATTAACATACTTATCTAGCAAGAATTACAATACATTATACACTAGAAGTTCTAAGTCCATGTTCTTGGATTTTCATGCCAGATGAGTAAAGAAATTTGCAGCTTTCCTAACACCCTAACACTTCAATCATACAAACACTTCCTATTCTCAAACAGCCCATTATATAAATGAAGTAAAACATCACATTTCAACACATGAATGCTAAATAACTAATGCTTCAAGATGGAGTGAAATAGAGGTTCTTACTACATAGATATGAAAGCTTCATTCAATTGCTCCCAGGATTAAACTAACCTAGATAATGAAAATACATGATTAACCTACAAAAACTAAGAAAACAAAGAAAGGAAAACTAGGGTTTTGAACCCAGAGAATTGCAGGAAGAAGAGGAGGTGAATGAGGAGAGGATAAGATTTAATATTTATAGTACCAAAAAGTAAAAAAGGTTCTGGCCACCCGTCCATTGCGACTCACGATGAGTCGCAATAAATCCATCGCGAGTCGCGACCAAGCCAAGTTTCAGCATCTTGATTTCTTTCTTCTTTTTGTTTCAAGTCCTCCTCTTCACTTCACTTATCTTCAATTCGTCAAGTCTTCAAAAGCTCAAATGCAAGTCTTCAAATCTTCAAATCTTCAAAGGTAATCTTCAAAGTTTTCAAACAATTTGCCTTGTCACACAAAATCCTCTAGAAAAGTAATAAAAGCATAAAAGTTGCTTTTAACTCTTCTTAGAGAATTTCAAGGCAAAATGACAAATCTAGAGAACAAAAGTGTACAAAAGTGAATTCTAAAAGTCTTAATATAACCATATAAAATGGGCACATCAGTGTCCAAAGGGTGTGTTTAATTTTCTCAGGTGGAATATGAAACCACTCTTTTTGAATAATGATTACCATTCATTACATATATTCTTTTCAACTGTATGTTAAACCCAACTTCACAAACAAATCATCCAACTCTATGCCCACTTTGCTCACCCTCATTCTCTTTCAAAATATTACACCAAGAAAGGAGATACAGAGACACCATTCGACAAAGTCCCAGATGAAATCATTGCTTCTATTCTCGGACCAGTTGTGCTAAGTTCATTCTTAGATATATGATGTACAAAACTATGGTATGTTTTTTTTTTGTATTAAGCCCAACATTTGTTTGCCCTTCTTGGGTGAAATAAAGGTTCGACTGTGGTTCACTTATCCTATTTCCGTGTAACGTAGTTGCCATATTATTAAAACATTTCAAACGAGTACTTGATATATCAACAAGTGTAGTTGGAAGATTTTGTAGTTGTTTAATGGAATGATGTGAACAATCAAGTTTCAAACTTTGCCAGTGAATGCTTTAAGAAAAAAAATTCAGAAGCATTATACTGGAAGGGAATGGTGTATTTTCATGTGTTAGATATAGTGCAGGGATACTTTTTTGTAACGTATATGTCATTCCTCTATTTTAATATTTTTCCACGTTGATTGTGTTGGAGGGGAAGATCCAGTCAATAGTGGTGCATGGCTTCCGGAAGCTTCAAATCTAGGAGTTTCTTACGTGTTGGCAATATTGATGTCTTTTTTGAAGGTGAAGAGAAGTGGAGAGAATTGAAATGTATCATGTGTATGAAATCAGGATTCGATCCCCATGAAGGTCATTGATTGTTGACAACAGTTGGTCAAAATTTTGATGGTGATTTCAATATTAAATTTGATCAATCGTCCTTGTCCAACCTTTTGTATTACAAATTACACAATCTGAAGATTCAGTTGGGATAATGAATGGGTGGAAACTACTTGTGCAGCCTAATCCTGCAAAATAGATTTCACTCCCATCTGTGATTTTTTGCATCTACACAACTTGTAGTAATATCTTCAAACTAATGTAGTAGTGTGGGAATTTTGGGAAAAAATGTTAATTAGTTTGTTCATGATTATTTTCCTTTACATAATCTAATTTGAATGGAAAATTGATAATATGATTCCATGTTTAAAATTGCCGGCAAGGGTGTTAAGATTGGAAGATTAATATTCTAACCCAGTTGATCATGTCTGATTAGTATTTCAAACTTGGAAGCACTTCTGGATCCCTTTTTGTAATGAATTAGTAATTCCATTTTTCACAGATTCCAATCTAAAATTTTGGATGAAATCAAAAGTTCTGGAACACACGTCTGATATGTTCTACTCTGATTGGCTTTTAAGGTATTAGAACCATACTCGGTTAGATTTTTTAATTAAGTTTACAAATCAATATGTCAGGGTTTCAGACCTGAATTGGTGGATGATTTTAGAAACTCTTGTGTGGGTTCCCTACTCTTATCTAGACATGCTTCCGACTAAAGAAGTTTCTTCGGAATTTATTGCTTGAGTTAAAATCATGTATAACTTTGAAGAAGATGTATTAAAATAAGAGATTGTCCAAAATGGTACCCACTTTTGATCAAAATTTACAGTTTGGTACCCAAAATCTAAATTTGTCTTTTAAAGGTACCCACTTTTTCATTTGTGTCTCAATATGGTATCTTTCAGTAAAAAATGGGTACTAATTTGGATCAAAATTGTTCCACAATAGTTCCCACATTTAACTAAAAAGTACCTTTTCGGTTGATTAATGAAAAATTGGATACCTCTTAAGAACAATTTTAAAAATAGGATACCAAACTGTGAATTTTACTTAAAAGGGATACCATTCTTTTATTTAAACAAATGAAGTGTTAGCTACAAGCTATCCTATTGAAGGAAAAAGTATTAGCAATGCTTAAAATGTAATGTTTTGTTAGAGATTATTCACAACATAACATATTATTTCAATTAAACATTTCATAAATGGAAAAACATACGACAATCTAGAAATTATAATCTAATGGGAAGTCCTAAAATGTGCTTCTTGGCTGGCTATCTCCACATGCCTATTGCCCTCAGAGTCTTCTTCGTTGCATAAGTAATCTTCTTTAATTTTACTATCTTCTTCACTTTTTCCTTCATTCTATGTACATTTTATACATGAACGAGTTGTCATCCTTCACACCTAGGTTTTTTAACCTCACATAAGAATCAAAATAATTTTTGTAAATGAAATTAAAATATCATAAGAAAATTTTGTTTGACCTTCATCAGTGAGCGCCTCTTGCTGCCTTCTCCGATGACCCTATGCATCCATTTTCCATCTATCAGTTTCCACTTCCTGTTCACAAAGGAATTTTTGTCATACATTTTAGGCAGAATGTCTACAGTGCAAAAGACATTTTTAAAAAATCTTGTTTGTGGAATTTGGGATTGATAGAACCATCCAAGAGTTTGGGATCCTTCTTGTTCAAATAAACTATTGATGACAACATGTGTTGTACAATGATATAGCCGGGATTGATCTTTACCTTTTGTACAAAATAGTAGAACAATGTTATACTAGTTGTCGTTGGCTTACATATGTGACTTCCCGCCCGAACTAAAACCCTTGCTAGCATCTCATACAGAAACAAAATTTTATTGTCAAATTTTTGAGTTTATAGCTCTCAGTTGTGTCGGGTTTGCATCGGGACATATTGAAGTACAAGTATCCAAGATTAATAGGATTCAACATAGAAGGTTTAATATATACCAACAAGTTTGAACGATGATAAATATTTAAGGGACCATCTTTGACCGCCATCCTCAAAACCTCGGTAGGGACAACCGAATATCGATCGAACACAAACCATCTACCATTTACTATAGTAGAAAAAGACCGTCCATTAGTCTCCACAATATTGGTATAGAATTGACACACTTTGTTGAATTGAATCGCATTGGAAATTGACCTTCTTCATTATGTGTGTGTTAACCGTTGCATTTGGTTTACTTTTTAGCTAGTTTTATTGGGTGGATTGCTAGTATTAGTTGAGTTTATGTGACAAGGGGTTTAGGAGGCCATGTTTGGTTTACTTATGTACATCCTGCGTTTTGTAGACTTAATTGGTACTAACGGACATTTTGTATCCACAAGCTCCTAGATCCTTGGGATCATCTTTAGTAGGTCGCCTGTGGTTACTTCTTGTTTACATTCTATGTGAAGGTCATTCATAAGGGCGGTAGAAGATATTTAAGGTCGTTCACAAGGACAGTAGAGGAGACGAATGCCATTCATCCTAGAATGGCAGTAAACAAAGGCCATGAGCATCAATGCATGGTAGAAGGAGATTGAAGCTAAAGATAAGCGATAACAGAGTTATAAGTGGCCAACGAAGAAATAATGAATCATGGTCCAATGAGTTGTGATTAAGTCAAAGAAAAAACTAAGAAGAATTAGTCTTCAAGGATGGTTTCATTGGTTTTTTCTTCTAGAGCACTACAAAATCGACCACTAAACTCTCCAATAGGACTAACGGTTCACCCATAGCGAAGGAAACTAGTTCAGCTAGCCGAGGCATAAATGGGTCGGTGCTTGCCGTTCATGGTTTGACACCAACGGCCTACACCAAAAGAGCAGCCTCGTGCCAAAATGACCAGCACGAGGCTGAGGCACAACCCACGCCAGACACTACGGGTCGTAAGAATGAAACTAAGTCCCACTCCACACGGGACGTCCCATTTTTTACATCCCACACAGTTCCATATCTAAGATGCCAAGACCAGACGGCAGGGTTTGGGAAATCACACGGACCGTGCCAAAGTTCTGAGCGGGATATACCTTCCTGACCACGGACCGCGCCACAAGCCATGGGCAAGAATCAGAAGCCTAAATTTCAGCACTCTGATAGCTCCCTGCCCCAGACGATGCATCCCGCGCTAGAGAGATGATGTGACCAACACCAGACTCTGTGCCCCGTGCCACTTGAAGATCTGTGCCACACACCTAAATGGGTGCCCCGTGCCAAGGACACACCATGGGCCACACCATCCATGACGGCTAGTGTCAGGCGGTTGTTTCTCTCTATTTTGGTAATGACTCTCTCAACTATCATCCAATTTCCCTCTACCATATATCGAAACCTTCATCTTTATGAGCTCTGTGAAATGCACCAAATTTCAGATTCAGAAGGTTCACAGATTTGAGCAATTTTTTTGAGAAAGATTCTACCACAAGAGGGATAGGTGACTAGGGTTTTGACATAACTTTGGCCTATTTGGGGCATATATTAAGGCCCAATTCTCTAATAGTATATGTAGGAA
Organism: Rubia yunnanensis; assembly: GCA_037428765.1. NCBI lineage: Eukaryota > Viridiplantae > Streptophyta > Magnoliopsida > Gentianales > Rubiaceae > Rubia > Rubia yunnanensis. Next base: position 53,111,212 of record CM075062.1, read on the forward strand.
CCTTAGTCTTCTAGTAAATCCTAAGTACTCATTATGTAGATTTCTTTCTATCTCTAGTTTAGATAGAAGGAAGATGAGATTTCTCTCTCTATAGAGTTCTTCTTCTCTTCCTTCTCATTTTTTTTCCTTTCTAGATTATATCATATTATACCTTATCATTAGTAGTTCATATTTGTAGTTAGGAGAGAACTCTCTCTTTTTCTTTTATTTCTTTTGCTTTGATCCTAAGATGTGGAATTATAATCTTTATTTCAATTCCATGTCTAGGGAGTAGTCTCTATAACTCGGGGATAAATTTTGGAGCATGGTATAATCTATTTTCTTTTTGAGATTCTTTAGTTCTTCCTAATTTTGTGTTCATGATATTATTATGATTGTGCTTGATTGTTTAAATTGCATGAATAGTACACCACATATAAGCACACACTTTGGGCTATATTTATGTATGGTGAAAATATCGATGCTCCCTTGGGAAGAGAAACCTGGATGTTAGAATGCGTAAGGAAGAACATGTCTGTGTCGGTAGGTGCATAGGGGATTTGAGAATGCTCTGATTTATCTACCATCGCACCAGTCTTAGCTGACTTCGTAAAGTTTTCCAAGAGGTTTCAGGTAGAGATAGCGAATAGTAACAAACTAGGGTGGGAGAGGCCTTAGATCCTAGATAAGGTGCCAATAACCCTTTGGCAAAATTGATGGGGCTATTAGGAAGTAGTGCATTCATGATGGAAGCCCGGGTCGTATACGCACGTGGGAGAATCATACCTACAATAATCCTCAAACCTTGTTGTACTCCCGTAATTACGATGGTGGCATCGATGAGGGTTACGAGAGCACCCGCCGTGACAGGGATGGGGAAGTGTATTTTATCGGCCACACCACGTATTATGCACACTCTATTAGGTTTGCCTAAATATCTATGTGAATGAATCGAGTAAGAAGTATTAGATTGACCATGCTGCTCAATGATTTCCTAAGTGCTTAGTTAAATAGTGTACTTTGATTTTTTTTAATTTTATGTTTAGTAGTTAGATTGACAACCCCCCTTGCACATTTGCTTTACTACCTATTCCTTTCACTTGTACAGATTGACGAACCATACGAGGTTATGTTTTGATTGATATTTAGTCCTAGAATCTTTGTGGACAAACCCATGGCTTATTGCTAACTACCCCATAGGTTGTGTATCAGTGAGAACAGGGTGCATGACTATAAATTCTATCTTTTGACCACACATTCTCCGCTCAAACTAATTAGCTTTGATTAACAACCCAGGGAGAGTTAGGTTAAAATTTTTGCACCGCTGCCGGAGTGCTATCAGTCTAAGTGTCATTTAGGCATAATGTGTTAGTAGAATAGTTAGTATTTGCTTTCATTTTGTTGTTGTTGTTGATTCTTTAATTGAAGATGTTGCTATAGTTATTTTGTTACCTTTTGATCCATTTGCTAGTGTTGTATTCAGAAGGGTATTGTTGTTCCTAGTTTATGGTACACACCCGTAACACTAATCTAGGCATCTTATAGTACCTGACTCAGAAAATAGGTGGTCGGAGATCAAGGATACAAAGAACTAAGTCACAAGTTCAATTGAGGTAAGCCATGTTAGTTGAAGAACCGCTAGAAATGGCAAAAGACAGTCGTACCCTACAGAAGTTCATGGCACCCAACTTAGAGAATCAGCTGCTATGCATCACCTTCCCACCATTACCCACCAATGTCAGTTGTGAGCTAATAAGTAGAATGATCTATTGCCTGCCTACATTCCATGGGGAGAGAACCCGAACAAACATCTATTAGAGTTCCATTTGGTGTGCACAAACATGAAGTCTCTGGGAATGTTCGAAGACGACTAAAACCTAAGTGCCTTCCCATTTTCCCTTCAAAGTATTGCCAAGGATTGGATACTACTTTCCATAGAGATGCATTGGTTCTTGGATGGACATGAAGTGGAGGCTCTTAGAGAAGTATTTTTTGGTGTCCAAGTCAGCTGGGTTAAAGATGCAATTGTCGAACATCACCCATGGTCCTATCGAGAGTATTTTTGATTATTGGGAACGCTTCAAGATTTTGCTAACTAGTTGCCCGTACCTTCCCTTCAAGAAGGGGTATTTGGTGTATTATTTATTTGAGAGACTATGTGATAAAGATATTTGGATGATGAATGCCACTTGTAATGTTTAGATAGCAAAGAAGAGCCCCAATAATGCAATGGCACTCTTTGAAGAAATGGAAAATGGTATGCAGTAATTTGGCACTAGGTCCAGGATTAAGGTCTTGGATGAACCCACACACTCACATAAGTTGGAGGAAAAATTCCAAGCTCATGCTTCTATGATGAAGGAGCTTTTGTGAGGAGAAGTGCATTAAGTCCAAGTGTGTGGAGTTTGTAACCTTAACCACAACTCTGAAGAGTGTCCCGATGTCATAGATGATTTACAAGAGGTGAAGGCTATTGATTACAACAACCGTGAGAGACCACAATTTGCTAGGTGTCAACCACAGTGGTTTCGGGGGAACCAAGGAGATGCAAGGCCAGACCCCTATGGAAACTCATTCAACTCAACATATCGAGATTATCCCAACTTTCAATGGAGGGGGAATAACCAACCTCAAGGATACCGGGGTAGACAAGCTCCACCTCAACCATATGCTAGAGGTGATGGCCCTTCCAACAATCATGTTTCACTCTGTAATTTAGAACGAGATGAGATCTTCGAGGCCATCGGTCAATTGGGGAAGAAACGTGAAGTTTTTTGTGTATAGGACAAGGCTTGAGATTGAAGACTTTAGTAATAGAGCTTTCTCAAGTATTAAGAATCATGAAGTTCAAGTCGAGCAACTTTCCACCTTAGTAAGCCGACTTGAAGCCAAGGAGTCCGGAAAACTACCTTCCCAACTGGATATCAATCCATGGAACGTGAGTAATATTAAGTTGAGAAGTGGGAAGGAAGTTGTGAGACCGAGAAGAAGATGATGCAAGAGGATGACATGATAATGGAGGCTACTAAATAACACCTTGAGGAGGAGGAGATTGTGGTCAAGGAAGCACTCTCCATGGAACTTCCACCGCCTGAGGCACAATTCACTATTGCACCTCCATTTCCAAATGCTTTGAGGGTACGACCAAAGGTGGTGACCGATGATGCAAACATTCAAAAAGTGTCCGAAAAGGTCAAGGTAACCATCCCTATCTTGTAAGTAATTGAGAATGTGCTATCATATTCTAAATTTTCTAAAGTTGCATGCACAAAGAAAATATGTAGGCTAAATAAGAGGTTAGGACATTTGGAAATGGGAGGAGTCACCTTTTTGAATCATAAAAACTTACCTAAGAAATACGATAATCCATAAATGTTTTCTATCCCTATCTCTTTAGGTGGTAAACTTTTAGAACATGTTATTATAGATTTAGGTGCATCCATTAATTATATCCCGTTTAGTCTATATGAACGCCTAGAAATAGTTGAGCTTAGGGATACTAGAATAATTGTCCTACTTGCCGATCATTCCCAAGCTAGTCCTCGTGGACTAGTAAAGGATGTGATGGTGCAAGTTGGAAAATTGGTTTTTCTAGAAAACGTTTATGTCCTAGATGTGGTGCACGATAGAAGTGCACCCCAATACTTTTGGGTAGACCTTTTCTTAAGACATCTAGGATTAAAATCCATGTTCACTTGGGAACCATAACTCTCAAAGATGACATGGATAAAGTGGAGTTTGATATCTATAAATCTAGACATGATTTGACCAAGTCTTCTTTGATGTGCAATGGTGTAAACCTATATGGTGAGCATAATGAGTCTTCTTGTGTGACCAATGAGCATGAATGTTTGAATGAATCCCAGGTAGATGATAATGATGATAATTCCGATGAATTGAATGAAATGGATAATATGTTTGTGCTAGATTGTTTTTCAACTACTACTTTGGGCCTCGGTTGATCTTGTGCCTTAGTTATTTTCCTTCTTCTCCTCCAACCACCTATGTTCTCAATTGGGTAGTGTAAGATGCCTAGATTAGTGGTACTGGTGTTTACCATAAAATAGAGCCAATAATACCCTTCTGAATAAAACACTAGCAAATGGATCAAAAAGGTAACCGAAAACTATAACAATAGCTTCAACCAAGAATCAAAACAAAAAAAACAAAAACAAAAGCTAATACTAACTACTTCTATTAACACGCTGTGATTAATTAATACCTAGACTGATAGCATCCTCGGCAGCGCCACTAAAATTATGATCTGTCTCCCCACGAGGCTGTTAATTGCAGCTAATTAAACCAGGCAGAAGCTAGGGTGTCAGAAGATAAGATTTGTAATTCTGCACCCTCTTCTCACTGCTACGCTACCTAGAGGGTAGTTAGCGGCAAGCCCTGGGTTTGTCCAAAGAGATGCTAGGTCTAATGTACCAATTAAAACACAACCCTCGTACAAGTCGTCAATCCATACGTGTGAAAGGAATATCTACTAAAGCAAACATGTAAAAATGGGAGGGGTGGGTTTGGGTTTTCAATCTGGCTACAACTAAGCATAAAATTAAAAGGCAAAGTACACTAATTAAACCAAGCACTTGGGGAATCATTGAGCAACATGGTCAATATAGTGCTTCTATCCATGATTCATTCACATAGATATTTAGGAAAAAGTAATAGAACATTCATAATACGTGGTGTGGCCGATGACATACACTTCCCCATCCCATTCATGGTAGGTGCTCTCGCAACCCTCCATCGACACCGCCATCGTATCTAGGGGAGTAAAACAAGGTCTGACCATTGTTGTAGGTCTGTTTCTACCCTGTGCAATTACATCCTGGGCTTCCACCACGAATGAAATACTTCTCTCGGGTCCAATCAGTTAGGCCCAATGGTCATTGGTACCTTATCTATGATCTAAGGAATCTAACAACCCTAATTTACTACTATTTGCTATCTCTGCCTGGAATCTCTCAGACAACTTTACGAAGCCAATTAAGACTGGTGCGATGGCAAATAATTTAGATCATTCTCGAATCTCTGTGTACACACCCACATAGAGGCGTTCTCCCTTCCCCATTCTAACATCCATGTTTCTCTTCCCAAGGGGCATCAATATTTTCACCATACATGAATGTAGCCCAAAGTGTGTACTTATATGTGGTGTACAATTTATGAATTTCAAATAATCAAGCAAAATCATAATAATATCAAGAACACAAAAGTAGGAAGAACTAAATAATCTCAAAAAGAAAATAGATTAGACCATGCTACTAAAATTTATTCCCAAGCTATAGAAACTACTCCCTAGATATGGAATTCAAATAAATATTTGAATTCAATATCTAAGGATCAAAGCAAAAGAAAGAAAAGAAAAAGAGAGAGTTCTCTCCTAACTACAAAGATGAACTACTAATGACAAAGTCTCTAAGATCTAATATGAAAACCTAGTAGACAAAGGTTCTATTTATTGTATTCGGAGATAGGGCCTAAAAATAGGCTAAAATAGGGTAAACCCATACTCAGGCGCCGCCTGGCATGGGGCGCAAGGCCTGGCACCGACCGCTTCCATTCATGTAGAGCGAGGCACCTAATCAGGTGTGTGGAGCGGATCTTTAAGAGGTTTAGGGTGTAAAGGTTGGCGCGGGGAAGGTCTACCCCCTTACGCAGGCCGTGTTTTGTGGTGCGTGGAGCCATCTGGGTGTTTAAAATTAAGGTTCTGATCCACGCCCGTGGCCGTTGTCCCAGGTCGTGGTCAAGAAGTTGCTTGCTCAGAAACTTTGGCGCAGGCTGTATGATTTTCCACAGCCCATCGGTTGGTCTTGGCATATTGAGCTTGGAATGGCGCGGGATGCTAAAAACAGGATGTTTCGCACCCATACTTATCTAATTTGAGTGGGTCTTCACTTCATGTTGGTGGCTCGTGGAGTCTGGAGCAGGCAGGATGTAGCCTCGTGCTGGTCTTCTTAGCATTGGGCTGCTCCTTTGGCGCGGGCCATTGGTGCCAAACCACGAATGACCCACGTTGACCCATTAATGCTTCGGCCTATTCAACTAGTTTCCTTCGCTACGGGTGAACTGTTAGTCTGATTTGAGAGTTTTAGTAGTTTATTTTGTAGTGCTCAAGAATAAATATCCAATGGCACCAGCCTTCAAGGATTATTCCTCTTGGATCATTCTCAAACTTAAGCACAGCTAGTCGGTCCACGATTCCCCGTTTCTTTGTTTACCGCTTTGAACTTCGTTGCCACCTATCTTTGGCTTCAACCTCCTCTTACCATGCATTGATGCTCGTGTCCTTCATCTACTACCATTCTAGTGTGGCCTTTGTCTCTACTACCGTCCTTGCAAACGGCCTTTGCTATCTTCTATCGCTCTTACGAATGGTTTTCGCATAGAATGTAAAAAAAAGTAACCACAGGCGACCTATTAAAGATGATCAAAAGGAAGATCAAAGAACCCGTGGGTACAAGATGTCCATTAGTACCAATTAAGTCTGCAAAACGTGGGATTGAGACAAGAAAACCAAACATGGCCGTCTAAACCCCTTGTCACGTAAACTTAACTAATACAAGAAATCCACTAAATAAAACTAGCTAAAAAGTTTGCCAAATGCAACAGTTAACACACATATAATGAAGCTGATTAGATTCCCCACACTTAACCCTTCGAGTAAATAAAAGACAAGACAAAGAATCAAGCAAAATGTATCGTGTAGGCATAAGTTAACCAATGCATTCAACTTATTCAAAGATTACCATGTTCACCCCAAAAGAGTAAGAATCTCACAACTCTCACACTCCCTGAAAAAAAAAGCAATCAAACCATCCAAAAGTAAAATGTGGAAAAAGGAAGCAAAAAAGACAAGTGTATAAGCTAGCCTAATTTCCCTAAAATGATCTCAAAGCAATTAAAGAGTCATTTTAAAAAATAATCCACCGCAGAAGCATGCATTCATCCTAGTTTTTTGTTTTCTCTCAATTTATCTAATTTTGCCCAGGGAGCCTTTTCGGGTTTTCATCCTAGCTTTAACACACAAAGGGTACTCACTTCTCTCTTTTTTCCACAAGGCCTCTCATTTTTGCCTAGGCTCAGAAGCCTAGCCTGGCCTGGCCTCTCATTTTTACCTAGATATTTCGACCTATCCAGGCTTTTCCTAATGTTACCCAAGTCACCCTTTTGGGTTTTTGACTTGTTTGGGTTCATAATTTCTTTTTCATTTTTCAAGTTTTCCAATTTTTTTGGTGTAGCACAAAATTGCCCAACAAGTGGGCTTCATACTACAAAAGATAATCAACCATAAAACAAATACACCACCAATTTCCTAAAACATCCTACCCCATGCAAAATGGAAGTCCTAGAAGAGCATGTCATGCCACCAAATATCCATCCAAAATCATTCCTCAACAAGCAAAAACCATCATCATCAACAAACATGAAAAGCAATTACCAATGCAAATCATGAAATGCACCGATAAAGTCTAAGAATGAAGACTCCTTAAGTACTCACTAATCCCTCCCCACACTTAACCGATGCAAAGACTCCAATGCGCAAAAGATTATGTCAAAACGTAATTGAGGTAGGGAGAATGGTGGCACTCACTCTCGCGGCCCCTAAGGGCCTTCATCCTCATGACTCGTTAAGCTCATATCCATGTATCCTATTGCTTGAAGTGTGTCCTCGATGCTATCCATACTCGAACTAAGATCTTCCACTTGCGAGCACGTTCCTCCTATTGCTTGGACTACCTCTTGCAACACTTGAGTAAAGGTTGAAATCTTGACCCCGAGTGAATAGAAGTAGTCAATGTTGCCGTGGATATGTGAGAGTGACTAGGAGGTGCTGTCGGAGAGCTCTCACCCTTGTCCTCCTCAACATTTGTCTCTGGGTTGGCTAGAACTTTATAGAAATCTCACTCAAATCTCGGGTCCATAAAAATAAAATAGGTCATCTAAACATGTGTCACGGTCAATGGCGGTGTGCTCCGGCTGTAGAGGTACCATGAAACTACAAGTGCTCGCTCCGCCATAAAGCCATACATATCTACCCTCCGATGTCGTAGGTCCTACCATGGATTCATTGGATAATTTCTCAATGTTATAACTTGTACCCAATCATCCCGAGTTTGCTAAAGCCCTTTGTGTGACCAGATTCCCTAAGTGTTGCACCAGCAGACCAACCATACTGCCCATAGATATCATGCCACTCTTCCAGCCCCCCATTGCTAAACACTCCTGAATAAAAGACCCCACCAAGTTTGGGTAAAATTTACCCTCAAATGTCATTGCCCAAAGGCAATGAACATCTGAGCCTAGGCATTGCGTTAGTTCACCATGGTAGAAACACCCATAGCTAACATTCGATGAACATAATGGAACACCGGGTGAACCAGGGCGGTACTCTTACACAGGTTCTTCTTATTAGTGCCTATCAGTTGCAACCAAAAGTGTCCAAGAGAGAAATTTAACCCCCAACGATGTGTTTTCTAGATTTCCTTGCCATATCTCCACCCAAAAGTGTGCGCTACCTCCCGATGGGTCATCTTGTATTCCTTATTACACAGGTTGAATTTGACCACCTTGTGTCCATCATCATCCATGACCGGCCATAGAGTACCTAGGAACTCTAGGGTGGGTCCACCTAATGTATGTCTTAGAGTTTTTCTCGAGAAACCCTTCTAGAACTACTCAGCCCAATAGGTATGTGACCAGCTCGAGTAATCCTAGAGCTGCCAAGGTATCTTTGCAAGCGAACCTTGTCTCCAAAATACTCCTCTATGGCTCTCTCAAGTTTTCCATTTCCGGACTACAATTCTGGAGATGTTGGATAACCCCATAAACCCTTCGGTAAAAAAACTGTGGGGTTGTAAAGAATGGAAATCATCAACTCGGGGTTTGCATCCTTTGCTGACTTCTTCCTCTTCTCACCCCGCTCTTATCTGAGCATTCTTCTTAGGTGGAATCCTAACAAAATGAAGACAGGAGTGGTGATATGATCATTAACAAAGCATGAACTACAATTCCTCAAGACAACATTCTCCCAAATAACCCCACCATTCATAACATGATAATCTAAGCATATAGGCTATTTAAACAAGAACATTTCTCATCAAACAACAAACTCATGTAAATTATCACCAACCCGTTAATAAGATCATGCAATCAAAATTCATCCTCTCGTAAATCACCCAACAATGAAGAACATATCTTTCAAGCAATATAGCACATCAATCCTCCCAACACTTTCATCAACTCAAGATCATGCATTCAAACTCAAACACATATCTCAAAAATACACACTCATTCAAGAATCATGCTTTTAATAACACCACCACAATATCAAATAAAGTATATATATATATATATTAGATTTCAATGGGTTACCCAAAATTAAATTTGAATCTAGGATTTGTAAGCCCCACAAAAGAAGAAGCAAAAGTTACTAATTTTTTTTGAAGAAAGCTTCAATTTTTTGAGTTTCACCAAGAGTGTGTGAGAGGGAGTGTTTCTTGAGAAGGAATAATGTGTCAAATGATAGAATTAGGTGGAGAAATGTACTATGGGACTGGAATTTCAGCCTAGGTGACTAGGGAGAGGGGTACAATCAGGATAAGAAAGGAATTTCAAAATGCCCAATTTAGGGGGACAATAGTATAAATCAATTAATTCCAAGGGATATTGGGAGTATTTTCAAAAATCCTAAGGAATTATGGAATTCCAAAATTATTGAACCAAAAATACATTTTAAAGTTTGAGAATCAGAATTTTTTAAAGTTTGCATTGTTAGAACAAAGAAAAATTGATTTTATGCGCAAAATATGCCTGGCGCGAAGCAGGGTCTCGCCCCAAACATCTCAGCACGAAGCATAGCCTCGCGCCGAACATCTCAGTATGAGGCATCGATCAAAATTTTCCCTAATCCTTGGTTTTTCCCTCTTTTTTCGAAAAACTACGTCACCCATCAAATCTAACTCCATCCAAACACGAGTCTTAAGCTCACAATTTCAATCCAAACAAGAGTTTCATCTCAAAAATCCTCATAGCAAAATAAGATTCATACAAAAACTATCTATTCAATAATCAAAACATGAAAGAAAAAATAACACCGTATATTTATTGTCGTTCTCACATCTTATTTTCTTTTTCATGCAATCTAGTTAGAAATACCTACCAGTGGGTCTTCGGAATTGCCATATGTGACTCCACCCACGATGACATCACTGTGGAGGGGTCTCTACAATGAGCCATCCTTACATTCAGACCTCTTGTCCATTATAAGTAATGGATCCCCGTATCTCGCTAACATTAAGTCTGTGAATGTCACTTTGGGTTAGGGGAAGGTCGAGGAGGTTTTAAACTCTTGACCATCTCCCTTTCCCGGTGCAAGTTGGTTAGCATAGAAAAATAGTCTAGTACAGACATATTATCCATCGCCTCATGCAATTCATCGGAATTAATATTTATCATCATTATGGGATTCATTCAAACATTCATGCTTATTGGTCACAGAAGAAGATTCATCATGCTCATCACACATGGTTACACCTTTGCGAATCAAAGAAGACTTTGTCGAATCATGCCTGGATATATAGATATCAAATTCCACTTTATCCATGTCATCTTCTAGAGTTAAGGTTCCCAAGTGGACATCAATTTTAGTCCTAGATGTTTTAAGAATAGGTCTCCCCAAAAGTATAGAGCCTGCATTTCCGTAATGCGCCACGTCTAGGACATAAAAGTCCGCTAGAAAAACCAATTTTTCAACTCACACCATTACATTCTTTATTAGTCCACGCGGACTAGATTGGGAATGATTGGTTAGTTGGACTATTACTCTAGTATCCCTAAACTCACCTATTTCTAGGCATTCATATAGACTAAATGGGATAACATTTAATGGATACACCTAGATATATCATGGCATGTTCCACAAGTTTACCACATAAAGAGATATGGATAGAAAACATTCCTGGGTCATCGCATTTCTTAGATAAGTTCTTATGATTCAAAATGGTGGCTCCTCCCATTTTCAAATGTCCTAACCTCTTAGTTGGCCTACATCTTTCTTTGTGCATACAACTTTAAGAAATTTAGCATATGATGGAAAATTCTCAATTAATTCCAAGATAGGGATGATTACCTCGACCTTTTTTAATGTTTGCATCATCGGTCACCACCTTTGGCTGTCTTCTCAAAGCATTTGGAAATGGAGGTGGAATAGGGACTTGTGTCTCGGGCGGTGGAAGTTCCTTGAAGGGTGCTTCCTTGAACACAAACTCTTCTTTGAAGTGTACTTCGGTAGCCTCTACCATCCTATCATCTTCTTGCATTATCTTCTTCTTGGTCTCATGAACTTCCTTCCCACTTCCCAATTTAAGTGTACTCATGTTCCTTGGATTGATCTCCGGTTGGGAAGGTAGTTTTCCGGACTCCTTGGCATCAAGTCGGTTTACTGAGGTGGCAAGTTTCCCAACTTGAACTTCAAGATTTTTTATACTTGAGAAAGCTCTATTACCAAGTTCCTCAATCTATCGCTTTGTCCTCTCCGCAAAGACTTTATTTTTACTCCCTAATTGATTGATGGCTTCCAAAATCTCATCCTGTTCCGACTTATAGAGTGAGGCATGATTGTTTGAAGGGTCTTAACCTCTAGGATATGGTTGAGGTGGAGCTTGTTCACCCTAGTATCATTGAGGTTGGTTGTCCTCACAACAACGGAAATTAGGATGATCACGATACCTTGGGTTGATTGAATTTTCATAGGGGTCCGTCCTTGCATCTCCTTGGTTCCCCTGGAACTCTTGTGGTTAACCCCTAGAAAATTGTGGTCTTTCCCAGCTGTTGTATTAAATAACCTTCACCTCTTGTAAATCATCTATGACTCAGGGGCACGCTTTGGAGTTGTGATTAAGGTTGCAAACTCCACACACTAGGACTTGATGCACTTTTCCTCGCACAAGCTCCCTCGTCATGGAAGTAAGAGCTTGGACTTACTCCTTCAACTTAGGTGAGTACGAGGGTTAATCCAATACCTTAACCCTTGACCTAGTGCCAAATTACCGCATACCATTTACCATTTCTTCAAAGAGGGTCATTGCATCTTTGCGCTCTTGTTCACCATCGAACCATTGCAAGCGGCATTCACTATCCACATATCTTTATCACATATCCCCTTAAAGAAATAATACACCAAATCTTCCTCCTTGAAGGGGTGGTATGAGAATCTAGCTAGCAATATCTTGAAGAATTCCCAATAATCTTACGTACTCTTAGTTGCACCTTGGGTGATGTTTGACAATTACTTCTTCAACCTTGCCGACTTAGACACCAAAACATACTTCTCTAAGAACCTCCGCTTCATGTCCATCTAAGAGCCAATTCATCCCAGTGGTAAGTAGTAGAGCCAATCCTTGGCACTACTTTGAAGGGAAAACATGAAGGCTCTTAGGTTGTAGTCATATTTGGACACTCTTGGGGGCTTCATGTTCTTGTATACCAAATAGAACTCCAAAAGATATTTGTTTGGGGTCCTCCCCAACTAATCCATATAATATAGGTAGGAAATTTATCATGTCACACTTTAGATCACATCTCACATTCACGGGTAATGGTGAAATGGTAATTCATAGCGGCTGATTCTCCAAGTTGGGTGCCATGAACTCTCGTTGGGTGCGATTGTCTTCCATCATTGCTAGCAGTTATTTCTACTTTTACTTTGAACCTGAATTGAACTTGTGCCTTAGTTCTTTGCCTCCTTCTCCTCCAACCACCTGTATTCTCAATCGGGTAGTGTAAGACACATAGATTAGTGGTACAAGTGTGTACCATAAACTAGAGACAACAGTACACTTCCGGTACAACACTAGCAAATAAACCAAAAGGTAACAAAACTACTATAACAACAGCTCCAACCAAGAATGAACAACATAAAAAAATAAAATAAAAAGCTAATACTAACTTCTTCGAGTAACACGTTATGCTTAATTGATACCTAGACTGATAGCATTCCTAGTAGCGGCACTAAAATTCTTACCTGCCTTACCCGGGGTCGCTAATAGTAGCTATTTAGCCCAGACAGAGGCTGGGGAGGGGGTCGGAAGATAAGATTTGTAATTCTGCACCCTGTTCTCACTATTACGCTACCTAGAGGGTAGTTAGCGGTAAGCCCCGGGTTTGTCCACAGAGATGCTAGGTCTAATGTACCAATAAAAAAACAACCTCGTACGGGTTATCAATTCTTACGAGTGAAAGGTATAGTTATTAAAGAAAACTTGTGAAAAGGGAGGGGGTGTGGTTTTTCAATCTAGCAACTACTAGGCATAAAAGTAAAAAGAAAAGTACACTAATTAAATTGAGCATTTGGGGAATCATTGAGCAACATGGTAAAACTTATGCTTCTATCCTTGAATCATTCACATAGATATATAGGCAAACCTAATAAAGTGTTCATAATATGTGGTGTGGTCGATGGAATACACTTCCCCATCCTTGTCATAGTGGGTGCTCTCGCAACTTTCCATCGACACTGCCATTGTAATTAGGGGAGTACAACAAGGTTCGGCCATTGTTGTAGGCATGTTTCTCCCTAGTTCAATTATGTCCCGGGCTTTCACCACGAATGCACTACTTCTCTTGGGTCCTATCAATTAGGCCCAAGGGTCGTTGTCACCTTATTTATGATCTAAGGCATCTCACAACACTAGTTTGCTACTATTTACTATCTTTACCCGGAACCTCTCTGACAACTTTACGAAGTCAGCTAAGACTTGTGCGATGAAAAATAGGTCAGAGCATTCTCGAATCTCCCGTTCACACACCCACAAAGACGCGTTCTCCCTTACCCATTCTAACATCCAGGTTTCTCTTCCCAAGGGGGCATCGATATTTACACTATACATGAATGTAGCCAAAAGTGTGTGCTTATATGTGGTGTACTATTCATGCATTTCAAATAATCAAGCACAATCATAATAATATCATGAACACAAAATTAGGAAGAACTAAAGAATCTCAAAAAGCAAATAGATTAGACCATGCTACTAAAATTTATCCTTAATCTATAGAAACTACTCCCTAGATATGGAATTCAAATAAAGAATTGAATTCCACATCTTAGGATCAAAGAAAAAGAGAAAAAAAAGAGAGAAAGAGTTCTCTCGTAACTACAAAGATGAACTACTTATTATAAAGTCTCTAAGATCTAATACGAAAACCTAGTCAGCAAAGGTTCTATTTATAGTAGTCTGAAACTGGGCCCTAAAAATAGACCCAAATAGGACAAAATAGGATAAATCCTAGCTCAGCCGCCCCCCGGTACGGGCCTTCACGGATGATGCGGCCCGTGGATTGTCTAAACGTGTAACTCTTAGCTACATCACCTTTGACACGTGTTGCCAATGAAATTAGACCCGTGTTAAATAAATAAAAGTGTATATACCGCTTATTCATAATTATATAAAATAAGTAGTATATAAATTTTATATAATACCCATTTTGTATACAACTTATTATATATGATTATAAATAAGCAGTAAATAAATTTTATTCTGTGAGAAAATAAAATTTATTTATTTATATTTGACTACGATCATGTAATACTCGAACTCTACGTTTAATTCATTTAATTTGAAAATATAAATATAAATTCATAGTTAAAAGAAGATATAAAATATTTTAAAGTAGAAAAGAAATGAAGTTTTATAAAAAAAATTAAATTAAAATTTAGTATTATTAAAAAATAAATTACATTATTAATATATTAATATATATTAAATTATTTTAAATCGTTCATTGCAAGGGTGTTACGTATTATTCATATACTTATAAATAAGTACCATGTCTGCGAGAGTGACGTGCGACGTTGGTCACAAAAATAACCGATGTAGGTAAACCAGACATGAGTGTGACGTCGGTCATTTGTGTCTGGGATAGGCACATGCGACCTCGGTCACAATGTCAGTAAGCAGACATGAATGCGATGTCGGTCATGTGTATCTTAGATAGGTACGTGCAACCTCGGTCACAACACCGGTAAGCCAGACATGCATGCGACCTTGGTCATTCTTGTTTGAGATAGGTACATGCGACCACCGTATAACGTTGATAGGCCAGATATGGGTACGACGTCGGTCATATCATATTTTTTACCTCATTTTTTAAAAATTGAGGTAAAAATATTTTTACTTCGAAAAAAAAATGTACAAGAATTTTTTACCTCAATTTTTGGGGTTAAGAAAAAAAAATGAGAGAAAAGGGGTAATATGTGTTTTAAGAAAAAAAATCGAGAGAAAAGGGGCGAAGTAATATGTGTTGTTTCTCATAGTGACAACTCCGTATAATTGTTGGTTCTTTGATTAAATTAGGCTAGATGACTAAATTTGATTAGACTATGAATGATACAGTAGTGACCCAACCACATTTTTTTGGGCATCTTATTAATCTTATAGATGACGTAGGATAATTTCAAAGGTCATATTCTAATGTTTGTGGAAAACTAGGTCGGATAAATTCTTAGGGGGTAGTCAATGAGATACTAATGCTTTGGTTTTACATAATGCGTCGTAGAGTGGGCGTTCACGGTTACAACAAGAAAAATGACCTACTACTTCACCCCTATTACCTTGGTATTCGGTTATTATATAAACCTAAGTAAAAGGTTAAAAATACGATGTAAATAATCGTACCGAATAACATGCGACATCCCACATATATTTTTTTAAAATGCCATCCAAAATTGAATTATATGTTGTTTTCACCGACATGTGATGCGATGGATGACCAATGTCGTAATTATGTAAAATATATAAATTTTAGAGGTTAAAGTTGAAAAATATTGACTTTGAAAAATGAGGAAGCATTATTTAAAAATTTTATAAAATGAGTTTTGTTATATTACGATTGTAAATGGTGGAATAAGAGGGAAAACCACAACAACCAACAAGTAAAGAATTTGATGGTGGTAGAAAAGAATCTAAAAAGAGAGCCATGGTCGTACACTTTTCCGTGTTTTGGCGTCATTCTCTCCTTCCAATGTCCCATCATCACCATTATTTAGGGGAAAATAAAAGGACAATTAGGCACTACAGTAGCAATCATGGTGCTACAACCACCCTATAAATCCTCCCCACTTTTGTAAACATCCAATACCACTTGTAAAATACTCCAAATTCCACTTCACTTTTCTCATACCAAATCGCTTCCTTAACACAGTCACACAGTAAGTTCCTATGGCTTTTCTGCTTCAATGATGTTTTTCATTTCTTTTACCTCAGTTAACTTTTAGAGGTTAAAGTTATTTGAAAATGATTGACTTTGGTATACAAAAGTATTTGTCCAATGGTTTTTCCAACAATTGTAGAAAATGAGGTTGAATGGTACACTTGAAAATGGTTTTAAAATTACGCACATATCATATCGCACATACAGTCAATTATATATTGTTCAAATAAGGAGTTTAAATTATTAGAAAATAGCAGTCATGAAAATATCCCTACAATTCGTACATAAATTCGAATAAGAATTGTCTTAGTTCCTACAGAATAGAAATTGCAATAAACTCAATCAACTCGCATTATGATAACAATGAAGACAATTGGCTCCCCAACATCTTTGACCTCGAAGAACATGGTGTCCCTAATGCATAGGCAGTTTCCAGAAAGGAACTTGCCACAGCCCCTTGGGGATAGGGCCTCGATCTTCTCACTCCGAGTAGTTCATGTGACACTCTCTCCCGTAGCACCTCAGCACATCGAGGGTCTTATCATTTGACAGTGGTACAATGTCCCTCTGGATGTTCTAAGTCACAAAAAAAATATTGATTAGAAATATATATATATATATATACATATATGCAATTAACGACAAAAATTATTAATTTAAAATGCCTTACCAAAGTTGGGTTTTTTCCGAAGTTCTGCTGCTTTTGAGTGCAATTGAAACGTGGGCTATTAGCAACCATTGTACGTTGTTCAAGGTCAAACACAAGAGGATCTGGGTTGCTCCGTTGTGTGGAGCACTGTATGAAAACAAAAAAAATATTAATTGTGATAAAGTGTGAAGATGTATTAGTAAATATATATGTGAAATGGTAAAGGACCTAAAAAAGGGGCGACTTGAGGATCCTTCATCAGGCCATTGTCCTGAATAAAAAAATGAAAATGTTTACTGAAAACTAGCCTTGGAAATGCACGATGCGACATCGGCCTTGCGCCGCAGGTACATTCGGTCCAAAACTGTGGCTTGGTCAACATGTACTGGCGACGCAGTTCTATAGTTTACCAAACCAAACACTTGCCTGTAAATGATATTGGTAACAAATTGGTTTTACCGATGGTCAAAACAACATAGGTACGACGTCTCATACAGAAGAACATATGACTTGAAATAAGAATGTACAACTTCACACACGATTCGCATTGACCGACATGTAACCGATATGATACCGACGTTGCATGCATTAGAGACATTTACGAGAAAAAACACAGATTCCCAAAAAAATATAATGCTTTAAAAATAGAAAATTAAAAAAAAAAGTCCAAAAATATACCAAAACAACATTTAAGGAAACTTCACACTCTAACAAAAATTTGAGTAAGAACTAGTAAACCAAAAACACAACACATTCGATCGAACAATGTAAAGTAACAATTACAAGAGAAGGAGGGGCGGGAGACTGTTGGAATTTGCAGGAAACTTGGGAATAGAAGCTTGAATTGATTGTGAGAGATCCCATATTTATAGCCATTTCGGAACGATGTCACTTTGGACCCTTGTGATGTTGGCCTCCCATGGTGCGACGTTGCACCTATATCTATTTAGGCAACAATGAACCAACACATGAATGACGTCTCACATTTATATGGGCCTAACCATTTCAGGCTGGCAGTGTAATAAATGAGCCTGCCAAGTACCAAAATGAATAAGTCACTTTCACACCTGTAAATAGTACATTACTGTAACAAATGTTATTTTTGACGAGATTGAGACATCCTCCACCTAGGGAAGTAGTCAGTGAATAGTTTGAATTAATTAAAAATGTGTGGTAAACTATATTTGCTAATATGATAGGTTCAATATTAAGGATTCAATAACATTAACATAGCCTTCAACAAAACTATTAGAATTCAATAACATCCAATAACATTAAAATAACATTCCATAACATTAAAATAATATTCGAATAAATTTGTTTTAATTTATTCCAAATCCTAAGCAGTAAAACTAGAATCAGAAGGGAAGAATAATGACATTGAACACTATTGGCCAACAGCCTTCTAACAACTCAAAGCAGAGCGTTTCCCCAACCCTCAGTACCTCTACACCAAAAACTTTGCCAAAAACCCTTTGGTGTCAGGGTCTTAAGCCTCTTGTTCCCTGATTAGTGCATGTGATACTCCCTTTTGTTGCACCTCAAGACAATAGACATCTTGACATTTGGTAGAAGTTCCACAATCTAGCTATGGACGTACTAAATTATAAATAGAAACCCACAGTTAGTATATATCAAAGTTATCTAGGGAAAATGTTAATTGAAAATAAAATACATGTATAATGGGGGAGGACTTATTAAAATTGGAATTGAACCAAAGTTCGTCTGGGGTCAAAGTATGGACAAAATGTGGAATGATATCGCCAAATGAAGTCTGTGCACGGTCCTCATCAGAATTGCTACGGATGTGCATTGGTTAGTGAAATTATTACAAATTAAATTAGAATATAAGTAATCCAATGAAAGGAATTTCCGTAGAAATCTAAACAAAAAAAGGCTCACCTCAATTGGGGAACAACTACTCGAACCTTCATCGTCAGCCATGATTCCTAAAATTCATATTGTGATGGATGATATACGATGATGGATCGAAATTGGTTAGATAGAAATTATTTCAATTAAGCTTCTAAGTTAGCCAGGCATTGGATATACATGTCAGTCCAAAATAAATGCATGGACGACATGTACGAGTGGCGTTGCTCACCTATTGGTAGAACCGATTGGTTAACCAAGAAGGGTGCACCGTCTTATACATGAAGAATGATACAAATATGAATGAGTGATTTCGCATGACGATTGCACCAAACAAAGGTGGATCGAACGTCCGGGGACTCCGCATTCAAACCTAACAGATATATTAACAGAAAACCAGAGAAACTAAATGTCCTACACTAAAAACAATGGGCCACAAAATCGGGGTAGAACATAGAAACAAAATGTGTACACCCTAGTACTCTAATCCATAGGAACTTCAAAACAAAAAAAAACATAGAGCACATTCACACACCCTATGCATAACAATTTTAAGAAAAATACAAAAAATGAAAGTAATGTAATGAATATATTTACCATACCACTGAGAAGAGTGGTTGGGTGACTGTTGAAATTTGAGGGAAAATTAAATGTTTGAAGTGATTTATAAGGTGGGATCTATATATATAGTCATTTGGAACCCTTGTGAATTCTGCCTCGACATGTGTGATGTCGCATATAACTTGACCTTACCGACATATGATCGATGAATGTCTAACGTCAGCTCACCCAAATATGGGCCCACCATTTGAACCCACTACCATAGTAAATTGGCCTGTATTTGACCGAAAAAATAATAATGGTTAATAGTTCATTAGAAACTACTAATTGAAAGTTATAAATCTCCATATACTTTATTAACGTCCAGTTCTATCAGAATCAAATTTAGCATAACCGATGAACTTTTTAGTTTTTATAATTAGGTCTCTCCAAGAGGGAAGGAGAGGTCAAAATGCAAAATTAGAGATACCCAATTATCTAAATCACATTGTCACAATCATAATGTTCTGATTTAGGCATCAACGAACTGGAGTATTCATCCCACAATTTTATTAGTATTCGATTAATACCCTTATGACACGCATTATTATAATGATAATTTCCTCCATATAGAATCATACAAAATTACATATTCTTACTTTTTTTGAATTAAAAATATAATAAAATTCCATCCGTTAATTATTTAAAAGTGCTAAGGTTAATCGGAAGATCTTGTGGAAGTCTCTGTGGGATCATGTTGGTTTCTTTATCACTTGAGGGGATTTTAAGTTCGACTAGGGATGTCAAGGGCCCCTTTCGAGACGATCAGAATTGATTTTTTGAATACCAGTGAACTTTCTAATTTTTTTCACTTCGGTCCCTCCAACAAGTGGGAGAAGTCGAAATGCAAAATTGGAGATACCATTATCTAATTCACATTGTCACGACTACGATCATCCTATTTGGGCATGAATGGGTCAATGGAACGGGCCCAAATTATTCACCAGTATATGACAAAACTTTGCAAAAATTAAACTATGGCCCAGACTTCCTTGCATGTTCTCTACACTTCAGAACTCTGCACCCAAACATAAGGACAAATGTTTCACATGGAGATTATGCGTACCATTTAATAGGGGCGCGAAATGGGGTAATCATCCGTCATTTTTATTAGTATTCCATTAATACCTTTACGATAAGCGTTATGACAACGATAATTTCCACCACATAGAATCACATGAAATTTCATATTCTTGGTATTTTATGAAATAAAAAGATAATAAAATCCGTCCAACAAATTTTAGAAAGCACTAGTACGTTGCCTAGATTAAATTATAGATGATTACTTAGAAGAATACATGGGTCAGTCATAAGAACTTGTGGAAGTCTAAGTGGAATAAAGCAAGTTTCTTTATTACTCTCGGTTATTATAAGTTCTACTAGGGATGGCAAAGTTTCTTTTTAGGATGATTGGAATCGAGCTTGGGACAACCGGTGAACTTTTAAATTTTTGCGCTTAGGTCCCTCCAAGAAAGTGGGAGAAGTCAAAATGTAAATTGAGATAAAATTTTTTATTCACATTTTCACGAAAGTGTTGTTCCGATTTGGCCATAACAGGTCAACAGAAGGGGCCACAATCATAAAACATAGTTTTGTACGTGACTATTCAAAAACTAGACTATGACTTTATGTGCAACGTTGTAATTGTGTTGCATAGAACGACCTAAATCCGGCCCCGACCAACATTGTTTGACCTTAAATTTCAAGCGGTAACCAAAAATTTGAGCCAAAATTTTGAACCAAAATCCCCCCAATCCTATTTCATGCCTATAATATTCAGCACTAACACCCATTTCCCATCTCCAACACACTTCCTCCAAACCTAACTCCACGCTATCCTTTCCATTCACACCATTACAACAATTAAAGAGCTCAATCAAATTGCTTCTCTCAAACATCAATAAATATCCGAGGATGGAGCATCTCCGGGTTCAAATTAATTGATGTAGTTTTCCATCCACTCTATGTTCATTAAGAAATTTTATTACCATACCTTCTATATGTTTTTTTCCTCATTGATCAAAGATTGAATATTTTCATGAAGTGTCATCATTGTGTTACCGATTGTATTTTGTGTTTCCAAGATAATCACATGTTTGTAAAGAGTGAGAAAAAATGGTTAGATTAGGGTTGATTGTGGACAATAATTACATTTTTGTATGAACATAGTTTGAATGTGCGACATCGGTCATAGCTAATCGGCCCATATCATATGGTATCGAAAAAAGAAAAATGTCTTATAGGTATAGGAAATGATTGAAATATCTATAAATGTCCAACGTCGCTCGTTACTCGGACATGGAAACATCGTTCACTACTGCATGCGACGTTGCTTGAAACCAAATAAATTACTTTTTCCATGTTGAGATTAATATCTTCTAAGTATGACAATATTATGTGTTTGTAATTTGGGGACTACCCAATCCTAACATAAATTTTGTTTCCTGTGTATTGGTTCTAATAGGATAAAGATGGTTATCGATGAACTTTCAGCAAGTAGATGGACAGACTTGTCATTTTACTAGTCGTTGTGACAGTGTTAATGCAGTATAATGAAGACTATCGAAGTTCAATAAATTTCATGTTTCAATTTCATATCAACCTCATGTATTTTAATATATTGTAACATGTATTTATAATATATGTTATATTTTTGTGGGTTTTAACATGCCATGCTTTCCCACATTAATTGAACAACAATTGATTATTGTATGATGTTTAACTATTTCATGAGTTATCGAATATTATAACATGTAACGGCTATCGACAAATGATTTTTTGTGACATAAAATATTATATATCATAATATTGTATGAGAAATGATGTCTCCACAATTAATCCATGACGTTGCACAAACCGGTACAGAAATGACACCTTACCTACACTGCATGGCGTCAATTTCTTTTTGCGATTTCGGCCATTCAAAACAACATCTTATTGGTCAGTGTTCCACATCAACATGCACACAATGTGGGTGCCCCACAGTCTGCGATCTGCGACATCACTCTTATTTAGACTGACATCGGCCAGGGAAAGTCACATTATTTCCTCTCCCATCACCTTCCTTCTTACTATGGCTGACGTCGGTCCTTATATATTCTGACGTTGGCCTAAACGAAGTCGCAGCTATGGTCTCCTACACCGGCCTTCCTGCTTGGACCTACATCAATCATAAAACCAGCCAACGTCGGTCCAAAACCAAGGTTAAAGGTACTTTTTACCTCGGTTAGAACCGAGATCAAATAATGTACTTTTTACTACGACAGTATTACCACATTTTTTGGGACTAAAAACCAAGGTGAAAAGTCCCGTAAAACCGAGGTAAAAGGTCCTGTTTCTTGTAGTGGGTAGATGTCCCAACGTGTTATGCTACTCCAATGTTTCATTTAATTAGAGTGCGTTGGGAGGGTTTATTAGCCACAGGAGAGAGAACTAGAGGTGGTTATTGATAGCGCACCTATGGCTATATTGGGAGGAGATGAGAGTTTGACGAGCGTGCAGAATCAGGATATTAGTCATCATAGGAGCTATCAGTGAATCAACCTCTCCATATCATGTGATAAAGCATAAGGTAGTTAAATTGTGATTATGCAAAAAAGAATCAAGGATCAAATATAAATGTCAAACATGTGATGCAAACACCCTCAATGCTAGTTTGTATCATGTTCATATCATTTTTTAGTTTTGCATGCTATTTAGTTAATAGATAAATTACTCAAATAAACCCCTCCTTGTGAATATCAACACACACACTCTCTCTCACACATACACCTAGTGACACTCGTTTGTGCGATTGTGTAAAACTATCCTTTAAACATCTGGTCTCTATAGCTGAGGCCCGAAGATACCATTAGATACTATTCTTGGTAGTTAGGAGTAAACTAGGGAGGAACATATAAATCTTATCTTTGAACGCATCTTTCCCTAGGTTATATCTATAAAATGACGACCCCAGGGTTCCCCTCAAATTTGGCGCTGCTGCTGGGGGAGTGACTGTGCCATTTACATGTTCCATTTTCTTCATAATTTGGTCTCAACTTGTTTTCGTTTCCATAGGTGAACCATTGATTTTTATCGGGAGTTATTGTACTTGATTTTATAGTTTTTGTGAACACAAAATGAATGACACCATCTATGGACTCCAATTCATCTCAGATCATTACCACTTCTTATGCAATGCTTGCAAATGGCCTTCTTGAATATTCCACCATCCTTTCAAATGGTCTTCTCCATGATGGTCTCCAAATAAGCTCACTAAAAAAGTACAAATTGACCAAATCATAGTGGTAAACAAGTTAGACACTAAATGCTTACAAAAATGAAAAATTATGGCAAATAACCCCATAAGGTGATTCCCTCTCACATAAAAAACCTAATAATCTAACTAACCACCAACAAAACAAGGTAAAATGGGAGTTAATTGTGCTAAAAAATATCAAAATCATGTTTTATTAGGGATCGACCCTGGGGACCATTCTTACTGGTACGCGAGGATGGTGAACTCGCCAGACCAATCATGAGGCTTGCCATCATCTAGAAGGAGTCCCCTGTATTAGTGGCCCAATTTGCGAGCATCAAAATTTTATTTATGGGTTTTGATGGTCTTTGGGAAAAGTCAGAGCCCACGCCGAAGTCATCGTCCAATAATCAAGAACAAGGATAACGAATCTAACATACAACAAAGCCGCCATATGCAGGGAACTTGATTGATGAAGATAAAAAATTATGCAGACACGCCACAACAACTAGCACAGGAAATAAGCTAACCTAATTGGACAAGGGAGACCGCAATAACAGTGCTGCCACATGCTCGCTAGTACGAACACCTAGGCAAACCAGTAACAAAGGTACACTTTCTCCTGACAACAAGATCATATATATGTATATATATGTGTGTATGAAATACCGCATAATCAGAAGAATTATGAAACCTCTTTAGAAGACGTAGTTGTAAGAACCACTTAGCCATGGAACGTAGTTGTATGTTAGATATTGATTCAGGAAAACCTTGAAAAATAGAATCCATACCAGCTAAGTAAGTTAAGTAAAATGTGAATCGCTAAAGCATTACGAGGTGGTTAGGCCTTCACAATGAGAAAAAGTCCCATGAGGCATCACGAAAATGCTGCTCAAGACCCTGATAGTAATATAAGAACCTTTCGAAAATGGAGTGATGTTTGCAACACGAATGTAATATAATGGAGTAAAGTTTTGTTACATGGCCAGTAAAAGATTTATTAATCTTAAAATTCCATATAAAAACAAAGTATTACAACAAATATTACCTCTCAAAGCAATAAAGGTTTCCATATGGAAAATTATAATATGTGAACCTATTACATAGATAGCCTAAGCCCTTAGCCATATGCTAGCGAGACCATAAATTTCCCAAGGGGAGAAGTGAAAGAATGGTAGCCCATTCATAATCTCTCTTTTATTCTAAAAAAGTGTTCTCCCATGACTGGGCAACTTCCTCCTCACCAATTAGGGAAGGTATACCAGCGAGCTCCAATATCGCTCCGCAAGTACACCAACCCTACCATCCCGTACCCCATTTGGTGGACTGCCAGAACCACCCGCCAATTTTACCATTCATCTTTTTCTTCTGGCTTTAACATTGAGAAGACTTAAGATCTAATCTCATGTTATTTATTCATTGTGCCCATGTTAGCGGGCCTCACAGATGATGTCAGGACACCATCATCCACCCACCTCCACCTTTGCTAATCTCATCTTCTGATCTAGCCCAAAATCATTAAAAATACACCAATCATTAGAATAAATTAACATTAAAAATACCGTAAAGATATTCAAAACATATACTTACGGAAAGTATCATGGTCATAAAGCCACCGTAAAAAGGATGTGGTTCGTACCCTCGTCAATCTGAGTAAACCCTCCAAACCACTAAGACACAAATGGCTATCACACAACCGTTGATATACCTATACTAAACTGAAGATAGCTTCGCCATCCCAAACAAAACTAGACAAATAATAAAACACACAATCCATCGTCCTCCTGAAGATGATATATAAAAAACCATACAATTCCCACATCAACTTCTCCAAAACATTACCACACAACCACTCTAATAAAACCCTCTTTTATAGGAAAAATCTAGCCTCGGTGGGTAAATCTTCATTATTAAAAAACCCAAGAAGATACGTTTCCCAAAATCCGACTGACTCATTATTCACCCTAGGGGAACAGAATATCTAGTTACTCTACATTCTCAGCATAAAGAATCTAAACAGACCTTGCCCACATGGTATCCACTCAAAAGACCACTAACCACTAATCTTAACAAGAACTTTAAATACCAGCCCATATGAACACCGGTCTAAGACATAACATACATGCCTTCTCACATTAGGAAAACCCTCGCCTCATAGAGACACCACTTATCTCCCACACATTTCACTAGAGAAACCACCCTCATTAGAACCATTTTGCCTACTGAAATGACATAGGAAAATCATGTTCAAAATCTATCAGTAACAAAGACACGTACACCCCATGAAAAATATAGGATGATCACCCACGACTTTGCATACGCTTGAAAAAACACCAATTAGCGACACAAGTGGAGAATCACCCGCATTCTCATTGCGAGGCCACAAATTCCAATTCCCTTAGCTTACTTAAAACCAATTTCCAGAATCAAAATAACTAACAAAAACATTACTAAAATGTTAATTACATTTAAGATCCCTTGGACAATCCCAACTCCTGCTCTAACATAGTTCGGAGACCATCCCCAACAAATGACACTAGCGCCAAGATTATAATCCACCACCTCTACACAAATCGCACCTAAAAAACACCCTTTGTAATACACAATAATCTTGTAAACACCACCAAATAATACAACAAGATAACTAGGAAAGGTAATAAAATTTATCACCCAAACCACACGATCACTCTGTCAACATCTCGACAAAATAAACAATCAGACCTCTAGGGTGTTTAGGCCCTAATATATGTCCTAAGCGATATAAAGAAAACCCTTTAAACCCCCAGGTCTCGCGATCAATCTTCCCTACTACCCCACTAATTATGCATCCATTAGGTCTCACTTGGCATGGAATGACTCTAGAACATCAACTACCCACCCAAAAATAGAAACTTTAATTCAACTACTATGTTATCAACTCTTCCAACATAGATGCACCATCTCCCAGCGTCATTTTAATTCGAGTCTTACCACTGAAAGTACTTGCGTACCATCCCTACATCCTATAAGTAAAAAAATCAACTTGAAAAAAAACACAAATACTAAGCCTGGATCATATATATATTTAAAATCCTCCACACTAATAGAGTCAAAGGAGACCTAGCAACACACACCCCTTCAAGGCCATTACCCAACCCACTAGAAAAATCACAGGATGGATTGGCAGGAGCATTAGTGCCTTTCACTGGCTTGCTGGAACATCCAATGGTGCTAGCTAGTTGAAGTAGATCACATAGAATATCATCCTCCATATCAGACATGCCCTCTCTTTTCTAACAATCTCCTCTAAATTGTACTGATCCACCATAATTTTTATCGAGCTCTCTCATCGAGGGTACCGACTTCAAATTCCCCAAATCTTTGACGAGAGGGAAAGTATGGACATCCCCCACTACCCTCTAAGCAAAAGCCTTAATCAAGGTTTGCTTTGTAGTCTCTATAGCACCAGTTATGGTGGCAGATTTCTCCAACCCAAGATATCTAAGTCTTGATTCTTGGCACGTATGCTCTCCGAAGCACTACACCACTCCACATCCGTATATTAGCATATTTGTCATCGAAGAAATTATAGAACCCCTTAGTCTTGACTAAATTGTTAACCAAACCACGGGAGTAGTTGGGATGAGCATAATACATCATTCTAGAAGTAACGATAAATAGTGTAAGCAACTATTGAAAGAGTCTCCATCAATGGTGAAATCATCCATGAAGACCTTCACAAAGCGCTTGATGAACCCAAAAAGATGCTAACAATGCACCTTGAAAAGTTCTTAGGGCATTTCAAAGACTAAATGGCATGTACCTATAAGAAAAGGTGCCAAAAGGATATGTAAAAGGGGTATTCTCTTCGTCCTCGAGGTCAATGGCTATTTGAATGTATCCCGAATATCATTCTAGGAAACAATAGTATGCATGACCGGAAAAATTTTCTAACATTTGGTCGATGATAGGTAGGGGGAAGTGGTCTTTGCGAGTCACCGCATTTAAGCGGTGGTAGTTTATACATACTGACCACCCATTTTGAATGCAGATAGGTACTAAATCCCCATCCTTTTTTCCACCATCGTCACTCCACTTTTCTTAGGTACGACTTGGGTAGGAATAACCCATTGATTATGGGACATATTGTACATCATCCCAACTTTAAGTAGTTTAAGGACCTCGTCTTTCACCGCTTCCATCATCGGTGGGTTTAAACATCGTTGAGGTTGACTTACGGGTTTTCTCCCTTCCTCCAATAAAATTTGGCGCATACAATTCGAGGGGTTTATACCCTTAATGTTGACTGCAGTCCACCTTATTTTTCCCTTATACTTTCTTAGCTTTTCAATTAATCTACCCTCTTGGTCACTAGTAAGCTTGATTGGCACTGTCCCCTCTCACCTAAGAAAGCATATTTTAAGTCTTCGGGTAAGACCTTGAGTTCAACTACCAATGGTTCTTCCATGGAAGGCTTGGTGTACTTCACCCCTAGTTCATTTATGTTTTCTGGGAGGGTTCTTAAAAGTGTCTCAATTTTGGGATCAATCTCTCCCATGGTCTCTATCAAACTAGAATTTAGAGATTCAAAACATGCATCATAAAGAGACTTACTTTCTAAAGATACCAACACATTATCTTAAAAAACATCTTGCACAATTGATTTGCACCCACGAGGTTATTATAAAGTTAACCTTTTGGGAGAACCCACATGAACTTCACAAAGATAAGATTTGTTAAGTTTCTCATGTGCTTACTACCATATACTAGAGAGTAGCTAGTGGCAAGTCCAGGGTCGTCCACAGAGATACTATATTTCGAAAGTTAACTATACACAACTCATAATTGAGCGTCACTCCGATTGTGTGTCAGGAATAGCAAGTGCTAAAAATATAAGATTGGGGGGTTTTATCTAACAACTAGTGATCATGCAAACAGGAGAGATTACACAATTATAAACTAGCCTTGGGGAATATTTTCGTAACATGATTGATGAGTGACTTTGATCCTACATTCTACCACATGTATGGAATATAAACCTATACTATGCCTATGTCACATAGTGTAGAGATAGTTGGGAATTCCCAATTACTATAACACAAAGGTTCATCTCCACTTTATGAAGCTACCACACTGCCTCTGTAATTAGTGAATGTGCTTCGATATACTTTTCGATACTACAATGTCTTCCCCATCAATCTCACTCCCAATGCTAACGTGTCCCTACTTAAAGAAATAAGGCCTTGTTTAGGCAGCAACCGTTAGTTATGAGAGTGAGTACAATACGTCCCGGGCACTCTACTATGGACACCAATCCCTAGACCTAGAGAGGCAAAGGAGTTGGAATCACGTGATGACTCTAGGGTTAACACAACTCTAGTCAGTGCACCACAAACCTATTCGCTACAAACTATTATGCACATCTACTGGGGTTTGCCTGGGGTTTGCCCTTGTTAGGGGAACTATCATCCCTAACATGAATGATTGCTACAGAACGAGCCAATCAAGTTAGAGTCTAACGATCAATATGGAACTCTCAGGATAACATGCATGCACTCATCTCACCGGTACTCCCAAACCTACAATAGCTCTAACCTAACACTCCAAAGATAGCATGTAAAGCCTAGCACGACATTACACTACTGGTGCACATTAGTCCACAGAGATGCTAGAGTTCAAAAGTTAACTATACAAGACTCATAATCAGGCTTCACTCCGATTGTGTGTCGAGAGTAGCTAGTGTCATAAACATAGGGTTTTTTTGGGGGGGGGGGGTTGTTGAAAAACTACTAAGCATGCAAAAACAAGAGAACAAACTATATTAAGATAGCCGTGGGGATATTTGCGTAACATGACCAGTAAATGACTTTGATCCTGGATTCCATCGCATACAAGAAATACAAACCTATCTCAATGTCAATGTCACATAGTGTGGTCGGTAGTCGACACTTCCCAATGCCCGTTACACAAAGTTACCTTGGACGATTTAATCCTGCAATACTAGTACTTAGCCGCACGACCATAATGGTTGGCACCGGCCATACAAAGGGGCACGTGCTATGCCAGTCTTCTAAATCCTCCGAAATTTAATTCTTTCTCTTTAGCACATCCCATCTACTACCATGATTTAGCGTGTGGCCTTCAGTCTATTACCAACCTTGCAAATTACCTTCAAATATATTCTACCATTCTTGCGGATAGTATTCAATTATCTACTTTGAAGTTCTTACAAGCGATCTACAATGAAGCTCACAAAAGAGGATCTAGATGAATATAAGGGCATAGAATCCATTAGATCTAGATAATCTACAAAATGAAGGATTTAGACAAGAAAACCAACAAAGGCTACTACACCCTTCACTAAAACAAAATGAACTTATTACTTCGTCCCTTTTACTTCGATGTTTGGGTTAAGGGAAAATAATTGAGGTAAAAAGTTCTTTTACCTCAATTCTTAGTTTTTTGAAGTAAAAATATTTTTTACTTCGGTTAAAAAAACCGAGGTAAAAATACACTTTTTCCCCAGTTTTGTTTAAAACCGAAATAAATGCCTGCCATTACCAATGTCGCACGCATGTCTGACAAACTGACGTCGATTGTGTTTGGGACCGACATTGCAAGTCACTCTCGTAGCCATGAATGACCGATGTCGCACACATGTCTGGCTTACCAACGTCACAACCGACATCACAAGTCACTCTTGCAAACATGAATGACCGATGTCACACGTATGTCTGGCTTATCAACGACGATTATTACTGTGACTGATGTCGCAAGTACCTCTTGCAGACATGAAATGACCGATGTCGCAAGTACTTCTAGCAGACACCCTTCCGATGCACGATTTAAAATAAAATAATAATATATATATATATATATTCGTAATGTAATTTTTTTTATTAAAACAAAAATATAATAATTTAATTTTTTTATACAACTCCATTTCTTTTAAAATTTTAAAAGATTTTATAAATATACTTTTAACTATGACTTTATGTTTAAAATTTTCAAATGAAATAAATGAAATGCAGAGTTCGAGTAAGAAATGATCTAGATTTTAATAATAAAATTTTTAATGTTAAACAAAACTAAAGTATAATTTTGTAAAAATTTTTATGCTACTCCAATTCTTTGAAACTTTTAAACGATTTTACAACTATACTTTTAACTATGAATTTATGTGTACATTTTTAAAATGAAATAAATTAAACGTAAATTTCGATTAATATGTGATCGAAGTCGAATATCAATACAAAAATTATATTTTTTCACCAAGTAAAATTTTATATTCTACTTATTAATAATTATATAAACACTAATAAAAAATTTAGAGCTTAACTAATAAACGATCAACCCTTAATTAATTTTCCATGCACAAATACTAATGAATAGGTTATAACTAACTTAACTAATCAATGGTCAACCCTTACTTAACTTTCGATATATAAACACTAATGAAATGGTTGGAACTTAACTAATAAACAGTCAACTCTTACTTGACTTTACATATATAAACACTAATGAAAATGTTACAACTTAACTAATCAACGGTCAACCCTTATTTAAATTTCCATACATAAACACTAATGAAA
Organism: Rubia yunnanensis; assembly: GCA_037428765.1. NCBI lineage: Eukaryota > Viridiplantae > Streptophyta > Magnoliopsida > Gentianales > Rubiaceae > Rubia > Rubia yunnanensis. The sequence goes on from CM075062.1 coordinate 53,142,335, forward strand.
ATGTTATAACTTAACTAATCAACGGTCAAACCTTAATTGACTTTCCATAAATAAACAATAATGAAAAGGTTACAACTTAAATGATCAACGGTCAACCCTTACTTGACTTTACATACATAAACACTAATGAAAATGTTACAACTTAACTAGTCAACGGTCAACCCTTAATTGACTCACTAATGAAATGGTTGGAACTTAACTAATCAACGGTTAACCCTTACTTGACTTTCCATTCATAAACAGTAATGAAAAGGTTACAACTTAACTGATCAACGGTCAACCCTTAATTGACTTTCCATACATAAACACTAATGAAAATGTTATAACTTAACTAATCAATGATCAAATCTTAATTAAATTTCCATACATAAATACTAATGAAATTGTTAGAGCTTAACTAATCAACGGTCAACCCTTACTTAACTTTACATACATAAAAACTAATGAAAAAGTTACAACTTAACTAATCAATGCTCAACCCTTAATAGACTTTCCATACATAAACACTACTGAAATGGTTGGAACTTAACCTAATCAACTGTCAACCCTTACTTGAATTTACTTGTATAAACACTAAGGAAAAATTTACAACTTAACTAATCAACGGTCAACCCTTAATTGACTTTCCATACATAAACACTAATGAAAATGTTATAACTTAACAAATCAACAGTCAAACTTTGATTAAATTCCTATACATAAAAACTAATGAAATGGTTAGAACTTAACTAACGGTCAACCCTTACTTGACTTTACATACATAAACACTAATGAAAATGTTATAACTTAACTAATCAATGATCAAACCTTAATTAAATTTTCATACATAACACTAATGAAATGGTTAGAACTTAACTAATCAACGGTCAACCCTTACTGGACTTTACATACATAAACACTAATGAAAAGGTTACAACTTAACTAATCAATGATTAATGCTTAATTGACTTTCCATACATAAACACTAATGAAATGGTTGGAACTTAACTAATCCACGACCAACCCTCAGTTGACTTTACTTATATAAACACTAATGAAAAGGTTACAACTTAACTAATCAACAGTCAACCATTAATTGACTTTCCATACATAAACACTAATGAAAATATTATAACTTAACTAATAATGGTTAAACCTTAATTAAATTTCCTTACATAAACACTAATAAAATGGTTAGAACTTAACTAACCAACGGTTAACCTTTACCTGACTTTACATACATAAACACTAATAAAAACATTATAACTTAACTAAACAAAGGTCAACCCTTAATTGACTTTCCATACATAAACACTAATGAAATGGTTGGAATTTAACTAATCTGTGGTCAACCTTTACTTGACTTTCCATATATAAACAGTAATGAAAATGTTTGACCTTGTGGAATCAACACTTAACCCTTACTTAATCAATAGATTAACCCTTAATTGACTTTCCAAATATAAATATTGATAACTAAGGTTTATCTTAACTACTCAACATTCAAGAAAGATTTGTTTGTGACATCGCACTTAACTTGACTTATAAGTTGACTTAACATAAATATTTAATTTAAAATGACATAATGAAATTTTTTGATTTTAAATAATCATCGATTAGCCTTTACTTGACGTTCCATGTATAAACACTAAGGCAAATGTGACCTGAACTAATAAGCAGTCACTTCTTAATTGACTTTCCGTGAATGAACACTAATGAAATATTTTCATATGTATATATATATAGAGTGGATCTCCTGACAGGCGGCCTGTCCATAAGCTTATGGACAGGCCACTTATTTCTTACCTTATACATTGCATTTCTTAAATTACATACAAAGTTTAAAATTTTTGAAAATATTTTTTTATATCATATATTTATATATTTTCACCTTCAAATACATATTATTACTTGTTTTAACTTATAAAATGCAATATTTAAATTTTATAAAAAATTACAACATTTAAGTCAAATGCCCCTGAGGACTGTCCATAAGCTTATGGAAAGGCCGCTTTTCCTGAGACTTTCCCATATATATATACACACACACCATATGTAATAATAATAATTTTTTAAAATTTTATTATTCACTTAGTTTTTTAAAAAAATTGAAATTATAAAATAAAATTTTAATGCAGAATTTTAATTTCAAAACATTATAAATATAAATTTAAAGGGCTTATTTCAGCCCAATACAAAAGCAGCCCCAACCCAAATGCAAACCCTACTGCTATTTGTATCCTAACCCTAATCTAACATTCTTCCTCTCTCTTCTCATTTGACCGCCTCCCTCTCCATTCTCCCCCATTCTCAGAAATCCTTCACCTTCTAAGGCCATCTCCACCTTTCCCTCCGATTCTATCTTCTCAGGCCACACAACCGCGCAAGGCGGAGAAGGCTATTCGACGCCACCACTACTCGAGGCCGTTCGTCTCTATCACATCAGGTGGAGGAGGATCCTGGTCGTTCGATGCCACTGCGAGAGGAGGATGATCCCGGCCACCCCACCCACCGTACGATGCCACCGCATGAGCACCACCGTAGAATCGATGCCATCGCTGTTAAATTGATGCCGCCACCGTTGAATCGACCACTGTTCACTGAAACCAGGTCGACGCCAAAATCCCTCGGCCGGACGCCACTTGGCTCCGCCATGGTCCACCATTTTCCACCTTGGTTTTGCCTTGGCTCCACCGTGGTTCCGCCTTGGCTGTGTTTAAGTCGAGATCTGCGCCACCTGCGTATATGTTTATTTTTTTGTAAATATTATTGAGCCATTCTCCTTATTAATGTACTGGATATTTGGTGTGTAATTTGATTTGAATTTTATGAAATTTATGTTTGTGTTGTTGAAAAGTTGGGCCTCTGATATGTCCGAAAAACTCATTTTTTTATGAACTACTAGAAGCAGAATCAACATCGATTCTGGTTTCAGTAGTTGTTTTTTGAATTCCATATTTGTTAAGTGCGACATCACACTTGTTTCGTGTCCATGTTTTTTACTCCGGTTCTGTGCAAAGTCACATAAATTTTGCTTCAATTGTTTTTACAGTAGTTTTAAAAAAGCTGGTCTGACATTGCACCCATTTCGATTGGTTTCACTTTTTTACTTCACCCACGCAAAAATCCGAAGTAAAAGGCAGTAATGGGTGTTGTTTGTTGTAGTGCCTTGTAATGTAAACCTACATGAATCTAGCAGTCAACCATACACAAGACACTAACAAATGTACTAAATGAATAACAAAACACATGCATTTAGGTGCATATCAAATCCCCCACACTGAAACATTTATTCGCCTCGAATAAACAAGAACAGTAAAATATCCAAGTGGAATATAGCATGCAAAGAATTTTTAAGACATCCAGCATTTATTCTTAGACTGCCATAGTTCCCGCAAAACATAAGAATCTAACAACTCTCACATCCTAACGAAACTAAGAGGATCTATCCAACCACATACCAAATCAAAGGTGAAGTTCACAAAAATGAGTGTGTGAAGCTAAGTTACTCTACCAAAAGAACCACCAAAAGACAATCAAAGAGAAGCATAGGAATTTTTTGATTTCTCTCAAATTTTCTCATTTTTCCTAGGAGTCCCTTCGGGTTTTCATCCTAGCATCCCACAATTTTTTTCTTTTCAAGCTCACTTCTCACTTTTTTCTACACCGAAAGTCAATTAAATAAGAAGCATAGGATTTATTTTTTATTTCTCTCATTTGCCTAGGAGCCCTTTCAGGTTTTCATCCTAGTATCCCACATTTTTTTTTCTTTTCAAGCTCACTTCTCACCTTTTTCCACACAATGGCCTCTCACTTTTTTCATAGGAGTTTCAACTTATTTGAACCTTTACCGTTGTTGCCTAAGTCACCCTTTCGGGTTTTTGGCTTAGCAAGGTTTTTTTTTTGAATTTTTTAAATTTTTTTGTGTAGCAATAAATGCCCCAAAGGTGGGCTTCATACTACAATAAGAATGAAGAAAAACAAACTAACACACAAACACAAAGGAATTTTGTTGGAACTTCTAAGTGCCTAACTACTCCTTCCCCCACAATTAAACCTTGCATTGTCCCCAATGCATCATAAAAAGTACAACATTATTCAAGTATTGGACTCTGGCCTCCTTTAGCATTGGCCTCTGGCCTCAGCATGACCTGTGTCACCCAATGTTCCAAATATGCTAGTATTGATGCATGCCATTTCCCTTAAAATGGCTCGTGCCGTTTTTAACTCAAGATTCGAAGACCAGCTTGTGGGTTTGACGTTCTACACGGCCGTGCCATCATTTTGCTCACAATTGGACTCGTATCCAACCTCCAGCGCTAAAAGATTGGGGCACGCTTGATCAAAAGACCAAGGGCCGAGCCCCATCCGACGGTCCGTCAGTCGTCATGACCCATACCAAGGGTGTCCAACACGTCTGTGCCAACCAGCACGACCTATGCTAGAGCCACCCTGCACAGCCAGTTCTGGCAATGCAGCCCATTCTAACAACGCCTGGCATGACCGTGCCACACGAGATGGCTCATACTGTTTGCGGCTGCTATGGTTTTTTGCCTATTTTGGGCCATTTTCAAAGCCCATTTCCCTAAAACTATAAATATAAGCCTATGTAAACTCTGGCTTAAGTTTGGCAAATTATTCTATTCTTGGAGAGTATTTTAGAGAGAGAAAGGGACTAATGCTTCTCTCTAGTTCTATTTCTTTTCCTCTTTATATTTCCCAAGGGCATTGAATCCAAGGAAATACTTGGGTTCAATGATTAGAAGGTAGTTAATTAACTTTGGGTTATTATTTGTATTCATGATTTGATGATGGATTTTTGAGATTCTTATATTCTCCTATCTTTATGTTCTATGAATATTTGTGCTTGATTTATACTTTCTATTCTTATGAGATTCATGCTATACCATTATTATGATGCATCCATACATTCATGATAGTGTAATATCGTGCTAGGCTTCATTGCTATCTTGGGAGTGTTAGATTATGGAGTAGATTCAAGAACACCGGGGAGATGAGGGCATTCATGTCACCTTGAAGTTATCATTCCTGTTGGTTAAACCATAATTCTAATTGGCTAGTTGTGTGAAGAATCACATGTTTGAGACTTTAGAGTAAACCCTAATGAGGGGAAACCCTTGGCTTACACCGATAGATGAGCATGATTGTTTGTAGCAACTAGGGTTGTGTCAACTCGAGAGTCATCACAAGATATCAATTTCTTTGCCTCTCTAGATCTAGGGATTGGTATCCATAGTGGAGTGCCCGGGATGTATTTTTTCTCACTTTCATATATAATAGTTGCAACCTAACGTAAGGCTTTGTTCCTTTAAGCGGGGGTGCATTGGCATTAGGAGTGAGATGACGGTGATGAAATGCACAATTAGTGGATTGGATACTATCCCTAATTACGGAGGCAGAGAGGTATGCCTGTATTAGTGGCAAGTACCTTTGTGTGACAGACGAGGGGAAATGCTCTATCTCTACACTAAGTGACATAGACATAAGATAGATTTATATATTTGTATATGAATGAATTAAGGAAAGTTACTTATAGGTCATGTTATGCAAACATCCCCAAGTGCTAGTTTACATAGTTTATTCTCTTGTGATCTCGCATGTTTGTGGTTGTTAATTAGAAACCCCCCAAATACCCGTTTCGCAATATTAGCTATTCCTAACACACATACAGATTGACAACCCGGATGTGGCTGTGTGTAGTTGGCTTTTAGATATCTAGAATCTCTGTGGACAAACCTTACCTTGCCACTATCTACCCTCCAGGTAGCATAATAGTAGGAATGCGAGCAGAATATAAATCTTTATCTTTCTGAAGCATTCTCTCATGTTTAATTGATAACCTAGATTGATGACCTTGAGTGGAGGCAGATCTTAAGTTGTTCCCCAAATGTGCGAAAGAGGTTGAAGAAATCAGTGGGTAGGTTGGTTCGGGTCGGTTGCACTCTAGATGGGTTCTCACCATTGTTTTCTTTTATGTCCACATCCATGGCTGATAGGGTGTTATAAATGGAATTCTTGAACCTCAAATTGGAACCTAGGAAGAGGTACTTTGAAGCGGATTCGTGGTTAATTATCGTGCGCTTGGGTTGCGGAAGTACCATGAAGTTGCAAACTAAGGCACCACCGTATAACTGGATAAAGCATTCCTCCATGGTGGTGGCAGCAATCATTGAGGCCCTTTCTAACTTATCCACGATGTACCTTGTCCCCGAAAAACCTAAGTTTTCCAAAGGAAAGTGAGAGGGTGCCGTGTGTCCTAATTATTGCACCAAAAGGCCCACCATGCCTCCCATGGGTATCTTGCCGGCTTTCTTTTCCCCCATGGCTATGCATTCTTCCACACAAGTATCCAACATGTTGGGGTAGAAATTCCCTTCTAGATTCAGTGCCCAAAGGAATTTCACATCTCAGTTTGGGCATTAAGAAATTTCTCCATGGCAAATAACTCTGATGGATAAGAGCTGGTGCACGTACAGCAAAGCCGGGTGGGCTATTGCGGTCCTATTACCTCTACACCGGCCAAGTTCCACGAAAAGCTGCTCAACGAGAACAACAGTACTTGTCGGTGTGTCTTTGGAACTATTTGCCCGTACTTCCCCCCAAATGCTCGAGCGACTTCCCTATGGATCATTGAGCACTCCTTGTCTTCCAAGTGGAATGCGATGGTCTCCTCCCATCATTATTCGATGTTTGATCCACAATTGCCAAGAACTCCAAGGTCCACCTAACGTACGTCTTGGAGCGCATCTCTAGGAAGCCCCATGGCCTAACACACCTAGCAAGTAGGTGATGGGCTCAAGTAGGCCTAGCGCTATCAAAGTCTCCTTTCACGCAAACTTGGTTTCTAAGATAGTTCTCCTTGGCCTATTTAGATACTTCCATTTCTGGGCTGCACTCTTGGTAATGTTGGTCAATCCCATGAACTCATCAACAACAATGGTAGGGTTAGGATGTACGAGAAGTTTTTCCTCCTGTCTCCCAACTTTACCCGAACTCTTCCCTTTATCACCTCGGGAGGTTGTTCCTTTCTCCGACCTACTTCTAGTAGGACCCATTATACCACAACAAGAAAGATGATAATGGCAAAAATACCCAAGCATATGCATCAAAGATCACTTAAAGAGAATTATTCTTCCTAAACAACCAACACATATAAATCATGTTATTTCAACACATATAAATCATGTTATTTCAACACAAGGATCATAATCTTCCCCCCACACTTAGTTTAATACAAAATCATGCATATAACCCACATACTTCCATAAAAATACCAAAATTTTCAAAATTCAAGCTTCTCCACATATAACACAATCATGCTAATGAAAGACAGTAAACAAAAAGTTTAAAGAGTTACCCGAATTTGAAGGCTAAGAGATGAAGATCACACAAGAAAAAGCAAAGAGTGCTCTCCCTTGAGAGAAAATGCCCGAATTCGAGTTTCTCAAATAATGAAATGAGGGTGGATGTTTTTTGAGTATTTAGAGTGGGTTAAATGATATTTATTGATGAAAGAAGGTACTCTGAATATGGATTTAGAGAATCAATGATTTCACACCAATGGGTTGTTTAAGGGAGAGACAAAAAGAGGGTAGTAATGGTTTGGGAAACAATAGAAAGTGTTGGAGTAAAATCTTCAACGAATTGATGCCCCTAAAAAGTGTTAATGCTGGGTGTAATGCTACTGGCACTAACCAACTTTGGGGGGGGGGGAGAAAGCTGTAGAATTAATGGGGCAAAAGTGTTTGTTTTGGAAAAGTTATAATTTTGCTAAAATTCTGCACTTCTTCTCCACTACAGTATGTTCTAACGGACACGAGGCATGGCACGACCATGCCATATGAAGGCCTCATTCCAGTTCTTCTTACACGGCCCGTGCTCCCCAAAAACTTCATCTTTCTAACACCTTTTTCATCCAAAGAAAATTTTTCCTAACCACAAACACGAGACTCAACCTTAGACTCAACAATCAATTAGAATTCTGAAAAACATCCTTTCTCACATGAAACACAAACATGCCAACAGTCACTACTAAGAACATTAAAACAAACCAAAGAAAGAAGGCACCATATATTTATTGTTGTCCACGCGACTTATTCTTCCATGTATTCTAATTAAAAAAAACCCTCTTTTGGGTCTCCAAAGTTACCTTATGCAATTCCACCCATGATGACATCTTTGTGGAGAGGTCTCCACAAAGTGTCGCTTTACCTTCATGCACCTTGCTCACAATAAAGAGGTTACGTCAATCCTTAGCTAATGTTAACTCCTTAGCCATTTCCTCAGGTTTGGGCGGTGGCCTAGGAGATTTTAAGTCCTTGAAACTCTCCACCAACCACTGCAAGGTAGTGACTATAGAAAAGCAAGCCACAATAGAAAGATTGTCACTAAACCCATGCATGGCATAAGTGTCATCACCATCATTATCACAATCAAAGCTCAAGGTATGATTTCTATCATCATTCTCATCAAGGCACACATCATTATTAATCATGCATGACTCATAAAATTGAACAAATTCATCACATAAGGTTATACCATTGCATGCAAGAGAGTAAGTAGATGGTTCATGCTTAGACTTGGAAATTTCAACACCAACCTTGTCAACATCATCATCTAGGGTTAATGTTCCTAAATAGACATCTTTTTGGATCCTTGACGTCTTTATGAATGGTCGCCTCAATAAAATTGGGGGTTAACCTCCATCGTGCACTACATTGAGGATATAAAAGTCAGCCGGGAACACTAGATTACCCATCCTAACCATAACATCCATAACTATACCCCTAGGTCTATCTTAGGAATAGTTGGCTAGTTGGACAATCACCCTAGTGTCCCTAAGCTCACCTATGTCCAGATTCTTATATAGGCTAAATGGGATACCGTTGATAGCAACTCGATTCACTTATGAATGATGCTTAATTTGGGGGTTACAATTATTCTTCTTACCAAACATGTGATCCCTAGAAATTTGGCTTTGAAATTTCTCCATTACTCATTAAAGCGCCGTATAGTTTTCTTCTTCAATTTTGGCATATTATCACACTCGATTTCAAAGGCATATTGCATGGCCCTCCATAGTTTATCCTTGTAAGCATCATCGACACGAGGCCATGACTTGTACAATAATATGTCTACCTTTTTCCTAGCAATCAAACCGATGTAACTAGACCACCAATTACTTTGCTCCCTTATCACATTACCAATATCATCAAATTTCACAGGACATTTCGTACCCTTCTCAACCATGTCTATAAATTTCTTGTAAATTTCCCTACCCCGACCTTGCCTATGCCTCTTCGATCGATTCATATCTTCCCCTTCCTCCGGCCATATCCTTTTATCATGGTTTACGACTTGAAGACCTAAGTGTAGAGTTCAATAAACACAAAAATTAAATGATGAATACAATATAATATTTCATATGAAACCTTTACTATGGATGAAAAGGGAATATAGCAATCTTAACCATACATCTCAATCCCTCGCATGGTACAAAAAATACACACAACATGTAGTGTTTCCTCACCATAACTAAATTATTTATATGAAACATTTGATCTTAACTCCATATCCAAATAACCTCTATTAGCATGCTCCCACATGCATGTACACCATATTAACTTGAAAAATAACATCTTCAATGAAAACAAAAACCCTAAATGGTTATTTTCAACAATCTTAAAGTTAAGGAAAGGAAGATGGATGAAACACACCAGCCTTAAACACCCTTTAAATAAACAATCAAAAGGGAAATGGAGTTTCGAAGTGATAAATGTTGGGGTAAGGAAATTGAGAAGATGAATGTTGGGGGTTTTAGGGGGTTGATGGCGCCAATTTTGGCAGTAAATGCCTTTTCAAAGTGATTTGTTTTTTTACCAAGTATGACACATAAAAGTACTCTCCCACCAGTCATGTGATATCGCACATATTTCGCAACATGTTGATCGATATCTGGGAGGTCTTGCAGTACCTCTCAAAGTTGTAATTTATAAGCCCTTTATGCTTACTAAATACAAGTAAGTAGATAGTGGCAAATTGAAGTCGTCCACGAAGAAAGGGGATTTTCTTAAATGTTTAAATATATAAGGTTTATATTAGGCTAGAATAATATATATAGATATATAAAAGCAAGTAAAAAGGGTGGTTTTGGTTGGTTGTGATCCTAGGTTATGAAATTAAAAGACAAGATAACTAGAAAAGTTAATTAACTATGCTAATCATCAAACCAACTAAGAAAAATTGGTAAAAACTACAAATGATAAAGCCTTGGGGGCAATTAATATCCACTTCCAAACGTAATGTAGATCATTGAACCTTCACTCATTCAATCACATTCGTTATCTATGGGAAATGCTAAAACTTCCCATTCGAAGATCAACATTCATTCCTTCTTAATAGTAATTTGCAAAGACAAACAACAACCATTTGCAAACCTCATTGATAATCACTCTAGGCAAACCACACCATTAAGGTATTTCATCAACGACATTATACACGAAGGACCATAGATTTGATAACAACAAGCCTTCTACCAAAGACATAGCCATTTAACCAAACATAGCATTCATTAAGCTAAACCTAGAACAAACCACATTCAAGATTTAACCTTGCATTGCATCTATAGGATTAACATGAGAATAATCCATATTAACATATTTATCTAGAAAGAATCAAAACACATTATGCACAAGAAATTCCAATTCCATGTTCTTGGACTCTCATGTCTAAGAGTTAAGAAATTTGCGACTTTCCTAACACCCTAACACTTCAATCATACAAACACTTCATATACTCAAACAACCCATGGAATAAATGAAGTAAAACATCACATTGAAACACATGAATGCTAAATAACAAATGCTTCAAGATAGAGTGAAATAGAGGCTCTTACTACATAGGTGTGGAAGCTTCAATCAATTTCTCCCAAGTACAAAACTAAGCTAAATAATAAAAACCCATAACATAGAACAAATATCTACAAAGAAAGAAGAAGAAATGGTGAAAAACTAGGGTTTTGGAGCCCCCAAGTCGGGCTTAGAGAATTGGGGAAGAAGGGGGTGAAAAGCTATTTATAGTACAAGAAAAAAAAGAGTAAAAAGCAAGTTACAGGGATATTATCGCGAGTCGCGATGCCTCCTTTGCGAGTCGCGACTAGATCAGGAAATTGTGAGCTCTTAGGTCAACATTTTGCAAGTCGTGATGGAAAAAATTCCCATTTTGTTTTGCTTTCTTCGGGTGTACTATTGATCCGTTTCATAACTCTTCTTCAAAACATAGATCATTCTTCACCATTTGCTTTTCTCTCCTTTCTTCACTTTATCTTTCATCACTTTGTGAGTGGCCTTCCATCTTCTATCATCCTTTTGAATGGCCTTCACTAAACCACTCCCCAGTGCTCATGAGCAATCTACAAATTAAGCTTACAAAAAGGAATCTAGATGCTCGTAAGGGCCAAAATTCCATTAGACTAAACATAGGTTACAAAATGAAGGATTTAGATATAAAAATTGAAAATGACTATCTAAACCCCTTATCGTGTAATACCTAAATCTAGCAATCTTACAACAAAAATATGACAAAAGAGATGTTAAATGCTTTGGAAAATACATACATTTGAAGCCTCATCAAATCTCCCCACACTTAAACCCCACTCGTCTTCGAGTAAACAAGAACAAGCAAAGATCAAAGCGTAAACTAGCATATAAAAAGTTTCCCAAAACATCCAACATCATATTCCTAGACTACCCTAACCCACAACACATAAGAATCACTCACACACTCACATCACAAAGCCTAAGATAATCTAAACAACCAACTAACCATAACAAAAGTGAGGTATACATATAATGGCAAGCTATCTTACTCTACCGAAAAAGCCCCCCAATAGACACATCAAGAGAAGCATAAATGTTTTCAATTTCTCTCATTTTCTCTCATTTTGCCTAGGAGCCCTCTCGGGTTTTCATCCTAGCTTCACACATTTTTCTTTTTCAATACTTACACTCACATTTTTCCACACCATTTTGCCTCTCATCTTTGCATAGGTCGCCCTTTTGGGTTTTTGGCCTATCCGGGCCTCCCATGTTTGCCTAAGTTTCCCTCGATGGTTTTCAACTTAGCGGGAAAATTTTTCTTTTTCTTTTTTTTCCAAACAAAACACATCAAAGTGGAGCATATGCACTCTACACTACAATACAATGAGATATATATTCCTCTTTACCTCCCCACACTTGAAACACACATTGTCCTCAATGTGAAAAGGACAAGATAAAGAAATAAGGGAGAAAGAAAAAATAATATTCACAAGTAGGATCTTGAAGGTCCTTCCCGGTGATGGCAATGCTCACTCCTCAATGAATGTTCTCTCCTCCATGTTCTTGAACACCGCCCGACATGAAACTTTGATCCATCCTCTATGAAGCCACAACTATGCAAATCCCAATCAACACTGACAAAAGACAACAACTAGTAGTACTCCTAGATGGTGGTTCTGGTAGTAGTTTTTTTATGGTGGGTTGTGGTGGTATTCTTGTGGTTTTGGGTAAGGATTTGAGGACATGTTAGAGAATTCTTTTTCAAGAAAATAAAAATACTAACCTAACTTAGAAACTCAAGTTGCCTCCCGAGAAGCTCCATATTTTTAAGGTCGTTGACACGGCCCTAATGTTATCCATATGGTGAAGGTTTGAACCCCTTCACCATGAGTATCCAAAAATAGAGAGGTGGAGGTACAAAGCTTTCAAGAGGAACGTTTTGAGGATGTGGAGATGGCTTAAAAGGATTTGGGTGGTTAGGAGGCTTGGGATGGTCTTTGGCTCCTATCTTATCTCCCTCAAAACTTCCAAAAATGGTGGAGTTAGTTCACTAGGTGGGGGTAGGGGTGATGATGCTAATGAATGTAGCACAATCACCTTATTCTCCATTTTTTCATCCTCAACAACTCATCCCCATCAAACTCAAACTCCTTTCCCATGGGGACCTCACTCACCGAATCCTTGAGTTTGACTTAGGATAGTGTATTTTAGGAATCACGAGCTTTCATTCGGACCAACACTTCCAATATATTCCTCGCTTGCCTCTCAATAGCCTCAACACTAGAGGAGAGCCGAGTGTCCGGTTCCTCACTAGTAAAGTTGTTCAAGTTTGCTATTGCATTCATGGCTTCCTCACGTGTCAAACTTGAACTTCCTTGTTGGGCTTGGTTTTAGGGTATGGTATAAGATGGTGATGGCTAGCTATTTTGCTCGTATTGTTGGTTTTCTGGCTCATTCCCATATCACCAATCCAGATTACCACTCCATTCTGGGTTGTATAACTTATGGTATGGATACTATTCTTGGGTTTCTTGCCCTTGAAAACCGACATCTCCTACCTCTTGGTAGCACTCTTCATAATACTATTGGTTTTGGAAACCAAGGGTTCTTTCCTCCTTATAGTGCTCCTCTCTCAACATATAGCGACACTCGGTAGGATGGTCGGAATGACACATCCTACAAAACCTTGCTTGTTGAGCCTCTTTTCTCATCATGAATTCCCTTAAAGAGAGACGTTCAATTTTTAAATTTATTTTCTCTTTTTCAAAAGTCCAGAATCATATTGCAAGGATTCTTGATAAAAATTCACCAATAACTCAAGTGATACCTACTCCAAACAAAAACAACCAAAAAGAAGCGAAAAATAAAAGCAACTAGGTAATATGCAACCAAATATGCCCAAACACTTAAAAATAAATGCCTCTTCCCCGGCAGCGGTGCCAAAGTTTGGGAGGTCGTCGTCGTACCTCTCAAAGTTAAAATTTATAAGCCCTTTATGCTTACTAAATACAATTAAGTAGGTAGTGGCAAATTGGGGTTGTCTACAAAGAAGAGGGATTTTCATAAGTGTTTGAATATATAAGGTTTATATTAGGCTAGAAGTAGATATATATAGATATATAAAAGCAAGTAAAAAGGGGGGTTTGGTTGGTTGTGGTCCTAAGTTATGAAATTAAAAGACAAGATAACTAGCAAAGTTAAGTAACTATGCTAATCATTAAACAAACTAAGAAAAAAGGGTAAAAACTACAAAAGACAAAGCCTTGGGGTAAATTAATATCCACTTCCAAACCTAATGTAGATCATTGAACCATTTAATCATTCTATCACATTCGTTACCTATGGAAAATGCTAAAAATTCCAATTTGAAGATCAACATTCATTCCTTTTTAATGTTAATTTGCAAAGACAAAAAATGACCATTTGCAAACTTCATTGATAATCACTTTAGGCAAACCACACCATAAAGGTATTTCATCAACGACATTATACACGAAGGACCATCGATTTGATAACAATAAGCCTTCTACCAAAGACATAGCCATTTAACCAAACATAGCATTCATTAGGCTAAACCTGGAACAAACCACATTCAAGATTCAATCTTGCATTGCATCTATAGGATAAACATGAGAACAATTCACATTAACATATTTATCTAGCAAGAATCACAACACATTAAGCACAAGAAACTCTAATTCCATGTTCTTGGATTCTCATGTCAAAGAGATAAGAAATTTACAAATTTCTTAACACCCTAACACTTCAATCATGCAAACACTTCATATACTCAAACAACCCATGGCATAAATGAAGTAAAACATCACATTTAAACACATGAATGCTGAATAACAAATGTTTCAAGAAAGAGTGAAATAGAGGTTCTTACTACATAGGTGTGGAAGCTTCAATCAATTTCCCCCAAGTATAAAACTAAGATAGATAATCAAAACTCATAACATAGAACAAAGATCTACAAAGAAAGAATAAGAAATGGAAGAAAATGGTGAAAAACTAGGGTTTTGGAGCCCCCAAGTCGGCCTTAGAGAGTTGGGAAAGAAGGGGGTGAAAAGCTATTTATAGTATAGGAAAAAAGGGAGTAAAAAGATAGTTGCAAGGAAATTATCACGATTCGCAATGCCTCCGTCGCGAGTCGTGACCAGATCAGGAAATTGTGAGCTCTCAGGTCAATATTTCGCGAGTCGCAACGGTAAAGATTCCCATTTTGTTTTGCTTCCTCCAGGTGAACTGTTGATCCATTTTGGGAGTTCTTGTAGTCGATTTTATAGTACTCAAGAAGTGGAATCCATTGGTACCCCCTTTCGAGGCTGATTCGTCTTAAAAAATACTCATAACTATGTTTCAAAATATAGATCATTCTTCACCCTTTGCTTTGCTTTCCTTTCTTCACTTTATCTTCTACCACTTTGTGAGTGGCCTTCCACCTTCTACCTTCCTTTTGAATGGCCTTCACTAAACCACTCCTAAGTGCTCATAAGCAATCTACAAATTAAGCTTAAAAAAAATAAATTTAGAATCTCGTAAGGACCAAAAGTCCATTAGACTAAACATAGGTTACAAAATGAAGGATTTAGATATAAAAACTGAAAATGACTATCTAAACCCCTTATCATGTAAAGCTAACTAAATCTAGAAATCTTACAACAAAAATATGATAAAAGAGATGTTTCATGCTTTGGAAAATAAATGCATTTGAAACCTCATCAATATCACTTTACGTCTCCGCTTGGGTCAAAATTGGCCCAATAGGCCAGTCCTTGTTGAACATCCGACCCCACATATATATCAGCCCAACATTGGGATATCCGATGAAATTTCCCATCTCAACCATACATACGGTTTAATGCCCAGTCTTGGGCCTCTTGATGTACTAATTGGCCCATTCCCCAGGAATTTGCGAGGTCACTCTCCGTTCGTACTACAGTCGCTACGAAAGAATGTCTGAGCGACTTTGCGTGTTAGGTTTTGTTCTATTTTTTAAAATTTATGTGAAGGGAAAAGTAATTCCTTACCTAGTGTTTCCATTGTAAGACATGTTTTTTTGGGAAATCTATGTGACGGTAATTGGTTTGGAAGTAATTACCTTGTGAAAGCATCATTGTCCTTAAAATTATGAACATGCCTTAACCTTTGTACAAGAGGGCACTGCGTAAGTCTCCAACAACCTCATATTTGATCTCCAATGGTCATCACCTATTTCAATTAAATAAAGCTACTATATTTAAGCTTAAGATGTTTAACCATATTTCCCAACTAATGATTTCAAAATATCCTGTTCTTCATACAAGATGTTTTAAAGCCTGAAATTGCCATTGACATAGGAGTAGCTTATAATTACCAGCCTAACTTGTTGATTACATAGTCTTTCACTTAAAACCCGCGGACTACAAACCCCATCCAACATGCCAGGCTATTAAAATTAGTCATTCGACGATTATTGTTCTTACAGACTTGTACATTCCTTACCCATGTCATAGGCTATAGCTTCATGATGTGTAAATTATATAGGGATTTTAGTAGAAGTCCACGAACATCAATCTAATTACGTGAGTCATTAATATATAGGTGGGGGTTTGAAATGAATAACTAGTTTAACCCTGAATGATTGTAGAAGTCTTCTACGTAAGTTAATTAGTCAACCACATATTTGATCTTTTCTAGGCCAATTGTTATCGCATCTTTCAATTACAAATATGTATTCTATTAAAGCACCTGATCTTCAACCATATTACCCGACTAATGCTTTCATTGAATAGATAGTTCTTGATACATGATGGTTTAAGGCAAGACAATACCGATCACATGGGACATGGAATGTACATACCACCTTCGTTGATTATATAATGTCTTAATTTAAACCACATGGAAAACAAATCGCATCATATGTGTCAGATTATTAGAATTCATAGTTTGACTATTCTAGAATATTTCAAGGGAGGACCATGGTTTTTTAATTTCAGGCAATTATGTTGGATTATATTTTAGGAGACCAATAAGTCAACCCTATCATAAGAATCAGTGTTTAAATAGGAGTTCTAACAATAATCAAAAGGATATTTGTACTTGTATAATAAATTAGCAGGGTTTTTGATAATGAAGAATTTAGGGGTCGGGACATAGCCATATGAAATGTTTCCTAATACTAGTACTATTTAACACCATTTCCATACCATTCGTGTTGGCCCTACCAAATGGGCTAGCATATAGTGAAGATGGGCTGAAAGGCCCATCCTTTGAGTGCGGCATCGATGTTATGTCGCAAAGGCTTTTGTTATGTCGAAATGTGTGTGCGAAATTGGGCAAGGAGTGATTTATCCCCACCACTAGAAAAGCCCAATAGTTTTTATGTCTAGGCCAGTTGTAAAAATTGGCTTAGTTTCATGCCATAATGACATTGCTGATATGTCGGTCTGCCTTTTGGCTGGGAAAATTCTCCTGTGAAAATGCTAAATGATGATTCAATTCCCCCAACCAGTAGCCCGCCAAATATTGTTTGGGTCCCAGGTGAAACACCAGGCTCATTAAGTTCAATGTGCAGCGTTGCTTCCTATTCGCCATATTTGTCTGCCTATATAAAGTCATCCGTGACATTGTGGGTATCTTAAAAATGATAGCATTTTTCCGTAGTGTATAAACTGGTCACCCACAACCCCTGCCTCATTCATCTCATCGAACTCACAAATTAACATTCTTAACCTAAAAAAATCAAAACTAAACCGCCAAAATCCTTCAAATAACCACCAAAAGTGACATATAAATTGTTATCAAAGAGTGTAATAAGTACCATTCAAGAAATCATAGCCACATTCAGTTAAGGAATCACCGGCAATCAAACCCTAACAAAGGTAACAATTTGTTTTACACATTTGTTCGCTTATTAGAATGCTTTCATTTTGTTATTCTATTCGAAATATGTTATATGTACTTCAATGCACACTGATTCAAAGTTGTTTTGGGTGTCCCAAAATCAGTGAGAAGTTGGTTGCATCTCTTTTATTGGTTGTGCAAATCTCAGTTCATGCATGTTATTTATGTGTTCATGTCTTGCATCTCGATGTTGGTTGCTTTCATATTATTTATAGAACACTTATGATTCTTGATTCCATGTTGGTATTCGGTTAGTTCTGTACAAGTCAAACATATATCGACTGCATGGTCTGTTATTGTGTGGTCTGTTAAATTTGATCATCTCTCATTCAACCTTGTTTGTTTGATCACCAAGCCTTCGGTCAGATTAGCTACATTAATGACTCCGAGTGGAGGTGGGTCAAATTTTGGCGCCACTGCCGGAATGCTAGTATAAAAGTTGTATTACCTCCAGCCGAGATGTATCACCTTATGGATGGAAATGAAAAAGTGTTTCCTCGAGAAGTACTTCCACGCCTCCAAGTTAGCGGGATTGAAGAAGCAGTTGTTCAACATCAATAAGAATGTCAGTGAGTCCTTGTACGAGTACTAGGAAAGATTCAAAAGATTGCAGGCCAGCTGTCCTTTTCACCTGTTCAAGGAAGGGGACTTTGTTTACTATTTCTTCAAGGTTTTGTGTGATGATGGCATGAGGATGGTGACCGCTATGTGCAATGGTTCAACTGCCAACTAGAGCCTGAAGAATTCTATGGCACTTTTTGAAGAGATGGCTAATGGGATGAGGCAATTTGGTATGTGGTTGAGGGTGAAGACATTGGATGTACCATCTCAATCTGCAAAATTATAAGAGTAAGTCGAAGCCCACAAAATGTTGACAAAGTACTTTAACTGTATGCGTGCTGACTTGACTGAGACCCATAAAATATTAACCCGCGTAGATGCCCAACATGTTATTTTATGAGAATCTAAGGGCCTGTAATTGGAATTGAGCGAAGATGACGAGGCACCTAAATTCGAGCTGGTATTCTCTGAGAGTGAATAAGAAGATGATGATGATGATGGTTATCATTCGGGTGAGGGCGAGAACAGGAATAGCCAAGAATAGGGTGGGATGGGAATCTATTTCAGACTTATTTTTTATGATGTTGGGGAAAACATTAGAATATGTTAGAGAGTTTATTTGGTTTTAAAAATTTATTATGTAAGTTTTTGATGATGGCTTATATTTAAGTCATATGGATGATTAAATTTGAAATTCTATTTCATGAAATTTGGATTATCACCACTACAAACAACACTTATTACCTTGGTTTCTCAGGCCTTTTTACCTCAGGTTTTTGCCCCCAGAAAACCAAAGTAAATGTTGGTGTAGTAATAAATATACCGTTTACCCCAGTTCGAAACTGAGGTAAAAAAGACCTTTTAACCTGGGTTTTAGATCGACGTCAGTATGTTTTGGGACTGACCTCACACAAACAAACAAGTTTGACTATAGTACCACGTAGCTTCGACATCGGTCACTTCAACCTCGGTGTCCCTAAAAAGGGAAGTCGCAATTGAATGGAAGTTTGCAATGACACTAGAACAACTGCAACATTGATGAGATCGACAATGATGATAGTTATGTGTGACATCGCTCATAATTTTAAGCAAGATTGCATGATCCAGTGCACCCTCATTGTCTAAATGCTGACGTGGGAGGCTAACCAATACGACGTCACAAAAAACCTAACAATTGATGTCAGTAGTCTATTGGTATGTTTTTGTTATGAGCAACATCGCAGAGCTGTTGTCTCTCTACTGGTTTGTGTGATATTGCAGTATGATTCATGGAGAATCATAGTATAGTATTGTATTTACTATCTGATGAAACAAAACAAAACCCCTTAAACATACATTACCATTAAATGGTAAAATATATCCAAATACATATGGTTAATGTGAAAATGAACGATCAATTTTATTTAACATCCATTGCCTACTTCGTACGACATCCAAGCTAAGAGCCCATTTTAACTCTCTTTGTTATATTAAATGAATTACACATGAAACAAAATTTATGTCAGAATTCAGTATTCCCAGAATGATGTACACAAAACTCTAAACAAAAAAAGTACTTTACTAACCTATAGCATTCTCGCCTTGGTTGCTATAGCAGTGTCAATCAAACTGATAGATGAGCGAAGTCGGACATTCAAAATGGGGTGTTTGGTTAATGCGAAATTACACAACATTCATCTCTATATCATATAGAGCGATGAACATAGTGCGGCATCGCACATTCAACCTTTGTTCATACAAAAAATTGATTGCATTCCACAAGCAGAAATAATCTATGATTTTTCCACAATCCTTACAAACAAGACAATATTTTGGAAAGACAAACATTTTAACTTATATAACATGTAACTAGAATCATCATACCCCATGAATATATTAGATGTATAGTTAACTTTGGGAAAAACATATACAATTGAGGAGATGCCAAAATGAACTACCTCAATCTATTTTAACCCGGAGATGCTCCATCCTAGAATAATTGTTGACATTTGATAGAAGAAATTAGATTGAACTCTTTAATGTTTGTAATGGTGTTAATGGAAATAATGGTGTGGATTTGTTTTTGAGAGCAAAAGTGTTGGAGATGGTAAATGATTGTGTTGGTGCTTGTTATTAATGTAATAAGATGGGTTTGGGGGGAAATTTGTGTTCAAATTTTTGGCTCCAAATTTCAGTTCCAGCTGAAAATTTTCAATCAGAGCGAGATCGTATGGATGTCGACCAGTGATTCGTTTCATGCGAATAAACTTTTCGATATTGGACAAGTGGGGCCAAAGTATAATTTTCGGTAATTGTCATCAAAGTAACTGTCTATAATATACTACACGATGTACAAGCACTTTTCAAAATGTGATTGATGGAATTTTATTAGCTTTTAATTTCATTAAAAACCTAGAACATTAAATTTCATGTGATTCTATGTGGTGGAAATGATCTTTCTCATAACGCTTATAGTAAGGGTATTAATGGAGTACTCCAAAAAAGACGGACGATTACCCCAGTTTGGGAACGAGACCTTTTCCATCCCCTAGTCAAACTTATGATCAGTGTTAGTCATGACAAAGAAACTGACATGATCCAAAAGTGAATTTCACTGGTTCATCCTGAATGAACCCTGTATACTTATAAGTAATCGTCTACAATTTACTCTACATCTTGTACTAGCGCTTTTCAAAATATGATTGATGGAATTTTATTAGCTTTTAATTTCATAAAAAACCTATAATATTAAATTTGATTTGATTCTATGTGATGGAAATGATCTTTCTCATAACGCTTATAGTAAGGGTATTAATGGAATACTTCAAAGATGACGGACGATTACCCTGGTTCGAGGTCAGAACCCTTACCATCCCTGGTCAAACTTATGAGAATGTGATTCAGATTACTGGGTAGCTCTAATTCTACATTTCATCCTCCCCCGCCATCTAGGAGTGACCTATGTGTAAAAGCTGAAAATTCACCGGTTGTGTGAAAATTGATTTTGATCAAACCAAACGTTATTATAGGTCAAGGACTGATGTGTCCATTTTAGATGGTTATTTTAGGCTTTTTAGGATTAGGTTTTGTGCAATTTTGTGCTCTACATGTGGCATTTTTCCTTGAAATCATCTAAGGAGGGATAAAGGCGACTTTGACGTTTTTATCACTTTTTAGATGATTTTGTGTGACAAGGTGATTTGTTTGAAGACTTTGAAGATTTTAAGACTTTGAAGATTTATCTTTGAAGATTTGAAGATTTGAAGACCTTTACATTTGAGCTTTGTGAAGATTTGAAGAAGTGAAGAGATGAAGAAAGGAGAGCAAAGCAACGGATGAATGATGATCCAGGGTTCTCAGAATTTTCCGAGAAGAATCAGCCCTCAAGTGTGGCACCATTGGATTCCTCTTCTCGAGCACTATAAAATCGACTACAAGAACTCCCGAAACGGATCAACGGTTCACCCGGAGGAAGCAAAACAAAACAGGGCTGGATTTCACTGCTGGTCGCGACTCGCGATGGAACTGGTCGCGAGTCGCGACGACAGCGCGAATCCAGCTCTGCAGCAGCGTTTTTCTCCCCTTTTTCTCCCACTATAAATACCTCTTCACCCCTTCTTCTCCACAGCTTTTGGCCCCTGTTTTGGGCCAAAACCCTAGCTTTTCTCTTCTTGTTTTCTTAGTTTCTATGTCTTTTGTTGTTCTAGAGTAGTTTTTGTACTTGGGAGCAAGGATTGAAGCTTCCATTTCTATGTAGTAAGGAGCATTTATATCTATCTATTTAGTGTTTTTGCTATTGTGCTTTTATTGTGCTTGAATGTTAATTGTTGATGCCATTGATGTTGTTGAAAGCTTGAATGAAATACTTGTATGAATTGCTAGCTAGGGTTTGGGGGATTTGGGTTAATTTCCCCCCTTTTCTTGTTAGGAATGTATGAGTATGATTTAGAGCTTTTGATTGTGTTGATGGATTGATAATGTGCTAGATGAATGTGATTGATGTTGAACTCTTCGTCATGTTCGTTTGTGTAGCAAACGAGAGAGTTATATGCTCTTGGATGAATGTACGTTGCGCATTCATCCAATCTCGTGTAATTGCATGAATTGGTTAAATGCTTAGTCACGGTGTAGTGGTCATAAGCATTGCCAAGCTTGTTGGTTCTTCGTGATTAAATGCCACCAATGATACCTTGAGTCGTGGTCGCGACAACGGGAGTCATTGGTGAGGTTTGACGAGAGATGTCGAACTCACTCTTGCAAACTACGAACTAAGAAGGATAGGAGTTTAGTCTCCACAACAAGTAGTTGAAGTATTGAATAGATGATTTTAACTCATCCTTGAAGCATTTGTTATTTAGCATTTGTGTATTCTTGATGGTGTGCTTCACTTCACTTGTGCCATGAGTTGTTTGAGCATAGGGAGCGCTTGTATGATTGAATTGGTTAGGTGTTAGGAACGTGACGAATTTTGTAGCTCCTTTGCATGAAAATCTATGAGCATGAACTTATAACTTCTTGTGATTTATGTGTTGTGATTCTTGCTAGATGGGTATGTTGATGTTGAGTCATGTAATGCTATATGATAGAATGAGTGAATGATTCAATGACCTACATTAGATTTGGAAGTGGATATCCGTTGCCCCCAAGGCTTTATCTTTGTAGTTTAAAACCCCTTTTCTTTAGTTTTGTTTGATGATTACCATAGTCACTTGACCTTGCTAGTTATCTTGTCTTTTTACTTTCGTAACTTAGAAACAACCAACCCCCCCCCCCCCCCCATTTACATGCTTTTATGTGTGTGTATATATATCTACTCCTAGCCTAATATCAACCATTGTGTGCTTAGACGCTTAGAAAGATCCCTCTTCTCCTTGGACGACCCCGATTTGCCGCTATCTACCTAGTTGTAGAAAGTAAGCAAAAAGGGCTTATAAATTATCTTTTGCATAGGGGGCGCGACGACCGCCCGCCTGTCAGGGACAATTATGAATTTAAATTAACCTTATCCAATGTACAATTTCCCAATTTGATGGCCAATTACATTCATCTAGGTCAAACACTAGCCCAGCTGCCATCTTAGTGGGCTGAAATAGTGAGGTCCAATTTCATAGGGGCCCATGTCGGCCCGTATGTTGGATTCATGTTTCTAAACAATTAAAAGTGCAACCTCGCAGGTAGTTTGGTCAAATACGGGCCCATTCCTATGCAAGTTGGCTATAATGGTGAGACCCACATTATAATAGTCGATATTGCTCTCCCATCGTTATGGGTTTGGTATTTGCGGCATATATGCGAAGTCGACTTCCCCCAAGTGAAAGTCACAATGCTTCATAAAGAGTGTATAAATGAAACCCACCTCTCATACATAATTTCAAAAGTTTTGTATCAAATTTCAACACTCCTCCCTGCCCATCTTTTATGAGGTATGTTTCAACATGTTTTTATATTGCTTTAATTATGTGTTTGTATTTATACGTGAAATTGTTGTTTGGATTAGGGTGTGAATGTGTTAATTGTTTTAATTTTTGAGTTTTCCATGGTTTGGGGTGCTAGAATATAGTTTTAGGGTGTTAGAATATGATCTTAGGGTGTTGGATTATGAATTGGGGTGCCACAATATGATGTAAGGGTGTTGCATTATCTCCCATTGTCGTTATTTGCTGTAATGCAACGTCGCCGACAAGTCGGTATTGCTTTGGTTATCCCAATCTGTTTGCGATGTTGCCATCTATGCTTTCTGTAGATGGTCAAGTTAATGCAAACTTGCACATTCATCGGTTATACCGATGCTTTTACGACGTCGCCTTGAGTAGGTCTACATAAAAGATTTCATGTCTTTATTTCCCATCATCTTACTATCATAACATTTCACCTTCATTACATTATGAACTACAACAATCATGGCTAACAATGCTAGTTCCAACCGTCAACCAATTGAGGTGAGTGATTTAGATGATGACAGTCCGCGTTGCACATTCCCAGACAAATATCCCCATTTTGTACATACTCTAACCCAGACAAAATTTTGGTCTATGCCAATTATGGTAATTCCTCTCTGATTCAAACAAAATGAATTTTCAATTAACTTTTTCTTTAGATTACTTTCATAAGTACTAACAGTGGTTTTTAGTTTATAATTCAGTACATCCTAGACTAAATATATGAGTACTTACCGCTGTACAAGTTGGATGCTATGATTAGGTGCAAAGGAAGGGAGTACTAAATGCACTACTCGGTGAACAAGATGCTCAAGACCCTGACCTCGAAGGGGTTTGGCAAGTTTCTTGGCGAAGAGGACTTTGAGATTAGGGATACACTGTATTTCGAGCTCATAAATGGTGATGGGCCCATAGTTTTCCGTGTTGTTATTTTTCCATGCGAACATTAGAGGGGTTTCTAAGACTTCACATAACTAAGTATTTTAAACTAATTTTCTCATATTTTGATTAATTTGAATGGGGACATAATTTAAATTAGATTTTTAAAATTTTAAAATTTTAAAAATTAATGTTATTTTAATGTTATTCAATGTTTAATATTTAACATAACATGTTATTTAATGTTACATAGAATTCTATTTATATATTGGAATTTTTGACCGGCTAGAAGGCCTATATAGCTGCAACATCGGTTTTAGGTCGGTATGTTTTTTCATGTACCAAAATACCTACGACATCGCACCTAACAACCGGAATTCAAAATCTGGTTAAAAAGACGTCGTTCCAAAACATGTATAAATATGGTAACCCTAACAGACAATTCAAGCATATCTTCACAAGTTTCCAGTGAATTCCAACCGTCTCCACCTTCCACCCTTCTCTTGTGTACTTGGAAAAAGGTATGTTTTTTCTAATCTCCTAACACATAAGTTTTGTAATTCATACTTCACAATGTCAGATCTATGGTTTGTGAATTTGTTTTGTTTATCCTGCTTTCTAGCTTTGGTTTAAGATTTTTGAGAGAGTGAAATTTCCTTGCCTTTGAACATTGGTACGATGTTTTGGTATGTCTCCCAAGGGGTTTTTGTTCTATTTCATGATGATGACCCTTCATTTTTTTTACAGTTTGATGTGTTTTTTCCCATACCAATCTTGGAAATGTGCAACGTCAGTAGTCTATCTAACATAGTTCGGTTCGTCGGATAGATGTGTGATCTTGTGTATTTTTTTTTCAAGTTCTAATTCTTTAGTTTCTGACGTCGGATGTATCTCGTTATGACATTCGTTTAGCTCAAAAGTTTACTGACATCGCATTTTTACCTTTAAGTTTACTTTGAATTTCCCCTGAGACATCAACATTGTGTCGGTTTAATATTCGATTTATCCAACACGGAACCAAGATCGCAATGACATGTCGACCAAAGCACCGCTTTGTACCGAGATGTACCCGCGATACTGGTTGTGATGTTGCAATTGGCCTTCCATAGTGTGGTTCATCACTTCACTTTTTTTCTTCTGATGCATGACTAATGGCTAGTAAAGGATCGTCTTATCAGCCATTTTTCACGTATTTCACCTATTTACACACATATATATACGTATAAATATATCACCGAATAAAGCTCCACACTTTGTTAAAACTAATACATTCTGGTTTTCGTACAGTTCACCGCACAACAGAGGTATGTAGAGCCTTTTTTCTTCGACATTGAACGTCATTCAATGGCTATTAATAGTCCACGTTCTGAATGCACTTTGAAGCAGCTGAAGTTTGGGAAAATACCAACTTTGATAAAGCTTTTTAAATAAATTTTATTTGTTGACAATTGTGTATGTATATACATATATACATATATAAAATGTATATATGTATATATATATATATATATATTTGAGTAAAGTGCCAATAGGACCCTATGTTTTGGTCATATGTGCTAATATGACCCTTCAAGATTAGAAAGTGCTATTATATCCCTATGATTTTCTTGAATTTTGCTAATATAACCCTGGAAGCCTGAATTTAGCCAGAATTATATCAATTGACTATTATACCCCTGCTATAAAAAATTTAAAAAAATTGAAAGGATGGTTATGCTCTTCCACTTTCTTCTTTTGCCACAAATTTGATTTTCTTTTTGACCCTCTGTCTTCATTAACTTCTTTGAACTTCCACAAACTTCGATTCCTCCGCCACAAACTTTGATTCTAGTGGTGACACTTTTTGACCCTCCAGCTAGATTCGATTCCATCACAAACTTCTTTCTTCCAGAGGCGATGACGTGGGGCATGTGGCGGGGCATCATCTTTTTTAGATGGGGTCTCCCCTTTTAGGCCTTTTGTAGTGTTTGGAAGCATGGGTATACACTTCGAGAGGCATTTTCAGAGAGGTCTCCATTTTTTGGTACTCTACTGAGCGGCACCAAAAATGGTGGCGGAGGTGAATCGAAGGTGGTGGTGGAGGTGAATCAAAGTGGTGTTCCAATTGGGTTTCCAATCGGTGTTCTTAGGAGAGGTGGAATGTGGTGGTGGGGCTAAACAAGGGGGATAGGTGGAGCACTGTGGTGGTGGCGATGACGCAGCTAGGTTATGGTTGAGCGGTTGCGGTGGCAGGGCTAGGCAGGTAAATATCACTAGCTCGGTTTTATTTTTGTTCATTTGTAAAGAATCTGAGCTTGGGTTTTGTGTTAATGGGTTCCCATTTTTTTGTTTTGGGGATTTAGAAATGTTGTGTTTTGTTTAGTTCGTGGATTTTTTTTTGGGTTTTAATTGGATGTGTGTTTTCTTGCTTTGATTTTAATAGCTTTACTTGATGTTTGGTTTGATTGATTTATTGATTACTGTTGTGCTGTCTTGATGTTTTGAAATTAAAATATGCTATGTGTTCGTGTAGAGAAGTGGAGGGCTAATGTCCTGATGTCCTGATGTTGGAGAAGAAGATGATGACCGGCGGAGAAGTGACGTGCGGCGTGCGATGGCAGTGGAAGTGGTAGAGCAGTAGTTATGGTGATGAAGAAGAACTTAGGGATATATTTGTCATTACCATTTTTGTTTTAATACTATGGTTAGTTTAGTCTTTTTATATTTGGTCAATGCCAAAAATTACCTAGTTAATGTTGGAATAGTGCCAAAAGGTTGTATCGGCACTTAATATCATTTACTTTGGAAAAAAACTGAGGTAAAAAAAACATGTTACCTCAGTTATTTGGTGTTAACAAAAGAAGTGAGGGAAAAGAGGCAAAGTAATAGGTCTTGTTTCTTGTAGTGTATATTGTTGTTATGGAGTTTTGTTTTATTTTTGGTACAAGAAATTAGTGGTGGCATAGCTGATGTTTTTTTATATCAAAGTATGTGAAATCTAAAAATGACCAAAAGACAGGATTACTTTTTGAATTCAGAAAATCTTCCCCGCTTTGTAATTTCATACTAGAATTGTTTTCGGACTCAGAAATGTGAGAGACATATTGGTTCTTTTTGCATGAAAACCTTGATGAGCTCATAATTATATATTACGAACTTGAAAAATGTATTGAGGTGAATAAAAGCTGGCACAAATTCTAACTGAGCTCAGAAAGTAAGTTTTTGAGCTTGTGTGACAGATCCTGGCCTGCAATAAAATTTTCAATGCGTGTATTTTTTGGGATGTAATTCATTTCTGAGCTCGAAAATGGCTCGTGCCTTTTTATTAAAGAGATAAACCAAACTTTTTGAGCCCGGAAAGTAAGTTAACGTCAGATCCAGGCCTAAATTGGATTTTTCAATGCGTGTATTTTTTTGGGATGTAATTCATTTTCGAGCTTGAAAATGGCTTGTGCCTTTTTATTAAAGAGATTAACCAAAATTTCTGAGCCCGGAAAGTAAGTTTCCAAGCTTGTGTGTTACAGCCGGGCCTACACTGGAATTTTCATTGCGTGTATTTTTTTGGGATTTAATTCATTTCCGAGCTCGGAAATGTTTCGTGCCTTTTCATTAAAGAGATGAAAAATATATTCCGAACTCAGAAAGTATGGACTATATAAAAAGAACATGGGACAAATCAGAATCAATCTACGATTCCAAACCCTAGCCTGCATTCCAAATTCAAAAACTCCCACAAATTCTTCCATTTTCCCAAACTAAATCAAGCATTTTGCATGGCTAGGGGTGGTTGAAGCTGCGGAATGTCTTGTTCTCGTTCAACCGGCCACAATTCATTCTTCAATGAAGTAAAGTTTGTCTCTAAATTTTTGTCAACTCGGTATGAAGCATTTTGTGATAGGGAAAAGTTATTAGATACATTTCTCGTAGACTTTAATTAATATTTAGCTTTTGGGTTAGTCAATTTCCTAAAACCATTCAATGAACAACACATTGAGAATTTTCTTTCGTGTAATGAGAAAGCATAATTTGATTTGACATGTCAATTTTATGCTAATTTGCGAGAAGTGGGTTTGGGGATTTTGCTACGAGGGTTGGGAAAATTAACATCCCGCTTGGCCATTGGATAACTAATAAGGTATTAGATTTCCCGTACTTGGTCCCATAATTTGTTTACCCGGAGGACATCGATGACCCATTGGATGATTTCTATCATTGGGAGAAATGTCCCCTTGAAGTTGATCCTCCCTACATTGACCCCATTGAGTGTAGTGTACGCTACTTCAACTGCAATAGAATGAATCTGGGAAAACCTAAAACCTTCGATTTAAAGATTCTCCCCGTAGGTCAATGTATTACATATGAGAGGATAAAAAGGAGTTTGGTCCCATCGGGCGGGCACTTGACATAGCCTAATTACCCAACCCTTATGCTATTTTACTTAATCATGAAGGGTAGAAGGATCAACTTTGGGGCGGCTATTTTTAGGCATATGTTTCATTATGTAACTTCAAAGAAAGTATTGACTCACCTAATATATGAGAGTTTAATAACTCACATTTTGAAGAGCGTTGAAGGTTTGACTATCGAGGGAGAGGAAAAAGTCCCAATGTGTTATGATAGAACTTGCTTCGAGAACAAGGGTTTGGTTTTGCTCGATGGGAAGTGGTATCATAAGCTAGACGAGGAGGCGGAATTGAGCAAGAGGCCATGAGTTGAGGAAGGTTAGTCACAAATGTGTGTGCATTGATATAGTTCATGTATTGCTTATATTTTGTTCGTTGTTTATATGACTCATTCTTTGGTCATTCTATGTGGGTACCGAGATATCATACTTGATGGGCTTCAAGGATTGCTGCAAATGGACGCACAAGGAATTTTTTTATATGAAGGCCAAGATTAGATTCATGGAAAAATCTCAGCAAGCTTATGAACGATATTTTGCATCAAGCTCCCGGCAACACCTCAACCGATCAGCTTCGATTGGCACCATTGAAGATATTAATGAATGAATTTGCATGCCCTAGATTATGATCGTGAATTTTAATGAATTTTCAAGACAATATAGGATTTATAAGATGCTGGACTTTATCTGTGCTTTTCTATGTTAGAATTTTGTTGGAATTTAAATCATTTGAATTTGAATCGTTTTAAATCCAAGGTACAATTGATATCTGAACACTAACTACTTATGCTTCCTTTTCTTTTTGATTACGACCTTCATTGACTTCCACTTTTTACGACTGATCTTCCCCTTACCATCGATCCTCATCTCTTCTTCATGATCATTATGACCTAGGAAACAGTGAAGACTCCGATCATCCACCTTGAGCAAAATGACTTCTTCTAATCCACAACTCGATGTATGGCATCCAAATCCAATAACTTCCTCCAAGTCATTTTCTTCAATGAAAGCATGTTTCTCTTAAACAACATTCTCCCATGTAGGATCAACAGGATCGCTGACATAGAAAATCTAGTGCTCTTAAGAAGCCAATATGAAAGGATCATTCCAATCAGAGCTCTATCGACAAGGGTGAAAACCAAATCCTCGATGTGTTGCCCATTGTTAATATCTACCCACAAACTTTAGAAATAGGGACACATATACTCATATATTCAAGCTCCCATATTTTCGATATTGTGCCAAAGTAGCATTTTACAGCATAAATAGGATTTTCATCACCACCGCTTCCAATGTGCAATGTTTCTGAGACAAGAGACACTCCACTATTTTGATTGACACTCTTATAATCCATTGATTTTGTGGAAAATGTGAAACCATTGATGTCATAACCTCCGTTGGAAATAACGGTCTACAAGCCAACCACTTAACAATCGTTGGATGACCACCGACATATACATGATCCCGCAACCATGATGCAAATGTAGACATGTGCAATTGAAGAACCCGAGCTTCATTGAAATTAGGGTGCAAAAGTTGTATGTCATCTATATAAAACTCTAGGTATGAAACTATATAGTTTGCCCTGTCTTACCTCTTAACCATCCGCACTCCCTTCATGTCTACCCGATTGGAACCCGAACAGATTAAACTTGCTTTATATAATTAGTGCAATAGTCAATGGCCTCTTCCATCACGTATCCTTGCACAATACTAGCATATGGCTTATGGCGATTCTTCCCAAAGTGCTTGAAGATCTTCATAAACCTTTTGAATAGGTCATCTATCTCAGAAAAATTGGACCACATAGCTTTACCTCCCATACCAAATGGACAATCAAGTGGACCATAATTTCAAAAAATGAGGGAGGGAAATACATTTCCATACGGCACAAAACTTCAACAATCATTACTTGCAACCTATCCAACTTTGATACGCTAATACGTTTGTGATAAATGGATTTGAAAAACATATAGAGCTTTGTAAAACATATAGAGCTTTGTAATGCACAATATTACATGAGAAGGCAATGTAGATCGAATGGAGATGACATTTAATTCCTGCATTAGGTTGTGACAATCATGTCACTTCAACCCACCCAATCTCAACTCCTCCACTTAAACACAAGTGCTGATGTTGGACAAGTATTCACTTGGCACTTACAAACAACTAAGGGTCTCACAAAAATATTTATTCTCTAGATAAGAATAGCAAGCAGGGGGCAAATAATAATCATCGCCTGTACTCAAAGGGACAAGATTCTTCTGAATATCCAACTCAACCAAATCTAGCCTAGCCTTCAATCCGTCCTTTGTCTTCCCATGGGTATTTAACAACATCCCAACCAAAGAGTTGCAAACATTCTTCTCAATGTGCATAACATCAAGACAATGTCTAACTTCCAAATTCTCCCAATAAGGTAGCTTAAAAAATGGAGCATTTCTTCCAACTCCCGACAATGAGAACCTTTCTTTTCTTCTTCCCAAAGTCATTGGCCAAATTCTTATCACTCTCATAAATCTGTGTACCTGATCGTGGCACCGATTCAACTCGTGTCTCCACTTTCCCATTAAACCACTTTTTGGCTAATTGTCATGGGTTCCCTTCGAGAAGAAACCTTCTTTGCCCCTGGTAAATAGTCTTATAACCATGTTTTAATTTAAAAGAATCAAGGTCCTTCTCACATGCTGGACAAGCTAAGTGGCCTTTCACAGAATACCCATACAAATTCCCATATGCAGGAAAATCATTAATTGTGCAGAATGACAATGTTTTAAGAGTGAATAAATCATCAACCAACTCATCATGCACTCTAACACCATCATTAAATAAACTCAACAAATCCTCCACTAGAGGAGCAAGATATACATCAATATTATTAATAGGTTGCTTAGGACCTGATATCATCAAAAATAGCAACACATACTTACGTTTCATGATCAACCCAGACGGGAGGTTGTATATCACCAACATAACAAGACAAGAGCTATGTGTTCTACTCATGTTACCAAAATGATTCATACCGCCTTTACAAAACCCTAACCTCAAATGCCAAGAATCTTTTCCAAACTCAGGGTACATAGCATCAACTTTCTTCCATTGCTCCCCGTCCAAAGTATGTCTTATAATATCATCCGCCGGCCGATCTCTATTGGCATGCCAACGCAACAACTTAGCATATTCCCTATAAGCATACAACTTGTTCGAGTGGGGAATGATCAGGAGGTACCAAATATTTTTTTCGATGTCTTCTTCTTTGATTTCAATGGAACTTCAGCATCCACTGCAATCACACCTCTCTTCAATTTTTACCGAGACTCACCACATACCATACAAGTTTCTCGATATTTATCTACTTCCCTTCTATACAACATACAATTGTTTGGGCATGCATGGAGGTTTTTGCAATTCCAATCCCATCGATCATAGTATTTTTTGGCAGCATATAACCTATCGGACATTGAATTACCCTCGGGAAGCAAATACCTGAACAACTGGAGAGCTCAGTTATCGACTTGTCTGTTCATCCAAACATTACCTTCAAGTTCATTATCCGCAATGTGGCATTGAGAACCGAGTATTTAGAAAAAATGTACAGAGGCATCTCTTTGTCGTCAATCAAAGCTTGTAATGTGAACTCCCTCATAATATCTTCCATCATTTCATCAAACTCGGCGTTACCATCTAATTCATCACCCACCATCGTGTTCTCCAATTCATTTGAATGTGATGCTTCCAAAACTTCCCTATGCCATAACCACAGAGCATAGCTAGTTTGAAACCCTCTCATCATGAGATGTTACCGTAACTTCTTCCTCCCTATATGCTCATCATTGCTACAATCCATAGTAGAGAATCGTGCCAGCAAACAATCATTTCTAGAAGCATGTTCAAAACCAAATGAAACATGTGATTAAACCAATGGCATGTACTCGGGTGATTTCCTTAAATTATTCCCAATTAGTTCATCTCGATCCATTAAAGTAAATTATCCTAAAAGTAAATTAAAATGCAACGCATTTGGATGCATTCAAAAATATTCATA
The DNA here is from genome assembly GCA_037428765.1 of Rubia yunnanensis. NCBI lineage: Eukaryota > Viridiplantae > Streptophyta > Magnoliopsida > Gentianales > Rubiaceae > Rubia > Rubia yunnanensis. Next base: position 53,175,323 of record CM075062.1, read on the forward strand.
AACCTAGCTAATCTTAAAGTATAATTGAAAAAATGAACATACATGAAGCATTAAATACATCTAAAATTATTTGAACAAAATCATCAACTTTACAATTTGGATACAACGAGCCTTCTCCAACCACAAAACCTTGTCCTCGACAATGGGTTCGGAAAATAAGAACTCCTTCTTCAAAGAATTTGGGGTTTGCACCATTTAATGAACTTAGGGGCGTTAATTGTTTTTATCTGCATGTCTATTTCCAATTTTGGAAACTATCCCCACACTATATAAGACGTGATTGACTACTTTCCGAGATCGGAAATTGGAAAAAGAATTTCTGAATTCGAAATCAACAAAATACCGCTTTTAAAATGTTTCGTGGGACACGAATAAGGGTTTATGAACTAAGAAATGTTGATTAAATGAGGTTATTAGCGACCTCCTTCCATTGCTACCTTTAATAGAGGGCTCTCCATTGTGATCCAACTGTCCTTATATTTGAATCATGAATACAGTGGATGAAGGAGAAGAAGGAATATGGCGACATGCCTGCACTTTATGAAAATGATGAAGAAGTAGATGAAGAGATCATTATTAATGAGTTAAGTGATCAAATGAGACACAAGGTAACTTAGTATCCTCGAGACTTCTCAATGCTCAAGTGTTCAAATCTAAGGTATATAGTTATAATATCATCCACAACCATTGCCTTGTGAAAGATAATAATTTCTATTTGATTATATATGGAGGATCATAAGCTAATAATTTTTCTAATCTCTTATTAAAGTCTTATCACTACCTGTTACTTATCCTCCATTTCCATATAAAATAATTTGGATAAATGGTTGCGGTGAACTTAAAATTACTAAACAATAAATGATTAGCTTTACAAAAAGAAAGTATTGTGATTCTATCTTGTCTGATGTTATTCCTATGAATGCTAGTCATATTTTGTAGGGAAGACCTTGGAAATTTGACAGGAAATCAATCCATGATGGTTTTACCAAAAAAACAACTCTCATTAAGGATACATAAGGGTTTACCTTCAAAATGCATTCAGTTGTTTGTAATGCATTTTGTGGATGGAGAAAGTTGGAGTTCTTAAATAGATCTATTACTTTTCTAGATTCTGCTTCTCCAGATTATGAAAACTGGTTTATTGTTGACTCAATACTTGTGGGTGAATACTTCATACCATTGAGCCATCTCTTAAGTCATCCATCAGATATCATGATACCGCTAATGATATTTGGGATGATCTCGCTCAGCATTTTCTGATTGAGAATGGTCCCAGACTTATGCAGATTCAATATGATCTTGGGAATTTTCACCAGCATGAAAAATATATTTCTACTTATTATAGGAGATGCATAAAGTTGTGGGATAAGTTGAGCACTCATATTCCACCATGTGCCTATCCTTGCAAGACTTGTACTTGTCAGTGCAGCCTCTGGGCTGCCAATGCTGTCACTGATTATGAGAATGAGATTGTTCATTAATTTCTCATTGGTTTGGATAATGTTTACAACACTCTTTGTCCAAAATCAAGTCTCTAGAACAGCTGTCGGCTCCTAGTTGTATTTACACCCATAAATTTTAGGAGGAGCATCACAAGATCGTAATACAATTGCTTAATTCTCATATCATCTCAGTGGTGTTTGCTATTCTAGTAAATTTACATGTGTCAATCATTCGTAAAGTCAAATTGATCATAAGAAAATGATGTGCACTAATTTTTTATGCAAAAGACATGACGTTAACACTTATTTTAAGGTTTATTGTTTTATAGATTGGTACATCGAAGAATGTGGACCAGGGAAACATCAGTAGCAACAGCAGCTCAGGAAGCGAACCTCCACCCACTGTTCCCCATCTAGCGCTACCGCCACCACATCTTAGACAACCAGTGCCACTAATACGACCTCCTAGTCGATTACCTTGGATCAATCGGTGGTGGGTACCATTTTCTCGGATGCCCGTTGGAATTTGGTTTTGCACAGAGTTTAACTGACAAAGTGTCATGGTTTTCTTTACCTTGGATTATTGATGTTAGAGCTTCTTATTATATTACTGGCAACAAGGATCTTCCCTCTAATATTGTTCTACCTCAGCTTCTTAGAATATTGTTCTGCCTCATGTTTTACTCATTCCCAAATTATGTTAAAATTTATTATCTTTTTCTAAATTACTTGCTACCCTTAGCTGTCTAGCTGTGTTTACCAAAAACATATGCATATTACATAACCTCAGCTCAAGAACAGTGATTGGTGTGGGTGAACAAGTGGGGGCATTATTGGCTTCACATATTCAATGATATTTTGTCTCTATCGCGCGTGTAGGTCCTCTCTGCCATCTCCAAGCCATCTAGTTCTGCAAGCCTTTGGCATTAACCATTTGGCCATCCTTCCACTTCTGTGCCATCTTCTATTCCTTCTATTAAAGATAGTCATTTACATTTTAGTAACATTGTTCCCCACCCTGCTTATCATCGAGAAAAACAATCTAAGAATAGTTTTACTATAAGTTCAAATTAAACTACTCGACTATTCGAGTTAGTTCATTGTGATGTTTAGGAGCCTTATAGTTCAGATTCTACTTGTGGAGATTTTTAGTTGTAACTGTTGTTGAGGATTACTCTCAAGCCATTTAGGTTCGTATACTTATTGGTAAATCAGAAGTTGCTACTAGATTCAAGGAATTTTGTGCTCTTATTTAAAGACATTTTAGGCGCCACATTTTATCCCTCCGGCCATACTTTGTTGAAACATGAATATTATTCGAGAATTCTTTTGTTGATACGCCTTAACGAAATGGTCGTGCTGAACTTAAGCATCATTATCTTCTTAATACTGACTGTGCTCTTCGCTTTCAGGCTCGTTTTCCAATTAAAGTCTTGGGAAAATGTATGTTGACTGTAGATTATCTTACCAATTTCACTCCTACTCTGCTACTTGATGGTAAAAATCCGTATCGATTGTTGCATGGCCGTGAACCAAATTTCTATCTACTACGGGTTTTTGGTTGATTGTGCTTTGCTTCTCAAGTTGCTCGACAATGTGATAAGTTTGTGTCTGGAATTCACCAGTGTGTTTTTCTTGTCTATTCTGCTGGAATGAAAGCATTGTATGTTTATAATTTTGACTCTTAACTTTGTTCCATAGTCACGATGTTGTGTTTTATGAAGACTACTTCCCTTATGCTCATTTGCAGCAAAAGCTCGTGCTTCACAATGACACCGATTTATAGCCTGGCATAAACTCCTTTACCAAAGAAATACTCTCTCTTATCGACAACAAGATCACCACCATATCGCCGACTACTTGGTGTTGATCCACCATTACAGAGACGCCATCCACTACCGCTGAGCCACCTGCTAATTTTAATCTCTTTGCCAACCTACCACTATTCATTGATCGCTCTCCGACTGCCACTCTTAGTACCTTAACGGAGCCACCTCCATCTGGGATAAGCCCCACTGCTGATTAGGTCTCAATGACCTTTACCAACCTTCCTATCTTAGCTTCCTCTGAGGTTGAGCTGCCGGACCCTATCACCAACGAAGAGATGGATTTTAAGCTCGAGTGCGGGAAGATGCGTAGTCTTCTTGAGAAATTGCTATGTTTGTGGCTACAGTTGCCACAAACAGCATTTACATATGGAGGACGCATTACGCAAATGCGTCCTCCCATTTTTTATTTTTTTCTGTTAATTTTCGGTCAAAATTATCAAACGACTGATGGGAGGATGACACGTGGCGAGGACGCATTTCCGTAATGCGTCCTCGGTGGAAATATAATTTTTTTTATAATTTCAGGTAAAAATTAGGTGATGCCACGTGGCGAATGGTGGTGATGCCACGTGGAGAGGACGCATTTCCGTAATGCGTCCTCCGTGGCAATTAAATTTTTTCCGTAAAAAATTTGGTGAAAATGAGGTGATGGAGATAATGCCACGTGGCAAATGGGAGATGATGACATGTGGAATTGTTGGTCGAATAGGGATCCACCACGTGGAGAGGACGCATTTCCGTAATGCGTCCTCCTTGGAATATATTTTTTTTAAATCTGGTCAAAGTAAAAAATTACGGTCGAATAGGGCTCCGCCACGTGGCAAGGACGCATTTTCGTAATGCGTCCTCGTCAGATTTTTTTAAAAAATCTGGTCAAAATAAAAAAAGGGCGGTCGAATAGGAATCCGCCACGTGGCGAGGATACATTTCCGTAATGCATCCTCCGAACAGCTTAAATCTGGCCGAATTCTTCCACTTCCAACATTGTTCATCTTCCTTCTCCACCATTTCTCAATTTTCCCCTTCTGTTATAGCGGGCGGTCGTCGCGCCCCCTATGCAAAAGATAATTTATAAGCCCTTTTTGCTTACTTTCTACAACTAGGTAGATAGCGGCAAATCGGGGTCGTCCAAGGAGAAGAGGGATCTTCCTAAGCGTCTAAGCACACAATGGTTGATATTAGGCTAGGAGTAGATATATATACACACACATAAAAGCATGTAAATAGGGGGGGGGGGTTGGTTGGTTGTTCCTAAGTTACGAAAGTAAAAAGACAAGATAACTAGCAAGGTCAAGTGACTATGCTAATCATCAAACAAAACTAAAGAAAAGGGGTTTTAAACTACAAAGATAAAGCCTTGGGGGCAATGGATATCCACTTCCAAATCTAATGTAGGTCATTGAATCATTCACTCATTCTATCATATAGCATTACATGACTCAACATCAACATACCCATCTAGCAAGAATCACAACACATAAATCACAAGAAGTTCTAAGTTCACGCTCATAGATTTTCATGCAAAGGAGCTACGGAATTCGTCACGTTCCTAACACCTAACCAATTCAATCATACAAGCACTCCCTATGCTCAAACAACTCATGGCACAAGTGAAGTGAAGCACACCATCAAGAATACACAAATGCTAAATAACAAATGCTTCAAGGATGAGTTAAAATCATCTATTCAATACTTCAACTACTTGTTGTGGAGACTAAACTCCTATCCTTCTTAGTTCGTAGTTTACAAGAGTGAGTTCGACATCTCTTGTCAAACCTCACCAATGACTCCCGTTGTCGCGACCACGACTCAAGGTATCATTGGTGGCATTTAATCACGAAGAACCAACAAGCTTGGCAATGCTTATGACCACTACACCGTGACTAAGCATTTAACCAATTCATGCAATTACACGAGATTGGATGAACGTGCAACGCACATTCATCCAAGAGCATATAACTCTCTCATTTGCTACACAAACGAACATGACGAAGAGTTCAACATCAATCACATTCATCTAGCACATTATCAATCCATTAACACAATCAAAAGCTCTAAATCATACTCATACATTCCTAACAAGAAAAGGGGGGAAATTAACCCAAATCCCCCAAACCCTAGCTAGCAATTCATACAAGTATTTCATTCAAGCTTTCAACAACATCAATGGCATCAACAATTAACATTCAAGCACAATAAAAGCACAATAGCAAAAACACTAAATAGATAGATATAAATGCTCCTTACTACATAGAAATGGAAGCTTCAATCCTTGCTCCCAAGTACAAAAACTACTCTAGAACAACAAAAGACATAGAAACTAAGAAAACAAGAAGAGAAAAGCTAGGGTTTTGGCCCAAAACAGGGGCCAAAAGCTGTGGAGAAGAAGGGGTGAAGAGGTATTTATAGTGGAAGAAAAAGGGGAGAAAAAACGCTGCTGCAGAGCTGGATTCGCGCTGTCGTCGCGAGTCGCGACCAGTTCCATCGCGAGTCGCGACCAGCAATGAAATCCAGCCCTGTTTTGTTTTGCTTCCTCCGGGTGAACCGTTGATCTGTTTCGGGAGTTCTTGTAGTCGATTTTATAGTGCTCGAGAAGAGGAATCCAATGGTGCCACTTTTGAGGGCTGATTCTTCTCGGAAAATTCTGAGAACCCTGGATCATCATTCATCCGTTGCTTTGCTCTCCTTTCTTCATCTCTTCACTTCTTCAAATCTTCACAAAGCTCAAATGTAAAGGTCTTCAAATATTCCAATCTTCAAAGATAAATCTTCAAAGTCTTCAAATCTTCAAAGTCTTCAAATCTTCAAAGTCTTCAAATCTTCAAAGTCTTCAAACAAATCACCTTGTCTTACAAAATCATCTAAAAAGTGAAAATAACGTCAAAGCCGCCTTTATCCCTCCTTAGATGATTTCAAGGCAAAATGCCACATGTAGAGCACAAAATTGCACAAAACCTAATCCTAAAAAGCCTAAAATAACCATCTAAAATGGACACATCAGTTAGCCTCCATTCCGCCAGTTTCTTGCCATCCCGAGAATTCCTCTCCACTCTTCTCCGGCATTGCGCTACCGGCGTTCCGCCATTTTCATCCGCAGTTCGAATTTTTTACAAGATCCGGTATGGTTCCCTAGTTTTTTACTCAATTTTTGTTTGGGTTTTTGTTAATTACTACTAACTTTGTAATGGGATTTTGGTTGTAGAGATCGGATTTGGACAGAAGCATACGCGGTTGACCCGCTGTGGACTGCGTAGACCCGCCTTTGACGGGGTTTACCCGCCATTGACCGCATTGACCTGACCTTGACCGCTTCAAACCGACGTTGACCACGTTGACCAGACGTTGCCTGTGTTGACCCGAGGTTGACCGCGTTGACCCGATGTTGACCGTGTTGACCGCCGCTGACTGTCACCTTTGACCAGATTCACCGTAAGTCTCAGACTCCCACCCACTCTATTATCCATTTGCTTGTAGTTAATTGCGCCCTAAATAATTATACGAACGTGTTCCAAGATTATGTGTGTGTTACCCGCGGACAGTCAGTTGTTGGCTTTTGGGTTGAATTATAATCCGTTGAGATCCCAGAGTAATTTAGTTAATTTAATTGTATGTGTATGATTGTGTTGTCTGATTGTGTGTACTTTTAATCTGATTAAGTTTGGTCCGTTGCGTTTAGTAATCCTGTGTGACTGAACGAAGTAATTATGTGAATTTTTTAGTGATTGATCTATTGAGCTTGTAGCAAAAGTAATGGCATTTGAGGATACTGTGAACAAGAATGTGGAATGAGAAGGAAGTTATGTATTTGTGTGTTGCAGTTGTGCAATGTTTTTGACGGTGTATATGTACAGAGGGGGTCAGATTAAGTTTGATTTGAGTTTGGGAGTGTATTATGATCCTCCAATACTGGAGCGAGTTGTGACTCTCGAGAGGAGGTTGAACCACTTAGAATTGGTTGATTTAATTGTCACGAGACTGGCCATTGTGAGAGATAGTTGTTCCCTGAAAATGTTTTACCGCTGTCCCGAGCTGATTGGTTCCGCGGTATACTATCGATGTTATCCTGTGGAAGATGATGAGTCAACCACGTTCTTCTTCAACAGTGTTGATCGAATGTCATTGTCTTCTGCGGATTTTTACATTGTTATGGAACAGTTACCAATCGCTAATGATGGTGCACGGGCAAGCACGTTCATGTCATTGTTGAGCAACGTGCAGAACTCCGCCGCTGTACCAAGTATACCACCACCTGTCTGTAGCCGAGGATTTGAATTTGGTGAGTCCAGCCGACCTGGTAGGTATGGCCATGTGAATTGTGCCCAGCCGTCCACAAGTGGTGGTATATATGTGGTAGACCATAGCGAGCAGAATGTCTTCCTCAATGATTACGTGGGTGACATTAGCGACCGCGATGTTCGGCATGATGGCAGCGAAGATGATGGCGAGGAAGCTGAACTTGACGGTGGAACTGAAGATGATCGCTCCTTATCAACCGATTCAAATCCCGGGGACGAGGAGGAGCAATTGGTGTGCACGAACAATGTACCCACATCGTTTCATATTCTGGCAAACCCGGATACACAGGCCTACTATAGAGATTATGGGGGCCCCGATGAGGATAGCTATGACCCTACCTATTTTGGGTCTGGAGTTTCTACCTATGTTCAAGAGACTGGGGAAGTGGACGTGGGTATGCGAATTCAGACAAAGCCGCAGTTGGTTGAAGCTATTTCTCGGTGGAGTTCTATGATGAACAGGGAACACAGGGTCGTGGAGAGCAGGTTACGCACATGGTATGCGAAATGCAAGGACGTCGTCGAAGGAACTGGGAATTGTATTTGGGTTTGCAGAGCTTCGAAAAAGGCTTCGCATGGTATGTGGGAGATCACCAAATGGGCTAGTAGCCATGGGTGTGTTGGGGCTGGTCGATCTACGGGTAACATAAATCTGACGTCGGTGATGATCGCCCGTTCAATCTGCCACCACATTGACGTAAACCCTTTATACACAGTGAAAGATGTACAGTCTTAAGTGGATGATGAGTTTAATGTCATGATTTCCTACAAGAAGGCCTGGTATGCTCGATAGAAGGCAATTGACATGGTATTTGGAATGTGGAGGATTCTTTTGAACAGCTCCCAACTTTTACGGATGAACTTGTAAGGGCTAATCCGAGCACCGTTGTCGATTGGGATGACGCACCTGATAGAATACACGGTCCCGGGTGTAGGAAATTTAAATTTGTGTTTTGGGCATTTGGTCAGGTAATTGCAGCCTTTCGCCATTGCTGGCCAGTAATCAGCGTAGACGGCATTCATTTGAGAGGTGCATATAAGTCCACAATGATGGTCGCCGTGACCCACGATTCAAATGATTACATCCTCCCTATCGCTTATGCATTTGTCGAGGAGGAATCGAATGAAAGTTGGAACTGGTTCATGGGGAGACTGTATCTTCACGTTGTCGGTGGTGATAGCAGACCAATCTGTGTCATATCAGATAGGCATGCTAGACTTGTAAATGCGATGACACATATAGAGGAGTGGATGGAGCCAGCCGGATACCATCGAATTTGTCTGCGGTATTTTCAGTCCAACTTCTTATCACATGATCGCGGGAAGTTCAAGAATGCGGTCATGAAGACTCTGGTGTGGCAGCTTGGTAGTGCCAGGCGAGAGAGCAGGTGGATGGAGTACAAGGAGGAGCTGGAGAGTATAGATCCATTTGCTTGGGCTTGGCTGGAACGGCAAGATAGGAGTAGGCGGTGTCTTGCTTTCGATGTTGGTGATCGGCGTTGGGAATTTTGACGACGAATTTTTCAGAGAGCTTCAACAACTGTTTACGGCACGCACGCTATCTCCCGATAACAGCATGTGTCAAAGCGACGTTTGAACGAACGGTTGAAATGTTCGTACAAAGGCTTATGGACACTACGAATTGGAGGTACTTTGTCAATTAATTACATTTTCATATTTGTTTGTATGCCAGTTTGCAAATTATGAGGTGGATCTGGAAAAAGTTTCAGAAGCAGGATACATTGGCACAGGGACATATCGTCACCTTGTTCGGCCATGCATCGCAGACTTACAGGGTTGTGGCGAGGAACATCGATGGGTGCATTAGTGAACGACATTACACGGTCAAATACCGAAGAAGAGAGTGCACTTGTCGGGAATGGAAAATATTTCGTTTCCCTTGTTCCCATGCCTTGGCCGTTTGTCGCCACAGACGTGACGATCCTGCTAGTCTATGTGATAGGGTGTATCACACGACCACTTATGTCCAACAATACAGTCAGGGTTTCATGCCTGTGCGAGATCCATCACTCTGGCAGCGTGCCCGCTGGAGGTTGATTCCTGATGCAGAAAAGTTTTGCAACAGGAGGCGTGGACAGTTTGCGGAGAGGAGGATAAGGAATCAGATGGATGAGAGGTTGGTGGGTGACACCAGGGGTGTCCGTAGGCGTGGCCGTGCTTAGTATCGGGGTGTCATACAGTGTCTGTAATATTACCTCAGAGCTTCATATGGTGCATTGTACAACGATAGGGGAGTGCATGCTTAGTCTGTTGTTCGTAGTGTGATGTGGTATTACTTGTATTACATGATATATGTAGCACATTATGTAGTATTACTTATATTTGGCAAATATGTGTCGCATTATACAATATTACCTTTATCTGTGCTATTCTTCTGGCAAAAAAAATTCTAACTCGGGTTGGTATTTGCTCGCAGGGAGAAACAATGTATCATCCAAGACCCATTGAGGAGGATTTGTTGTACCTCCATCAGGAGCACCGTGCTCGTGCCCTGTACAATGGACATTTAGAGGACGAGGCACTGCAGGTGCGTTAGTGTGATGGGCCATGCTGGACCGATCGATTGCCAGTACCGGTTATGCGGTATGTGCGTGAAGCATAATTTCAGGGACTCATGGATTCTGCACTAATACAAATTGACCATTCCCTCATCACTGCCCTAGTGGAGCGTTGGCGTCCGGAGATGCACACATTTCACCTACCGATGGGGGAGGCTACGGTCACTTTGCAGGATGTAGGGATCCTGTGGGGTCTACCAATCGATGGAATCCCAGTCACAGGTGCAGACGCTGTTAGGCATATAGAGGACTTGCAGCTCATTTGCACAGACTACCTGGGAGCTGCACCAGACCCCAGTTGTATTAGGTGGGGCGCATTAGGGCCAGGTGGTTAGGAATGCTATTGCACAGCCCGTTCCCCACTGATCCCACTGATGTACAATGCCAACAGCGGGCTAGGGTTTTCCTCTGCTGCTTCTTGGGGGAATGCTGATGTCTGACACGTTCGGCCACCTCATCCCGTTGCTCTACTTATCCGTACTGATGGATCTCGGTGCAGCACATCGGTACAGTTGGGGTAGTTCCATTCTAGCATTCTTGTACCGGTCCTTATGTGATGAGGCAATCCCACAAGCTAAATCCATATCCGGGCCACTTGTCTTGCTACAGGTAAAATTGTTGGTCAATATAGTCATTTGTACATAACGTGCTTAATATTTACGGGCAGTTCTATTGCATTGATTTGCAGTTGTGGGCATGGGAACGCATACCATCCATCCGACCTGCCGGTGCACTACAGGTGACAGTGACGATGAGTGCTCTAGGCTCCTGGTACATGTTGAATTCCTCAGTATGCGGTATTTTTAAAACACATGCAATTTCATATTCTAGCTAATGTAATTCACTCGGTTCCTCATAGGTGGAGGGCCCGTTACGATTGTTCACAATCACCAATGCACGTTTTGAAAGTGTACCGTGATCAACTGACATCTCTCAACCACAATCAGGTATAGGAATAATTCGATTTTGATTTCTGGACTTCGAGGGAAAAATGGTTTCCAATACCTAACCGCGACACATGCATGTTGTCTCAGTTCATTTGGCAGCCATATACGGAGGATGTCCTGGAACAACTCCCGCGGTACTGTACAGATGGTAGAAACAATTGGCTACTTTCCATCGACCTCATCTGCTGGCATGCCGTAGAGTTTCATCATGCACATCGTGTTCTCAGGCAGTTCGGCCTAATCCAGCCAATACCCACCCAGTTGGTCGGTAAGGATGAGTACAACTTACTTCATTCTAGAGACCGTCGAGGAAGGTCTGGCACTGACTGGCGTGTCGAACTAAGAAGATATCTCGATGCTTGGGAACATCGATCCAATCAACAAGTACCCACACTAGGGAGTGCAGATCCATACTTACCCAGCCGTGATTACTTGGAGTGGTACTTTCGCAAGACGGTGTTCATGATTGATCAGCCAGGACGGCCTGTAATAGCTACGGAGGGTTTCCATGGAGACGGTGCAACTGCGGAGTACTTGGTATTTCCTAAATTTCTATTATTGTTAAGAAATAATACTTCAGAGCTACTCAAAATTATATATCTAACATATTCATCTCGATTCTGTAGTTGCAGGCAATGACACAGTTGCATACCATGTCAGACATTAATTTGGATGGTTGGCCCCCACATTGTGCGAACGTTATAAGGGGAATGCATCGTGTCATCACACGTAGTCTACAACATGCGCATTAGCCCTCTAGACCGCAGCACTATCAGCCGTTTGTGCACTGTAAGGAACCGCCCCCTGGTGTGAGATATACTGACCTCAGAAGCCACCGTCAGGCCCCACCTGGTCGACAAGGAGGTCGGAGGCCTCGTGCTAGGAGGCATACGGAACCCATTGGTTCATCAGGGGCTGGACCCTCACATGCGAGTCCACCGATTTGCGAACCATCAGCCAGGGAACCCTTGCAGTACAACATGAACACATCAGATTACAGTGCATATGTCACTCCAACATCTAGCTATCCATACATGTCGCCTACCGCTCCATTACATACATGTAGTATTCCACATGCCTATTGTGATCCGAATGAGGAAGCGGGATACGAAATGGAGGAGGACATACCAGGGAGAGCTCCACATGAGGAAGTACATGAACCTGCACAGATGGCTGTACCACGACGGACATCCAGGACCATACGTCCTCCCCCGTGTGGAACGGGTGGGAAGCTATGCAGAGGTCATCATTAGGACAGTACATGCTATTCAACACTAATTTGCGTTACATTTCACTTGTATTGTTCAGCACTGTACATTTATGCTAATTTGTATCCGTTCTAACTATGCAATACTTCGTTCCTGCACCTGCACCTATATTCAAGACTTGTTAAACAAATTCAAATAACATGACCCGTAATTATTGTTTGACTATTTTCCAAATTATCATCAAACAAACACAAATATGCTTATGCGCAATCTTGACCGAAAACAGGTTGATCAGAAATAGTAAGTTACACATTGCAGCAACCCACGATAATTTATTACTCAAATTCACGACTCATTTGGAAGACCACACTCTTGCTGAATTCAGGGCAGGATTTTATAATAAGCTTTCTCCCCAATAATTAAAATTCTCCACACGCTTAATTTACCAAATTTAACAAAATATAATAAACATTATTTGATTTACAAATTAAATTAGCACCGTAATTAATTACAAATCTCATTTCCAACATATTTCAAAAACATTTGTTAAAACAATACCGATTCCAGGACTCGTTTGAGGAGCTCCCGAGAAATAAATTTATGAAAATTTTTGCTAATTTCCTACATCTTGCTGATTAATCGCCCGAGAACCAAAATTGGGCAGCTTCTCAAGACTCGTTTTAAAAATGAGTCCTCCGCATAATTTTCCGAACAGCTAGATAATGCCTGATTCGAAGACTGTTTTAACAAATGCGTCCTCTAAATACTTTCGGAGAACAAAACATTATCGCCAGATTTGAGGACTAGTTTCAAAAACGAGTCCTCTAAATACTTTCCAAAATAAAATTTTCCAGATTCGCAGACTCGTTTCCAAACCGACTGCTCAAAAAATCATTTTCGGCCAGAAAAAATTAGGCCGCCTCAGAGGACTCATTTCCAAAACGAGTCCTCTATAAAAAAATTCCTCTAATTTATTTCAGAAAAAAAAATGTTTCCGAAAAATAAAATTATGAGGACTCGTTTCCAAAACGAGTCCTCTAATTGATTTTAGAAAAAAATTAAAATCCACCTCAGAGGACTCGTTTCCAAAACGAGTCCTCAAACAGATTTTCGGAAACAGAAAAAAGAGAGGACTCGTTTCCAAAACGAGTCCTCAAAAACATTTTTGGAAAAAGAAAAAAGAGAGGACTCGTTTCCAAAACGAGTCCTCTACTTCATTTCAGAAAAAAAAATTATCACCAAGAGGACGCATTATGGTAATGCGTCCTCCACCATCAACATCCATAATACAAAACATGCACACCAACGTCCATTTCTCAATTTTATAGCACATTAAAATCATGAACACTAGTCTTCTTCAACAAAGTTTGTATGCTTATTGCCTACTTGCTCTTCTTCAAGATTACGTCTTCTCTTACATTTCCTTGACTACTTCCCCACGATTGCTACATCCTTGCTGAATTCATCACTGTTCTCAGGTATTAATTGTCCCATTGTTGATTGTGTTTCATATGATAAGTTTTCAGTTTTGCATGCAATGACTCCTAGCACATATATTTCTTCGTATTCCAAAACATCTCGCTTAGAGCATTAGAAAGTAACAATGGTGAAGAAAATTAATGCACTTGAACGTAATAACACTTGAGTTAGGTTTTCTCTCCCACCAAGTAAGTTTGCTATTGGCTGCAAGTGGATTTTTATACTACTAAATACAAGTCTGGTGTCTCTATTAAGTGTAACAAAGCTTGTTTTCTTGTTCAATAAAATAATCAACATAAGGGGACTGACTTACAGAAACCTTTGCTCTTATTTCTAAAATGAGTTGTGTTTGTATATTTCTTCCTGTAGCGGTAATTAAGGGTTGCAACATCAATAATATTGAAGTTCATTATGCTTTTTTACATAGTGACCTTGAGAGGAGGTTCATATGTTCCCTCCTCTAGGCTACATTGTTTAGAGTTTTGTTTTTTTTAAACTGAAAAAGTTTTTATATTGTTCGTTATACTCCGTGGAGTTGGTTTACAAAACCGGCGGTTTCTCTTGCCTTGTTGGTTTTGTGCAGTGTAATGCAGACTAATCTTTGTTCTCTTATATTCAAAATTCCTACGATTTCCATGTGCTGGTTTATGTCAATGATTTATTATTAGAGGTGATTTCTCTGTTCTTATGATTGAATTCAACTCCAACTTGAGTTCGTGTTTTCATATGAAGGACCTAGGCTCTCTTAAGTACTTTCTTGGGATTGAGATAACTCACAGTCCAGAGGGGCAATTTCGTTCTCACTGGAAATATGCTTTTGGTATTTTGTCTGATACTGGTTTGTTTGCAACCAAACCAACTAATTTTTCGATAGAACAATGCCATGATTTTGTGTGTGTGACACTGACACGGTTTGATGATCATATGCGCTATCGTTGTCCGATTGAGAGACTAATTTATCTCACTATCACTCACCCTATATTAAGATATTTTGTTCATACGCATGCTCAGTTTGTTTAGGAGTCGCATGTCACCCACTGGCATGCTGCTCTATGATTTCTTCACTACTTGAAACATCATCCAAGCCAAGGACATTTTCTTTCTGCTAAAAGTACATTACATTTAACTGCTTGTTGTGATTTTGACTGAGCCACTTTTCCTATCACTCATTGTTTCCTGTCTGATTATTTCTTAAAGTTTGGAAAGTCACCAGTGTCTTCGAAGACAGAGCAGCAAACTATGGTTTCTTACTCCTCCACAGAGGCAAAATACCGTGAACTGCATATGGTTTGTTTTGAATTAATTTGGTTTAAGTATTTTTTCGTTCACTTGGTGTTGGTCATTCATCTCTGATGAGCCACTTTTGTGATTGTCAGACAATTATTAACATTGTGGCTAATCCTATTTTTGACGAGCATACGAAACATATTAAAATTGATTGTCAATTTGTTCAGGATGTTGTTCAGTCTGGTGAGGTTGTCACTCATCATAATGGCACCTTAAGTCAACTAGTAGATATCTTTACCAAAGCACTTGGTTATCATCAGTTTCACCTACTTCTTCACAAGTTGAGCTTTTTAAATCTTCACACTCCAATTTGCGGAGGAGTATTGATAGTATTTTGTATCATGATTACCATTCATTACATATATTCTTTTCAACCATAATTTTAAAACCAACTTCACAAAAAAAACATCCAACTCTATGCCACTTTGCTCACCCTCATTCTCTTTCAAAATGTTACAACAAGAAAGGAGATATGGAGACACCATTCGACAAAGTCTCGAATGAGATCGTTGCTTCTATTCTTGGACAAGTTGTGCAAAGTTCATTATTAGATACATTTTGTATTAAACTATGGTATGATTTCATTTCTATTAAGCCCAACATTTATTTCACCTTCTTAGGGGAAATAAAGGTTCGGCTGTGGTTCACATGTCTTGTTTCCGTATAATGTATTTGCCATAGGTATAAAAATATTTCAAATGAGTACTTGATATATCAACAAGTGTAGGTACATGATTTTGCAGTTGTTTAATGGAATGATGTGAACAATCAAGTTTCAAACTTTGTCAATGAATGCTTGAAGTACAAAAATTTGGAAGCATTATCCTTGAAGGGAGTGGTGCATTTGCATGTGTTAGATATAGTGCGGGGATAGTATTTTTTGTAACATATACATCATTCCTCTATTTTAATATTTTTCCATGTTAATTATGTTGGAGGGGAAGATCTAGCCAATGGTGGTGTATGGCTTCTAGAAGCTTCAAATTCAGGGCACCTAGAATTTTCTTACGCGTTAACGATATTCATGTGTTTTTGGAAGGTGATGAGAAGCAGAGAGGATTGAAATTTCTCATGCATATGAAATTAGGATTTAATCCCCTTTAAGGTCATTGATTGTTGATAAGAGTTGGTCAAAATTTTAATGGTGATTTTTGGTCAGTATGAAACCATGATCAATCGTCCATTTCAAACCTTTTGTATTGCAAATCACACAATCAGAAGATTCGGTTAGGATAATGAATGGAAAGAAACTACTTGTGTGGCCTACTGCTACGAAACAAATTTGATTCCCATTTGTGATGTTTTGCGTCTACCTAACTTGTAGTAATATCTTCGAACTAATTTAATAGTCTAGGAATTTGGGAAAATAAAATATGTTAAAGTTAGTTTTTTTAGGATTATTTTTCTTTGCATAATCTAATTTGAATGGAAAATGATGATATGATTCAATGTTTAGAATCGCTGATGAGGGTATTGAGATCGGAAGATTAATATTCTAACCTAGTTTTTCATGACTGATTAGCATTTGAAACTCGGAAGCACTTTTGGATCCCATTTTTAAATGAATTAATAATTCAATTCTTCTCAGATTGCAACCTAAAATTTTGGGTGAAATCAAAAGTTCTGGAGCACACGTATGATATGTTCTACTCTGATTGGATTTTACGGTATTAGAACCATACACGGTTATATTTGTTTTAAATAAGTTACAAATCAATCTGTCACGGTTTCAAATCTGAATTGGTGGACAAATTTGGAATCTCTTGTGTGTAGGTTCCTAATTCGTATATGGACATGCTTCTGACTAAAGACATTTCTTCAGAATTTATTGTTTGAATAAAATCCTGTAGAAGTTTGAAGAAGATGTATTAAACCGAGAGATTGTCCAAAATGGTACCCACTTTTAATCGAAATTTTCCATTTGGTACCCAAAATTTGAATTAGTCCTTTAAAGGTACCCACTTTTTTCGTTTGTGTCTCAATATGGTACATTCAGTAAAAAATGGGTGCCAATTTGGATCAAAATTATTTCACAATAATACCCACTTTTAACTAAAAAGTACCTTTTTCGGTACATTAATGAAAAATCAGGTACCTCTTAAGAACAATTTTAAAAATAGAGTACCAAACTGTGAATTTCACTAAAAATATGGGCACCATTCTCGACATTTTCTCGTATTAAAACAAATGAAGTGTTAGCCACAAGCTATCCTATTGAAGGAAAAGGTATTAGCAATGCTTGAACTGTAATGTTTTGTTAGAGATTATTCACAACACAACGTATTATTTCAAATAAACATTTCATAAATGGAAAAACATACAACAATCTAGAAATTGTAATCTAATGGGAAGTCCTAAAATGTGCTTCTTGGATGGCTATCTCCACATGCCTAATTGCCCTCAGAGCCTTCGTCGTTTCACAAGTAATCTTCTTTAATTGTACTATCTTTTCACTTTTGCCTTTATTCTATGTACGTGCTATACATGAACGAGTGTACGTTTCTTAACCTCACATAAGAATCAGAATAAGTTTGGTAAATGAAATTGAAATATTATAAGAAAATTTAGTTTAACCTTCATCAGTGCACCCCTCTTATTGCCTTCTCCGACGACCATATGCATCCATTTTCCATCTAAGATTTTCCACTTCTTGTTCACAAAGAAAGTTTTGCCATACATTTGAGGAAGAACGTCTACAGTGCAAAAGAATTTTTCTGAAATCTTGTTTGTGGAATTTGAGAATGATAGAACTATCCAGGAGCTTGGGATCCTTCTTGTTCAAATGAAAGATTAATAACAATATGTGTTGTACAATGATGTAGCGGGATTGATCTTTACCTTCTGTACAAAATAGTAGAACAACGTGATACTAGTTGTTGGCTTGCATATGTGACTTCCTGCTGGAACCAAAACCCTTGCCACCATTTCATTCAGAAACCAAATTTTACTGTCAAATGTTTGAGCTTATAGCTCTCGGTTGTGTCGGGTTCATATTGGGACCTATTGAAGTACAGCTATCTAAGATCAATATGATTCAACATAGAAGGCTCAACATGTACCAACCTATTTGAACGATGATAAATATTTAGGGGACGATCTTAGACCACCGTTCCCAAGACCTCAGAAAGGAAAACCAAAAATGGATCGAACACAAACCATCTACAATTGATTATAGTAGAGAAAGACCATCCATTAATCTCCACAATATTGGCATAAAATTAACACACTTTGTTCAATTGAGTCTCATTGGAAATGTCTAGGAGCTCAGCGCAACAATGGAATTCAAAAAATAGACCTACACTATTCAACCCTAGCCTTGTGCTATTATCCAATTTTAATGCATATTAATCTAATAACCTTGCATTTTGTAAAAAAATTTGATACACCTCATAGGTACCGAGTTACACAAACCTTGAAGCATCAAAAGTTGGAGCCTTATTTAGCATAGCTGGTTTGCTTCTTTCCCTTAGTTGCTCAACTTTGCACAACCGGGATTTTGGCCATTGTAATCTTCATGAGGAAAAAAAATTGTATAATGAATTGTGTGGAATGTATGGGTAATTTGCAGAAGGTTTGAATTGTATGTGTGCACCATTTTAGTTATTTAAAGAGACCTAGTTATGATTTTTTTAAAATCTCGTGTAAGGGGTTCTAAACATATTTTGATATCAGAACATATATTGAATTGTATATCTTTAAATAATATGATATAATCACGTTGCCACTCCCTATCTCGAAACAAGAGCCGGACTCAAAACTTGACAATACTTTATTATTTTTTGCCTTTTCTTCCGTCTTTCCAATAAATAACCTCCTTCTTCCATCTTTTCAAAGTGAGCCCAAATTGAGCCTCCAAAAACCTAGTTTTTCTTATATTCTTCATCTTTTCCATAGATTCTTGTAGATTCCTTATGGGTTTTCATAGTTTAGCTTAGATTTGTGCTTGGGAGCTTTTCCTAACATGTTTGACAAACGATTTGTGTGATTCTTAGATTCATTTAACTTTTGCCTTTATTATCACTTTTACTTGAGTTTGATGCTTATGATCATGCATAATTAATGTTGATGTGTACAACTGATTGGGATTAATGTATGATTTAGAGCTAGGTTTTGCAATTAACCCGGGAGTATTTTTTTCTCTTAGTTGGGTTTGATCAAAGGTCAATGTGAATGTCATGTTTAGGAGTGAAAATTCTGCATGATTGTTGGTTCTTTGATTAAATTAGGCTAGATGACTAAATTTGATTAGACTATGAATGATACAGTAGTGACCTGACCACATACTTTTGGGCATCTTATTAATCTTATAGATAACGTAGTACAATTTTGAAGGTCATATCCTGATGTTTGTGGAAAAATAGGTTGGATGAACTCTTAGGGGGTAGTCAATAATGCTTTGGTTTTACATAATGCATCGTAGAGTGGGTGTTCACAGTCACTAAAAGAAAAAATGACCTACTACTTCACCCTTGTTACCTCGGTTTTTTGGCTTAGGTAAAATAACTTAAGTAAAAGGTTATTTTATCTCAGTTATTTTTTCAAAGTAAATAATATTTTTACCTTGGTTAAAAATAGCCAAGGTAAATAACATATATTTTACCTCGGTTATATATTAACCTAAGTAAAGGTTAAGAATACGAAGTAAATAATCATACAGAATAACGTTCAACGTCTCAAATGTTGTTTAAAAATGTCATCCAAAATTGCATTACATGTCTTTTCACCGACATGTGATGCGATGGACGACCGATGTCGCAATTATGTAAAATATAGAAATTTTAGAGGTTAAAGTTGAAAAAGATTGACTTTGAAAATTGAGGAAGCATTATTTAAAAATTTAATAAGGTGAGTTTTGTTATATGATGATTGAAAATGGTGGAATAGAGGGAAAACCACATCAACCAACAAGTAAATAATTTGACGGTGGTAGAAAAGAAGGAAAAAATAAAGCCAGGGTCGTACGCTTTTCCCCATTTTGGCGTCTCTCTCCTTCCAATGTCCTATCATCACCATTAGTTAGGGGAATGTAAAAGGACAGTTAGGAACTACACTAGCAATCATGGTGCTACAATCACCCTATAAATACTCCCATCTTTTGTACACACCTCTACATTCCACTCCATTTCACTCATACCAAACCACTTCCTTCACACAGTTACCCAGTAAGTTCCCATGCCCTTTCTACTTGAATGACTTTTTCCTTTTCTTTTACCTCGATTAAATTTTAGAGGTTAAATTGTTTAGAAAATGATTGACTTTGGTCTAAAAAAGTATTTGTCTAGTGGTTTTTAAAACAATTGTAGAAAATGGATTTGAATGGTACAGTTGAAAATGGTTTTTAAAATTAGGCACAGATCAAATCGCACATACAGTCAATTATATATTTGTTCAAATAATGAAGTTAAATCATTAGATTAACAGTAGTATTGAAAATTTCCCTACACTTAGTACATAAATTCGAATATGAATTGTCTTAGTTCCAACAGAACAAAAATTGTAATAAACTCAATTGGCTTGTATTATGATGACCATGAAGACAATTGGCCCCTAACTTTAATGACCTCAAAGAACACAGTGTCCCTAATGCGTAGGCTGTTTCTAGAAAGGAACTCGCCAAAACCCTTTCGGGATAGAGCCTTGATCTTTCCACCCCGAGTAGTTCATGCGCCACTCTCTCCGGTAGCACCTTAGCAACAAGGGTCTTATCATTTGGCAGGAGTGGTACAATGTCCCTATAGATGTACTAAGTCACAAAAAAATATTGATTAGAAATATATATATATATATATATGAGCAATTAAGAACAAAAAATATTAATTTAAAATGCCTTATAAAGTGTGAAGATGTATTAGCAAATATATATGTAAAATGGTAAAGGACCTATAAAATGAGTGACTTGAGGATCTTTCATCAGCCATTAGTCCTGAATAAAAAATAAAATTTTTTAGGGAAATTTAGCCTTGGAAATGCATGATGTGACATCGGCTATGCATCGCAGGTACATGTCGGTCCAAAACAGTGGCTTGGTCGACATGTACGTGCGATGCCGTTCCATAGTTAACCAAACTGAACACTTGCCTTTATGCGATATCGGTAACAAATTGGTATTATCGATGGTCAAACCAACATAGGTACGATATATCATACAGAAGAAAATACATGAAATAAGAATGTACGACGTCACACACGATTCATATTGGCCGACATGTTAGCGACGTCACACGTATCAGAGGCAGTTACGAGAAAAAGCACATAAACCCAGAAAAATATGATGCTTTAAAAATAGAAAATTACACCAAAAGTCCAAAAACATACCGAAACATAGTACCCAAGTTCACATTTAAGGAAACTTCACACTCTAGCAATTCTGGGTAAGAACTAGTAAACCAAAAAAAACACAACACATTCACAGACCATAGATTGAACAATGTAAAGTAACAATAACAAAAGTGTAGTTGGTAGAAGAGTAGAAAAACCATACCTTTGACAAGAGAGAAGAGAAGAGGGGCGGGAGACTGTTAGAATTTGTGAGAAACTTGGGAACAGAAGCTTGAACTCATTGTGCGAGATCCCATATTTATAGCCATTTTGGAACGACGTTGCTTTGGACACTTGTGATGTTGGCCTCACATGGTACAACATTGCACCTATATCGGTTTAGGCAACAATTAACAGACACATGACCGACGTCGCACATTTATGTGGGCCTAACAATTTCAGCCCAGTAGCATAATAAATGAGCCTGACAAGTACTAAAACAAATAATAGTCACTTTGACACTAGTAAATAATACTTTACTGCAGCAACAATTATTTTTGACGAGAGTGAGATGTCCTTGGCAAGCGGGCGGTCGTCGCGCCCCCTATGCAAAAGATAATTTATAAGCCCTTTTTGCTTACTTTCTACAACTAGGTAGATAGCGGCAAATCGTCCAAGGAGAAGAGGGATCTTCCTAAGCGTCTAAGCACACAATGGTTGATATTAGGCTAGGAGTAGATATATATACACACACATAAAAGCATGTAAATTGGGGGGGTTGGTTGGTTGGTTTTCCTAAGTTACGAAAGTAAAAAGACAAGATAACTAGCAAGGTCAAGTGACTATGCTAATCATCAACGAAAACTAAGAAAAGGGGTTTTAAAACTACAAAGATAAAACCTTGGGGGCAATGGATATCCACTTCCGAATCTAATGTAGGTCATTGAATCATTCACTCATTCTATCATATAGCATTACATGACTCAACATCAACATACCCATCTAGCAAGAATCACAACACATAAATCACAAGAAGTTCTAAGTTCATGCTCATAGATTTTCATGCAAAGGAGCTACAAAATTCGTCACGTTCCTAACACCTAACCAATTCAATCATACAAGCACTCCCTATGCTCAAACAACTCATGGCCCAAGTGAAGTGAAGCACACCATCAAGAATACACAAATGCTAAATAACAAATGCTTCAAGGATGAGTTAAAATCATCTATTCAATACTTCAACTAATTGTTGTGGAGACTAAACTCCTATCCTTCTTAGTTCATAGTTTGCAAGAATGAGTTCGACATCTCTCGTCAAACCTCACCAATGACTCCCGTTGTCGCGACCACGACTCAAGGTATCATTGGTGGCATTTAATCACGAAGAACCAACAAGCTTGGCAATGCTTATGACCACTACACCGTGACTAAGCATTTAACCAATTCATGCAATTACACGAGATTGGATGAACGTGCAACGCACATTCATCCAAGAGCATATAACTCTCTCGTTTGCTACACAAACGAACATGACGAAGAGTTCGACATCAATCACATTCGTCTAGCACATTATAAATCCATCAACACAATCAAAAACCCTAAATCATACTCATACATTCCTAACAAGAAAAGGGGGGAAATTAACCCAAATCCCCCAAACCCTAGCTAGCAATTCATACAAGTATTTCATTCAAGCTTTCAACAACATCAATGGCATCAACAATTAACATTCAAGCACAATAAAAGCACAATAGCAAAAACACTAAATAGATAGATATAAATGCTCCTTACTACATAGAAATGGAAGCTTCAATCCTTGCTCCCAAGTACAAAAACTACTCTAGAACAACAAAAAACATAGAAACTAAGAAAACAAGAAGAGAAAGGCTAGGGTTTTGGCCCAAAACAGGGGCCAAAAGCTGTGAAGAAGAAGGGGTGAAGAGGTATTTATAGTGGAAGAAAAAGGGGAGAAAAAACGCTGCTGCAGAGCTGGATTCGCGCTGTCGTCGCGAGTCGCGACCAGTTCCATCGCGAGTCGCGACCAGCAGTGAAATCCAGCCCTGTTTTGTTTTGCTTCCTCCGGGTGAACCTTTGATCCGTTTCGGGAGTTCTTGTAGTCGATTTTATAGTGCTCGAGAATAGGAATCCAATGGTGCCACTCTTGAGGGCTGATTCTTCTCGGAAAATTCTGAGAACCCTGGATCATCATTCATCCGTTGCTTTGCTCTCCTTTCTTCATCTCTTCACTTCTTCAAATCTTCACAAAGCTCAAATGTAAAGGTCTTCAAATCTTCAAATCTTCAAAGATAAATCTTCAAATCTTCAAAGATAAATCTTCAAAGTCTTCAAACAAATTACCTTGTCACACAAAATCATCTAAAAAGTGATAAAAACGTCAAAGCCGCCTTTATCCCTCCTTAGATGATTTCAAGGCAAAATGCCACATGTAGAGCACAAAATTGCACAAAACCTAATCCTAAAAAGCCTAAAATAACCATCTAAAATGGACACATCAAACCTCCCCACACTTAAACCTTACTCGCCCTCGAGTAAGAAAAGATCCAAGCACACGGAGGAATTCATATGGCCATATCCTAAACTAATCCTCCAAACAAAGCCTCACAAAAACTCTCAATATCATAAATCCCAAAATAAAAGCTCACATGAGAATTTTTCACACACACATCCCCAATCTTAAATCTAACCAAACCTACCACTTATTAATTCACTACCCATAAAAATATTTCAAAGCCCAGAATTGATATTCCCAAAGTCCAATGACACAAGATGAAGTTAAAACCATTTAAGAGGTTTAAGCACATACTTCACCTAATGCCAATATATCCACCAAAATCCAATGACATAAAATGAAGCTAAAGCCATATAAGAGGTTCAAACACATGCTTCACTAAATGCCAATATATCAACCAAAAATGAAGTAGAAAGAGATAAGGAATTTCATAACCACACTTCGTTTCCTAACCCACTAAGCTACCCAATCCCAAGAGGTCTATAGATGTTGAGCTACCCGATCCATCCATGCGACAACCGCAACCTTATGACTCCAACGCCGGCAAATGAGTGAAATCTTAGAATTTTTCTTTTTCTCTCATTTTGCCTAGGAGCTCTTTCGAGTTTTCATCCTAGCCACACATCATGTTTCTTTAGCTCACATCTCACCTTTTTCCGCACATTTTAGCCTCTCATTTTTGCCTAGGCCGCCCTTTCGGGTTTTCGACCTATCCGGGCCCCCAATGTTGCCTAAGTTGCCCTCTCGGGTTTTCAACTTAGCGGGTTTTCTTTTTCCTTTTTTTTTCTATTTTTTATTCTATATATTTTTTTTCTTTTCTCATGTTTTTCCAATGAAAAGTAGCAAAAAGCATTCCAAAACTATCTAGCATGCATGTGAATCCTCTAACCCCTCCCCACACTTAAAACATTATATTGCCCTCAATGTAAACATATAAGGCAAGAACAATAACAATCAAGGTGAGGGGGTAGAGTGAAACCCGTTTCTCCGCAAAGTCGCCGGTGATGTGGCACAATCCAATGTAATTGTATGGTCCCGAAATCGGTTTCGGAACCGGAAGGGGGAGCAAAGATGCCGTAGAAGAACTCACCCCTCGAGAAAAGCATTGTCTCCGTGGCGCCGTTTGATCAAGACTAACACCACAAAGAACAACATTAAACTCACAAGTACATAAAGATTTGTAATACTAGGCTTAGCATCAATAGTTAATAACCATAGTATTTTCAAAGAACAACCAATCCACTCTCAACCACCACTATAAGATTATTCATTAAAAATATCCAACATATATTGACATGTATACAAGCATCATTATAAGATATGCACTTACGGTCACAATGATGTAGTCGGCATACTACAATCAACAAATGTACTATAAAGATGCAAGAATGTTCATATGCCAATATATGTAGGATGGTGGAGGAATGAGAGGTATGTGATGGTTCTTGGGAGTGTTGGGTGGAGAAGAAGGAAGAATCATGCAATGTTTAAGATCAAATGAAAACTTTGAATTTTCATCGCGACTCGCGACTGTAGTGGTCGCGACTCGCGATGGACTCCATCGCGACTCGCGATGGGTTCATCGCGACTCGCGAAAAGAAGAGGCCGGGAGCATAATTTTTGGAAAAATTTTCTGATCACGTCGCGACTCGCGACCTCTTCGTCGCGACTCGCGATGGCCCATCGCGAGTCTGTCGCTACTCGCGGAAAGTTGGTTCCGAGAGCCCAAAAATTCTGAGCTCGTCGCGACTCGCGATGAAGCTCATCGCGACTCGCGACTAGCATCGCGAGGTCATCGCGACTCGCGGAAAGTTGGTGCTGGGAGTGGATTTTTCTCCCCTGTTCGTCGCGACTCGCGACGAAACTCATCGCGACTCGCGACGGCAGGGTATCCCAGGCTTAAAATTTTTTCATTTTCTTACCAACTGTCCAAGCTTTCTTCCCTCGTTCATTGATCTCGTTCCTTCATCTCCTTCATTGCAATGCACTTCATGTTGCTACAAAATCACAGAAAAACATGCCATAAAAAGAACAAAACAAAACGACAACAAAAACAAACTAAGAAACAAAAACTAAAAGAAATGGTGAATTTATTTAACGTCGTCGGCACGACGAAGCTCCGTATTTTTAAGGTCATCGGCACGACCCTAATGTTATCCGTATGGTGAAGGCTTGAACCCCTTCACCATGAGCTTCCAAAAGTCGAGAGGTGGGGGTACAAAACTTTCAAGAGGAAAGTTTTGTGGAGGTGGAGATGGTTCAAAGGGAATTGAGTGGTTAGGGAGCTTGGGATAATCTTTCGGCTCCTCTCTCGTTTCCCTCAAAACTTCCAAAAATGGTGGAGTTGGTTCACTAGGTGGGAGAAGGGGTGACGATGCTAATGGATGTAGCACTATCACCTCTTCCTCCATTTCTCTATCCTCTACAACCAACTCCTCATCCCTTTCAAACTCAAAATCATTTTTATTGGTGACCTCACTCACCGAGTCATCGAGTTCAAGTTGGGATGGTGTATTTTCGGAATCACGAGCTTCCATGCGGGACAATACCTCTAATATGTTCCTCGCATGCCCCTCAATGGCCTCAACACTAGAGGAGAGCTGGGTATCCGGCTCCTCACTAGTAAAGGAGTTCAAGTTTGCTATGGTATTTAAGACATCCTCACGTGTCAAACTTGAACTTCCTTGTTGGGCTTGGTTTTGGGGTATGGTATAGGGTGGTGATGGCCAACTAGGTTGCTCGTAATGTTGGTTTTCCGGCTCATTCTCATACCACCAATCCAGACTACCACTCCATTCCGGATTGTTAGAGTTGTGGTATGGAAAACACTCTTGAACATTTTGCCCTTGAAAACCAACATGTCCAACCTCTTGATAGCACTCTTCATAGTACCCATGGTTTTGAAAACCAAGGGTTCTTTCTCGGTCATCGTGCTTTTCCCACAACAAAGGGCAAGATTTGGTAGGATGGTCGAAACGACACATCCTACAAAACCTTGCTTGTTGAGCCTCTCTTCTCATCATGAGTTCCCTCAAGGTGAGACGCTCCATTAATTTTTTTTTTCAAAAGTTCAAAATCATAGTGCAAGGATTCTCGATAAAATAAATTACCAAGAACTCAAGCAATACCTACTCCGAACAAAAACAACCGCCAAGTAGTGGAAAATAAAAACAACTAGCCAATACACAACCAAATACACCTAAATACTTAAAAATAAATGCCTCTTCCCGAGCAACGGCGCCATTTTGGCAAGCGGGCGGTCGTCGCGCCCCCTATGCAAAAGATAATTTATAAGCCCTTTTTGCTTACTTTCTACAACTAGGTAGATAGCGGCAAATCGGGGTCGTCCAAGGAGAAGAGGGATCTTCCTAAGCGTCTAAGCACACAATGGTTGATATTAGGCTAGGAGTAGATATATATACACACACATAAAAGCATGTAAATGGGGGGGTTGGTTGGTTGGTTTTCCTAAGTTACGAAAGTAAAAAGACAAGATAACTAGCAAGGTCAAGTGACTATGCTAATCATCAACGAAAACTAAGAAAAGGGGTTTTAAAACTACAAAGATAAAACCTTGGGGGCAATGGATATCCACTTCCGAATCTAATGTAGGTCATTGAATCATTCACTCATTCTATCATATAGCATTACATGACTCAACATCAACATACCCATCTAGCAAGAATCACAACACATAAATCACAAGAAGTTCTAAGTTCATGCTCATAGATTTTCATGCAAAGGAGCTACGAAATTCGTCACGTTCCTAACACCTAACCAATTCAATCATACAAGCACTCCCTATGCTCAAACAACTCATGGCCCAAGTGAAGTGAAGCACACCATCAAGAATACACAAATGCTAAATAACAAATGCTTCAAGGAAGAGTTAAAATCATCTATTCAATACTTCAACTACTTGTTGTGGAGACTAAACTCCTATCCTTCTTAGTTCGTAGTTTGCAAGAGTGAGTTCGACATCTCTCGTCAAACCTCACCAATGACTCCCGTTGTCGCGACCACGACTCAAGGTATCATTGGTGGCATTTAATCACGAAGAACCAACAAGCTTGGCAATGCTTATGACCACTACACCGTGACTAAGCATTTAACCAATTCATGCAATTACACGAGATTGGATGAACGTGCAACGCACATTCATCCAAGAGCATATAACTCTCTCGTTTGCTACACAAACGAACATGATGAAGAGTTCGACATCAATCACATTCGTCTAGCACATTATCAATCCATCAACACAATCAAAAACCCTAAATCATACTCATACATTCCTAACAAGAAAAGGGGGGAAATTAACCCAAATCCCCCAAACCCTAGCTAGCAAGAATCCACTAGATTTTTGCAGAAAGATAAAGAGTGCCTCAACCTTATCCTTAAATTAGATATGACAAAAGCTTTTGATAGGGTTTCTTGGACTGCTCTTAATTCTCTATTGCTTAAATTGGGATTCCATGGCTCCCTGGTTAGAATAATAATGTCTAACATTGCATCTGCATGGTTCTCAGTCATAATAAATGGGGTAGCTTATGGTTTTTTCAAGCCATCAAGAGGACTCAAACAGGGGGATCCCCTGTCACCTTTCTTGTTTAACATTATGACTGAACTCATGTCAAGGAAGCTCCACACTTTATTTGAGGCTGGTGCATTAGCTAGGTTTCATCTACCACAGCACACTACCCCACTCACACACCTGATTTATGCGGATGACACATGTATCTTCCTTAAAGCAACTGAAAAGACTCTTAAAAATTTTGCTGCATTCATCACTTCTTTTGAAAAGGCAACTAGCCAGAAGGTTAATATGCAAAAATCCAGTTTTTACACCGGGGATAAATGCAGTAGAGCACAAAAAGGAAAAATTAGGAGCATTGTGGGAATGCAGGAGGGTAGTTTCCCCTTTAAGTATTTAGGCTGCACTATATACAAGGGTAGAAAGCTAAATGCACATTTTCATGGCATTTTAGAAGCCATAAGTGCTAGAATTAATACATGGAACTCAAAATGGATATCAAGAGGAGGTAGGATAATACTAATCAAGTATGTTCTTTCCTCTATACCTCAACATGTATTTGCAGTGTTGCAGCCAACAAGCTTCATTCTCAGGAAAATTGAAATGCTATGCTCAGACTTTTTATGGGGTGAAACAGAAGGAAAAAAAGCATAAGCATTGGAGATCCTGGGAAAGAATGGCTTATCCAGAACAAGAAAATGGGATTGGTTTTAAAAATCTAGACTCTATTATCGATGCATATTCCCTCAAGCTTTGGTGGAAAATGCAGCAAGGAATAGCACCTTGGACCAAGTTTCTTTGGTCCCTTCCAAACCATAGGAGAACCTCGGATGCATGGAAGAGAGTGAAGTCAGTCTCTGACTTTGCAGAAAACCACACAAGAATCATCTTAGGTAGGGGTACCTGCAGCTTTTGGTGCTCTAACTGGCTAGGATATGGAATGATGATAGACAAGATAGGTAGTATTGAACCCTTGAACCCTGATCTGATAGTTAGAGACTTCTGCTCAAACAAGGCTCCAATATTATCTTTTTTGGCACCATACATCTCTTCTGACATTTTACAGGAACTGCAAAAGGAACACACCTTCACAGAGGATATGGACTTAATGGTATGGACCCCAAGTCCACAAGGTAAGTTTTCGGTTAAAAGTGCTTACAAAAGCCTCAGACATAGTCATAGAGAGTCTACGCCTTTGAAGAAGGTACAGTCTCTAAACTTACCAGTTAAGATCTCATTTCTTGCTTGGAGAATTCTAAACAATCTGATGCCCATGGATGATATGCTTACTGATTTTGGGATTGTTAATGTATCAAAATGCCCTTTTTGTGAGCATGAGGACACTCTGCAGCATTTTTTTAATTCATGTCCCTATGCCTCTTTCATATGGAAACAATTGCATGCTATCTTAGAAATACCACAGATCCATTTTGTAAATCTATGGGATAGATTAACAACATACTGGAATATTACACATCTGTCAAAATCGCATGTGTTTCTGTGCTGCTCCTTGCCTTGTTTAATTTTATGGGAACTGTGGAAAGTGAGGGGTCAGGCTCTATACCAGGATGTTAAGAAAACACCTCTACAAACTTGGAAACAAGTAAAGGCCAACTGTAGGCTCATCTCCATAGCTGGGCCAATTGTCTCTGGCCATCCCTCTGACTGCATATGGGTTCAAAGAGGATTAATTTCCCTCCTGAATCCACCCCCACCAACAAAACTGATCCCCATTAAATGGGAGCCCCCAGATAGAGGATTTAAATTGAATGTAGATACTTCTTTTAATCAAAACTCCTCATTAGTTGGGGGTCTCATAAGAGATTCTGGGGGAAGATTCAGGTTTGGTTTTTATGAACTAACACAGGGTGTTTCCCCATTGCAGGTTGAGCTTCTTGCAGGCCTGAAAGGCATTCGATTGGCACTAGAAAATGGATTCAATCAGATCTCATTGGAGATGGATAGTCAGAGCGCAGTGAGCATTATCAATGGCAAACTTGAGCCTCCATGGAATTGTCTTCAACTGGCCAGACAATTGGCGGACCTTATGAGGCAAAACAATATTCAAGCTCTTCACATCTACAGAGAAATCAATGGCCCTGCAGACTTCTTAGCAAAGTTGGGACAAAAGAGGCTGGTCTCACAGCATTTCACTGATTTCAGATGCATCCCACAACTGAAGGAAAAGCTTTTGGAGGACAAACTACACTTTTGGAGAAGAATCAGAGTACAAAATAGGACTAGCTAGGCTGGAGTGTAATTCGACACTAGGGTGGTGGAGTTTTACACAAATAGAAGGGCTACTCCTGTTTTTCTGATTAGCATATATGTCTGGATGACCATACTACTCATTCTTTTGTACAGGCTTTATGTATATGGCATAAGCCTATGACTGTAGGA
This sequence comes from Rubia yunnanensis, assembly GCA_037428765.1. Lineage (NCBI taxonomy): Eukaryota > Viridiplantae > Streptophyta > Magnoliopsida > Gentianales > Rubiaceae > Rubia > Rubia yunnanensis. The sequence continues at coordinate 53,206,108 of CM075062.1, forward strand.
ACTGTGACAATTAGTGTCCAATTCTCTCATGTATCTATCTTTTGGACTATCTCTATGGGTATTTAATCCCAACTTGAAGGCTTGGGGAGCCATAATAAAATCCCCTCCTAATTAAAAAAAACAAAAAATGGAATTGAACTAAATTTCATCTAGGTCAAAGTATGGATGAAATGTGGAACAATATTACATAATGAAGTCCATGCATGGTCCTTATCAGAATCGGTACAGATGTGCATTTGTCAATGAAAATATTACAAATTAAATTAGATTACAAGTAATCTAAGAAAAGGAATTTACGTATCAATCTAAACAAAAAAAGCTCACATCAATTGGGGAATGACTACTCGAACCTTCATAGTTAGCCATGATTCGTAAAATTCGTATTGTCATGGATGATATATAATGATAGATAGAGATCGGTTCGATAGAAATCGATTCAATTATTCTTTTAAGTCAGCCAAGCAATAGATATACATGTTGGTCCCAAATAATTGCATGGCCAACGTGTACGAGCGACGTTGCTCACCTATCGGTAGAACCGATTGGTTAACCAAGATGGGTGCAATGCCTCACACATGAAAAACAATACAAATATGAATGAGAGACATCACATGATGATCACACCAAACAAAGTAGGATTGAACGGCCAGGGATTCTGCATTCAAACCTAGCAGATATATTAGCAACAAAAGAAAACTAGAGAAATTAAATGCCCTACACTAAAAATAATGGGCCACAAAATTGGGGGAGAACATAGAAACAAAATATGTACACTCTAGAAACCTAATCCATAGTAACTTCAAAACAAAAAAACATAGAGCATATTCACACACCATATAAATAACAATTTTAAGGAAAAATACAAAAATAAAAGTAATGTAATGAATATAGTAGTTAAATCTACTTCTTGGGAGCCATTGATTGAAACTTTCAAACTTATGTAGTGAGATTATCTATTTGCTCATTTATTAACGTTTATTGGAGAGCATTTATTATGTCATTAATATTGTGTTTTTCCTCATTTATACCATGGGTTGTTTTATTATATGAAATGTTTGTATCAAGTGTTAGGTTGTTAGAAAAGTTGCAAGTTTCTTAACTCATCTGACATAAAATCCCAGAGCATGGATTTAGAACTTCTTGTGTATAATGTGTGGTGTTTAATGCTAGATAAGTATACTAATGTGGATTGTTCGCATATTTATCCTATAGATGCAAAGAAATGTTGAGCCTTGAATGTGGTTTGTTCTAGGGTTAGCCTATTAAATGCTTTGTTTAAATAACTATGTCTTTGGTAGGAGGCTTGTTGTTATCAAACATATGGTCCTTCATGTGAAATGTCGTTGTTGAAATACCTCTATGTCGTTGTTTGCCTAGGGTGATTATCAATGAGGTTTGCAAATGGTCGTTGTTTATCTTTGAAAATTATTAATAAGAAGGAATGAATGTTAATCTTTGAATGAGAAGTGACAACATTCCCTATAGACAATCAATGTAATTGAATGAGTGAATGAATCTATAATCTATAAGAAGTTTGGATGTGGAAGTCAATCACCCCCAAGGCTCCGCTAATTGTTGATTTAATCATCTTTTTAGTTGTTTTTGCATGATTAGCATTGTTCACTTGATTTTCTGATTGTTATATTTAATTTTGGTAACTTATGAAAAACCAACCAAAAATCCCCTCATTTACATGCTTTTTATGTATCTATATATGCATGTGCCTAGTATGCTTTCCACTCTAGATGTTTAAACACTTGAAAAGATACCTCTTCTCGTGGATGATCACAACTTTCCATTATCTATTTAGTTGTAGATATGAATCATTAGGGCTTAAAAATATAACTTTGAGAGCTACGATGACGACCTCCCACACATCCACCTCGAAAAAGGATGGCTCTAGGGTTCTATCTAGATTGTAACCCTGCTAATTTAGTCCTCCCCATGTAACCTTTGACGCTTAAATATAAGAATGCTTCTAGAATCTCTATGACTTTTTCATTAATTTTGTCTTTTTTCTTTTCTCGTAGTTTAACTCATTGAAAAGAGTGTTAGAAGGTCCTTATGAAGAGATTTGGAGTGCTCAAAAAGATTTGAGTGAGACACATAAAAAACTTTTGAAGGCAACACGTGACTTATCCATCTGTAACCAAGAGAAGGATTCTCTATAGGACAAACTTAGTCAGCTCGAAGCTAAGATGAAGTTGTGGCAGTCTAAAGACCATCCGACTTTTAAAATGTTTGTAAGGGGTTTCATGACCAAAGAATTCAGTAGGACATATCCTTCGGAGGTGGTCGAGGATTGTGATCCCGGTGATAAAAGCTTTTTTTTTAATTTAACCATCCTAAGATGGAGGGATTTATATTGGCTCCCCTAACCAAGATATAAAGCCAGAAATGGCGCTTAAAGTCTGTTCACGGTACATATTACAAGAAGGATCCCACGAAGCTGATTGGAAAAACTAACAAAAGATCTTGAATCAAAGCATTGATTCAAAAAGGGGTGCTTCCATCGTTTCTAGGCTAGAAGAGAAGCTATGATTCATCTATATTGTGTCATTTGTCTGCTTGTCATGCTGCGAACCGGTCAGTTAATCGAGAACTCGAGACGCATATTAGTCAACAGTATGCCAAGCACGAGTAATCAATTAATAGTCAATCCTCAAACTGCAGTATACTAAGACTTGAAGAATGAGACTTCGAACTTCTTTTTTCAATCTGAACCCATGTGTGGTAGCTGGTCCATCTCTGCATGCATTCCTGATACCTGAAAGTAAAAGAAAACACCCAGCAGAAACCGCAGTGTAGCAGCTAGAAAGGAGAGAGTAAAAATTCCTGATCTCCAATTCATTATCATATTGGTGTCATATAAATGATCCTACTCGAATAGCAGGAAAACCAATAGAATCTAGCAATATCAATCCCTTAAAGAAATTTGGAGTTGATCTAATGTCAATATCACCTTCCAGATTATTATTCCTTGCAAATTTTGCCAAAAAATCTGCTGCCATATTAGCTTGTCTCGGAATGTGATGGATTAAATGAGTGGAATGAAGATCATGAATTGCATTACATATTGAGTAAACTCTCCAAGGGCTTCTGTTGGGATTTAGAATACTATTCACCGCAATTAAGCAATCTGATTCTATGCTACATACTCCTAAGGCTAATTCTGAAATGATTTCATATCCCATTTTGATGGCCAGCAATTCAGCAAGCAGGGGTGATGTACATTCCATTTTTCCTACTCTCAGTTTAGCTACCTCCCCCTCCAGTCCCTTATAACTACTGCAGCAAAGGCAAGACCACTACTACTCCATGTGGCATCTGTGTTAATTTTAAAGCCAGTAGTAGGTTTTTCCCAAAGTGCCACAGTAATTTCAGATCTCAGTTTTTGGAAAATTGTTGGAATGATGTTTGCCTGAACCAAATGTTGATGCCTGTCCCTATTCCCTCTCAGTTTGTGGCCAGTGAAAATTGTGTAGATAGTTTGCTTAATTTCATGAATACAATTTTCAACTGTTAAAGGCCTATTTTCATAAATGTTTTTGTTCCTGCCAATCCAAAGAGTCCATATTGTAGTTACAATAGCAGCATTTATCAGTTTGGAGTAGATTTTTGAATCAGCCTTGTAAGTTAAATAGTACTCTACTCTACTCTTCAGATTTGAAAAACTTATTTGTGGCAGCTTTAGTAGAGAATGAATACTATTCCAAACAGAGAGGGAACCAGAGCATGAGTTAAAGTTGTGATCTAAATTATCCATATTGCACAAACAGAAAGGGAATCTAGAAGCTAAAGAAAAACCCATCCTACTGAGAACATTATCAAATGGGAGGATGCAGTTTAATGCTCTCCAAGTGAGTATAGACATTTTACCAGGAATGTACGTAGACCAGACCTTATGAAAATGTGTGATTACAGGATTCCTTTTTCTGAGGATGGAGTATGCGGATCTGATAGTGAATTTTCCATCTGCAGTTTGTGTCCATATGAGCTGATCCTCATGAGGATGCTCCAGCTTTACCTCCTGCAATGTTAGTAAAATATTGGTAGCCAAATAAGGCTCCAGCCTTGGTAAGAGATCAGATTTGTTATTAATGAAAGCACTAAGAGTAATATCTTCAAAAGGGATGTCCCTATCCTGAGGCCAGATATAATAGAGTGCTCCGTTTCCCATCCAGTTTGAATTCCAAAAAGAACAATCACCTTTACCATAGATGATTCTACTTAAACTATTTGCCATAGGAGTTACATAACTTATTCTACTCCAGAGTTGTGATTTTTTGTAAGTAGCTGGTAGTGCCCATAAAAGTGAGGACCATTGAGTCTCATTTCTCTGTAGCTTCCACCATAACTTACAGGAGAAAGCTCCATCTATAGCTTTCAAATCTCTTAAACCTAAACCATTTTCAGTGACAGGGTAACTCATTCGTTTCCATGATCTCCAACTTTTCCTGCTTTCCTGATCTGGTTTTCCCCATATTAGGTTTGATGCCATCTTTTCCATTATTTTAAGAACTATCCTAGGGGGATTAAGGACTGCAAATATATGTGTTGGAATGGAGAGGAAGAAATGGTTGATCAGGATGATTTTACCAGCTAAACTTAACCATTTGTTCTTCCAGTTGGTAATCATTTTTTCCATTCTCTCAATGACTGGCAAATAGTGTACATTTAGGTTCCTACCAGAGAATATGGGGACTCCCAAGTATTTAAAAGGTAAAGAGCCTTTCTGCATTTCTAAAATCCTTTTAATTACTTGAACTTGCTGCTGAGTAGTTTTATGTGAAACAAAAAATTCAGACTTAGCAAAATGAACCTTCTGACCAGAAGTGATCTCATAAGCATTTAGAAAATGTTTGAAGTGTCTTAAGTTCCCTGGCTTAGTATTTAAGAAAACAGCCGTGTCATCTGCATACATAAGGTGAGTAAGTGGGGAACAAGTCCTGGGAAGATCAAAGTGCTGTAAGTAACCAATTGAGAATAATTTCTTTAAACCCCTTGAAAAAGCCTCAGATACAATATTATACAAGAAGGGTGATAGGGGGTCTCCTTGTTTAATTCCCCTAGAAGAGGAGAAAAAACCAGATATTACTCCGTTTATTAGAACTGAGAAATTTGCAGAGGCAATATTAATCATGATAAGTCTAACAAATTTGCCATGGAATCCAAACTGGAGTAAAATGGAGTTTAGAAAGGCCCAAGATACTCTGTCAAAAGCTTTTTGCATATCCAATTTGATAATCAAATTTGATATCTTGGACTTTCTAGAGAGTAATCTTGTCATTTCATGCATGAGAATCACATTATCCGAAATTTCCCTTCCCTTAAAAAAAGCACTTTGCTCCGAGGAAATAAGTAGATGCATTAAAGGTTTAATCCTCATCATTAACAGTTTAGAGAAAACTTTATTTACAAAGTTGGATAGACTTATAGGCCTAAAATCTGCAAATGTGTTCGGAATTGCTTTTTTGGGGATTAAGGTGAGCCAAGTACTAGAGATTGCCTTAGGAATGTCACCTGTATTCAGAAAATCCTTTGCTGCATCCAAAAGATCATGCTTAATCTCTTCCCAGAAAGTAAAGTAAAAATCTCCAGAGAATCCATCTGATCCTGGAGAGCTACTTCTATTTAGATAAAAAACTGCAGCTTTCAGTTCATTTAAATCAATGGGGGTAAGCAGAATTTCATTCTGTTCATCAGTTATTATCCCTCTTCTTTAATCAAAGTTGGATCAGATATCCATTTACCCTCATTTTCTTTAATTCTAGTTATTCTGGCTCTAATTCTCTTTTCCTTAATAGTGTGGTGGAAGAATTTTGTGTTTGCATCCCCTTGCTTAAACCAATTGACCCTAGCTTTTTGCTGCAAATAAATATTGTGCTCCTTTTGAGATCTGAGTAGCAAAGCTTTAGATTTTAATAACTCCTGTAAAACCACTTCATCCTGAGATTGCTGATATTGTATTTCTAATTCATTAACTCTTATCTCAGATTGTTCTAGATTGTTGTTTACATCTCCGAATACATTTTTGTTCCATTCTTTAATTACTATCTTTAGCCTCTTTAACTTGTAAACAAATTTTTTCATTCCTAACAGGGAGGATGGTAAGTTCCAGTTAGATACAACCACAGCATGAAATTCTTCTCTATTAGCCCACATTTGTTGGTATCTAAATGGCCTGGGAGCTATTTCTACAGCTGATTGAATTGATAAGAGAAGAGGGGAGTGATCAGATGTCGTTCTGTTTAAAACCTGTATGGAGTTGTTAGGAAAAAGCTCTAACCATTCTAAGTTACCTATTCCCCTATCTAGCCTTTGAAAAAGGAGATCCTTCCCTTTATCTTTATGTCTGTTATTACACCATGTGAAGGAATTACCAACAGTAGGTATTTCATGTAAATCCATCAGAGCTAGGAAATCATTAAATTGCTTCATGCTTTTCCTTGGAGTGGATTTTCTACCCTTATATTCATTAACAGATGTAACAGTATTAAAATCACCAATGTAGATTGAAGGATCTAATGTTGTAGTCTGTAATTCTAGCCACAGTTTCTCTCTCAGTTGTCGATGTACACTTGCATAAATGAAATTCACATTCCAGACAGTAGAAGAGACATTATCTGTTACTCTAGCTTGTATAAACTGGTCAGATTCCCTCAATATTGTCAAAACGAAGTTCTGATTCCATAATAGCCAGATCTTAGCAGTTTGAGCATGGAAAGCATTTTTAAATCCGAGTTCATGTTTCAGTTGATCTAAAAATTGGTTATCATGCCATGGTTCAATTAGACATAAAATGTCAATCTTGTGTAACCTGTTTAAAGATTTTAATCTATCTCGTGAAGTGCCATAACCCCTAACATTCCAAACCAGAATTTTTCCTACTTTGGTGTACTGTATCATTTAGAACTAGGGGGAGAAGATTTTTGGGATGATCTTTGTTTCCTTAAATTATTAAGTGAACTATTTGTGTTTTTTCCTCTTTTTATAACCACTTTCTTCATATTATCTGGGGGAGACATACTGACCTGTGTTTCAGCATTTTGCTTTGCAGCAGAAAAGTGTTCACCTGATTTGCTTAATTCATGAGTTCTTTCACTTTGCTCTTGTCTTTCAGGGATGCTCTGTACTGCCACCACAACCTGGGCATTGTCTTCAGACTTACTCTGCTCTTCAGCTGGAGATTGGCTCTCTTGAAAACTCTGGATCTGTTGTAAATTGGAAGGAGTCTCATTGTTATCCTTTTTTGCATTCCCCTGAGATACAAGGACTTCATGTGTCTCCAAAGATTCGTGGAAAATGTCCATAGCATCTTCCTCTTGTGATTCATTCTCTTTTTCCTGTAAATCAGTTAAAGTATGGAAGGCATTTGATATAGACACCATGTTCCTCTCCACTAAAACCTTATCCTGATTAGAAAGGTTCCAGATGAGCAGGCAGGCCATCTGAGTGTAGAGTCTTTTTTCTCCAAAAGAGATTTGTGATAGGTTTAGAAATATCGTCCAGTGAATAAAAAGGCTTATTTCTTTTCTTTTGTGGCTCCATATTTTCTCTCCTATAGTTGTTTCTACCCAGATTATTATCAGTTTCCTGAATTTGTATCTGAAATTCCTCATCCTTCTGGGAGACTGATAAATGGGATGAACCTTCCTGTCCCAAAAGTTCATTTGAAACTTTACCTAGTATGTTCATGGCCACAGCAGGATGTTTAACATCTTTGCCTGTATCAACTTGAGCCTTTGTCTCATTTGCTTTGATTAAATTTCTGTTCATTTTCCTTAGTTCAGGATGCAAGAAATTGCAGTTTATCTGACTGTGTCCTATAATCTTACAGTGATTGTAATACAGAGGTAACTGATCATACTCGATATTATAGTCAGCAACTTTATGTCCTATTCCAACTAAAATAGAATTTGGGAGCTGTGACAGCAGATCTACCTCAGCACAAACTTTTATTGCAGAGGGCCTAGTTAATGCTTGGGTTGCTGCATCCATTTTCAGGAAATTACCTATCTGACTATTGATGCCTTTGATAGCAGAGATGTTATAGAAATGTAAAGGTAATTGATGAATAGTTACCCAAGCTAGAACTATTGAAGATTCTGCAGTAGAAGAGAATTCTGGAGTCCATTTTTGTACCTTCATTGATGCTCCGTTTACCATCCATTGGCCTTTCATCCAGCACCGCTGATAATCCTCGCTTTCCTGAAATCGTATGAGGATATGTCTATAATCAATTGAACCCAATTGGAATTTACCCTTAAAACCTATAGACTTAAACGCAGAAACTAGTTTATCCATTGATGGTTTGCCCCGGTTGAACTTTCCAACCAAAGCATTTTGATAATGAGAAGAAAGTTTTTCGCCTTCCTCCGGTGGCAAGATGTAAGCCAGTTTGCCCTTGAATTCGGTTATTGGGTGAAGATCAGGTGTATCAGGGAGGGTGGTTGAGAGTGTTGAAGGTTTGGTGTTCAGAGCTTGGAGAAAAATTTTACCCGCGGATATGTTGAGATCCGGTGATAGATTTGGCGCCGCTCCATCGACCAGTAACCGACAGCCAGTAATCGTCGATAGAGCCGTTAGGCTGAGAAGAAAGAGGAAAGTTGCTGAAAAGTGAACAGTTAGTGTAGTGTGTGTTTAGCACGTTAAATTCGCACACAGTTGCGCTCAAATGTTATCGGCCGCTCGTGACCATGATTAATTAACCTCAGTTATCGGCCCCGGTGATAAAAGCTTTGAAGAGCTAGTGCTCCAAATATATCTAAAGTTTGGATATATAAAGTCGTGTGTTGCTAATGCAACTAGGCTTACAGTAGTGGAAGGGCACCTAATATGTACCGACAAAAAATGCAAGTTAGTGGCACAAAGGGAGTTAATTGCTGAGTAGTACCTGGTGGCGCAAAGTAAAATTTCCAGCCTTGAAGAGGAATTGCTCGCATGGAAGATAGCTAGCGGAGACGCCCTCTTTTAGAGCGATACCCCAGTGAGGAACATCCCTGCCTAGGACGGTACTCTAATAAAATCTCTTTTGTCTGAGAATGAATGACTCGCAAGGGAGATCAAGGCCAGGAAGCTGCAGGCCAAAGACGTCGAGGAACACATTGCCGATTTTGAGGAAAAGATTGTTGTCCACAAAGTGAGCCTCCATGCTCACATGCTTTCTCATGGCATTCGTACTTCATAATTAATTGGAAGTGATAAGCTTCCAAAATTTCTAATCCAGGCCTCTCGATATTGGATTGAGGAAGTCAATGTTTATGAGAATGGAACCTCTCACTAGAAAAAGGCCTCTAACCTTATTCTTGATTGGTTGGAAAAATTGAGAGTAAAGGGTTTCACCCCCTCAAGATATTGTTCCACTCCTCAATCACAAAAATCCGCTATTAAGGAAACTGAGAAACATCCTGCACCCTTGAGAAAAGCTGCCAAGGGATCTTCCACAAAATGTCGCAGGAGTGTTAGATCTTCCTCGAAGGGACCGTTTAACCCCTCCACGAAGAAGCGGGGTAAGACCATTGCACCCCTAGATCCTTCTGAGTACTCCGAGAAAGAGTAGATGAAGGATATTCAAAGAGCTGCAGGCATCAAGATGGAAGAACTTGAACTCCTGGAGGCAAAGGTGAAGGGATTAGCTTCTTCCATCGAAGATTTGTTTGAGGAGGGGTTTCCCCCATCTAAATGAATGAATTTGTATAACGTGTTGTACCAAAATGTTCTTTTATTTATTAATGGCGATATCGAGGCCTGTTTTGAGTCTCACTCCTAGAACACGCAAGTAGAGTTCCTCGACGCACTTTTGTTAGTGCCAGTGGGCTTTTAAAATTTTTAACGGGATTTAAGTTGCATGTGTGCATACTTATTTGCAAATTTTAAGTTCAAAGTATTAGTGTCATGCAAAACTTTATTATGTAGAAATGCTATGATCATCTTCGATGGTTAGGAATTAAAAAATTCAAAGACACAAGCATTTTACCCAAGTTTGGTGTTTCCATCTACATTCTGCAAATTTTCTCCACCAACTCATCATTTCAAGATTACAAAAGTAGCCCATGAGTGCAGCTTAAAAGCATACAACTCAAACTCAGCATTAGCTAGAAACATTTCTTAGTGTGTCGCTTAAGAGCAAACCACTCAAACATCATCTAGAGTTCCGCTTAAGAGCAAACCACTTGATCATCATCTAGAGTTCCGCTTAAGAGCAAACCACTCAAACATCATCTAGAGTGCCGCTTAAGAGCAAACCACTCAATCATAGTCTAGAGTGCCACTTAAGAGAAATCCACTCGAACATAATCTAGAGTGTCGCTTAAGAGCAAACCACTCGATCATTATCTAGAGCACTGCTTAAGAGCAATCTACTCAAACATCGCTAGGAGTGTCACTTATGAGAAATCCACTCAAACATCAGCTGTAGCTGGAAATATTATTTAGAGTGTCACTTAAGAGAAAACACTCATCATAGCTGGTAGTACTTTCTTAGGTTGGTGATGTTTCACCTTCTTTGCACTCGAGCCCCATTAATCTCTTTGAGGACATAGCTTCCTCATAGATGCAACTTGATCACCATGTAGGGTCTTTCCCAATTAGCAGCTAACTTCCCTTTGGGCTCCTTTCTTCTTTTCTCATTTTTTTCTCATTACCGAATCCTTGGGTTGAAAAACACCTTCTTTACCCTCCTATCATAGTACCTTCTAACCCATTCTTTAACTTTAGCCTCATGTAAAGAAGCTAATTCTCTCTTTCCTTCCACCATGTCAATATCCAGACATCGGTTTTGCTGATTACTAGCCTCGTCTGCAACAACCATCATCCTTGGGCTCAGAACACCTATCTCCGCAGGGATTACTGCCTCCGAGCCATATACTAGGCCATAAAGTGTTTCACTATTAGTGGAAGACTCAACTGTCCGATATGCCCACAACACATTAGGTATTTCACATATCCAATTACCTTCTGCCCCCTCAAACTGGGCTCGTATGCCATTCACTATCATCCTGTTGGTCACGTCCGCCTATCAATTGGTTTGGGGTTGTAAACTAACATCACATTTTTTTAATCTAGTACTCCTTGCACCACTTCTTGAAGGGATCTAAGCCAATCAGCACAAACCCAATCAATTCCAAGCCAACTAGTTAAAGTCCTAACCATAATTGCATATACGAGCCATGTTATATCCAACATGCCCATATCCTCAATTGCATAAACTGACATCACATTTTTTTAATCTAGTACTCCTTGCACCACTACTTGAAGGGATCCAAGCCAATCATCACAAACCCAATCAATTCCAAGCTAACTAGTTAAAGTCCTAACCACAATTGCATATACGATCCATGTTATATCCAACATGCCCATATCCTCAAGTCCATTAAGGTCTTACATAGTTTAATATCTAATATGCTATATCCTATAGCCACAGTCATGCATAACTAGTTTGGTCATCATTAGTACATTCATAACGTTAACATTTCAAGGGTCATGGCCAAACTATCCTAAGCATAATAGCACTGCATCCAAATATCAGACATTGGGAAATATGGATTGGAGAGTGGTGTAGGGTTAATTCTAAGGTATAGTGGTGGTAAGTGGTGGTCAGAAAGTGGTGAAACAGGTGGAATGGTGGAGAAGATAAAAGGAAGAAGGTAGATGAGATGTGAGTTTTTTCTGTTGCTACCCACTTTTAAAATTTTTCTACTCGCCCGTCGCAACTCGCGACATGTTTGTCGCAACTCACAATGGGTAGGTCAACAGATGCCTCTAGTCAATGCACTCATCGTGACTAGCAACAAAACCATCACGACTCGCAATAATACATCATAACTCGTGATGTGACCATCGTAACTCCCAAAAAGTGGAGCATGAGAGCTCCATTTTTCAGCAAAAGATTTTATTTGGTCGTAACACTCACGACGAAGCTGTTGTGGCTTGCAATGGTCCGTTGTGACTCACGATGACCTGGACATCACATCTTGCAAAAAGTAGAGTCTGAGGGTTCAAAATTTCCCAAAATATTTTGAGCCAGTCGCGACTCGCAATGATGTGGTCGCTACACACGATGGGCAACTCACCCAGTACTTAAAAAAATATTTCAATTTCTTCCCTTTCCCGAGATTTTCCTTCTTAACTCCAAGCATTTCTCCCTTCATCCATCCAATGCCTTGGGTTCAAATTGCTACAAAATTATGGAAAAATAAACCTTGAAAAGCACAAAGCAAAATAGTGAAACTAAAGACAAAACTTAAAACTAAGCAACATCAACGGAATGTCACGAATGACGATCCGGATGATCAAAACTAGGTATATTTAACATCTTTGGTACGAATCACTCCCTTTCTTGGATCTTACTCACAAAATGAACCAAGACGATCGATGTCCTTTCCTCGATCTAGATCAAAACAATCAGGATTTGCATCATCCCCCAACAAAACCTTCTTCAAGTGGCTTACGGTTTCTTCATGTTCCCTTAACATCTCCAAAACTCACCCTTTTGTCCCATGGTGATCTCAAGCTTGTGAGCATTTAGGGCTTTCTCTCCTTTTCCAATGGGTGAACATTTAAGAGCTTTCGGTGGTAGTTTGCACTCTTCCACCGAAGTCTTCTCAAGAGAAGGAGGGAAAACCACCCTTATTGGCTTACCCTTGGACGCACGAAAAAGTGTTGGATGTTTCTTTTCTAAGAGTGTATTCACCATTGATTTTTCCCTTCAAGTTAGTACTAACAACATTTGAAATCAAGGCATCGCTCAAAACATCATCTATGGCATCATTTAAGGAACTACCATCTTTGGGATCAATTACATCTTGCTCTTTATCACCAATAACATGAATAACTTGGCAAGAATGATATCTACTAGGATGATCAATAGAATTATTGGTGTCAAATTATACCTTCCACCCATTAAATATCATGGTCAATGTTCCTTTATGCACGTCTATTATGGTCGTTGAAGTCTTTAGAAATAGCCTTCCTAAAAGAATAGGTTTAGATCTATTGTAACCTCCCATTTCAAGAACATAAAAGTCTGCGCGGGATGTCAAAGAATCCACTTTCACCAACACATATTTCATAATACCTTTCAGGTATGTGCTAGAGTGATTCACTAGTTGGATAGCGACCCCGGTTTTGTACAAAATGCCTAGATTTCGACTTTCATACAAGGAATATGAGATCAAATTGATTGAAGCACCCAAGTCTAACATGGACTTGTTAACTCATATTCCTCCTATCTCACAAGGGATTGTAAACATTCCTGGATCATCACGTTTAGGGGACATTTCATCATTAAACATGGCAGAGACATATTCACTCTTCACACTCTTTTTCTTACTTTTCAGTTTTTGTTTCCTATTGACGGTACACGATTCCTTAAGAAATTTAGCTTAACTAGGAACTTGATTTAGAGCAATTAAGAGTGGGATATTTACCTCGCATCTATGAAAGACTTCATAGATGTCCTTGGTGTCCTCCTTGGTCCTCCTATCCTTTATGCGTCCAGAAATGGTGTTTCTGGCGCATAGATAGGGATCTCCGCCCTTCTTCATTTCTTGTGAGGTGGGGATGAGGTTTTGGGATTTGATCCCAGTCTTGGCACAAATGTCCCAACCTTGATTTCTTCTTCTTTGCTCCCTTTGGCCAACTCCTTAGCCTTTTTCTCATTGTCTTCTTCTTTCTCAACCTTCCGCTCAACAACAACCCTTGCTTGGGGATCCTTCACTTCCCTTCCACTTCCCAATAAGATTGCACTCACATTTTGTCAAGGGTTGATCTCCGGTTGGGAGGGAAGTTTACCTTTTTCTCGGGCCTCCATCCGATTTACCACTTGAGCTATTTGGCTTCCTTGAGTTTCCAAGTTCATGATGCTCACCTTGGCATCATCTTAAATGTTTTTCCTTTTTCTGTGAACATGGTCAACCGATGAATGGCTTGCATCACCTCATCTTTTGTCAACCCTGACCTTTCTCCTTGGTCTCGGGGCTTATCTTAGAGCCTTTGAAATTGTTGTTAAGGTGGCCTATACTGTTGTCGGGGAGGCCGATACGGTTGAGGATTTTGACTTCCTTGAGGGTTGCTATACCAGAGGTTTGGGTTATCACAATTACCCAAATTGTACGGCCACTTTTAGTAGCCTTAGCCACCTTGGTACCCTTTATTCCTTTGATATCCTTGCACACCTTGGTAGTTATAGTTTCCTTGATATCCCACGGAACTCACCTTCTCAACATAGTCCTTTTGCAAATTAGGGCAAGTGTCTGTAGGATGCGCTAAGTAACAAATTTTGCACGATGCGGTGCACTTCCAGGCTTCATTATCAATGACTTCACCATAGAGGCAAGGGTTGAGACTTGCTTCTTGAGCTTTCCACTATTAGAATGTCACTTTTGGGCATTGGCTTTCTCCTTCTCAAATCGACCATTGAGCTAAAGTTTCTTGACTCCTCTACTAGCTTCTCATATAATTGCATGGCCTCAAATGAAGTCTTGTTCCCAAGGGTACCACCACAAGAATCCTCACTAATCTTTAGTCCTCATCAAGAAGACCATTGTAGAAGTAATAGACCAAATCTCCCTCCAAATAACCGTGGTAAGGGCAACTTGCGAGAAGCTTCTTGAACCTCTCCCAATAGTCGAAGAGAGATTCCTCATGCTATAGGAGGGTGTTACTTATGTCATTCTACAAGGTGGCAGATTACGAGGCTGGGAAGTATTTGGCTAGAAACTTCATCTTCATGTCAAGCCAACTCATGATACCCTTGGGTGGTAGTTAGTGGAGCCAATCCTTTACACCATATCTTAGTGTGAATGGGAATTCCTTCAACTTATAAAAATCCTCATCTACTCCATGAGTACCACCACAAAAAAATGAAACTCGGTGAGGTGCTTGTTGGCATTCTCCCCTTGCCTACCATGGACGATGGGTATCATGTTTATGAACCCGAGCTTTAGCTCGAAGTGCCCATTCTGTCTAACCAAGGGATACTCAATTCACATCAGTTGTTGATCAAGGTTGGGGGCCATAATTTCTCTTAACAATGCTTGCCCCAAAGGAATCTCCCTTCCATGGAGTGGAGGAGCTCTTCCTTGGAGAGGAGGATGTTCATTGGAATGCTCTTGTTGATGCTCCATTCAAGTAGAGGTATCCAAAAAATGGTCACTTGGAGGGGTGCTATTCACACTTTCCAAAGAAAGCTTCCTAGCCAGTCCCAAATTCAACTCTAACTTGAGGTCGTAGTGTAGGGGTTCTTGTGATGGGGATCGCGTATGAACAATACACCAAGAACTCAAAAAATACGTCTCCAAGCCAAGCGAAGATGGAAAGTCAACTAAGAAATCAAAACAAAAACAAACAAATATTTACAACTAGCAGATAATCATACATAATATGCCAAACACTTAAAAATAAACGCCTCTACCGTAGCAGTGGCCCCACCAAAATTTGGGAGGTCGTCGCCATAACTCTCGAAGTTATGTTTTTAAGCCGTAATGCTTCATATCTATAATTAAGTAGATAGTGGCAAGTCTGGGTCGTCCACTTGAAGAGGGGTCTTTCAAAGTGTTTAAACATATATAGGAGAAAACATACTAGATATAAGCATATATAGATACATATAAAAGCATGTAAAAAGAGGGGTGGAGGGTTGGTTGGTTTTTTGTCCTAAGTTATGAAATTGAAAGACTAAAACAAGACTTCAACAACTAAATAGATGATTAAAACAACAATTAATGAAGCCTTGGGAGCAATCGACTTCGACTTCAAAACTTCCTATAGCTCATTGATTCATTCACTCATTCAGTTACATTTATTGTGTATAAGAAATGCTATCTCTTCTCATTTGAAGATCAACATTCATTCCTTATAAATAGTAGTTTGCAAAGACAAGAAACGACCATTTGCAAACCTCATTGATGATCACCCTTGGCAAACAACACCATAGAGGTATTTCATCAATGACATTTCACCCAAAGGATCATAGGTTTGATAACAACAAGCCTTCTACCAAAGACATAGTCATCTAACCAAACCACATTCAAGGTTCAACCTTTCTTTGCATCTATGGGATAAATATGAGAAAAATCCACATTAACATACTCATCTAGCAAGAATCACCACACATTATACACAAGAAGTTCAAAATCCATGCTTTTGGATTTTATGTCAAATGAGCTAAGAAATTTGCAACTTTCCTAATAACTTAACACTTCAATCATACAAACTTTTCATATATACAAACAACCCATGGTTTAAATGAGGTTAAACACAACATTAATGGCATAATAAATGCCCTCCAATAAATGTTCATAAATGAGCAAATATAGAATCTTACTACGTAAGTTTGGAAGCTTCAATCAATTGCTCCCAAGAACTAGATTTAGCTACAATAGTTCATACTAATCAATGCTAGCAAACCAAACATAATAAAAGAGAAATCAAAGATGAAAATGGTGAAAAACTAGGGTTAGAATAGTACAAAAACGCAGGAAGGAGATGTTGTGAATGAGAGGAAAGAGAATGCTATTTATAGTACAAAAAGGATAAGGTTAGGATCTGGCTACCCGTGCATCGCGACTCGCGACGGGTTTATCGCGACTCACAACGGGCGCCAGAACTTAACCTTGTCTTCTTTTCTTCTTCGTGTGGTACTTATCTTCACAATGATTCCTCTCATTTTTCAAGTCTTCAAATCATGAAGAAATTCTTAAAAGTCTTCAAAAGAAGGTCTTCAACGGCCTCCAGTCATCAAGTATTAAAATCTTTGTAGCAAGTCTTAAAAGTCTTCGAAAAGTGATCTTCAATGGCCTCTGCTCTCTAAGCCTCCTTATTCTTCCTTTGTCACGCAAAATCCACTTAGAAGAGGTAAAAGAGCGTAAAGTCACTCTTACCCCCTCCTAAGAGAATTTCAAGGTAAAACACAAGCTCTTGATAGTAAAAGAGCACAAAAGTGATCCCAAAAAGTACTAAATTATGTACATTAAATTGAAACATCATGTTTCTCGAGGGGTGACTTCTTCTACGGCACCTTTTCTTCCCCCTCCGACTTTGAAACCAATTTCGGAGCCAATTCTATACAAATACATGGGATTGCGACCATCGGAGGCTATGCGAAGAAACAGGAGTCACTCTACCTCTTACCTTGAGTTTTATTGTTCTTGCCTTATGTGTTTACAATGAGGGAAATGTAATGTTTTAAGTGCGGAGAGGGGTTAGAGGACTCACATGCATGCAAGATTGATTTGGAATGCTTTTTGCTACTTTTGATTAGGAAAACATAAGAAAAAGGAAGTAAAAGTTGAAATTTTTTTAAAACATTTAAAAAAGAAAATGAAAAAAAAATTATAAAAAGAAAATCCGCTAAGTTGAAAACCCGAGAAGGAAACTTAGGCAACATTAGGTGCCCGGATAGGTCGAAAACCCAAAAGGGCGGCCTAGGTAAAAATGAGAGGCTAAATGTGAGCGAGATGTGAACCAATAGAAACATGATGCGTGACTAGGATGCAATTCCGAAGGGACTCCTAGGCAAAATGAGAGAAATAGAGAAAATAAAAGAATTTTTTTAATACTTTTCTACTCATTGGCCGGCATTCATAAGGTTGCAGTTAACATATAGTTGGATCAGGTAGCCTAACATGACTCCTTGGGATTGGGTAACTTAGCTGGTTAAAAAAATGAGATATGGTCATGAAATTCGTGATTCTTTTATACTTCATTTCTGGTTGATATATTGGCATTGGGTGAAGTATGTGTTTGAACCTCCTATATGGTTTTGACTTCATTTTGTTTCATTGGATGTTGGTTGGTATATTGGTATGAAGTGAAGTATGTGCTTGAAACTCTCATATGGTTTTAAATTCATTTTCTGTCATTGGACCTTGGGATTATAAATTTGGGACTTGGATATGTTTCTATTGGTAGTAGTGAATTGATAAGTGGTAGGTTTGGTTAGATTTAGGAATTGGAGTATTGTCTGAAAAATTCTCATGTGAGCTTTGATTTTAGGATTTATGATATTGAGAGTTTATGTAAGGCTTTGATTTGGGGGATTATTAGTTTAGGATGTAGACATATGAATTCCTTTGTGTGCTTGGATCTTTTCTTACTCGAGGGCGAGTAAGTTGTAAGTGCGAGGAGATTTGATGTGCCCATTTTATATGGTTATTTTAGGACTTTTTGGATTTACTTTTGTACACTTTTGTGCTCTCTATGTTGCATTTTGCCTTGAAAGTCTCTAAGGAGAGTTAAGAGTATTTTTTACGCTTTTATTACTTTTCTAGTGGATTTTGTGTGATGAGGCAATTTGTCCGAAGACTTTGAAGATTGCTTTTTAAGATTTGAAGATTTGAAGACTTGCATTTGAGCCTTTGAACACTTTGAAGATTACCTTTGAAGACTTGAAGACTTAAATTTGAAACTTTGAAGACTTGAAGGATTGAAGAAAAGTAAAGAGAACAAGAAGACTTGAGACAAA
This sequence comes from Rubia yunnanensis, assembly GCA_037428765.1. Classification (NCBI taxonomy): domain Eukaryota; kingdom Viridiplantae; phylum Streptophyta; class Magnoliopsida; order Gentianales; family Rubiaceae; genus Rubia; species Rubia yunnanensis. The sequence goes on from CM075062.1 coordinate 53,224,574, forward strand.
AAGAATAAAGAAATCAAAGTGTTAAATTTGGACCCATCACGCGGTGCGATGAAACCATCGCACGGTGCGACGAACGGGTGGCCATACTTCTTTCTTGCTTTTTTGTACTATAAATGCTCACCTTATCCTTTCTCTCTTATCCTCCTTCCATCTCCTATGATTTTCTGGGTTTCAAACCCTAGTTTTCTTCTTTCTTTTCTTAGTTTTTATAGGATTAATTATGTCTTTTCATTATCTAGGTTAGTTTAATCTTGGGAGCAATTGATTGAGACTTCCTTCCTAATGTCTTAAGAATCATTCCTATCTATCTATTGTTTTCCCTATTATTCATTTATTGAGCTTTGCATGTGGATTATTAATGGCATTTATGTTGTTGGAAGTTTGAGTACATGAATTGCTTGTATGATTGCTTGTTAGGGTTGGGAGAAAGTAGCTAATTTTCCCTTCTTTTAATGTGGAATCCAAGAGCATGAGTTAGAGTTTCTAAATGATGTTAATGTGTTGATAATTTCTAGATGAATGTGATAATGTTGAGCTCATTGTCATGTTTGTTTTAGGTAGCAAATGAGTGAAGTGTATGAATGTTGATCGTTCTTGACTAATCTTGTGTGAATGTATAAATTAGTTAAATGCTTAGACACGGTGTAGTGTTTATAAGTGTTGCCAAGCTTCCTGTTCTTCATGCTCAACTCCATCAATGGGATACTTTTAGTCGTGTTTTTACTAAGGGAGTCATTGATGAGGCTTGACAATAGATGTCAAATTCACTCTTGCAAACTACAATCTATGAAGGATCGAAGATTTATCTTCACAACAAGTAGTGAAACTAGTGAATAGATTGTTTCACTCGTTCTTGAAGCCTTTTTTATTTAATATTCATGTGTTCTTAATGCTATGTTTTACTTCATTTATGTGATGGGTTGTTTGAGAATAGGAAATTTTTGTATGATTGAAGTGTTAGGGTGTTAGGAAAGTGACAAATTCCTTAGCTTTTTGGCATGAATATCAAAAACATGAACTTAGAATTTCTCGTGCGTAATGTGTTGTGATTCTTGCTAGATAAGTATGTTAATGTGGATTTTTCTCATATTTATCCTATAGATGAAATTAAAGGTTTAATCTTGGATGTGGTTTTTTGTAGGTTTAGCCTAATGAATGCTATGTTTGGTTAAATGGCTATGTCTTTGGTAGAAGGATTGTTGTTATCAATTCCATGGTCCTTCGTGTGAAATGCCATTAATGAAATACTTCTATGGTGTTGTTTTCTTAGAGTGATTGTCAACGAGGTTTACAAATGGTTGTTGTTTGCCTTTAAGGATTACGGTTAAGAAGGAATAAATGTTGATCTTCGAATGAGAAGTGATAACATTCCCCGTAGGTAAAAAATGTTATAGAATGAGTGAACTGTTCAATAATCTACATTTGGTTTGGAAGTGGATGTCTATTTCCCCCAAGGCTTTGTCTTTTGTAGTTTTTACCTCATTTTCTTAGTTTTCTTGATAATTAGCTTAGTTACGTAACTTTGCTAGTTAGTTTGTCTTTTACTTTCATAACATAGGACAAAAAACCAAGCCTCATTATTTGCTTTTATATATCTATATATATTTGCTCTTGGCTCATTGCCTCCAACGGCTTAGAGTGATTCGTGAATTATATATCTACATCAACCTCACTTTCTTCTACACCGCCATTTTGGTCACAAATTACACAGTGTCGTGGTTCTACCAAGGCCATGGTAAGAAGGCTTGTTGGACGGAGGCGGTGAAGGCCAACAGTGTGGCGTGGGTTGCGGCGTACGTGAATGTTTCGAGCGGGTGTCCGGTGACATTCCGGGTGGGGCTGGTGACTAGGGTGAAATATAAGATTATGTTCTAGGATACTAAGACACATGGAATTTTTGTGGCGGAAAATGTTGATGTCAACAGTTCTGGTCAGAAAGTGCTCAAGAAAGGGGTTAAGTTCAAGTGGGCTGCGCCGGAGCTGATCCGTGGCTACCGCCCTGTGCTAATTTCTTTTTACTACTTTTTTACCTTTTTATCTGAATTGGAAGTGTTACCATTGTCCATTGTTGGTTTTTTTTCCTCCTCCAGGAGGAGACTTTTCGGATCATGTTATGTCTGCTACCCTCAGTATCGTGCAGGTAAAAAAGCAATCAATTCTTTCACCAATTTCATTAGTTCATAGAATAATCTATCTATTTTACTATGCTAGATAACTCATACTTGCTTGCTGTTGGACAAGTTTTCTGGGATTTTTACAAGAAGTTAGCACAAAGAAAGTATTTTCCTTCTGTAAATTGGCTCATATCTTACTCGAAGTACTCAGGGGTACGTTCTTGGAATCCATAAGTTGCCTTGATTTTCTTTCTATACGATGGAATTTATTTTATTTTGTTGTAGTTATCTTTTTTGCTATTTTGTTGTAGTTATGTTGTGTCTCGATGTATTGAAATGAGAGTCTTAAGTTTTGTTACAGATTTGAGCATGTTCATTGGTTTTTCTGTTTATGCTTATTCTAATGTTAGATTTCATTGCATCGTGTTTAGCATCAGCTATTAAACTTTTGTTAGTAGTAATTTATGTGCCTTGCATTGGTGAGGATACTGCAATGTGATGTGGTGGTGCTCTTCTATCTCTATAAATGGTGTTTGTTGTGTTATGTATTGGTGGTGTGTATTACTTACATTGAAATGTTATAATAATCTATTAGCAGAATATAATGTAAAGATGGTGTGCAAACAAGATACTAATGTTTTTCGACCCCCTTTTGACGAAGCAAATGCTTTGAACAACCTTTAGCCGTTTCTCTAGACATCCTATGCATATTTTTAACCAACTTCAGTTGTTTCTCTCTTTTTATGTTCATTTTGTTTCAAATATATGAAGGCCTCTAGTTTTCATTTTTTTCGACCTATTTAAAAGAGAATAGTTTGTTGCTAATATAAGCTTATTCATGGTTTTTGTTATATGCATTTGTATTTTAGGCGGGAAAAGTAAAATGATCATTTGTCTTTGAAAATGAATGAGCTATAGTGTATGTTAATGTTTCCATTCATACCACAATTAGGAGCCCCACCTTGACAAAAGCGAAAACCACCCCAAATGGTGTGCTTGAAGGTTTTTAAGAAGGTTCCTATTTTTGGGTGAGTTTTTCTCCTAAATTAATCTATTTAAGCCTTTTTACAAAACATAATTGAATACTATCATTATTTTTCGCAGGTTGCGATCAATTATTTGCTGGGAAATACAGGCAAACCATATCCGGTAACAATTGGAACCATTGATATTGGAAGTGGATCTGTGCAAATGGCATATGCTGTTTCAAAGCAATCCAGAATTTTTTTAAAACAATTTCAATACGTAGCAGCTATTTTTAAAAAAAAAGCTGCAATATTTAGCAGCTATTTTTTAAAATATCTTCTACGTTATGTGTAGAAGTTGTTAATACAATAGCTGCTATGTTAATTAACGTTTCGCCGGCCACTTATGCACCCAAGTTGGCAAATTGAAAAATAGCTACTACATGGGAAAAATAGATGCTACGCAAAGTAACGGTTAAATATACCGCTAAAAAAATAGATGCTATGTTAAATTAATCTATTTAAGCCTTTTTACAAAACATAACTGAACACTATCATTATTTTTCGCAGGTTGCGATCAATTATTTGCTGGGAAATACAGGCAAACCATATCCGGTAACAATTGGAGCCATTGATATTGGAAGTGGATCTGTGCAAATGGTGTATGCTGTTTCAAAGCAATCCAGATTTTTTTTAAAACAATTTCAATACGTAGCAGCTATTTTTTAAAAAAACCTGCAATATTTAGCAGCTATTTTTTAAAATATCTTCTACGTTATGTGTAGAAGTTGTTAATACAATCGCTGCTATGTTAATTAACGTTTCACCGGCCACTTATGCACCCAAGTTGGCAAATTGAAAAATAGCTGCTACATGGGGAAAAATAGATGCTACGCCAAGTAACGGTTAAATATACCGCTAAAAAATAGATGCTATGTTAAATTAACATTTCACTGCCCACTTTCGCACTCAAGTTGCCAAATAAAAAAATAGCTGCTACGGGGCCAAAAAAACTGTTAATGGGGGGGTTTTCTAGTAGTGTAGGGCCATCACAAGTTGAAAAATAGTATTAACTAGTACCATTATTAGTAAAAGTATCGTTGAAATGGAAAAATATAATAGGACTATGTCCCGACCTTTAAATTCTTCATTATCAAAAACCTTACTTATACGAGTATAACTGTCCTTTTGATCGTTGATAGGAATCCTATTTAAACACTAACTCTTGTAATAGGGTTGACTTATTGGTCTCGTGAAATGAAAATCCTAAGTAATTGCTTGAAATGAAAATAATCCATTGTCCTCCCTTGAAATCTTCTAGAACCGTCGAACCATTAATTCTAATAGCCTCACTCATTTGATGCGGTTCATAGTCCGTGGGGTTTAAATTAGAGGGTTTTAATTAAAACACTATGTAATCAACTAAGCTGGTAAATATAAGTTACTCCTATGTGAATGGAAATGCCTTGCATTAAACCATTCTGTATGAAGAACGGGACATTGTGAAAGCATTAGTCGTGTAATATGGTTGAATATCTTGTACTTAAATAAAATACCTATTTTTATTTGAAAGTGGTGATAAACTTTGGCCTAGAGCAAGATAAAATATGTGGTTGACTAAAGTACGTAGTAGCCTTCTACCACTTAGACGTTCAACTAGTTATTGTCAAACTGGCACCTATCTTGCTGACTCACGTAGTGAGGTTAGTTCATGGGCTTCTAATGAAAACCTTCTATAATTTACACATTATGAAGGTATAGCCTCAAATGACATAGGTAAGGAATTTACATGTCTTTAAGAACAATAACCGTCGAACGAGTATTTATAATAGGCTCACCCATTTATTGTGGTTTGTAGTCCATGGGTTTAAATTTAAACACTATGTAATCAACTAAGCTGGTAAATATAAGCTACTCTTATGTGAATGGCTATGTGTTTCCTTAAACCATCTTGTATGAAGAACAGGATATTGTGAAAGCCTTAGTTGTGTAATATGGTAGAATATCTTGTGCTTAACCATAATACCTTTTTCTAATTGAAATAGACAATAACCTTTGGAGATCAAATATGTGGTTGATGGAGACTTACGTAGTAGCCTTGTACGATGGGTAAGGAATTTACAGGTTATTAAGAACAATAACGCTCTCACAGGTAACTTTCAAACCCACAAATGTGTATTAGATTTCCAAAAAAACTTGTCTTACAATAGAAACACTATGTAAGTAATTTGTTTTCCCTTCATATAAATTTTAAAAATTGGTTTAAATCATAACATGCGACGTCGGACAATTATTTTTTTGTAGCGACTGTAGGACAAACGCAGGGCGACGTCGAGCATTCTGGGGGTGCATTTGGTTCATCCACGGTCCAAATACTTGGCATTAAACCGTATGTATTGCCAAGACAGTGAATCCTATCATATGTGCCGATTTTTGGCCGACATATATGTGAGGTCGGATATTCAACATGGATGACCCTATTGAGCCGATTTTGACCCAAACGGAGACGTAATGTGATATCGATCGACATGTCACTAAATATGTGCGACATCACATCAATGGTGGGAGAGTACTTTTATGTGCCATACTTGGTAATGAAACCCCAAAAATCTTTGAAAAATATTTATTGCCAAAATTGGAGCCCTCCCCCTCCAAAGCCCCCAACATCCATCATCTCCATTTCCTTTCACCATTAAAAAATCAACCACCAAACACACCCAAATCCACCACAACCCTATCATTAAATTGTTCACGACACAAGCAATGTAACCTCCGTGAAATGTCCATACAATGTAACCTCCGTCAAATCCATTCTTAAGCAAGTGAAATCTAACAAGCCCACATTCATCAAAATGTTCACGACACAAACATCTTTTGGATGGACAAAGTATCCTCTCCTCCCAACCAAAGGAATAATAAAGAAACGAATCAATAAAATATGTTCACCCCTCCCTCTAGCTACACTTGGATAGCTAACCATTTTTTCTCCACGTAAGCATCGATTCTCGGTCCATTGTATCTAAACAAAATGATACAAACAATTACACAAATATTCATTGTTCAAACATAATAAAAATAAACACAATTGATTTCCTACACAATATTAAAAGTGTCATGTATATGTGTATCGATCAACTTGTTCTTGGGAGAGAGAGAGAGATATATATATATATATATATATATATGTACCATCTACCAAAAAAAACACAACCATGTTTACATATATATATATATATGTACCATCTGCCAAAACAAACACAACCATGTTTACATCCACAATCATTTACACTCTCACAACATGATACGAAACCAACTTAAAGCATAGAAACCATTAATAAATACAAATAAACTCTCTCCATGAATGCATTAATGGTTATTATAACTACTATTTAATTAAAATTAAAAAATAATAAGGAAACTTACATCCATGGGTCTTCATTGCTTTGGGTTACTACTCACCATCCAAAAAGTTTCCATCAATGAAGAGAGAAGGGGATTCAAAGTTCAGATCTAATTTTCTAGTGGTAGTTCGGAGCATTAAATGCTCTATATAGCACTGGTTTTTGTGAATAGTACGTAAAACCACGCCCGATGAGGATGCAAGGACTTCAACAGAATATCCCACGCCCGATTAGTTTCCCCATTGATAAATGGCTAAAAGGCTACAAAGGGTGTGGGAGGATGGAGGGTAAGTTCCACACCAAAGAAGCGGAGGTTGTTGCCAAACATATTTTAAGTTTTGCATCTAGTTTAGATGATATGATGTGAACGAATTTGTTAAAGTAAAATTTGATGAGATTTATTATCGTTAATTTATAGGAGGAATTAAAAAGGAAACAAGAGTCTGGAGAGTTAATCGGTGTTGGAAAGAAGGACATACCAGGGGTTGGTCTTAGCAAGAAACAACATCTGGGGTAAGTCCGGGGTGTCAGAATGCTTGCTACACATAGGGACATATTTGTCAAACACCAAACTCCTAAGGTTGATATTGCTTCAATTAGTCAACAAATAGAGATTAATGCATTGAAATCCTCATTGAGACAACTAGTTGCTTATATCCCACAAGAATCAAATGGGACGAAAATGCACTTGATTTGGAAAGAATTGTTGCATGTTCTAAACCAACAACCTCAACTCCACCTCATGCTTCTTCTCTGACAACATCAACACATGGTATCTTGGAGTGTCATAGTAGGCCCGTATCCCTATCTCTAACCTCGACGACACCTCTTGCATTTAATCGACTAAGAACGAAGTTAGTGGAGGAGCCATCCAATGCAACATGAAGGTATAAGTAAATATATTACACTAATCATGTTCCACATTATTTTACACTTACTACCAACTCTTCATTTATAGGATAATTCATTGTTCATACTACTTGCCGAACATGTTGATGGAAAGAGCCACATTGTGGTGGAAGGTGATGTGCTTCATTATGCGTGCATTAACCGTTGCATTCAGCATAATAACTGGTTTGTTTTATATGTTGAATTGCTATTATAAGTTGATTTTACGTGACAAGGGGTTTGGATGGACATGTTTTTTTTATTTTCTTGTCTAAATCCCACATTTTGTAGACTTAATTAGTACTAATGGGCACCTTGTATCCATGGGTACCTATATCTTCCTTTGTGATCATCCTTAGTAAGTCACTCGTGGATACTTTTCATCACTCTATGTTGAAGTTCATTAGCAAGTACGGTAGAAGATGTCAAAGGCCATTCACATTAGAATGGCAGTAGGTGAAGGCAACAGACATTACATCGTGGCAGTAGAAGGATGGAGAAAAATATTGGTGGCATAGAAGTTCAAAGAGGCTAAGAAAGAAACGGAGAATCATGGTCCAAGAGTTGTATCAAGACCTGGGAACGATCTATGAAGAATCAGCCTTTTCCATGTTGGTAATTAGCACCTAACTTTTTTTCCATGTTGGATTAGACCCGAGTATTTACTCTGACTTAATTAGATTACAAGTAAACAAGTGCTTAGCTTAATTAGATTACTTGTTGTTTTACTTTATTCTTTGTAGTTGTTAATCTAAAAATCCAAAACCCCCTCCCTGTTTGCATTTACTAGCTATTCCTTCCACTCATATGGATTAACAACCCATAAGAGGTTGTGTTTTTAGGTTAAACTTTAGCCCTAGCATCTCTGTGGACAAACCCAGGGTTTGCCGCTAACTACCCTCTAGGTAACATAGCAGTGAGAATAGGTGCAGAATAATAAATTTGTATCTTTGACCTTCTCAACCTCTGCTTGGGTCAATTAGCTACAATTAACAACCTCGGGTGGAGGCGTGTCAAATTTTGGTGCCACTGGTAGGGATGATATCCATCTCAAGTATTGATTAGCACAACATGTTAGTAGAGTAGCTAGTATTTCTTTTATCTGTTTATTTTTTTATTTGCATGATGTTTACAAAAGAATTTTTTTTAAATACCAAAAAGAGATATTTCCCGATGTTGAGACTTTGTATGCATTATTTTGTGTGAATGGTTTATCTTTTGATACTATTCTTGTTGAGCATGTTTCTTCCAATTTGAAAGAGGATACTTCACCTCGATATCTCGTGTCTAAAATGCAATGGGGAAAGAAGTGGGCTAAGGAATTAAAAACAACTAAACCCCTTCAAACCCCTAAATCAACAAGAATATATCCACGCTTGAGAAGAATGGGTATACTTGGTTCATTGCTCCAAAGGTAAAAGGTAAACCTAGATTTATTTGGTGACCCATTCATCGTGATGTGGTCACTGGTGGTGTCAATGTTTGTGATTCCGTTACCCACCAAGCCACTCTCCTTAGTCTTTGAAATTGAGGAAAAAATAAGTCGTGAACATGAAAATAAATAAACTCCGCTTTCATTCCAAGTAGGAGTTTTCTTTCGAACACTTTTAATTTTGGAAATGAGTTTGATCTTTGGTGGAAATGTTTTAGGAAATTTTAGTCATATATTAATGATATGGAACAGTACCACTCTATTTTTAAATTTTTTTTGGATGTAGGTACGAGAGAAAAAAAATCATTGAAGAAAGGAAGGCTAGTGATTCATACCAGAGACTTGGCACTGAAGGAAGGTTCATGCTAAAGGAAGTGATGCAAATGTAAGGTTCGTGCTAAGACATTTTGCCCGAACCGATGTTTCATGCTCAAAATTTTGGCGCAAGCCTCAGCTTTATGCCATAGCCTATCAGCACGAAGCTGATGTGTCTGTCATGTGCCCTTGAAGCACGAATTGTATGGATGTGGCATGGGCTGGCATGAATCTAATGTGTGTCTAGCGCAAACCAGCACACGCCGACACAGATGCCAAGTGGTGGCACGAGGCTCGCCTTAGGATCCGTGCTGCCACCCAACATAGCCAATCATAGCCTAGCCTGCTTCCTATATATACCCCTCATTACATTACCCTTTTCACCACACCAACCATTATCCATCTCCTCTCCCCCACGCCTCAAAATATTCTAGCCAACCCTCTCTCACAAAAATTGTCATAACTTCCTCATATTTCATCCAATATTTCCCCACCATATATCAATATTGTCATATTTCCAAACTCTATCCAGCCCACTAAAATTGAATCCTAGAAAGTACGTGAATTTGAGCAGATTAATGGAGAAAGCTTAGTCTGCAGATTGGTAGTTTCTCGAAGAAGATGCGTTTGTGATTCCTTTTGAAGTATTGGGGTTTCCTTGGTTTACCTTAGGGGAGGTGCTGCATAACCCTCAAGCGGAGATCCCACCACACTCACCATTTGAAGTAATCTTGGCCAAACTTATTCTTGATTGGAGATCTCGGATTAGCGTAATTGATATAGACTGTATTTGCATGCTTAAGAACTTTGATGATTAGTGTTATTGGTAGATTGACATGGGAATTATTATTCTGTGTTGGGAGTAGTTGGAAGGAAAATTTTTCCATACTCTGTCCATTTTTCTTGCTACATTTTTTTGGACATTATGCCTCATGTGCTGGGAGAAAAGGGTGACTCTAGTATGCACACCTGCATGGGCTTGACTACTCTGACTTGGGCCCATAAGGAGAGGAATGGGGTGGCTCATGGGATGCCAAATTTTGGAGACAAAGTTTTTAGACAAAGAGACCCTCAAGGGTCTCAAACTCTACAAGCATATCTGATTGTTGCTAGATTGGGTGGGTATGAAGAAGGTTACCACCCTATCCGCCCCCACCTACATTAGATATACATTGGAGTTTTTGACCACTGTTGAGAAGTTTTAGAATGAGCAGGGAAGGTAATGTATTAGATTCCATTTGGGTGATGAACCCCGACCATGACTATAAAGGAGTTGGGGAAAAATATTCTAAAGAGGAATGTGTCCGAATTTAGGGAGTTAAACACTTGTGCTGTGTTCACATTATGGAGTGCCATTACTAAGCGTTTGAGGGATAAGAATTGAAGGAATAGTGACATAGTGGACCCGACACTCGGATATATTGCCAGGCTGCTGACCGTGATTGTTACTTGTCATGGGGAGGCCACCACCTCTATTGATCAGGATTTCATGATACTTCTATGGTATGTATGCATGGGGGAGGCTTACCCCAACTTGATAGAGGAGTTTATCACTGGGAGCATGGATCTCACCTTCTCTGAAGCACACACTGGAAAGATCTTAATGGGAGGAATGATTACTATTCTGGTGTGGCACTTCAACCTTCCAAAGAGTGAAGACATGAGGGCCAACCCCGGCATGATCTTTACCTTCACTTTCCCGGTCATGACAGAGGAAAGGCTGATAAAGATAGAGAATGATATCGTCTCTTGGTTGTACAAGAGGAAGAGATTCATTAGAACGAGAAAACCAAGTTGAGAAAGTCTTTCAGGTTGGTGTATCTAATCATTGAGCCCAGTGCAAGGTTAGAGGCAGTCTTGGGGGAGCACGATCCAGGAAGCGAGGATTATGAGGAATCCGAGGAGGAGCAGGAGCATCCTGGGCAGTAGGTTCCCATTGGTGTGATCATAGAGCATCCCCCACCACTTCACACTATGCCACCACCTATGGAAAACCTTTGGCACCACCGCCACCTTTTCAGTAGGTATCAGGAGGACCACCCCTTTTATAAGGCTAGTTAGCATGAATGAGATTTCCTACCATTTTAATGGGCATGGCGCCAGGAGTGCACATAGACATAGGATCTCATCTAATCATTGGGACTTCTTGGAGTTTAACAGTCATAGGTCTCCTCTGCCCTCAGAGCCTCACAGATATAGTGTTTTCGGCCATTCTCATCAGGGAGCTCACCTATGGCAGCATCCACAATACAGTCCATTTAGAGACTATAAGTTTTCAGGATTTTAGTATGCTTCTTCTTACCCTATATGGACCAAGCCACCTCAACAGCCCCAGCCAGACTAGGCACGATCTTTGGAGTACTCCATCTTTAGAGTTAGACAGGATTTGCCCACCGCCAGAGCTCAGCTGGCAACCATCACTGGGACACGCTTAATAGATTTGACAGAGTTTATGGTCAGTTACATTATCTAATGGAAGGTATGGGAGTTCTCCACGAAGGGCTTATGGATAGTAGTGACAGGTTGAGGAGTCTAGGCATAGGGGAGCGCTATATGGATCCTCTGCACTGGCAGGGGTTTGGAGCCAGGCGTCGCAGGAGGGATTGAATTTTCTCATGAATCCAACTTTTTTTCACCTTAGTTCCTTGTTTTGGAAACAATGCAAGAAACTAAGTGTGGGCAAGGGTTAGAACATCCACTATTATGGTATCCCTTTTGGCTAGTATATCATTTTGGCTTATGAGCCTAGGAAAAAAAGAGAGACCGTGTGGAAAAAGGTGAGAAGTGAGTACCCTTTGTGTGCTAAAGCTAGGATGAAAACTTGAAAGGGCTCCTAGGAAAAATAAAAATGAGAGAAATTGAGAGAAAATAAAAAACTAGGTTGAATGCATGCTTCCGTGGTGGATTGTTTTTTAAGATGACTATTTGATTGCTTTGGGATCATTTTGGAAAAATTAGGCTAGCTTGACACTTATCTTTTTGGCTTACCTTTTTCCACATTTTATTTTGGGTGGTTAGATTGCTTATGTTCCTTGGGGAGTGTGAGAGTTGTGAGATTCTTACTCTTTTTGGGGAAAATAGGGTAATCTAGGAATAAGTGGGATGCCTCGGTTAACCTATGTTTGCACGCTACATTTTGCTTGATTCTTTGTCTTGTCTTTATTTACTAAAAGACAAGAAAATGGTTAAGTGTGGGGAGACTAATGTGCTTCATTTTGCATGCGTTAAGTGTTGCATCCAGCATAGTTTTTGGTATGTTTTGTATGGCAGATTGCTAGTATTAGTCTAGTTTGTGTGACAAGGGGTTTAGGCCACCATGTTTGGTTTTATTGTCTAAATCCTGAATTTTGTAAACTTAATTAGTGTTAATGGATATCTTTTATCCATGGGCTCCTAGATCTTCCATTTTATCATCTTTAATGGGTTGTTGTGGGTACTTTTTGGTTACATTCTATGTGAAAGGCATTCTTAAGGGCAATAGAAGATATTGAAGGCCGTTTACATGGAAGGTAGAAGAGATCGAAGGCCATTCACTTTTAGAATAGTAGTAGACGAAGGCCACGAACATCAATGTATGGTAGAAAGAGATTGGAATCAATGATAGGCGGCAACAGAGATCAAAGTGGCCAATGAAGAAATGAGGAATCGTGGTCCGATGAGTTGTGCCAAAGTCTTAGATCAAACCAAGAAGAATTAGCCTTCAAGGTTAATTCCATTGGAGTTTTCTTCTCAGACAGTACAAAATCGACTACTAGTACTCAAAAATCGGACTAAAGGTTCACCTGTAACGAAGGAAACAGGTTCAGCCAGCCAAGCTACCATGGGTTATCGTGGGCCATTCATGATCAAGCACCAACAACCCTCTCTAGAAGAGACCCCCACGCCAACATTTCTAGTACGAGGCAATGGTGCGACCCATACCCTATCCTATAACTTGCGCAACACGAGTTCAAGGATTTGCTCAAAAAATGGCTAAGTATGGCCGTAGACCATCTCATTTACGATGGCCTGAGTCATTCCAAGTTCAAGATGTCTTAACCAGCCTACGGCCCAAGCAAAATTATGCATCCCGCGGAAAACATCTAAGCCTCCAGACCACGACCCGTGCAAAAGCATGTGCCCCGCTCCAAAATTCTGAGCAAACGATGCTTCTAGACCACGACCCGTGCCACATCCCACGGTCCGCACCAGAGTCTCATGCCATGGGTCATGCTAGATCCGGTGCCCCACACGCGATCGTGCATCCCGTAACATGTATTTGGCGCAGACCGTGCCATCCGTGACGGCCCACGCCAAGAGGTGGCCTAACTAAGATTTTAGCATTTTTGGCCTATGTTGGGACTATTTTTATGCCCAGTCCCCTTAACATATATATATATATGATGTTAGTCTACTGGATTAAACATGTAAAAAGTAGATTAGTTCATTAGGAGAGCACTTTGACAGAGAGAAACGCTCTCTCATTTTCTTTTCTTTTCTTTTACTTTTGTGTTCATCCTAGATGTGGAATTCAAAGAGATATATATATATATATATATATATATATATATATATAAATTTCATGTCTATGCAGTAGTTTCCTTATCTTGGGGATAATAGTAGCACATGTTTTAACTTATATTTTATTAGATTCATTAGATTCATCCTATTATTAGTATTCGTGATATTATTATGATTGTTCTTAAATAATCTAGATGAATGAATATTACACCATATATAGGCACACACTTTGAGTTTTATTCATGTATGGTGCATTTATTGATGCACCTTGGGAAGAGAAATCTAGATGTTAGAATGGAAGGGAGTACGTTACATCTGCGTGAGTGTGCACACGGGAGACCCGATTATTTTTCTGACTTATTTTCCATGGTACTAGTCTTAGCTGATTATGTAAAGATTTCCAATATATTACGGGTAGAGATAGTGAAAAAGTAGCAAGCTAAGGTTGTAAGAGGCCGTAGTATCATAGATAAGGTACCAACGACTCTTGGGCCTAATTGATAGGAACCGGGGGAAGTAGTACATTCATGGTGGAAGCCCGGGATAGAATCTCTAACAATGGTTTGACCCTGTTGTACTCTCCTATTACGATGGTGGTATGGATGGAGGGTTGTGAGAGCACCCGACATGACAGGTACAGGGAAGTGTATGTCATCGGCCACATCACGTGTTGTTAACACAATATTAGGTTGCTTAGGAAATCTTATATGTGAATGAATCGAGGATCAATGTATTAGGTTAATCATGTTGTGCAATGGCTCCCCAAGTGCTTAAATTAATTAGATTACTTGTTTTACTTTATGTTTTATAGTTGTTAATATGAAAATCCACCCCCCTTTATTTTGCATTTACTAGCTATTCATTCCACTCATACGGATTGACGACGAGTACGAGGTTATGTTTTTATTTGATACTTGAGGCCTAGCATCTCTATGGACAAACCCAGGGCTTGTTACTAACTACCCTCTAGGTAGCGTAGCAGTGAGAAAGGGTGAAGAATTACAAATTTTATCTTTGACCTTCTTAGCCTCAACTTGGGTTAATTAGCTATAATTAATGACCCTGGGTACAGGCAGGTCAGTTTCTGCGAGGTTGTGTAAAATCAACGCAAGTGGAAGCCCATTTGCGATCTGAAGAGTTTATCTTCTATGAACAAGTGTGTTGAGACCCTGGAGAAGAAAAGGGCAAAGCTGAACAAAGCTTTTATCCAAAAGATTGTTGATGGGGGACATCCATATACTTTGCTCTTGCATCTTGCCAGTCTTCCCAGTCTTCCTTCTGTGGCTGAGCTAAAGGAGTGTGAGGTGGATTATTTTGAAGATCTTCCATTTAAACCTAGCATTGTATTCCACCTCTGAACCCTGATGCCAGTGTGACTAATGAAGGTAATGCGATCACTGAAGCTCCTATCAAGCTGCCAAGCGAAGAGAATCCCCCTCAGCCACCAAGCCAGGAAAATGTTGCTATCATTTTCCAGCCTACGCCTACCTCTACCTTTGATGTTCGTTATTTCCAGTGTACTGGGTTTTCTGGATTTTTAAATTGTAAACTTAAGACAAAATTTTTTTGTATGTTTGTACTATTTATGTGACTTCCATTATGAATGTTGGTTTATTCTTCATCTTTTATATTTCTCATCGCCCTTAGTTGTGTGTGGGGCTTAAAGATTTTGGTTGATCATAAATTCTAGAAAAGAATTAACTTTATGGGATTTAGTGATATTTTTTCAGAACCTATTACCTTGCTTAGTGCCACTCGATCTTTTACCAAAGAATGTGAAGAGGTTGTTTTTTATTTCATTTCGTGCATGGAATCCCTACCCTTATATCTTAGGTGGAAATTTCATGTTCCCTCTTCATCTACTTCTTCGTGTTAAACCTATTATTGCTGCAAGTTTGTTCCTGATGGGTATAATGTTGAATCGCTTGGAAAGGACATTGTCTTCAGCTTAGTTAATCTTGAATCTGCTGGTGAGTACATGTGGTCACTTAACCTCCCTATCCATGTCCAAGATAAGTGATAAATTTTGAAATTCATTTAAAGTATATGCTTTTGGGTATCAATGGTTTTGAAAGGAAGTGGAATACGACTGTAAAGAAGTCCCAGGATGTGTTGCAAAATTTACGTAGAATTTTAAGTAGTCTTATTCATCATCAATAGTCGAACATGGTGAAGATGATCTAGAAACAAGTAGAAGCCAGGGATTACGGTGCAAGTAGGTCTCGCAAGGTGCATCAAAAGATGTTGATCAATAATAAACAATGTACTTGTATTGATGATTTGCTAGGTAAGTTGAAGAAAAACAAGATGAGTGTGATCACTTTTCATCTTACACTCTTTGCTGGAAAAGTACGTTTGACGAACAATTTTCTATAAACACCAAATGCATAGTGAAAATGAGGAACTTTGTGTTGAATGCCATTGGCTTGATATATCTGTTCACTAGCTGGAGTAAACTTGTGTTGAGTATATAGATAGGCTTCAGGCTCTCCCTTCGTCATCACACAGACCAACTAGTCGTGGAGAGGTTACTGTAGGAATTAGTGGGCAGAGGACCAACTAGTCGTCTAAGGCTATTTTATCCCATATTCGCATCTTAGAAGATAAGGTGAATAATTCAAAAGCTGAAATAGAGCAGTATGAGGAAACTGTTAATGGTATAAGTATGCAGTTAGATCGCGAGGAGTTTGGCCTTATAACCAACTTTAAGGCATATTATTCTAGGTATCTTGGTCATATGGAGCAAAGGGGTATGCTACACTATCTTTCTTATTACATATGAAATGGCAGTATGACCATATAGTTAGCGAGGAACGTGGGGCTGAGGAGAACCGTAGTAGAGCTGAGGTTCTTCCTTGCGAAGCTAAGCACAGTCATCACCGTGGTGGTTTATCTTCTTCTGGATTATCTTGGGCATCTAAGCATATATAGTATGCATTGATTTTATCTTTTGAACGATGATGTCATTTTTGCATCTATTGGATTATGTGGTTGTCCAGTCTCTATCTTCATACTTTTAGATGTTCTTTGACTCCGTGACTTTATTTTTCCCATAAAAATTGTTTCTTATACTTCTATTGTTGTGGTTTTGAATAATGAAGATCGGTTTATTGTGAAACCGCAAGAACAATAGCTTTCTTTGTTGAGAGTATGTAATGTGCAAAGCCACAAGATCTATTGCTTGCTTTAGTCATTATTTTGTAGGCACATCTGCCTTGCGGCAAGGCCTATTTCTTGCTTTGTTAAAAGTATATAATGTGCCAATCTGCAAGATCTATTGCTTGCTTTTGTCGCAGTAATAGAGGTATGTTTGCCTAATAGCAAGATCTATAGCTTGCAGGTTAATAAGAGTGCGAAGTTGCAAGATCTATCGCTCACTTTTGCTTTGATGTGGGCATTTCTGCTCTATTGTGAAGTTCATGACTTGCTTTCATTTATGTTTTCTGAAGAAGTGAGTTGAGTGGCATTCATTATTAACACTACACAAACTATTGGAACGAACACTACCAATGATCAATTCATGGTTTCTATACACGGGAGCTAGATTTTCCTGCCACTTTGCCGCTTCTACACATAAAAATTCCTTAACTTAATTATGTGCCAAGTGTTAGGAACACTACTACCGTTCTTTCTCACTAGCTCATAGTAGTTTGATCTGTGCTCCTATGTTATCTTATGCGGCCCTTCCCACTTGGGGCACAATTTTCCACGTTCTTCTTCCTGGCTAGCCTAATTCTTCTTGAGCACTAGATCACCAATCTAAAGTCGTATTTATTTTACCTTCTAATTGTAAACTCCAGCCATTCTCTCTTTATACATAGCTTCTGTGATTGTTTCCAGATCTCTTTTTTCTTCCAGCTCATCCAGTTCCAACCTCATTCTATCTGGGTTGTCTTTCTCCTTGTAATTGCATATTCAAAGGCTTGAATTACCAATTTCTACTGGAATAAATGCTTTGTGACCGTAAACTAGAGTGTATGGTGTCTTCACCGTTGGTTCTCGAATAGTCGTTATAAATGACCATAGGGTGTTTGGTAATTCATCTACACATCAATTTTATTTTACTTCCAGTTGCTTCTGGATTCCTTGAACGATAGTTCTATTAATTACTTCCACTTGGTCATTGGCTTGAGGGTGCACTACAAAGGTAAACTTCAAGATAATTTTGAGCTTCGAACACCTATTAATGAATATGCCGCTTGTGAACAGCGTACCATTATCCGTGACAATGGTATGTGGCACGCCGAAGTGGCATACTATGTTTTGCCATAAATATTTCCTAGTGAATTTAACTATGACTTGTCCTAATGGTTTCGCCTCCACCAACTTTGTAAAGTAGTTGATTCCTTCTACTAAGAATTTGGCGTTGCTCTTGCCTTTTTGAGAATGGTACAACTAAGTCTATCCACCATTTCTTGAATGGCCAGGCTCTATATATACTCATGTCGAAGCTGCTTGTGGCTTATGCAATAGCAAAGCTTTGATTTGGAAACTCCAACATTTAAGCACAAAGCTGTGGGCATTGTTGAACATAGTCAGCCAGTAGTATCCAGCTCAGATGATCTTCTTTGTTATCATTCTCGCACCCTGATGCATTCCACACAGCCCTTCATGAACTTCCTTTAAAAATTTTGCTATCTGTGTTGGTTCTACTCATTTCATCTGTGGAGACAGAAAACCCTTCTTGTGCAAGGTGTAATTACGGGAACATACTCCAATTTCCTAGCATGCACCTTATATTCTGGCATTGTTCCCTTCACAAAGAAATCTAGTAATGGCATCATCCTATTTACTTCATCTGTTTGAATTGCCGACACAATAGTTGGTAC
This sequence comes from Rubia yunnanensis, assembly GCA_037428765.1. Lineage (NCBI taxonomy): Eukaryota > Viridiplantae > Streptophyta > Magnoliopsida > Gentianales > Rubiaceae > Rubia > Rubia yunnanensis. Next base: position 53,243,018 of record CM075062.1, read on the forward strand.
CATTCTTCTGACAGGAATGACTTCCACTACCACATCTCCATGTTCACTGAGAAAATCAAACCATGTTTTCACTAGCTTGCTTAGTGCATCAGCCTTTGTATTTTTGCTTCTAGATACGTGTTGTATGTCAAAGTATTCAAGATGGGCTACAAGTTTCTGAACTTTACTTGAATAATTTCCAACTATTCTTCTCGTACTTCAAAGTTTCCTTGTACTTGCTGGACCACAGTGAGAAAATCACTAGAAACACTTCTAACCTTCATTCTGATGGTAAGATCTAGTCCACAAATCAAGGCCTCATATTCTGCTTCATTTTTAGTGAGCAGGAAATTGAAGCATAGTGAGTATCTGTGTTCACCTCCACATGGGTTTACGAATAGCTACCCTGTCTCACAACTTTCTTTGTTGGACGCGCCATCAACAAAAAATGTCCATGCCACTTCTTCCCATTTTAACTTGCCTTTATTAATTCTTAAACTTTGATACATAGTCATTTTTTGTGCTTCTTCACTAGTCATCTCTCCAATGAATTCTACTATTGCTTGGGCTTTGATCGCTATTCTTGGTTGGAATTGGATATCAAATTGGCCTAGCTACAGAGCCCACTTTGTCATTCTGCCTGATGATTCAGCCATATTGAGGATGTTCTTAATTGGAAAACCAGTGTAGACCACGATGCGGTGACCGTGGAAATACATTTGTAGCCTTTGTGCTGAGTATACCAAAGCCAGGGTTAATTTTACAACTGCCATATATATTATTTCTGCATTCTGCAATATCTTGTTAATAAAATAAATGGGTACTTGTTTCTGGTCTTCAAAGAAAACCAACAAAAAAACTCACTGCATTCTATGAGATTTTTAAATATAAGTATAACATTGCTCCAGGGGTGAGAGATTTCAGAGTTGGCAGTGCTAGAAGTTGTTCCTTTAAACCATCATATGTTGTTTGACAATCTTCATTGTAGCTAAACTTCTTGGCCTTTCGTAGAACTTTGAATAGTGGAAAGTGCTTCTCCGCCACTTTCAAGACAAACCAGCTAAGCACTGCTAGCAACCCCATTAGAATTTGTACTTGTTTTACGGTTTGCGGCTGAGGAAGATTAACTATGGCCTGGACTTTCTCTGTATTAGCTTCGATACCCTTTGAGGACACCTTGTATCCTAAAAACATTCCTGCATCCACTTCAGATACGTATTTCATGGGGTTGAACTCCATCCTTATGGCACGTAATGTGTCTAAAGTCTCTTGCAAATCTGCAGCAAAGCCATCCACTTTCTTGCTCTTAATGACCATGTCATCAATATATACTTATACATTTCACCCTATTTGATTACATAATGTGTTATCAACTACTCTCTAGTATATAGCTCCCACATTTTTCAACCCAAGTGGCATTTTTACGTAACAAAACATCCCAAAGCTTGTTATAAAAGCTATTTTCTCCGCATCTTCCAGATTCATCAATATTAGGTGGTAACCCTTGTACGCGTCTAAAAATGCATGGACCTCGTACCCTGAAATTGCTTCAACTAAATGATCATTTTTTGTTAAAGGATAACAATCCTTTGGGCACACCTTGTTTAGATCTGTAAAATCAATGCACATTCTTCACCCTCCGCCTGACTTCCTTACCATGACTGTGTTCACTAGCCACCTTGGATATATAACTTCCTTTAATATGCCAGCTTGAAGCAGTGTTGTAACTTCTTCTTCGATTGTTTTTTACCTATCGCTAGAAAATCAACAATGCTTTTGCTTGGCTTTGAAGGATTTCTATAAATCTTTTCTTGTCCTCATTTGGAAGGCATTTTTCAACCCTTACACACTTTGAGCTATCTCCGTCATCCAGGCTAACTAGCTCTGTTTCTTCTCTTAGGTCTGCTGATGATCCTGGCTGATCTAATGATCCACCATTCGGGATTGTGTTACCCATCTTTGCCTTGTCTCCCACTCTTCCTACCTTCATTGTGATGACCATGAATTGCCTCGCCATTTGCTGGTTTCCTCTTATTGTCACAATTTCGACCATAGTTAGGAATTTCATGACTAGGTGGTAAAGGGACCATATCACTTTTGCTCTGTTCATCCATACTCTTCCATGATAGTATTAAACATACTTGAAGCATCCATGACTATGAAGTCGCACATGATGGTACAATTCCTTCCTCTTTCCCCAATAGTGACAGGGAGTTGTATATTGCTTAAAAATGTTACTGCTTTCCATGTGAACCCAACTAGCGAGGATGTGGATTTTTTTAGATCGGTTTCCTTGAAACTTGGCATGTCGAAACAGTCCACATATAGTATTTCGACTGAACTTCCATCATCCACGAACCATCTGTGTATAGTAGCATTTTCTATTTTTGAAATAATTACCATGGGGTCATTGTGAGGTGAAGCATTAGGCATTATGTCTTCCTCGCTGAAGGTGATCGCATCATCCGAGCAGAGTCTTTTGTCAACCAATTCTTGGGAGGGAGAGTATCTTGCCCTAGCCATCCAAGCATTGTTGGACAATGACTCTGTAGATCCGTGTATGGACAAAAGACTATTTCTGGTACTTCATCATTTGCATCCTCCTTACGATCAACTGTTGCAATTTTTTTTATTTTTTGGCAGTGTGGATGTTGTCCCTTGATTCCTTGTTAAGGGCCTAAGAATCCACTCTTCAAATTTTCCTCAATTTTTCTTCTTAGGTCTCTGCAATACTCAATATCATAACCATGGTCCTTGAGTATAGCACAATAATATTCCCTGAATATCTTTTCTGGCGGTGCTAGCATAGGTGCTGGTTCTCAAAATAATTCCTTGTTCGCTTGCCATATTTATATCATTGGCCTCGTCAGAGGTGTATCTTCGAATGGTGCAGCCCACAAACCTGGATGTTTCCTCCTCCCTTCTTCATAAATCTCTTCTGCAAATCCTCCATCATTCATTTTTCACCTTGTTCCCTCTCTATCTTGCAGTTATTCTTCTATTTGCACATGCTTTTCAATAATATTTTGTGGTTCCCTTGGGTTTCCAGGCATAGTTTTCTTCAGCTCTTTGTAGAACTCTCCCAATCGCATGCCTCCTGTGAAGGCTCCCAATGATGACTGGAATGACATGTTGCAAATGTGTATACATTCCGTGATGAATTGATAATGATACTCTGCCAGTCTTTCATCACTACATTGGGATATGTTGTTAAGATCTGCAATCGTTTTAGTGAACTTTTGCTTATGATATAAACGGCCAAAGAATAGGTCTGACAACTGTGCCTAAGACTTGATACATCAATTTGGAAGGTCTTTGTACCAAGTGAGCATTGTAATTTACAAAAGGATGGGAAACACGTTGCAAACTAATTTGATGTTTGTGTTGCAGAATCTTATGTTGTTTCTGTATGAATGTACGAATTATTTTGGATCAGTGGTCCAATCATAGATTTTAACATGCAAACGAAGTTTGAAGCCCTTTGGTATCTTAAAATCTTGCAAATATGGTCTAGGGATGATTTGTCTTCGTCGTCTTCCGCAACGATGTCAAACAATTCTTCTTCATATTTGAGATTCTCACACTCTAAGTTTATCCTTTGTTCCATTTTTGTGGGTTTCTTCTTGAGCGTCTTTGAAAATTTATCGTAAATACCTTCTCCGTTCGTATCCAAGAAAGCCGTGAAAGCCCTATTTTCCTTGTCCTGGTTATTATTAGGGGATTATGCTTCCTCTTCTTACTGTTCCGTTTATTCTTTACTATGCTCTTTTTCCCTATTGGGGTGTGATCCTGATGATGATGCATTCCTCTATCTCGACTGAGTGTTTGTTCTTGAGACTGATTATTATGCCTCTTCTTACTCGTAGTGAACACCGTTGATTATGGCTCTTCTTACTTCTCCATTTTTCGTTGTTTGTGTGTTTTATCTATCTCTGCTTGCATCGTGGGTTGGTCTTGGGGTTGTTTGCAACTTCAAGCCTGCGGCCCAGCCCTTGGGCTAGGTATACACCAATTGTATACATGTGTTAATTAATACCTTTTTTTTGGATTCTTAGCTCATTATAATTTATGTGCTTGTAATATGGCATGCTCTTTAATGTTATGATTGCATGAATGATACACTTCATTAGCACACACTCTAGTCTATATTCACATTAGTGTAAATATCAATACCCCTCAGGGAATAGAAACCTAGATGTTATATGGGTAGCAGAGTCCAGGTCTACATGGGTGTGGGTACATAGGTCTTTTCTGAGTTTTACTGTTATGATGACAGCACACCAGTCATAGCTAATGAGTTAATTTGAAGGGTTGTGGGTAAAGATAGCAAAATTTAGCAGGCTACGGTTGTAAGAGTTCATAATATCATGAATAAGGTTCCTACCTCCCTTTTTCTCATTTATAGGCCTAGGGAGTGGAGCATTGGTGGTATAGTGCCCAAGGCATAATTGTACTGAAGAGAAATAGACTTACAACAATGGTTGAACCTTGTTGTACTCCCCTAATTATGGAGGTAGTTCCGATGGAAGATTGCAAGAGCACCCTACGTGACAGGTATGGGGAAGTGCTGACCATCGATCACACCATGTCTTATGAGCACTAGATTAGGTTGTTGAAAACTTGCATGTGATTGAATCGAGGATCAAAGCATTTAATCAACCATGTCACTCAAACATTCCCCAAGTGTGTAGCTGATATAGTTTACTTGCTTTTTATCATTAACGTCCTTGGTTGTTGATTGAAAACAACTCACCTTCATTTTACCATACTATCTTCTCCTAGCAACACAGACGGATTGACAACCCAAACGTGGTAGTGTTTAATTGGCTATTAGGCCCTAGCCCTCTGTGGACATACCCAGGGCTTGCTATTAACTACCCCATAAGTAGCTTAGTAGTGAGTTAGGTGTAGAACTATAAATTTAAAATTGAATCTTTAACCTCAATGCATTCGCTCTGGTTAATTAGCTACAATTAACGACCTCGAGTGGAGGTGGGTCAAATTTATGCACCGTTGTCGGGGATGCTAATCAGTTTAATTATGAATAAGCATTATGTGTTAGTTGATTAGATAGTATCACTTTTTTTTCTTCATTTATTTTGTAGTTTGTTTTAATTAATCCTGATGACGTGGGAAACACCACTCAACAGATGAAACTTTGTATGGTGTGTCATTTTGATCACCCTACAGAGTGTTGCTCGTTTGTTACGAGGTGAGACTTATCACCCAACCTCAACGCAACCGCATGCCCGCATGAACGCCACAACTGTACTGTGGTCCCGTACCACTCAATGCGTGCCTGTGAACCGATCTCACACAACAATGCAGCACATGTCTCTGGGTCATCCAGTGTCAATCGCCTAATAGCTCATTGCCTGTGATGTCCCCCTCTGTGCCCGCGAGGCGCTGTGCATAACGCCTGAGCCGTCTGTGCCCAATGCCAGGGCGCGCAGTGCTCGGTCGCCAACCAGGCCAGCACACTAAGTGTTGAGTCACAGCTTGAGAAGACATGTCCCAATCTCCTTGTCCCAGAAGTCTTCTCTTTTGCTTGTAATAGTACAAGCTAGTATATTAGCTTAGTTTCTTTACTTAAGGTCTAGGCCTACGTGCCTTGTTTTCTTTGGCCTTCTTTTTTCTTTGTACCATGTACTCGTGAGAACGTTTGTACAACATATATGTGGAGTACTGAGCTACCACACCGGGTTACCTTTTTGCAATATATTGAAAATGGGCATTTGTTCCCCAGTTTTTGGACCTTGTATTGTACTATTGGCTAGTGTGTGTGTGAAGCCTTGCTCCTAATCTAAACTCGTGTGTATATTTATATTGCATACTCGACCGCGTCCCTCTAAAGGCTTGGTTTGCTAAGAGCAACGAAGCTGAGTGTGACGTACATGAGAAATCAGGTAGTAGTCATGACACTCTAGCATGGCTACGCTGCACGGTTAACCCCCTCAGAGGGTGACCCATGACAGTTGGTATCTGAGCTCAAGAAATCCTAGAGTACATAGTGAAAGGCCGTCACTATGTCTAAGAAGATTGATCAGTAAGAGAACATTGAGAGGGCTCTCTTTGGTGAGGCATAAGGGTCCGAGAGCCTAGCTAACCATGTTGATCAGAAGGAATCAGATGTTGCCATTATCAGTAGAGACATCGAGGTGGCCAACGCCAAGGTTGCACATCAGGATGAGGAGATTTCTGAGTTGAGGGAAACTTTAGCATCTCTTGAATAGACGTTGCTTAATTGAGAGGCATCATCGAGTACCTTGGCGGAGGCATGCGCGTACTCATGCAAGTTGTGGCCAACTTGTCCCAAGGTGGGGGCGCTGGCAGTGGTGCCTGTGATGTGAACAAATGGAATGTCCTTGAGCCTAAGAAATATGGCGGGGTATTTGACACAAGAGAGATTGATAACTTCTTGTACGAGTTGGATCAATACTTTAAGGTAATCAGGATGGCTTTGGAAGATGAGAAAGTAACTGTTGCCACAATGTACCTGGAGGGCTCTTCTATGGTGTGGTGGTGATCCCAAGACAAGGAGAAAAAGGAAAGATGACTGGCCATCGACACATAGGATGAGTTGAAGCTCAAGGTGAAGCAAAATTTTATGCCCACCAACATGAAGGAATAAGTATTGTTGAGACTTATGACCCTGGTGCAGACCGGTAGTATTATGGGGTATGTGTTTGCTTTCCAGGCTTGTATGCTCGACTTGCTGGACCATCCGGGGGAGTATAAACTTCATGACTTCAGCCAGGGATTGAAGTCGTAGGTAAGACTCGAGCTAAGGAGAGATTGTTGCACTAACTATAACTTAATTGTGGCATTCATCTAAAGTCAGGATGACTACGAGGGCGGAGGATCGCAAAGGGTTGATAGGGAGGTGGACGGTTCTACTGTTACAAAGGTGGGGAATGGTGCAGGTAGGAGTTCTCCCAAAGTGGGGAGTAACTTTAGACCCAGCCCGAGTGGTAGAGGTAGTTACATGCCCAATTCGAGTGCAAAAAGGAACTGGGGAAGCCCTAGTGCAAGTACAGATAGCTGAGTTGTGTCCAAACCATGGTGGGATAGACAAAATGGAAAGGCGCAACTTGTGTGTGAAACATACAAAGGAAATCATGCCCTTGTTTATTGTCCAGCTGAGCAGAGGATAATTACTATGTTGCTCGAGGACTCGAGAAAAATATAGGAGGCACTAAGCGAGGTAGTTGAGGAGCATTCGACTGAAGAGTCTGGGCCCAAAGAGGAAGAACCCTGCTCTATGGGAGCATTGAATCTACGGTGTAATTCCATGGTGGGATCAATAGATCCAGGGCAGTTAATCCATTAATAGAGCTTGAGATTGACAGAGTGGTTGTTATTATGCGAACAAAGAAAGTTGTGGCTAATTCAAGTAAAGCAGAGAAGGCCGCAACTAAACTTGACAAACCTGAGATTGTCCATATGAAACCAATGCGTTGGACCGATGCAGCATTGATGTATATGGACATGTGTATGAATGGAAAACCCATCTATGCAATAGTCAATACTGGAGCTAGCCATGTGTATGTCTCTGAATAAAAGGTATCAAGATTGGAGCTCAAGTTAGAGAAAACTTTGGGCAGGAAGAAGGTCATTAACAGTGAAACCCAACCAATGTTGAATGTTACAAGGCGATGCTTGGTCAAGTTTGGAACCATATAGACCATAGTGGATTTCCATGTCGTTAAAAAAGATGATTTTGGTTCATTCCTCGGCATGGAATTTATGAGAGATACACGAATTATCGTATACCTATATGGCAACTGCCTTTACGTCTTAGGCACCAATCCATGCATAGTTAAAGAGACTGTGAAGAGTTCATCTGGGGGTAAAATCTTGGCTTTACAGCTCGTCATATGCATAAGACAAGATGACGTTCGCGGTTCAACAGATCCCAATAGGTAGAATGGAAATGAAGGGTCAGAAGGGTCTACACCAATAATGGGTTTGCCCAATTGATTTGAGGAGCTTTGTGAAGAAATTTTGACGACTAAGTATGGTGTAGGTCACTCCCTGGATGCGAGGGATGAAGATTTGATAAGAAAGGGGGATTTAAGCATTTGTCGCTTGCCAAGAAGATCCGGATTCTAAAGATGTACTTGTCGGCTGGCATGCCCCATCAAACTTCCCATTTTGAGTCATTGAAGAAAGTTAAACCTTGTAGACCTTGATGGGAAATATGATTCATCATTCACATTATCAAACCCTTTTGTTCCACAAGGCAGGAGGCAAAAAAGTGAACGGATGATAATACGTACCGAACAGCATCCAGAGTTGGACATTCCTTTGTTCTTCGATCAAGGAGTGGGTACTATATAATCTAGATAGCTCAAACCAAAACTAAAAATAAGACGAGGACCACGGCTAAACCAAAGTACACCAGTGCCGGCAATTGAATCAACCCCTTTATTAAGGCAGAAGTGTACGAGAAAAATGTGGGTAGTGAAGCACCTTGCAAATTTTATGGCTCTAGGGACGTTCACCTAATTGAGTGGGGGAGAATGTTACGGGGTGGGGATTATCACCCAACCTCAACACAACCTCATGTGTGTATGCATGCCACAAATATGCTATTGTCCCGTGTCGCTCAATGCATACCTGTGAACCGATCTCCCTTAACTGCACCGCACATGCCTCTTATTCATCCAATGCTGACCACCTAACCGCTCAGGGCCCGTGATGCCCCCTCTGTGCCGTCGATGCACTATGCACAATTCCTGAGCCTTTTGTGCTGAATGCCTGTGCGTGTAGCGCCAGGTTGCCTGTAAGGCCAACACACTAAGTGTTGAGTCACAACCCCAGAAGATATATCTCAAGTTCCTTGTCCCCAAAGTCTTATCTTTTGCTTATAATAGTACTACCTAGTAGATTAGCTTAATTTCTTTATTTAAGGTCTAGGCATGCGTGCCTTGTTTTCTTTGACCTTATTTTGTCTTTATACCATGTACTCATGAAAATGTTTGCATAGCATATATGTGGAGTACCGAGCTACCCATATCAGATTACTTTCTTGCAATATATTGAAAACGAGCATTTTCTCCCCATTTGTGAGGCCTTGTATTGCATTGATGGCTTGTGTGTGTGAAGCCCTGCTCCTAATCTAAACTCGTGCTTGTATTTTTGCTGCATACTCAACCACATCTCTCTTTAAATGCTTGGTCTGCTAAGAGCAACAAAGTTGAGTCTAATGTACCTGGGAAATCAGGCTGTAGTTGTGACACTCTAGCATGGCTAGGCCACACGGTTAACTTCCTCAGAGGGTGACCCATAACAGTTTGTATCTGAACTCAAGAAATCCTAGAGTGCATAGTGAAAGGCCATCACTATGTCGAAGAAGACTAATCGGTAGGAGAATATTGAGAGGGCTATCTTTGGTGAGGCATAAGGGTTTGAGCGTAGCTGACCATGTTGATCAGAAAGAATAAGATATTGCCATTATCAGTAGAGACATCGAGGTGGCCAACTTAAAAGTTGCACATTAGGATAAGGAGATCGTTGAGCTGATGGAAGCTTTAGCATCTCACAAGTTGACATTGTTGAGGTGAGAGGGATCATCGAGCAGCTTGGTGTAGGCGTGCGCATACTCATGCAAGCTATGGCCAACTTATCCTAGGGTGGGGCCGGTGGCAGTATTGTATGTGCTATGCACATACAGAAAGTACCTGAGCCTAAGAAATATGGCGGGGCACGTGACGCAAGAGATCTTGATAACTTTTTGTACGAGTTAGATCAATACTTTAAGGCAACCGGGATGGCTTCCCATGATGTACCCGGACGGCTCTTCTATGGTGTGGTGGTCATCCCAAAATTCAGAGATAAAGGTAAGATGCTTGGCTATCACACATAGGATGAATTGAAGCCCAAGGTGAAGCAAATATTTATGCCCACCAACGTGAAGGAACAAGCATTGTTGAGACTTAGAACCCTGGCGCAGACCGGTAGTATTATGGGTACGTGTCAACTTTCAAGGCTTGAATGCTCGACTTTCCTGACCATCCGGAGGAGTATAAACTCAATGACTTCCACCAGTGATTAAAGTTGTAGACTCGACTCGAGCTAAGGAGAGCTAGTTGCACTGACTATAACTTAACTATGGCATTCGTTGAAAGTATGGATGACTATGAGGGTGGAGGATCACAAAGATTTGATAGGGAGGTGAACGGTTCAAAATTTACCAAGGTGGACAATAGTGCAGGTGTGTGTTCTCCAAAGGTAGGGAGAACTTTAGACCTAGTCCGAGCGGAGGAGGTAGTTCAAATTTAAGTGTGGGAAGGAATGGGGCAAGTGCAGATAGTTCACTTGGGTTCAAACCAAGGTGGGATAGACAAACCAGAAAGGCGCGACTTGTGTATGGACGTGCAAAGGAAATCATTCCCTTGTTGATTGTCCAATAGAGCAAAGGGTAATTGCTATGATGCTCGAGGACTCAAGAAAAATATGGGAGGCACTAAGCGAGGTAGTTCAGGAGCATTCAACTGAGGAGTCTGGGCCCAAAGAGGAAGAACCCTGCTCCATGGCAGCGTTGGATCTACGGTGTAATTCCATGGTGAGATCAATAGATCCAGGGTGGTTAATCCATTAACGGAGCTTGATATCGACCAGGTGGTTACTATTGTGAGAGCAAAGAGTGTTGCGGCTAAGTCAAGTAAAGTGGAGAAGGGCACACCTAAACTTGACAAACCATAGATTGTCAATGTGAAATCAATGCGTTGAACCAACGGAGCATTGATGTATATGGACGTGTTCATGAATGGAAATCCATCTAAGGGATGGTTGACACTAGAGCTATCCATGTGTATGTCTCTGAATCATATGGATCAAGATTGGGGCTCAAGTTAGAGAATGTTGTGGGTGGTATGAAGATCATTAACAGTGAAACCTAACCAGTGTTGGGTGTTGCGAGGCGATGCTCGTTCAAGTTTGGCACCATAGAGACCATAGTGTATTTCCATGTCATTAAAATATATGACTTTGATTTAGTCCTCAACATGGAATTTATGATTGATGCAAGGATTGTCGTATACCTATATGGCAACTGCCTTTAGGTCTTAGGCACCAATCCATGCATGATTAAAGCAACTGTGAAGAGTTCACCCGGGGGTAAAATCTTGGCTTTGCAGCTTGTTATGTGCATAAGACAAGATGAGGATTGCAGTTCAATGGATCCCGGTGGGGAGAACGGAAATGAAAGGTCAGAAAGGTCTACACCAACAATGGGTTTACCTGATGGATTCGAGGAGCTTTGTGAAGCAACTCTGAAGACTAAGCATGTTGTGGGTTGCTCCTCGGCTGCGAGGGATGACGATTCGTTAAGCATGAAGGATTTAAGCATTTGTCGGTTGCCAAGAAGATCTGGATTCTAAAGATGTATCTGTCAGGTGGCATTCCCCATCAAACTTCCTTTTTCGAGTTGTTCAAGTAAGCTAAACCTTGTAGACCTCGATGGAAATCATTCACATCAGCAAACCCTTTTGTTCCAAAAGGTTGTTGGAAGAAACGTGAATGAATGATGATGCGTACCGGACAGCTTCCAAAGTTGGTCATTCCTTCGGTCTTCAATCAAGGAGTGGGTGCGGTAAAATTAAGCCAGCTCAAACTGGAACTGAAGAGAAGACGAGGACCACGGCTAAACCAAAGTACACCAGTGCTAACAATTGAATTAAACCCTTTCTTAATGCAGAAGTGTACGAGAAAAATGTGGGTAGCGAAGCACCTTGGAGAATTTATAGCTCTAGGGACATTCATCAAATTGAGTGGGGGGGAATAGTATGGGTTGGGGCTTATAACCCAACCTCAATGCAACCTCATGCACACATGCATGCCATAACTGTGCTGATGTCCTATACCGTTCAACGCATACCTACAAACTGATCTTCCTCAACCAAGCCGGACATGCCTTTTGGTCATCCAGTGCCGACCGCCTAACTACTCACAGCTCGTGATGTTCCCATCTGTGCCCGTGATGCACTGTGCAGAACATCCAGGCCATTTGTGCCCAACGCCCGTGCTCGCAGCGCCCAGTTCCTCGCCAGGCCATCACACTAAGTGTTGATTCACTGCCACAGAAGACATGTCCCAAGCTCCTTGTCCAAGAAGTCTTCTCTTTTGCTTGTAATAGTACTAGCATTTGTTCCCCGATTGTTAGGCCTTGTATTGCATTGTTGGCTTATGTGTGTGAATCCTTGGTCCTATTCTAAAATCGTGTGTGTATTTTTGCTGCATACTCAACCACGTCCCTCTAAAGGCTTGTGTGGAGAGCAACTAAGCTGAGTTCAACGTACATGGGAAACCATACGGTAGTTGTAACACTCTAGCATGGCTAGGATGCATGGTTAACCCCCTCAGAGGGTGACCCATGACAGTTGGTATCTGAGCTCAAGAAATCCTAGAAAGCATAGTGAAAGGTCGTCACTATGTCAAATAAGACTGATCGGTAGGAGAAAATTGAGAGTGCTCTCTTTGGTGAGGCACAAGGGTTTGAGAGCTGCTGACCATGGGGATCAGATAGAATCAGATGTTTCCATTATCAGTAGAGACATCGAAGTGGCCAATCCCAAGGTTGTACATCAGGATGAGGAGATCGCCAAGCTGGGGGAAGTTTTAACATCTCGCGAGTCGACACTGCAGAGTTGACAGGCATCATCGAGCAGCTTGGTGGAGGCATGCACTTACTCATGTAAGTTGTGGCCACCTTGTCCTAAGGTGGGCGCGGTAGCGGTTGTGTCTGTGCTATGCACAAATGGAAAGTCAATGTGCCTAAGAAATATGGTGAGGCACGTGATGGGAGAGAGCCTGATAACTTCTTGTATGAGTTGGATCAATACTTAAAGGCAACTGGGATGGCTTCGGAAGCTGAGAAATTCAGTGTTTCCACGATGTACCTGGAGGGCTCTTCTATTGTGTGGTGGTGATCCCAAGATGCGGAGATAAAGGCAAGACGCCTAGCCATCGAGACATGGGATGAATTAAAGCTCAAGATGAAGCAAATATTTATACCCACCAATGTGAAGGAACATGCATTTTTGAAACATAGGACCCTAGCACAGACCAACAATATTATGGGGTACCTGTCGGCTTTCCACACTTGTATACCCGACTTACCTAACCATCTAAAGGAGTATAAACTTTAAGACTTCAGCCAAGGATTGATGTTGTGGGCTAGACTTGAGATAAGGAGAGCTCATTGCACTGACTATAACTCAGTTGTGGTATTCGTCGAAAGTCTGGATGACTATGGGAGCTAAGTCAAATAAAGTGGAGAAGGTCGAACCTAAACTTGACAAACCTGATATGTCCATGTTAAACCAATGTGTCGGACTGATGGAGCATTGATGTACATGGACATGTGCGTGAATGGAAAACCCATCTGAGCGATGGTCGAAACTGGAGCTAGCAATGTGTTTGTCTCCGAATCAGAGGCATCAAGATTAGGGCTCTAGTCAGAGAAAGCTATGGGATGGATGAAGGTCGTTAACAGTGAAGCCCGACCAGTGCTGGGTGTTGCGAGGCAATGCTTGGTCAATTTTTGCACCATAGAGACCACAGTGGGTTTCCATGTCGTTAAAATAGATGACTTCGGTTTAGTCCTCAGCATAGAATTTATGAGAAATGCACATATTTTTGTAACTTCCTATATGGTAACTTCCTTTAAGTCTTAGGCACCAATCTGTGCACAATTAAAGCGACTGTGAACAGTTCACCCGGGGGTAAAATCTTGGCTTTGTAGCTCATCATGTGCACAAGACAAGATGAGGATCGCAGCTTAACGGATCCCGGTGGGGAGAAAGGAAATGAAGGGTCAAAAGGGTCTACACTAAAAATGGGTTTGTCCGATGGATCTGAGAAGCTTTATAAAGAAATTATCAAGACTAAGCATGTTGTGAGTAGCTCCCCAGCTGCGAGGGATGAAGATTTGTGAAGCAAAGGAGATTTAAGTATTCATTGGTTTCCAAGAAGATCTGGATTACAAAGATGTATTTTTCGGATGGCGTGCCCTATAAAACTTCTTGTTTCGATTAGTTCAAGCAAGCTAAACCTCATACACCTCGACAGGGAAAGACAAGTCATCATTCACATCAGAAAACCCTTTTGTTCCACAAGGCAGGAGGCAGAAACGTGAACGGATGATGATGCATAACGGACAGCATCCAGAGTTGGATATTCCTTCGGTCATCGATCAAGGAGTGGGTGCTATAAAATCAAGCCAGCACAAACCAGAACTGAAGAGAAGTTGAGGACCACGGCTAAACCAAAGTACACTAGCGCCAGCAATTGAATCAACCCCTTTCTTAAGGCACAAGTGTACGCGAAAAATGTGAGTAGTGAAGCACCTTGCATAATTGAAGCACCTTTCATTATGCGTGCGTTAACTGTTTCATTTGGTGTAATAATTGGTTCATTTTATATGTTGGATTGCTAGTATTAGTTAAGTTTATGTGACAAGGGGTTTAGACAGCCATGTTTGGTTTTCTTATCCAAATCCCACATTTTTGCAGACTTAATTGGTACTAATGGACACCTTGTATCCACAGGCACCTAGATCTTCCTTTGTAATCATCCTTGGTAGGTCGCTCATGGGTACTTTTTGTCACACTCTATGTTGAAGGTCGTTCACAAGGATGGTAGAAGATGTTGAAGGCCAATCACATTAGAATGGTAATAGATGAAGGCCACAAACATTACATCGTGGTAGTAGAGGGTTGGAGCCAAATATAGGCGGCATTGAAGTTCAAAGACGCTAAGGAAGAAACTGAGAATCGTGGTCCGAGAGTTGTGCTAAGATCCGAGAACGATCCAAGAATAATCAGCCTTTCTGGTTGGTTCTATTGAATTTTTTTCCTCAAAAACCATAAAATCAACTACAGTAACTCTCAAAAAAACCAACGGTTCATCCATAGCGGAGACAAGAATTTCAATTGGGCAAATCATTAACGGATCAGCGAGGACCGCACATGGTTGGCACCAAGAAAGGCACCAATGGCCCGCACCACACCATACGACCCGCACCAAGGGTTTCTGGCACAAGCCATGGCAAAACCCAACATGGGTCACGCCAACTCCTTCAGGTCGCGTGCCTAAGTGCCCAAGTGCCCTCTTTCACTCCAAAATGGCTAAGCATGGGTGCAGACCATCCCATTTTACACAGAACGTGCTGTTCAAAGTACAAAATGTCGAGACCAGCCAGTAGAATGTGAATAATTTAGTTGTTTGCACCAAAAGATTGAACAAAATGAGTAATCTAATGACGATACGCACCAAGAGACACGGATCGCGGATCAGAAGTGCAAAAATGACTCTCCTGGTAATGGGCCATGCCAGACGATATAGACCACGCCCAGCATGGCCCATGCCAAATTCCAAGCCCCGTGGAAGAGATGCAGCATGACCCGCACCTCACGCCATCACGTGGCAAATGGTTCTTGCCACATCTGGCACCCCGCGTTGGCACGAGCCACATCAAATGGCGTGGTCTGCACCAGTGCTAACTAACTAGGGTTTAAACCTAT
The DNA here is from genome assembly GCA_037428765.1 of Rubia yunnanensis. Classification (NCBI taxonomy): domain Eukaryota; kingdom Viridiplantae; phylum Streptophyta; class Magnoliopsida; order Gentianales; family Rubiaceae; genus Rubia; species Rubia yunnanensis. Next base: position 53,258,524 of record CM075062.1, read on the forward strand.
TTTTTGCTTAATTTGGGCCTATTTTTAAGCCCAATCTCCTACTACTATAGATATATCCTTAGTCTACTAGGGTTAGAAGCTTTTGGATTATTTTCATTATTTCATTTGTAGTTTTAATAGCAACTTAGAGAGAGAAACACTATCTCTTCTTTATAAGTTCTTTCTCTTTTCTGTTTTACTTTGTTTTAGCCCTAAGATGTGGAATTTAATTAAATACTTGAATTCCATGTCTAACGAGTATTATCTATAGCTTTGGGATAATTTTGTTCATGTGTTGATTAATGCTTTTGTGAGATTCTTAGTTCATCCGAATTTATGTGCTTGTGATATTATAATGGCTTATTCTTGAATGTTATAATTTCATAAATGATACACTCCATTAGCACACACTCTAGTTTACATTCATGTTGGTCCAAATATAGATACCCCTCGAGGAAGAGAAACCTAGATGTGATATGGGTAGCAGGGTCTGGGTCCATGTGGGTGTGTACACGTAGGTCTTTTCTGAGTTTTACTGTTACAATGACAGGACACCAGTCTTAGCTAACGAGTTGGTCTCAAGGGTTACGGTTAGAGATAACAAAAAGTAGCAAGCTAGGGTTTTGAAAGGTCTTAGTATAATCGATAAGGTTCATACCTCCCTTTTCTCATTTAAAGGCCTAAGGAGTAGAGTATATCTGGTGTAGTGCCCAGGACGTAATCGTACGGGGGAGAAATAGACCTACACAATGGTCATACATTGTTGTTATCCCCTAATTACAGAGTTGGTGCCAGTGGAAGATTGAAAGAGCACCCTACGTGATGGGTACGGGGAAGTGCTGACCATCGACCACACCTCGTGTTATGAGCACTAGATTAGGTTGTTGAAATCTTACATGTGATTAAATAGAGGTTCAAAGAATTTAATCAACCATGTTACGCAATTATTCCCAACGTGTCTAGCTAATATAGTTTACTTGCATTTTATCTTTCATGTCCTTAGTTGTTATTGAAAAACAAACCCCCCCAACCATTTTACCACACTATCTACTCCTAGCATCACAGACAGATTGACAACCCGGGTGTGGTTGTGTTTAATTGACTATTAGGCCCTAGTATCTCTGTGGACATACCCCAGGGCTTGCCACTAACTACCTCATAAGTAGATTAGTAGTGAGTTGGGTGCAGAACTATAAATTTAAATTTGACCATTGATCTAGTTCCTTCGCTTGGGTTAGTTCTAGCTACAGTTTTAACGACCCCGACTGGAGGTGGATCAGAAGGTAAAGTGTACACATCAATGCAAGTGCATCATCATAAGTAGGTCTAAAATGATAACATCGATGTCAATGTCACAAAGTGCCTCATAGATGGTATTGTTCTTCCAATCCCAGAACCCGAGGCAAAACACTGGAAGTGGCGTTAGGAATGTTTGTTGAGTGGCCCCTTTGTTTGGTGGATATTTTGGAGAACAGGCCAACGAAGAAGGTATAAAATCTATAATTTATATACTATTTCTTATAAGTTGAGACAAATGTTTAGAAAATAACTTTTACGGTTGATTTCATGTAGATCGAGACACGGATTATAAGTAGCCCGGCAAAATTTCCCAATACATGTGGGGATCGAAATGCTAACAAAGTCTCGTGTCTAGAATAAGGCCACCACCATTCAATCCCATGAAAGATGGTTCCCAACATCCACACGATTGTGACACCACACCCTCCCTCATGTTCATACAAAATCTTCGTGGAAGAAGTGAGTATTTTTGGGTACAAGGTAGATGCAATTATCTGGAAGGAGTATTTGGAATTATTGTTCCATTTCAATAGTGTGCCCCCTCCCATGAAGCAACTAATTTATGTGTAAGTATTAAAGCATCACCCTAACTTGATTCAGCTACATACTTATTGTGTTTGACTTCCATCAAGCAAGACTAACCATGTTTATAAGCTCTTGCATGTACAATCTGTTTCCAAAATGAAAGGGTGGATAGGGGTTCATTGCCCAACAAAGATCCAACATAAGTATGTTGCGTTTGAAGAGATTTTGGCCGACTTCCCAGTTGATGCAAAAGGACAATCTGATATATATTGCACCTTATTACGAGCGGTGAGTCAACTATACTAACTTCATTACAACTGTTTGGATTCTATTGATCAATATGTGATTGTATTGAATTAATGGCAATTTCATTTTTGTAGAAAATATTGGATGGTGGTCATCATCGTTCTTCCTTCTAACACAGTGTTCTAGTATGATCCATTACATCTTACACCGTCCGAAACAATTTCATTTACAATTACAAAGGTGATGACATATCACATAATTAACAAGCACAAATAATTCACATGGAAAGCCCTCACGGTTAGAATTAAATTCAAAATTGTATTATGGAATAAGTATTGCCATAAGTACTCATCAGTGTGTTTGTGAATAATTTTTCCAATCGACTAGCATAAAAAACAATTGGCCACATGGGAAAGCGGTTACCATTGTATGAACTTGATGAAGGATTTGGTCATGCTTGTGAGGGAGAATCAATTAGATCTACAAAAGGTATCTATTATTCTCACCTATTGAATCTAATCAATAACATCACGACTTTGCGCAACCTATGTACTGGTTTTGACATTACTCCTTGTTGTAGTATTTTAACTAGGACAACGAACTGCACCTGATCTGCTTCATTACGCGGGCATTAACTGATGCATTTGGCATACTTTTTAGTTTCTTTTACTTAGTGGATTGCTAGTATTAGTTGAGTTTACATGACAAGTGGTTTAGACTTCCATGTTTGGTTTTCTTCTCTAAATCCCATGTTTTGTAGACTTAATTGGTAGTAATGGAAATCTTGTATCCACATTCTCCTTGATTTTCTTTGTGATCCTCTTAAGTAGGTCGCTCATGGATACTTTTTGTTTACATTCTATGTGAAGGCCATTTGTAAGGGCGGTAAAAGATATTGAAGGCCGTTCGAAATGATGGTAGTAGAGACGAAGGTTATTCACATTTGAATGGTAGTATAAGAAATCCATGATCATCAATGCGCAGTAGAAGGAAATTGAAGCCAAAGATAGGCGGCAACAGAGTTCATAGCGGCCAATGAAGAAATTGGGAATTTTGGTCCGATGAGTTGTGTATGGTCCAAGAAGAATTATCCTTCAAGGTTGATTCCATTGGATTCTTCTTCTTGATTAATAAAAAATCGACTACTAAAACTCTTAAACTTGACTAACGGTTCTCCCATAGCGGAGGAAACTAGTTAAGCCAGCCAAAGCACCAGCGGGTCGGTGCGGCCGTGCATGGTTTGGCACCAACAACATGCACCAAAGGAGATGTCCCATGCCAAGAAGACCAGCATTAGTCAATGGCATAACCCACGACAAATATGAAAGGCTTCCAAACACAAATTGAAGGCTCCTCAACATGGCAGAGTATGGGCGTTTCCCATTTTTGGTGTCCCGCATCATTCCAAGTCCATTATGGCAAGAATAGGTGGTGGGATATGGGAAATTACATGGCCCGTGCCAAAGTATATGAGCAAGGCACCCATCCTGACCATTGTTCGTGCCAACGGACATGGGCGCGGATCAAGACTTCAAGTTTTAGCGCCCTGACAGAGCCCCAAAGAGACCGATGCGGCCCACGCTAGGAGGTGGCCCAACATGCGCCAAACCTCATGCCCTACACCAAGATAACGTTTTAGGACATGCTAAAGAACATGTGCCCATGACCATGAAGCGATGTGACCCATGTTAGGTACGTGCCACGGGCAGCATCATCCGTGACGCCCTGCTTCGGGGGGCTGAGCTATTTTGGCATATTTTGGGCCTATTTTTAGGCCCAATCTCCTACTACTGTATATTGAATCTTTGCCTACTAGGTTTTATACTAGATACCATACACTTTAGATCTCATATTTTGAAGAGCGGTCTGGAGATTCTCTCCCGGGGAACTTTATCTTTTCTTCTTTTATTTTGCTTTCATCCTAAGATGTGGAATTAAAATCATTATTTGAATTCCATGTCAAGGGATTATTTTCCATAGCTTGGGGATAACTGTAGTGACTTGGTTTGATCTTTATGCTTTTTGATATTCTCTAGTTCCTCCTAATTTTGTGTTTATAATATTATTGTGATTTGCTTTTGAGTTTAAATGCATGAATATTACACCACATATATAGCACACACTTTGAGTTGTATTCATGTTAGGCACAAATACAGATGCCCCCTTAGGAAGAGAAACCTGGCTGTTTGAATGGGTGGAGGAGAACGTGTCTTCGTGAGTGTGTGCATGGGAGATTTGAGGTCACTCTGATCCACTTACCATCGCACCAGTCTTAGCTAACTTCGTAAAGTTGTCTAAGAGGTTCCGGGTAGAGATAGATAAATAGTATCAAGCTAGGGTTACAAGAAACCCTAGTATCATAGATAAGGTGTCTACAACCCATAGGCTTAATTGGTAGAAACCGGGGGAAGTAGCGCATTTGTGGTGGAAGCCTGGGACATAATCGCAAGTGGGAGAATCATACCTACAAAAATGGTTGGACCTTGTTATACTCCCCTAGTTCCGATGGAGGTATCGACGGAGGATTGCAAGAGCACCCACCGTGACAGGGATGGGGAAATGTACGTCATCGACCACACCACATGTTATGGACACTCTATTAGGTTTTTTTTAGATCTATATGTGAATGAATCGAGGATAGAAGCATAACCAAGTTGCTCAATTATTTCCCCAAGTGCTTAGTTAATATTGTAGTTGTATTTTTACTTTTCATGTTTTGTAGTTTAAAGTTCATAAAGCCAACTCCCCCCCTCCCAACTTCCATGTTTTCTTTACTAGCTATTCCTTTCACTCGTACGGATTGACGACCCGTGCGAGGTTGTTTTTTCAGTGGATACATTATCCCTAGAATCTTTGTGGACAAACCCAAGGCTTACCGCTAATTACCCTAGAGGTAGCGTAGTAGTAGTAATGGGTGCAGAACTATAAATCTCTTATCTTCTTACCACACACCTCCAATTGGGTTTAAACTTCTAACCTAGGGGTTTTAACAACCCTGCGGAGAGGCAGTACAGAATTTTGGCGCCGCTTCCAGGGATGCTATCAGTCTAGGTAATAATTTAGGCACAACGCGTTAGTAGAGTAGTTAGTTTAGCTTTTATGTTTTTTATTCTTCTTTGGAGTTGTTGTTATAGTTATTTTGTTACCTTTTGAACTATTTTCTAGTTTTGTATTTGGAAGGATATTGTTGGCCCTAGTTTATGGTACACACCCGTGCCACTAATCTAGGTGTCTTACACTACCCGACTGAGAACACAAGTGGTCGGAGAAGAAGGAGACAAAGAACTAAGGCACAAGTTCAACTGAGGAAAGAAGTAGTAGTAGATGATCTGTTAGCAGAGGTGGAAGACAATCGCACCCTACGGGAGCTCATAGCACTCAACTTGAAGAATCAACCTCTATGCATCACGATCCTATCATTACCCTCTGATGTGAGCTGTGAGCTAAAGAGTGGCATGATCCATTGCCTTCTTACTTTCCATAGATTGGCAAGTGAGGACCCGAACAAACATCTATTGGAGTTCCATTTGGTGTGCATGAACATGAAGCCCTCGGGAGTGTCTGTTGATGACTACAACCTAAGAGCCTTCCTATTTTCCCTCCAAGGTAGTGCCGAGGATTGGCTCTACTACTTCCCACCGGGGTTCATTAGATCGTGGATGGACATAAAGAGAAGGTTCTTAGAAAAATAGTTCTTGGCATCCAAGCTGGCAGGGTTGAAGAAGCAGTTGTTGAACATCACCTAAGGTGTCACCGAGAGTATGTATGATTATTGGGAGTGCTTCAAGCAACTTTTGGCTATTTTTCCTTACCACTCATTCAAAGAATGAGATTTAGTGTATTACTTCTTTGAGGGATTGTGCGATGAAGACATGCGGATGGTAAATGTCATATGCAACGATTCGATAGCAAACAAGAGCCCTAAGGATGCAATGGCCCTTTTTGAAGAAATGGAAAATGGTATGCAGAAATTTGGCACAAGATTCAGGGTGAAGGTCTTGGATGAACCCACACGCTCATCTAAGTTGGAGGAGCAAGTCCAAGCTCTTGCTTTCATGATGAAGGAGTTTTTGTGAGGAAAAGTGCATCAAGTCCAAGTGTGTGGAGCTTGAAACCTCAACCACAACTCCGAAGCATGCCCCGAAGTCGTAGATGATTTACAAGAGGTGAAGGGAATTGACTACAACTACTGGGAAAGACCACAATTTGCTAGGGGTCAACCACAAGGGTTCCGAGGGAACCAAGGAGATGCAAAGCTGGACCCTATAAAAATTCATTCAACTTGAGGTATAGAGATTATCGTAATTTCCAATAGAGGAAGGAAAACCAACCTCAAGGGTTCTTGGGAGGACAAGCTCCACCTCAACCAGATCCTAGAGTTGAAGGCCCTTCCAACAATCATGCTTCACCTTACAAGTCGGAACGAGATGAGATCTTGGAAGCTATCGATCAATTGGGAAAGAAATATGAAATATTTTTGGAAATGACATGGAAAGAGATTGAGGACCTTGATAATAGAGCTTTCTCAAGTATCAAAAATCTTGATGTTCAAGTCGAGCAACTTACCACCTTGGTAAGCTGACTTGAAGCCAAGGAGTCCGGAAAACTACCTTCCAAACCGGAGATTAATTTGAGGAATGTGAGTGCACTTAAATTAAGAAGTGGGAAGGAAGTTCACAAGACCGAGAAGAAGATAATGCAAGAAGATGACAAGATAGTGGAAGCTACCAAAGGACACTTCGAAGAGGAGGAATTGTGGTCAAGGAAGCACCCTCCAAGGAACTTCCACCGCACGAGGCACGAGTCACTATTCCACCTCCATTTCCAGATGCTTTGAGAGGAAAACAAAAGGTGGTGACCGATGATGTGAACATTCAACAATTGTCAAAAAGGTCGAGGTAACCATCTATATATCTTGGAATTAATTTAACATGTGCTATTATATGCTAAATTTCTTAGAGTTGCATGCACAAAGAAAAGGCGTAGGCCAAATAAGAGATTAGGACATTTGAAAATAGGAGGAGTCTCCATTTTGAATCATAAGAACTTGCGTAAGAAATGCGATAACCCCTGAATGTTTTCAAAGGTTGGCATAAATTGGGTTTCCAAACTTGGAACATAAATTGGTTCCGAGTTTGTAACCATAGGTACAAGGCCAGTGGAGATATACAGTTTCCTAGCTGGGAAACAATAAAGGTGTCTCAATGGGCCAATTAAAGGAGGTTTTGAATAGGCTTAAACTCGGGTACCGAGTTTGGAACGTAACTCAGAGCCAAAGGAACATAGCCTTCTTCCAAGTTCGGAATGTAACTCAGAGCCAAAGGACATAGCCTTCTCCCTAGTTCGGAACCTATTAAATGTGGTTGCTCCAGCCTTTCAAAGGCTGTTAATAACTGCCTTTAATTGGCATTTCTTAAGGCGGTTTGCGGAACCTCCTTTAATTGAAAATGATCAAAGGCGTGACTAGAGAAGGAAATTTCAAAGTGCCTTCTCTTGTCCAATAAATCCGCCTTTAATGGCCCCTCCGTCCACTAGTGAAACAAGGTTACGCTTTTGCACATAAAAGATTACTTAGATAGATCATGCTTAGATTTGTAAATATCAAACCCCGCCTTATCAATATCATCATCTAAGGTTAGTGTTCCCAAGTTGACATCGATCTTTATCCTTGACGTTTATAGAAATAGTCTCCCCAATAATATTGGGGGTGCAGTTCCATCGTGCGCTACGTCAAGGACATAGAAGTCCATCGGACACACTAATTTTCCCACTCTAACCATTACGTCCTTCACTAACCCTCAAGGACTAGCTTGGGAGTGATCTGCGGGTTAGACAATCACCCCAGTGTCCCTAAGTTCACCTATGTCTTAGCTTTCATAAAGACTATATGGAATCACATTAATATATGTGCCTAAGTCAGTCATGGATTTTTCCACTAACTTCCCGCCTAAGGAAATAGGTATCATAAACATCGAGGTTATTGCATTTCTTAGGCAAATTCTTATGATTCAAAGTGGCGACTCCCCCTATTTTCAAACTCCATACTTTCCTAATTGGTTTATTCCTCTTTTTAGTGCATGTATTTTTCAAGAATTTAGCATAAGAGGGAACATGCTCAATAAACTCTAAGATAGGAACTATTACCTCAACCTTTTCAAAGATTTTTAAAATGTTTGCATCATTTTTCGCCACCTTCGGCTTCCCCCTAAGTGCACTTGGAAAAGGTGGTGGAAGGCTCACTCTTTCCTCAGTGGGTGAAAGCTCTTTGGAAGGATCCTCCTCAACAATAATCTCACGCTCTTTGAAGTTGATCTAGTCGGATTCCACAATTAGATCATCCTCTTGCACTATGTCTTTCTCGGACTCCCTCACCTCTTTCCCACCTCTTAACTTTAATGCACTAACATTCCTTGGATTAACCTTGGGTTGGGATGGTAGCTTGTCGGACTCCTTAGTCTCAAGTCAACTCACCGAGGTGGAAAGTTGCCTGACTTGGACTTCAAGGTTCTTGATGCTTCAGAATTCCCTAGCGCCAAGTTCTTCAATCTCTCTCCTTGTCCGCCCCGCGAACACATCATGCTTCCTTGCTAATCGACCAATAGCATCCAAGTTTTCTTCCCGATCTGACTTGTACAAGGTGGAATTATTATTGGAAGGCCCTTCTCCCCTAGAATATGGTTGAGGTTATGGACCTCGATTGTACCCTTGACCTTGATTCTCCTCGCGCCAACCAAATTTTGGGTGATCACAATACCTAGGGTTTAAGGTCTTTGCGTAGGGATCTAGTCTCTCATTTCCTTGGTTCCCCCAGAACCCTTCTTGTTGTTGTTATCCCATTGCAAATTTCTTATTACCTCCGTTGAAATCCAATGCTTTCACCTCTTCCAAATCTTTGACCACTTGTGGGCACATGTCGGTGTGATTGTCTAAACTGCATATTCCTCACACTTTGAATTGTTGGATCATCCCCTTCATGAATCCCTTCCTCATAGAGGCAGGTGCTTGCACTTTCTCTTTCAACTTGGGAAATTGAGTCAGCTCATCCAATGTTTTCACTCTTGATCTTTTTTCAAATTACCTCATTCCATTCTCCATTTCAGCAAACAAATCCTTCGCGTCCTTTGGACTCTTGTTGGCGATGGAACCATTGCAAGCTACATTAACCATCCTCATGTCATCATCACAGAGTCCTTCAAAGAAATAGTATACCAAGTTGCCTTTCGTGAACGAGTGATAAGGACAACTAGCCAACAATATTTTGAATCTTTCCCAATACTCGTACAAGGACTCAATTGCATTCTAAGATATGTTGGACAGTTGTTTTTCCAACTCCGCAGATTTTGAAGCTGGGAAGTATTTTTCAAGGAAGCACCTTTTCATATCCATCTATGATGTAATGCACCCCGGCGGAAGGTAGTACAACCAATCCATTAATGTGTCTGAACTGAGAAAGGAAGCGAGCACAAGTTGTAGTCCTCTTCCAAGACTCCATGTGGTTTCATATTTGTGCACACAAGATGAAATTTAAAAATGTGCTTGTTCAGATCCTCCCCAGCCATCCCAGAGAAATTTGGGAGGCATTGAATCATCCCACTCTTCAGCTAGCAATTGACATTAAGTGGCAACGAGGGAAAAGTGATGCAAAGAGGTTGATTCTCCAAATTTGGATCCATCAATTCCCTCAGAGTGCGTCTGTCCTCTGCCATGACTACTTGCTCCTCAAAAACTAGTTGTTGTGGAACCATTTCCCTAGTTCTCCTTCATCTTGTCCTCTGACTACCTATGCCTTCCGGTGGTTCATGAAAAGTTCCTAAGTTTGTGGTACAGGTATGTACCATAAAATAGAAACCAAATAGAAACTAACCTAAAAACAACACTAGCAAACGGGTTAAAAGAAAATGGAAAAACTATAAACATAGGCTCAAAACCAAAAAAAACAACTAAAGAAAAAAGATTAAAACAAAAACAGAAACAATACAAACTACACAACTAATGTGCTATGCAAGTTAACAATCAAACTTTTAGACTAACACCCCGGCATTAGCGCCAAAATTTTACCTATCTCCATTCGGGGTCGCTAGTAAATAGCCTTTTGTCACAGGAGATCTACACTAACCCAGCAGAGAACGTGAGGATCAAAGATAGAAATTTATATTTTGATATCGTTCTTACTATGCTACGTAGAGGGTAGATAGTGGCAAGCCCAAGTTTGTCCAAAGAGATGTTAGGTGTCCAAAAGTTAACTAAACACAGCTGCATATGTGTCGTCAATCCATCTGTGTGTTAGGAATGGGTAAATATTGCAAAATAGGTTTTGGGGGGTTTTTCAACTAACAAATGCAAATATGCGAGATCACAAGAGAATAAACTATATAAACTAGCACTTTGGGGTATTTTCATAACATGATCGATACATGACTTTTATCCTTGATTCATTAACCTAAAAATATATAAAACTATCTTATGTTGATGTCACATAGTGGGGAGATAGCCATATTATTTCCTTTGTCTGTCACACAAGGTACTTACCACCAATACATGGATAGCTCACTGTCTCCGTAATTAGGGATGCGCTCTAGTCGATGGATTCCACAAACCATCATTTTCACCTCGCTACCAACGTTAATACGCCTTCTCTTAGATGAATAAAGCCTACCTAAAAGGGCAATGGCTCGCGTAGGTTGCAACCATTAGATATGAATGTGATGGCATTACATCCTGGATACTCCACTATAGATATTGATCCTTAGGCCTAGAGAAGAAAATGAAATGATACCTTGTGATGAATCTAGATTCAGCACAACTCTAGTTGCTACAAACAATTATGATCATCTATTGGGGTAAGCCACGGGCTTTCCCTCGTCAAGATTTTCCAAATCGACCGCCCAACATGTGATTTCTAACATCACTAGCTAATTAAAATTATGGTTTAACAATAGAAAGATATTATCTCAATGTAACATGAATGCACTCATCTCCCTGGTGTTCTTGAACCTACTCCATAATCTAACACTCCCAAGATAGCAATGAAACCTAGCACGATATTACACTACTACATGTATGGATGCATCATAATAATGGCATAGCATAAATCTCATAAGAGTGGAAAGCATAAATCATACAAATATTCATAGGACATAAAGATAGGAAAATATACTAATTGCAAAAAGGCATCATCAATTCATGAATGCAAACACTATCCTAAGAAAATAAACTACTCCCTCAGCATTGAGCCCAAGTATTTCATTAGTTTCAATGCCTTTGGGCAAAATCCAGAAGAAAGAAAATTAGAGAGAAGGGTTATTCCCTTTCTCTTTCTAGAATGCTCTCCAAAAGTGTAGAATGAAGTTCTAAACTTAGCCAAACTTAAGCCCTAGTAGAAATAGGATTTTATTTTTAGAGTAGGGAAATTGGCCTAGAAAAGGGCCAAAAACAGCCCAAAAAACCCTAACAACCACAATTTACACGGGACGGCTCGTGCAGCGTAAGACGTGCTAGCTGTCTCTAATGTACTAGGAGCCTCTGGCACGGCCCATGCTGATTGGCAAAGTTGTGCTGGCCATCTTTGGCATAGGTTGTGATAGATAACACGGGTCATGGGGTGATGCTTGGTCTTAAAGTTCTAATCGTGCGTGCCCGTATTGTTTGGCACGAGCCATTAGGTGGGAGTGGTTTCTCAACCAAATAAACTGCACGGGTCATGCTAGACTGGGAGCTCGTACTGATGCCCTCTGGAACAATTCGTACCGCTCCATACGGCTCGTGATGGTGCCTGCCGGCACAGCCGTGTCTGCTGGCATAAACATATTGGTTGATGTGGCCGTCCTTCATCTTTGGAGCTTGAACTTTGAATCCAACCTTTTTTGGCTTCTCTCCATCTACTACCATGCTTTTTAGCTCGTGGCCTTCTACTATCTTCTACGGCTCTTGCAAATGGCCTTTTACTATCTACTACCATTTTTGCAAATGTCCTTCTACAAAATGATGATAAAATACTCATGAGACACCTACTAGTAAGATCACAAAGGAATATCTAGGTGCTCGCAAATACAAAGTGTCCATTACTTCTAATTAAGTCCACAAAACTCGAGATTTAGATAAGAAAACCAACAATGATCATATAAACCCATTTTCTCGTAAACCTAACTAAAACTAGCCATCATCTAAACAAAACACAATAACAAGTGTGCCTGATAAATTAGTTAATGCATGCATAATGGTGCGTATCAGGCACAGGCACGGGCCGTGCAGATCCAGGTGTTTGGTGCTAGTGCCGGTACCTTCTTGCACGGTCGTGTTGGTTAATGCGATCGTTCCTCCTCTTGAGAACTTGAACTTTGACTCCACTCTTTTTTCAGCTTCTTTCCATCTACTACCACACATTAGTTCGTGACCTTCTTGTCTACTATCGCTCTTGTTAACGGCCTTTTAATATCTACTACCACTCTTGAGCGGCCATCAACAAAATGATGGCAAAATACTCACGAGTAATGTACTAGTAAGATAACAAGGGAAGATCTAGATGCTCGTGAAAATAAAGTATCCATTAGTTCCAATTAAGTCTATAAAACTCAGGATTTAGATATGAAAACCAACAAAGGTCATCGAAATCCTTTGTCGTGTAAACCTAACTAAAGTAGCAATCAACCAAATAAAACATAATAGCAAATGTGTCAAATGCATTAGTTAATGCATTCATAAAGGTGCACATGGCGCGAGGGGGTAAAAGATAAGATTTATAATTTTATCATGTACTCACTCCTAACTACAATAGCATAGCTAGTGGTAAGTCCATGTATCATCCACAGAGATACCGATATCTATGGGATAGCCAAACACACCTCACAATTGGGCATCACCCTAATTATATGTCGGGAACAACTAGAACTAACAAACAAAGGGGGGGTTGTGTGAACTAAAAACTACAAGCATGTCAGTAAAAATAATGTAAAGTATTGATTAATTAGTCTAGGGGGTTATTTACGTAACGTGACCAACATATAGATTAGATCCTAGATTCTATTCGCATAAAAACCTATAAACATAACTTCATGTTATATCAAATAGTGTGGAGATGCCGAGAATTCCCACTGTGTGCCACACAGTGGTTCGGCTCCCATTAAATCGTTTCACTCCTCTGTAACTAGGGGTGCCCTTTAATCCCCTGACTTGGCATTTTGCCCCCATAATCCCACTCTCTGTGCTAACGAGTCCTCGCTTAAAGGAACTAAGCCTTGCGTAGGTCCTAGCCGTTAGATGTGGGAGTGGTCCTATTACATCTTCGGGCTCTCCACTATGGACACCAACCATATTCTAAGTGAGAGAAAGGAATCGATACCGTGTGATGACTCTAGGATCAATAAAACCTTAGTTGCTACAAACTATGAAAGCTCAGTTTTCGGGGTAAGTAAGGGTTTCCCCCATTACAAATTCATTTACAGTAACCGACAATCCATTGCTCCTAATATGCAATTCCTCACATGATTAGCCAAATATATTTAAGGGCACAAAGGCTACTACCAAGTTTGAGTAAAAGTTGCCCTTCAGAGTCATCGCTCAAAGGCAATGAACATCCGAACCCGGGCATGGGAAAGGTTCCTCGTGACAAAATACTCACATAGACAATAAGTGTTGAACATAGCGCAACTCCGGTTGAACAATGGCGGTGCTCTTGCACAAGTGCTTCCTTTTTTGTGTCCGATAAAACCTCCAAAAGTTGTCGAGTGAGAATGATAGTCCTTGATGACACATCCTTGGAACATCTCTTCCATATTTCTACCCAAAACCTTGGGCCACATCTCAATGTGACATCATGTATTCCTTTTCCTCCAAATGGAATTTGATGGCTCTTCATCCCTCCTCATCTGTGACTTGCTCAAGAGTTTCCAATAATTCCAAGGTCCATCGGGATATAAGTGTTCGAATGCTTCTCTAGAAATCCTTCTAAGCCTATGCGACCTAGCAAGTAGATGATGGGCTCAAGTAGGCCTAGGGCCTCTAGAGTATCCTTGCACACGAAACCCATCTCTAACCTTCACCTCCAGGCTCCAGTCCCGAAAATGGTAGTCGACTCCATGAACTCCTCCGACACAAAGACAGGGTTGCGAGGAAAAATAATTGCTGGCTCTTTTCTCCCAACTTTAGCCGGCTTCTTCCTTTTATAACCCCGAGAAGGTTTCCTTTCATCTGAACCAATCCTTTTCGAAGGTATCCTATCATAGGAATGAATGTGAACGCCCGACCTTGCTAAATTCAGTATGTATGTAATATTTAAGATTTAACCTGAAACCATATCTTTTATTACCTTCTTCGACTACTTCTGACTATAATTTTAGACTCAAACCTACAAGAAATTTCAACATAAAGAAAATCAAATAAATAAATAAATAGATATGATATAATTAATAAATAATAATAAAACAAGATAAATTGTTGGATTTATTCTAGAGTTCGTTCAAGAAAAATAATAAAATAAAATAATAGGTAAAGAATTAGAAGAATGGGTGATCAAGAAAAATAATAAAATAAACTAATAGGTAAAGAATTATAAGAATGGGTGATAAATAGGAGGGAAGCGAGAAATTCAATTTGCACATCTAAAAGAACAATAAATATAATAAGTAAGTAGGAAATAGTACTGTGAAAAAAATTTACTGTTTACTGTGTGCGATCTCGGTGCGAAACTGTGTGAAAATCGTCTTCCTCCCTTACCAACGGTCAGTAATACAACTCTCCTCTTCCAACGGTAATCTGCCGGAATCTCTGTCCCTCGGCATCGTGCCTCACCATCGGCCATCGCCGTAACGATGGCCGATAACGTAATTCCCAAAACCTTTGCCGCTGCTCTCCAGACCAAAGCTCCTCCTCTCTCCAAAAATCTCCCAAGTAATCCCGAATTGGTTCCAAAATCTACTCATCTCGGCGATCCGGCCTGCCTCTATTCGGATGAACAAATCGCCACACTAGCGGCACACTATTCCAATGCATTGGTCGGAAAGTTCACAAAAGGTAGGCTATCAATGGAGCAAATGGAGACAGCTCTCAAAACAATCGGTTTTGAAGGTAAGTATCAATTAGGTTCTTTAGATTTCAAACATGTTTTACTCCGCTTTGAGAACATTAATGATTATCAGAGATGTTGGATGAAAGGTATCTGGAACTTTAATGGGGTTTTCCTAAAGATGCTTAAGTGGACTCCAGAATTCTCAACGCATAAGGAATCACCCATAGTTCCGATCTGGTGTACCATTAGAGAAGTACCTTTATATTATTATAACTCTGCCTCCATTGAATCAATTGGTAACAGCATAGGGAATTTCATAAAAAATGATCTTGCAACTGATATGCTCACCAGACCCTCGGCCATCAAATTCTGTGTTGAAGTGGATCTACAGAAACCTCTGAGCCCTTATATTAGGCTAGGTTCTGTCTCTAACAACACTAAGTACAAGATTGAGTATGAAGATATCCCCCTCTACTGTAACCACTGTGCTAAACTTGGCCACTCTCTGAGTCAGTGTAGAGTTATTTCTCAAATCACCAAGGATAGACCTGAGGATGTTAGCTTAAAGACTACCCAACCTCCTCCTCAGTGGCAGGCAACAGGAAAAATGTTCACCAACCCTCCTTTGATCAAGGACTTAACTAATGATCCTACTTTAAATGAGGATGAAATGACTGTCATAAACCTGGAAAATAATGCTCCACGAGTAATTAATACTCCTGATAGAAATAAGC
The DNA here is from genome assembly GCA_037428765.1 of Rubia yunnanensis. Classification (NCBI taxonomy): domain Eukaryota; kingdom Viridiplantae; phylum Streptophyta; class Magnoliopsida; order Gentianales; family Rubiaceae; genus Rubia; species Rubia yunnanensis. The sequence goes on from CM075062.1 coordinate 53,274,310, forward strand.
CAAAGCAGGCTGAAACCCCTATGAAATCAGGAAGTGGCACTCTAGAGATCCCTGAACATTCAATTACCAGATTAATTAATGATACTGAAAAAGCTAAACCTGCCAGGATTCCTTATGCTAAAGATGATCTTCATGTTGGTTCACTGATGGAACCAAGAAATACTAACAACCCTACACTTTCCTTACCTGGAAAGATGTCAAACAGATTTTCTGTTTTACAGGATGAGGGCTGCTCTTCCCAGTGTCAAGGGGATACAAATGAAGGGACACCAGAGGATCTGCAAAGGGCAATGGATATAGCATCCTCAGATCAACAACAGTTACAGGAGGTATCTCCATCTGAATCCCCAGGTAAGTATGTACAACAAGGTAAGATAAAAAATAAGAAGGTTACCTACTTGAGTCAGCTCAATAAAATGCTGTTGAGATCAGCCACTAAAGGTAATAATGCAAATGAAATATGATAATGAAGACAAACATTAATTTTCTGATATGGAACATTCGGGGAATGGAAACTTCAATGAATAGGCTTCGTAGTCTGATTAAACTAAAGAAAATTCAGTTGCTATGTGTTCTAGAGCCTATGCATGACAATTCTAAAATCCAGCACTATATGAATGCTCTTAATTTCTCTAATAATATGGTACTTCCTAATGGGAAGATATGGCTGTTCTACTCTAATCCTTTGTCTGTGACACTGCTTTCCTACCATGAACAGTTTATGCATGTGAATATCTCCCATCTTACCACTAATCTTTGTATGGAGGCTGTCTTTGTTTATGCTTTAACAAATAGGGAGGGTAGGAAAAACCTTTGGACAGAATTAAAGCTGATATCTAAGGGGGATACTATATTCATAGGTGATTTTAATACTATATCTTCTGTGGCTGAATATAGAGGACCTTCTAACCCTGGCCTTGGTAGTATTAGAGATTTTAATACATGGATGAACTCTAATGGAATTCAAGAGATTAATACAGTAGGTAACTTGTTTACTTGGTGTAACTCTAGACTTAGAAACCCAACATCTAAGAGATTAGATAGAGGACTTTGCACTTTATCTTGGTATACTAAATTCCCTTCATCAACAATTCAGATTCTTAATAGGAATACATCAGACCACTCACCATTACTCCTCCAGCTAAACAATTTAGTAGTCTCATTTCCAAAGCCATTCAGATTTATTAATGCTTGGTTCCAGAGATCAGATTTTTCAGCATTAGTTCAGGAAAATTGGAATAAGCCACTACAGGAAACAGGAATGCTCAGATTTTACCTGAAACTAATCAGACTTAAAAAGATGCTAAAAATATGGAACAAGGAATGCTTTGGGAACATAGATGTAAATGTCTCTCTAGCTGAGGAGGCTCTAAGGTTACAAGAACTGGCTTATGACCTGAACCCAACACTGATAGAGAGAGTCAGTCTTAACCAGAAAAAAGCTAAGCTCCTAAAGTCTCTAAAGGAGAAGGAGAAATTTTGGAAACAAAAAGCTAGGCTAAAATGGCATAAATTAGGGGATAATAATACTCAGTTCTACCATAAAGTGGTACAGGAAAAGCAATGTAGGTTACAGATCAGTAAAATCAAAAATCATGAGGGTCAATGGATAAGCACACAAACAGAAATTCAAAAAGAAGCTGTCAGATATTTTACTGATCTGCTAAGTGATCCTAATCAGAACAACTCAGATGCATATAGCTCTCATTTCCTGTCACACATCCCTACAATAATGACTGATAGAGATAACCAATCTTTAGAAGCCTTAGTTACTGATACAGAACTTCAAGCAGTAGTAAATAGCCTAGACAGTAACAGTAGTCCAGGACCAGATGGGTTCACACCAAAATTCTACAAGAAATGCTGGACTGTAGTTAGGCAAGATCTATTAGATGCGGTCAATGACTTTATTTCTGGTTCTCAAATCCCAAAAGGTATATCCAGTACTTGGATAGCCCTTATCCCAAAAAAAGCCACACCTTGTTCTTTTGGAGATTTTAGACCAATTAGTTTATCTAATGTCATAAACAAAATCTGTTCTAAGGTCTTGATGGAAAGACTAAAGCCTCACATGGAGGATTTAATCTCTCCTAACCAGTCATCTTTCCTGAAGAACAGAAATATTTCAGACAATATTCTATATCTTCAGGAAATGATAAGGTTCCTAGATAAGAAAAATAGAGTTCCAAATTGTATGTTGAAACTGGACCTTATGAAAGCATTTGATAGAGTAAATTGGCCTTTTCTTAGTCAGATTTTAACCAAATTTGGATTCACTGGGAAATTTTTAAATGCCATTATGAATAATCTATCCCAGGCATATTTCTCTGTCTTGATAAATGGAAATCCATCAGGGTTTTTCAAAGCTACAAGAGGTATTAAACAAGGTGATCCCCTTTCTCCTTTCCTTTTCAATATTTTCTCTGAAGCATTCTCAAGAAGTCTGTCATTCATTTTCTCAAATAATAAGATTGCTAGCTACCAAGTTCCAGCATCTATCCCTGTTGTTTCACACCTGATGTATGCAGATGACACTATCATTTTTCTGCAAGCATCTAAAAACAACCTGGTTAGGATCAAAGCTTTTTTAGATATCTTTGAAATCACTTCGGGACAGAAATTTAACTTTGAGAAGTCAGAATTTTATATCAGCAAGAGAGCTTCAGCTTTAAGATTCAACCAAGTTAGGACTATACTGAAAATGAAAAAAGGCACTTTCCCATTTACTTACCTAGGTTGTCCTATTTTCAAGGGTAGAACCCTTAAAAGATATTTCCAACCACTGATGGCTAATCTTGACACTAAACTCCAGAGTTGGAAAAATAAATGGCTAAGTGCGGGGGGAAAAATGATTTTAATTAAGCATTGTTTATACTCTTTACCTCAGCACCTGTGGGCAGTCACAAATCCCCCTAAAGCAATCATTAGAACCTTTGAAAAAAGACTAGCCAGATTCTTCTGGGGAGAAACTGAGGGAAAGAATAAAAAAATCTGGAGGAAGTGGTCTGCAATTGCAGTCCCCACTAATATGAATGGTCTTGGGTTTAGGTCAATGAAGGCTATCATAGATACCTGCTCTGCAAAGCTATGGTGGAAAGGCCAGTTAGGTACAACTTTGTGGGCAAAACTGCTTTGGGCTCTGCCTTTGTCATACAGGAAATCAGTAACTTGGAAACGTATTTTAGCTGTAAACTCTTTTGCTGAGAGGAATACAAAAGTTATTCATGGTAAGGGAAGTTGTAGCTTCTGGCTGGCAAATTGGTGCCCAACTGGCCCCCTTATTAATAGTATTCCTCAGAACATAGTTTCTGAAATGCCATACCTATCAGTTTCTGACTTCATCCAAGATAAACTTTCTGTTCTATCTCAAATCAATTCTTTCCTAGATTGTGATACTCTGAATTTTCTCCAGGATGCACAACTTATGGAAGATAGAGAAGATAGACTGATCTGGATGCCTGAACCCTCTGGTAATTTTACATCTAAGTCAACCTACAGAGCTCTAATTCTGCATACAGGTAATTCACCAGCCTCTAAATTTATCTGGAATAATGCAATTCAGAAGAAGGTAGCAATTTTTACTTGGAAGTTGTTACACTCCTATCTTCCCTTTGATGAGGTTCTCATAAAATGTGGGTTCAGTTTGGCATCTAAATGCCCTGCTTGTTGCAATTCTGATTCAATTCAACATTTTTTCATATCATGCCACATTGCTAGAGCAGTTTGGAGTAACATTGCATCTATAGTTGGTTTCTACATCACTCAGGAACACTCCCTATCAGAGAGGTTTTTTCTATTCTGGGATTGTCAGGATTTATTGGGCTGGAAGCAATTCATATGCAAAATTGTGCCATCCATAACATGCTGGTCTTTGTGGAAAGCTAGAAATAGCTTTATTTTTTACTCTAAACCCTTCTCCACACTGGCTATTACCAAGGATATTCAGGAGCTCATTAAAATGTCAATTTTCTCCTCACCAAAAACACTTTTCTCACATCCTGTAATGGATTCTCCTCTAAGCCAATGGATTCCTTTAACTCGACCACCCCCTAAGCCAAATATTTCTATTGTTAGATGGGAGAAGCCACCTACAGGATCAATAAAAATCAACATAGATGCTTCATGGTATATAGATAAGGCCTCAGTTGGTGTAATTGCTAGGGACAACCTAGGGAACCCATTACTTGTTTTATCTGCTCCAACTAATGCTCATTCACCTCTTGAAGCTGAATTGAAGGCTATTTCAGTAGCCTGCAACAATTTCCATGATCAGGACCAGCAATACATTTTTGAAACTGATTGCCTCCTTGCTGTTCAGATGATAAATGAGCCATATAGGGCAAATTGGAAGCTTTTTGATCAGGCCTATAGAATTAAAAAACTGCTGGGATCATCACTTATACAATATGTGGCCAGAGAATGCAATGTAGTGGCACATTCAATTGCAAAATTACATCATAGCTCGGCCCAGGGTATTAATATGCAGAACATTCCACCACACATTAAAGGGATGATATCCTTGGACAAAGCTCAGACTCCACATATTAGAGTACATCGCTCTCCTCAAAACTGATACTTTTCTTATGCTTATGCAGGTTGGAGGAAAATGTGTTATGACTGTATTGAGCTGGCTCCTAAATGCAAAATTTTGATGAAGATGCTCACTTGATACTACTGCTGCAGATTGCTGCAACACATGTAGTTTAAATTTGGAGTTGCCTGGCCACAAGGGAGAACTAACACAAGGGGTGGAGGTTCTCGCTTGTGGATCGCAACTCCAGTACAGTTGTTTTGTAAAGTCTACATCCTAGCTTAGTTAGCTAAATTACTTTTGGAGGCAACGGGGTTGCCTCACCATAGTTTCAATTACGATATCTTTATTCTGGTCTGTAGGAACACATTTGTTTTGGCTGGGACTGGGGAACCCAATATATATCCCCCACCTACGGGTGTTTTCATTAAAAAAAAAAAAAGTAGGAAATAGTAATTTGAGTAGTTAATAAAATATTTATTTCATTAGAATTTTATATTAAAGTATCGTAATATTGGAATTACAATTGAAATCAAAATATTGACGATTAGCTTGATGGTTAATTAAATATTTATATTAGTTAATTTTTACAATAAAGTCTCGTAATATAAAAATTACAATTGTCTGCCCATAATAAAGAAAATCAGGGAATACTAAGGCTAATAAATCAAATAATAAATTTAATGAAATAGCATAATAAACAAAAGAAAAAGAAAAAAAAGAGAATGAAAGAATGAAAAATGAAAAATGAAAAATGAAATTAGAACACAAATAAGAAAATAAATCCTAATAGAACATTTGATGAGAAAAGAACGAAGTAAAAAAAATTAAATGAGAACAGGGGATTAGAGCAGTCAATTCAGCTATTCAGGTTGGCTTCGGGTTTGGGTCAAACAGGTTCAGGTTGAAACGGGTCGGGTTGAAACAAGTCGAAATATGTTTTTTGGGTCAAAATGGGTTCGGGTTGAAACAGGTCGAAATATGCTGGTGTGGTCGGGTCGGGTCGGATCGAAACGGGTTCGAGTTAAACGGGCCAAAGTTTGTTTGTCAGGTCGGGTCGGATCAGGTCAAAATGGGTTTGATTTCAAATGGGTCAAAGTCTGTTAGTCGGGTTGGGTTGGTTGGGTCGGGTCAAAACGTGTTTGGGTTGAAAAATTTTGAAGTCTGTTAGTTGGGTCGGATCGAAGTCAGGTTCTGACGGGTTTGTAATGTTTCTCTGGTCGGGTTGGGTTACACTACAAGAAAAAGGTATATAGGCACAGATATGTTAGTGTTGGAAGAGCAATACTAGAGTTGGGAATTTCATAAGCACCGACAATCTGGCAAATTAACCAAAAAATGGTGCCTATGAATAAATCCAGCAGCAGTTCACTGAATAAAAAAATATTTGAATTTAATCATTTTCAGCACTGGTTTTAGTTGAATGACATATACCGGTGCTAATACTAGTGCCTATGTCCAGAATAGTAATTTTGGTGGATAAAATTGTGGTGGAAAAATAGCTAGCCATAGTATAAGTTATAATACACCGGTGCTAGACTACATTTAATTTTTTTTTAAATGAAGAAATGATTACCAGGTTAGAATCAGGTATTGGGTTGAGTTTGGGTTCTATCAAGTCCTAATTATCAAGTCCGAATCGGGTTTCGTGTTGAGTTCAAGTCAAGTTGGGTTTGGGCTTGGGCTTGGGCCCATATTATCAGGTCAAAATTGGGTTTCAGGTTTAGTGTGGTTCGGTTCGATTTGGGTTCATGTCAATATTTTGCAGGTCAGGATTGAGTTTGGGTTGAGTTTTGTTTGGGTCGGGCTCAGGTTTGGGTCAATATTTTGCGTGTCAGGATCGGGTTTGGGTTGAGTTCGGTTCTGGTTGGATTTAAGTCAGTATTTATGGGTTAAGATCAGGTTCAGGTTGAGTTCGGTCGAGTCAGTCAGGGTCGAGTAAGGTTTAAGTGCGAGGAGGTTTGATGTGCCCATTTTATACGGTAATATTAGGGTTTTTGGGATTAACTTTTGTACACTTTTGTGCTCTAAATGTGACATTTTGCCTTGAAATTATCTAAGGAGGGTTAAAAGTGACTTTGACGTTTTATCACTTTTTAGAGAATTTTGTGTGACAAGGTAATTTGTTTGAAGACTTTGAAAACTTTGAAGAATATCTTTGAAGATTTGAAGACTTGCATTCGAGCTTTTTGAAGATATGAAGAGTTGAAGAGGTGAAGAAAGGAGAGCAAAGCAAAGGGTGAAGGATGATCTATGTTTTGAAGCAGAGTTTTCAGAATTTTCCGAGAAGAATCAGCCTCCAAGAGTGGTACCATTGGATTCCTCTTCTCGAGTACTATAAAATCGACAACAAGAACTCCCAAAATGGATCAACGGTTCACCCGGAGGAAGCAAAACAAAACAGGACTGAATTTTACTGATCTGGTCGCGATCGCGATGCTTAGTCGCGAGTCGCGACGGCATCGCGATCCTGCCCTGCAGCCAGCGTTTTTCTCCCCTTTTTCTTGTACTATAAATACCTCTTCACCCACTTCTTCCCAAACACTCTAAGCCCGACTTGGGGGCTCCAAAACCCTAGTTTTTCACCATTTTCTTCCATTTCTCCATGTTATGGGTTTTGATTATCTAGCTTAATTTTATCTTGGGAGCAATGGATTGAAGCTTCCATATCTATGTAGTAAGAACCATATCTATCTATTTAGTGTTTTTGCTATTGTGCATTTATGGAGCTTTGCATGTGAATTGTTAATTGCATTGATGTTGTTGGAAGCTTGAGTATATGAATTGGTTGTATGATTACTTGTTAGGGTTGGGAGAAAGTAGCTAATTCTTCCCTCTTTTAATGTGGAATCCAAGAGCATGAGTTAGAGCTTCTTAAATGATGTTGGTGTGTTGATAATTGCTAGATGAATGTGGTGATGTCGAACTCATTGTCATGTTTGTTTTAGGTAGCAAATGAGAGAAGTCTATGAATGTCGATCGTTCTTGACTAATCTTGTGTAAATGCATGAATTGGTTAAATGCTTAGATACGGTGTAGTATTTATAAGTGTTGCCAAGCTTGTTGATTCTTCGTGCTAAATGCCATCAATGAGATACTCTTAGTCCTAAGGGAGTCATTGGTGAGGTTTGACAAGAGATGTCGAATTCACTCTTGCAAACTACTATCTAAGAAGGATAGAAGATTTATCTTCACAAGAAGTAGTTGAAGTAGTGAATAGATTGTTTCACTCGTTCTTGAAGCCTTTATTATTTAGCATATGTATTCTTGATGCTATGTTTCACTTCATTTATGTCATGGGTGGTTTGAGAATAGGAGGTGTTTTTATGATTGAAGTGTTCGGGTGTTAGGAAAGTGACGAATTCCTTAGCTCCTTTGCATGAAAATCTATGAACATGAACTTAGAACTTCTTGTGCATAATGTGTTGTGATTCTTGCTAGATAAGTATGTTAATGTTAAGTCAAGTAATGAATGTGATAGAATGAGTGAATGGTTCAATGATCTACATTAGGTTTGGAAGTGGATATCAATTGCCCCCAAGGCTTTATCTTTGTAGTTCTAAACCCCTTTTTCTTAAGTTTTGTTTAATGATTAGCCTAGTTACTTGACTTTGCTAGTTATCTTGTCTTTTAATTTTCATAACTTAGGACAACCAACCAACCAAACCCCCCTTTTTACATGCTTTTATATGTGTATATATATCTACTCCTAGCATAATATTAACCATTTACGTTTAAACGCTTGAGAAAATCCTTCTTCTTCGTGGACGACCCCGACTTGCCGCTATCTACTTAGTTGTAGATAGTAAGCATTTAGGGCTTATAAATATTAACTTTGAGAGGTACGGCGACGGCCTCCCAATGCCATATCAGTTTTATGTCTCCTACTTTGGCTCGCTTTGGGTCCACGACTTGAGTTTGATGCAACATTCGTTTCGGGTCTGCCTGCTCTGTATTTGTGGCCGCATGGGTGCTTAGTCTTGTAAGGTCTTGTCGGAGTCGTCTGTCTGTGTAGCCCTACTGATGGCTTAAGCAGTTTCCATGGTGATGCGTCGTTGGTCAATCATGGCTTTGTCCCGAGCACACCAGATGGCCCATGTGATGATGCATGTGAGGTTAATGTCCTCCTCCTCCGGTGCCCTCTTGAACTAGTCTCCTAGCCAGCTTTTGAGCTTGATCGGGTTGCCCTGGATAAAGTCTAAACCCAGTCTCGATGTTCTCCAAACTCTCCTTGCAAAATCACACTCCAGTATCATGTGAGCTAGTGTTTCAAGTTTGGAGTGGCACAGCTTAAAGGTGAGACCAGTATCATGTTTCTTTTCATCAACGTCGGTCTCATTGGTGCCACATTTTGTGTTATCTCCACACCAGGAATTTGAATTTTTCTGGGGTCTTGGAGTTCCACAGCTTCTTCCATAGCTATTTATTGGGTTCTGGGTTCCCTGTCATGGCTGAGGATGTTGGTTTGTGTTGGCCTGTGGCATTCCAAGCCTCATGGTATCCGCTTTTGACTGTGTACTTTCCTAGTCAATACTTGTCCCAAAATTGTTAGTCCGTTTGCCAAACCGGGCAATGGGAACGTGGATTCTTGCAATATTGATTGCTAACTCTGAGCTGAAGAAAAGTCTTAATAGTGGCATACGCTATTGCTTATCAAGGTCAATCAGGTCACTCACCTTGAATCCAAGTTGAGGTAGAAGTTATCTTTCATACCTGATTGGATTCTTGTGGTTTGGGATCCACTCATCCTGGATGTCTATTCTGTGGCCATCGACCACTTTCCATTTGAGTCTGTTCTTGACTAGGTCTCTTCCCCACAGAATTCCTCTCCATCTCCACGTTGAGCCTTGTTTTCAGTTTGACTTTAAGGAAGTCTTCTTTGCTGCAATACTAATTGATTAACAATCTCGAGAAGAAAGACTGTTTGTCTGTGATTAGCTTCCACGCAAGTTTCCAAGCAGTGCTTGGTTCATCTATTATGTGGATTTCATCCCTAGTCCTCCCTGCCATTTGAAGTGGCACATCGAGTTCCATGACTTCCAGTGTATTCCTCTTCCATCAGTGTCTCCTGCCCATATGAATTTGGTGAGGTGGCTATCCATTTTTTTGTGACGGGGGAGGGAATTCGGAAGTTGCTAAGAGTGTATTGGGTTGTTGAGGCCAATACATGTTTGCTGAGAGTGACTCTTCACATGACCGATGGATCCCTGGACTTCCATATCAAAGTTTTTTTTCATTTACTCTTTGTATCAAATTGGTGAACATTCTCACTCTCGGGCCGGCGAAGTCCGTATCATGGCCTGGGAATCTTTCCTTGAGAAGATTCTGAAAGTCTGGCTGAGGCGTTGTTTTGTTCCCAACTCTGTGTTTGGGCTGACTAGAAGTGCTAACTTCTAGAAATTAATTATTTGGCCTGAGTAAGCCACAAATAAGTTGAGTGTCTGGGCTAGTTTAGTTGATTCTCTTTATGAGATATTGAAGAATAGGATGCAATCATCTGTGAAACATGAGGTGTGAGACTGGTTCGACAGTGTAGCCTATTTTAACCCCTGGGCATACGTTTTGGAATCCTCGAGATGGTATCATTAATGAGAAGGCTTCTTGACATAAGATGAAAAGAAACGATGAGAGTGGGCATCCTTGTCTAAGGCCTTATTTAGGCTGGAACAATCTTGAGCTCGTCCCGTTGAGCTTTATAGCATATGAGACGGCGGTGACACATTCCATAACCCAGGCTATCCATTTCCGTGGGAAGCCCATATGTTGCATCATCTTTTCTAGAAATTCCCATGACACCCGATCGTACGCCTTGCTCATGTCTATTTTCATTGCTTCCATTGCCTGCTATCCTGTCTTCTTCTTGTGAATGAATTCAATGAGTTTGTGGGCTATAAGTGAGTTTTCAACAATGGTTCTTCCTTGCACAAAGGCCAATTGATTTCCTGAGATCAGAAGCCCCATGACCTTCTTGATTCTATTTTCCAGGATTTTCGTGATGATCTTGTATGATACATTGCAAAGACTTATCGGTCAAAGATCTATCGCTTGCTTTGGACATCTCTTCTTTGGAATGAGCACCAGAGTTGTGTGATTCCATTCTATTGGCATGGAGGATGTGGAGAAGAAATTGTACCACCGTTTTTACTTCGTCTCCCACCTCCACCCAGTAGTGTTGATAAAAACCCAGTGGTAACCTGTCTGGTCCTGGTGCCTTCCATTTGTCCATCTGGAATATTGCTACTTTTATTTCCTGTAGGGTTACTGTGCTCTCCAGTTCCTTCTGTTGGTTTTGATCGACTCCCTTGGTTATGAGGTTAAGAATATCCTACAAAGTTGACTGACCAAAAGCATCCGCCAGCTTAACGGATTCTACGACAAAGACAGAGCTTACATGATTGAAGACCAGTTGTTGCAGGTCTTCTTGCTTAGAAATCCATGCACCCGTTTCATCCTTAAGGTGGGGTATGTAGTTTCTCTCATTCCTTTTCTGTGCCCATTTGTGGAACACTTTCGTGTTCTTGTCTCCTTTTTGAGCTACATAGACTTTGCTCTCTGTCTCTAGTAGTCATCTTGCATGGTTAAGAGTTCCTCCAGCTCTTTTATTTTATCGTGCATGACGTCCACATCCTTCTGTCTCTGTTTCGCAACTAGCTGTTGCTTCACCCGACTTATCACAAATTCACAATCAACATCAGCATCATTGAAATTTTTTGGCAAAGACACGTGCAGGCTTCATGTCAAGAGGGAGAGAAATCAAAACATGTAATCACCCCTATAATTACGTGAAACTTGTATAGATTTATTTGGAAATCAACTAACTCAGTATCCCTAAAGCTGTCCAACGCAAGTCGTAGTCTTTAGGCTGTACAATTTAACAGTTCCATAGCATTCTTTTTTTTAATGGAAAGACACCCGAAGGTGGGGGTTGGTATATTGGTTCCCCAAGAAAATAGAATAACCATAGTAGTATTGCGTTAATTTACAGAAGGCAACAACATTGCCCGCAAAATGAGATGTACAGCCTAGGTTAAGAACAATACAGGATCTCTGATATTAAGTTAGTTGCGATTCCAAAGCTACGAATCTCCACACCCCGTGTTAATTCGTATTTTGTCCAGGCAACTAAGCTTAAAATAGACAGAAGTAAAATTGGTATTGGCAAAAGTGGGAGAGCCCTTGAAGTGGTTCTGGGCAGCAGTGACAGAGTACGTCTCCAATCAACAAAGCAGCAAGCGTAATGAGTTGATTCCAAATTGTTAATGTGAGATCAGTCAGTACCTACATGAACAAAAATCCATCAGCAGTATCTATCCTATCCCTAGCGGTTCGAGAGAATTCTAATCTGGGGCAATTGTTGCTTATCTAATGCAATAAGTCCCTTAATTCGCACTGGAAGATTAAGAAGATTCAAAGTATGATTATGTGCAGAGTGGTGCTTAGCAATTGCGTCGGCCACCGAGTTACCTTCCCTTGGCACATACAATAGCACAGCACCACAAAGAAGGTGATTAACTTGGTAAGCCACATTAAACAATTGCCAATGAGCAGAATATGAATCGTTTATCATTTTGACTGCTAATTGAGAGTCCGATTCAATAGTAACAGTCTCATCCAAATGGCTATACTTTTGACATGCAAATTTAACAGCAAGAATTTCAGCAAGCAAAGAAGAGTCAGCAGTAATGGCTGCAGACTTTATCAGTAAGGGTGTGCCACTATTATTCCTTACCACTATCCCTACAGCAGCCCTGTCTAGAAACCATGATGCATCGGAATTGATCTTAATGTAATTTAGTTTAGGCCTCTCCCAGCAAACAATCCTTATAATCGGCTTAGGTGGGGGCCTAAGGTGAGGAAATAGGCACTTTATTGGATATGGGATGTCAATAGAGGATTTCAGATATGTGGGGTTGGCAAACAGAGCTAACCTAATGAAATCTAGAGCTTCCTTACGGATGAACTCAGTAGAAAACAGAATCTGCTCAAAAAGGTATCGGTTCCTGGCTTTCCAAAGACACCAGCAAGTGATAGGAGGGAGTATATTGCAAAACAGCTGATGGCTTTTAGGGAGGTCACGGCAGTTCCAAAAAATAAAAAATGTTTGAGATATGGAGTGAGGATCAGTTAGGTGGAATTTCACTAAGGAAGCCATGTAGTTCCATATAGATTTAGCCAGAGGACATAAAATGAAAAAATGTTCAAGTGAATCCATATGGCAGCAAACAGGACATTTCGATGCAAAAGAAAAACCACAAGAAATAAGCACATCATCGAATGGAAGAAGAGAATGTAACATCTTCCAAGTAAAAATTGAAATCTTTTTCTGGAGTAACCTATTCCACAGAAGTTTGGAGATCATCAAGTTACCTGGAGAACTTTTCATTGCTCGATATGCTGATTTAGAGGAGAAGTTGCCTATAGGATCAGGTTTCCATATGATCCTATCTTTCCTTGTCTCTACAAGTTCTGCTTCCTGTAAGAATAGTAGAGTATCATTTTCTAAGAATGGCGAAATCAGAGATAAAATCTCAGTTTTGTTCCTAATAAAATCTGCAACTGTACAGAATTGAAAAGCTGCAGATATATGATGAGGAACAAAGTTTATTAATGGTCCAATCATGCACCAATTTGCAGTCCAAATGTTACAGGATCCTTTACCATGAATAATGAACGAATTTTGTTCTGCAAAAAGGTTCACCGAACAGATTCTTTCCCAAGTTACAGATTTTCTATGGGTTTCAGAAAAAGACCATAACAATTTAGCCCATAGTGTGTTCCCCAGTTGACATTTCCACCACAGTTTAAGGGAGCAAACATCCAGTATAGCTCGGATTGATCTAAACCCTAAACCACACTGAGAGATTGGAGTTGCAAGGTTTGCCCATTTTTTCCATATTTTGTTTCTTCTCCCATCAGACTCCCCCCAGAAGAATCTAGCCAATCGTTTCTCTAGAATTTTAATTATTGCTTTTGGTGGTTTAGTTACAGACCATAAATGTTGAGGCATAGAATACAAACAGGATTGAATAAGGATAAGTTTGCCCCCTGAGCTAAGCCACTGGTTTTTCCAATTTTGCAGTTTTCTATCCAATTTTTCCATAAGTGGCTGATAGTACCTATTAAGTGTTCTACCTTAAAAAAATAGGGCAGCCTAGGTATTGGAAAGGTAGGGAGCCCTGCTTCATTTTAAGAATCATCCTGGTCTGATTTAATTTACCAATTGAAGCCCTTTTACTAGTATAGAAATTAGATTTATGGAAATTAAACTTTTGGCTAGAACTATATTCAAAGACATCAAGGAAGACCTTGATCCTAATAAGATTGGACTTGGAAGCTTGCATAAATATAATAGTATCATCAGCATACATGATGGGTAGCTGCTGGGACTGGAGAGGGTATTTGATAATATGAAAGCTTATTATTATGGAAAATGAAATACAGGCTCCTAGAGAAAGCTTCCGAAAAAATATTAAAGAGAAAGGTAGAGAGTGGATCACCTTGCTTGATTCCTCTTGTGGCCTTGAAAAAGCCCACGGGATTTCCATTGATGAGTATGGAAAAATATGCTTGGGACAGATTAGACATAATAGCATGTAGAAATTTTCCTTGAAAACCAAATTTCATCATAACATTCATAAGAAAATGCCAGTTGACTCTATCAAAAGCTTTCTGTAAGTCTAATTTTATAATACAATTAGGGATTCTAGCCTTCTTTTCAAGAAATCTAATCATTTCCTAAAGGTAAATGATGTTATCCAAAATATCCCTTTTTTTCATAAAGGCAGACTGATTAGTGGAGATCAGTTTATCCATATATGGTCTAAGTCTTTCCATTAGAACTTTGGAACATATTTTGTTAAGGACATTAGACAAACTGATAGGTCTAAAATCATCAAATGAGCAAGGTGTGGACTTTTTGGGAAAGAATGTAATCCAAGTACTGGATATTCCCCTGGGCAGGGCAGTACCATCAATAAATTCATTCACTGCCTTGATAAGATCAGTTTTTATAATAGACCAGCATTTAGAGTAAAATTTAGGGGTGAAACCATCAGGCCCCGGACTACTGTTCTTACTTAAGCCCTTAACTACTGCCTCTACCTCAGATTCAGTTGCTGGTTTAGACAAGTCACAGTTATCATTGGCAGTAATAACATTTGGTATTTGGCTCAGGAAATGTGAATAGTAGGTGTCATTAGGCCTTTGATTAGGTTCCTTTAGCAAATCAGAGTAGTAAGAAATGGCTTCATTATTGATATCTGCTTGAGAACTAAGCCATTGACCTTCTTTATTTTTAATCTTTGTAATCTGTAGTCTACAGTTTTTCTCCTGGACCACTTTATGAAAGAACTGGGTGTTGTTGTCACCTAACCTATGCCATTTCAACTTAGCTTTCTGTTTCCAAAACTTTTCCTTCTCCTTTTGTGCTCTCAACAGCAAAGCTCTTTTCTCATTTAATTTCATTAGTTCGACTTCGGATGGGTTAAGATCAAAAATAGATTCCTGAATTCTAAGGAATTCCTCAGCCTTTAAAACATTAGTGTCTATGTTCCCAAAACAATCTCTATTCCAAATTTTTATCTCCTTTTTCAGTCTGATTAGTTTAAGAAAGAAGCCTAATAAGCCAGTTTCAATCATTTCTTTATCCCAGTTTGTCTTAATTAATGTGATGAAGTCCTGCCGATTAAACCATACATTAAGGAACCTAAATGGTTTAGGGCATAGAGTAATCAAATTAGAAATCTGTAAGAGCAAGGGGGAATGATCTGAAGTTTGTCTATTCAAAATTTGGATGGAGGAGGAGGGGAACCTAAAGTTCCAGGACATGGTACATAAACCTCTATCCAGCCTTTTGGAAGTGGGGTTCCTAAGTCTGGAATTACACCAGGTAAAAAGATTTCCAACCGTATTAATTCCTTGGACACCCATGCTATTTATTCATAAATTAAAGTCTCTAATGCTGCCTAAGGATGGAGAACTAGGACCCTTGTATTCTGTGAGAGAGGTGATAGTGTTAAAATCTCCTATAAAAATGGTATCACCTTTAGTAATTGGAGCCAAGTCCTTCCATAGATTCTTCCTACCTTCCCTATTTCTAAGTGCGTAAACAAATACTGCATCCATTTGTAAATTAATGGTCTGGTGATTTATGTGAACATGTAAAAATTTCTCGTGGGAAGACAGTAGAGAAACTGTAATTAAATTAGTCCACATAAGCCAGATTTTACTATTAAACAGTGTCAAGCCATTAGGATAGTTAAGTTTATCCATATAAGATTGTATTTTAGAGTTATCATGCATAGGCTCAATTAGGCACAGCATTTGAATCTTTTTAAGTCTGACCAAATTAATTAATCTCAGCATTGATGATTCCATACCCCTAATGTTCCATACTAAGAGATTGATCGAGGGAAAACCAGTCATTGCTCACTAGACTTATTACTTTTAGTAGATGACCTAAGCATCATTTTGTTAATCTGACTGAAATAATTTGTTTTTTTACCTTTAGTCTTACCTTGCACAGGATCCTCCCCCAGATTAGGGGAACACACCGTGCTGGCCTGATTAAAGCTGTTGTGCACTTGGGCAGCCACTTGTTCTTGATCAGTAATTAGTTCCTCCGGATCATCCTGCAAAACTGAAAATCTACTTCCCATTCTTCCTTGTGAGGACAAAGTAATATTTTTGTGTCGATCCAGAGTTAATGGGAGTGTTCCAACATGGATATCATCTATGGCATATGCCCTTGGAGTGAAATTAATGAGAGCATAATCATGTAAAAGCTTAGATATAGAGTTATCAGTGCTAACCAAATTTTTTGGCCTGACAAAGTTTTCAGGTGTGATAACCCTATCTGTTCCTGAGGCACTAGTAATCTCTATGGAGGGACTGGATTGAAAGTTATGAGAGGAGGATGGCATAGCCACATGGCTTGCAACTTTCTCATTGTCACTAATGATAGGGTCAAGCTGGTCATTAAGTGAGATCAAGGGAGTGGTGTCAAACTTTTTTCCAGTTGCCTGCCACAGGGGTTGGTTAAGTATTTTGTTATCTTCCTGAGGTTTGACATTTTGGTTAGGAGGAAAGGCTCGACATTGGGCTATGGAGTGGCCTAGTTTGGCACAATGGTTACAGTATAGAGGGATGTTTTCATATTCAATTTGATATTTCTTATTGTTTGTTACTGATCCCAAGCGAATATGATTGCACATAGGTTTTTGAAGGTCAATTTCAACACATAACTTAGTGGCTGAGGGTCTGGTGAGCATGTCTGTGGCTAGGTCAGTTTTAATGAAACTACCTATACTGTTACCAATAGATTCTATTGATGCAGAGTTGTAATAATATAGTGGAACTTCCCTAATAGTACACCACACAGGAACTATGGGTGATTCTTTGTGAGTTGAGAACTTAGGTGTCCATTTCAACATTTTGAGTAAGATTCCACTAAAATTCCACACACCTTTCATCCAACAACGTTGGTAGTCATTAAGTAGTTCAAATCTAATAAGCACATGCTTGTAATCTAAAGAGCCAAGTTGATACTTACCTGAGAAACCTACCGTTCTGAAGAATTGCTCCAGCTGGTCCATTGAGTATCTCCCCTTTGTAAATTTGCCGACTAGGGCATTTGCGTAGTGGGATGGAAATTTTGAAATTTGGTCGTCCGAGTATAAGCAGGCCACGTCACCTAGGTGCTGGGATTTGGGGATTAACTCAGGGTTGTTAGGTAGCACTTTGGCTAAGGGAGGAGATTTACTCTGTAGGGCGGCAGCGAAGGATGGAGGAGGAGGAGGAGGAGGGGATTGGTTAGGGTTGGTAATTTCCGGAGTGGCTAGAGCTTGGGAGGTCGCCATGGTTGAGACCGTTAATGGCGGAATAGCCGTTACCAGCGTATAGCCGTTACGAGACCGACAACGATTATCCAGAAATCAGAGGGGAAGAAGGTGTTGGAATAGAGGAGGAAGAGAAGAAATGAGATTCGCACGTTTGATCGCACCTTAATCGCACGCAGTAACAGTTAATCGCACGCAGTTGCAGTAACAGTTCTAAATTAAGAAATTCTAGTTCCGTAGCATTCATGCCATCCAATGCCATTATTCCTATTTGCTCATCATTCTCGTCTATTTTTAAAGTGAGTATTTTCATCGCCTATAAATTGAATTAAAATTTATTATTACATGTTATTATATGTCTTTTAAATTTAAATGTGTAAGTTTATAATTTTATATATTACATGAAATGATTAATAATATTATGTTTTTTTCATGACTATTATTACACTATGCTTAATTATTGTGATGCTCTGTGAATTAATTACCCTGATATTATAAGTGCATGACTGACTTGTACTTTATCTTCCCGTGTCAAACTTGGATTACGTGGTTACCTGATTACTTGTCTGTGCTTTTTGGGGTCCCCGGCGTGACTCTAGTTCGGTCAAAATTAATGGGGAACGGTATAGACCGGATCGTCTGATTAGATTGGCTACTCGTGGAGTTTTTATATGCTATCATAATCATCTGATTTTCTTATACGAGCTCGTAATTGAACATATTGGGCATGGTTGACGAGTATGGATTTCTGGATCGTGATAGCCTTTAGGCATTATTGAAGGGTTTATGCCCTAACACCAGTCACAGTGTCCATACAGGAACTTGATAGCGTCTTGGAATTACCCACCCGTATCCTTTTACTATGTGCTAGAATTTATGTGGATATTTGCATTATGTGATCACTAAATTTAACTTGGTAAATATTGCCGATGGAACCTCACTAAGCCAGGAGCTTACCCTAGTTTAAACAGCCCTAATAGGTGTAACTGAGTAGTTAGAGTAAAGTACGATGCTGCCTGTACTTCTTTTGAGATCCTGGATTGACCTTTAGAATGTTTTAGTTTAGGTTTTGTTATAATAATGTAAAATAGTTAATGTAAAACTGGTCCTTACCGTCTTTTAAAACTTTTGCATGTATTTTTGTTAAAACCCTATTTAATACTTGTATGAAGACTTTCACTGTAATAGTAAGTTAGGTTTTAGATTTCTAAATTTGCTTCTGCATAAACTGTATTTGCTCGTTACTGCATTTAAGTAATCTGACCCTTTGGATTATGGTAGGACACCCAAGTCCAACCTGATACTTGTGTTATGCAGGTAGGTCATGGATCTGGGGTGTTACAATAAATGTCATGGATCAAAAGTGTAAATGAAGAGAGAAGAGAGAAACCCTAGAGAGGATTCCTAGCCCTCTCTTCCTACAAAAATAAATCTAGCTGACTAATTCCTTCAACCCTTTGAGACTAAATGCACCATATATATTGTAGGGTAAATGGGCCTCAAAACCCTAGTGTCACGCTGGCATGAGATGCTGCTTGGAAGCTGGAATTTTAGGGACAGAGCGGATGGGTCGTGCGGGTTTGCACTGTCCATCGTCTAAACCTTCGAACTTGATCTTCTGAGTGCACGGGGCATGCATATTTGCACATCTCATTGTCTGGGTGTTGACTTCCTTCTGATCTTTGTGCGGGGGTCGTGCGGATTTGTAGGGCCCGTCCTGGGCCCCAATTCATCTAGCACGGGTCATTTCATTTTACACAGCCCATGTTGTTTCTTCGACACTTCCAAACTTGGCTTCTTTTTGCAACCCTTCTACCTTCTACCACATTTTTACTCCTGGCCTTCAATCTTCTACCAATTTTGCAACTCCTTCATTAACCTACTATGAAGTGCTTATGAGCAATCTACAAATAAGCTCATAAAATAAGATTTAAACGCTCGTAAAGACAAAAATCCATTAGACTCAAAATAGGTTACAAAATGAAGGATTTAGAGAAAAGAACAAAAAATGGTCATCTAAACCTCTTATGATGCAAACCTATCTATACCTATCAACCTAACCACAAAAATAAAACCAAAAAGATGTTAAATGCCTCAAGAAGTACATGCATTTGACGTCTCATCATGTACTCACAATTATATCTCGTATGCTTAGAGTATAACGATGAGATATAAAATAAACTAAGGTGACGCCCATTGGTGTGCAGCCAAGAAAATATTTTCAGAACCTGAAATGGACTAAAGATAAATTTATGGGTCTATAGTGAAAATGAGTTGGTTGTGAAATTGCTAAGTAAAGCACTGTTGTTGATTCTACAATTGAACCTGAGCCCATTGTTGCTTCGGAAGCTGCATAGGAAAGTGTTTTAGTTAGGAAACTCATCAATGGGCTTGATGTGGTCCCTGTCTTAGCTAACTTAGTGATTCACTATTGAGATAGTGCTAGAGTCATCGTTAAGGCAAAATGAGCCAGCAGGACCCAATGAGTCCAAATTTGTCATTTGAAATTTCACATTCTTTGAGAGTGTGTCGAGAATGGTCAAGTTGTTATATTCAAGGTGATAAAGGTTGACAAATTGTTAACCTAGAATCTAAACCTCCTCCACAAATGAAACTTATGACTCACACATTTTTCATAGGAATAAAGCACTTTGGATAGTGGCTGTGATTTTTGTGATGTCCTAGTTATCAGAATTTTGTACCATTGAATATTAAGCTATGTAACATACTATATGAAATTCTAATTTCATTTTCATTTAACTTGGTTTATTGTTAAATGAAAGTTCAAAATAAATTTTCATTGCCAAATAGGTTATGAAGAATATGTCTTGGATAATGAAACCTTATTTGATGACTTGAAATGTAAGATTGATTATGTCACTAGCTTAGATCATTGAGAATGGACACTCATAACAAAAGAAGACTAGTTTGCTAGTTGATTCACATCGTTGTTTCATGGGTTAAAGGACGTGGGATGTCATGAATCTATTACGTGAATGCAGGTTGGGAACTTGAATTGGACAGACCCACCATGAGAAAACTTTAAGATACTTATAATGTTATAAGAAATTCTCACTAACCATTGGATTGTATTCCTCGTACATGAGTAATTTACTTTTTGCTTTCTTATAAATTTGTGTACCTTAAGCCTATCAATCGTCGCACCGTAAAAGGAAATTATAAAGGCAATTCTTGGGTTACCATGAATTGAGTGGAGACAACTCAAATGTACAAGAGTGGAATCGTCCTCTAATTTACATGAGATTGTTGTCTTATGGGCCTCTTGGAGAGTTGGGACTATAAAATGCATGGTCGTGCTCAGATGGATTAAGGATTAATCATCTATCTTAACAGTTAAACTCAAGAATTCGAGAAATGCATTTGATCTTGATACGAATGACATGTTATCTTACCTTATGTTCAGATGAAGACATTAAGTGACGAAGGAATACGAATGAAAATTTGTTCTAAATGACACGTGGGAGACTGTTAGAATATTGTCCTTCAGTCAATGTGCATTTTCCTTATATAGTTGGAGGATTAGTTACGGAGATAACTAATTTGGTTATTTTAAGATACCAGAATGTTTACCTGGAAACTGTTTCCGAACTGCTAGCTTTAATTGTATGGGGCTTGCAGCTAATTATGATTGGACCTATAGGGTCACACACAAAGCATAAAATTGAATAAAAGAAATAACTTTTGGGTTAGGAGCTCAGATAGTAATTGTATGAAAATTGATTTTAGAACGCATTAAGTCCAACTGAGCTAGGCCCAAATTAACTTGGATAGGGTTTTTTTGGATTAGTGACTATTCGGTATAAATAGATATTTTTACAGAAATATTCCGTAACACAATATTAGAACCCTCGAAGTGTGGAACGACACAAACCAAATAATTCTAAAATTCTCATAAAACCAACCTCACTGGTAAAGGAGAAGGAGGAAGATGCAACCGTCTTTGCTTGTTGATCAATGTTCTAAGAAAATGGCAGTATAGGAAATGTGATTGTGTTTTGTGGATACATATTGAGGAATCACTTGTGAAATTCTTGTCTCTGTGGTTGATGGAATCCGACGGTAAAGCACACTTAAAAGGTAATCTAAACTTTTAGATGGATTCAAATTAATTATATACATGAGATTTGGGATTAGATCATTAAGATTCTGTTAAATTAGATTTAATCAATTCCCAACAATAACAAGGGATTATAGAGAAAAAGATTTACCAATCTTGCAAATAACTAAAAAAGAGATGGTTAAACACAAGTATGTATATGAAGCCTTGAGCACAATTAATTTCCACTTTCAAACCTTTTATCAATCATCGAACCAACAACCTATTTTTACCTCTTGGCTACCTATTGTGGAGGCAAGCCTCTTATTCTTCTTAAGTATAGTCATGAGAGTGAATTCACATCTCTCCATAGATCTCACTAATGAACGCCTTAAACAACCAACACCTAAAGTCATCCCATTAGTGGCATTATGCACGTACGTAGAATCAATAAACTTGATAATGCCTAAAACATTTAACCAATTCATATACTTCCTAAGGATTATCAAGATAGTTCAACATTCAAGAGTTCTCCTTCTTTTGCTACTTCAAGATAAACATGAAAAAAGAATCAACATTCTCACATTCATCTCGCATTTCATAAATCACAAACATAACATAGAAACACTAACTTCATATTCTTGGACCACATATCAAAAGGGATGAATTAATTACTTTCATCTTAACTCCGAACCGGCTATCATACAAACAATTCATATCCACACATTTCTAGTCAATCAATGAAGATACAATTAACATTTAATGCATAGGAAGTAAATGATAACCAAGAGCTTTAAATAGACTTAAAGAGTTTTAGAAGTCTTAATCAATTAACCCAAAGAATATCTTAGCCAACAATAAACATACTATAAACCTTAAGCAAATTCATAGAAAGAAAAAAGGAAGAAGAAAAGATTAAGAGGAGTGAAAATAGAGTTTTTTTAGCATAAATTTGTCAATGCCTTTAATGGATAAGATAAAAGAGTATTTTATAATCTATGTGGCCAAGATTGGTCTTTAAAAGTCAAGGAAAGGTGAAACGGGTGCAGACCAGGCAAAACAGAGTGCGTGTACCGCGCACAGAGCCACTCGGTCTGCACACTCGAGCAGGCCACTCAAGGTATCGTGCACGGCCCATTCAATAGGTGTTTAGGATCAATTTTCCACGGCATAATTGGGCGTGAAGAACGCACCTGTGATCTCCCGTTCCATGTGCTTGGCTGGCTGCACTCGGTCGACCGGTCAAGCGTCAGCCAGTCTTTACTCTTCATGTCTAAGTTTCCTTGATTTTCTGATCTTCATTTCGGGTCTTTTCTTCTACCAACCAACACTTTGGCCTTACTTCTAAGATTTTGCCTTGAATTACCATGCTCTAGAATCTTCAATCCATGAGTATAATCATAAAAGGATCCTCCAAAACTCTTTAAACTAAAGAGTTATGATAGAAAACATGCATAATCTTAATCCTCTTATCAAAAAAAGATCCACTAATTTTACATAAAAACTATAATCTAATACAATATGAGTTTCAAATGTGTTTAAAAAAGTATAAAGTGAGCATATAACCCCTTCACTGATGGTTGTATCTACGGAAGCCACGTAGTTTTCGTTGTGGGTATACACCAATATCAGAGAGTTTCAAGTCTCTGGAGTATATGGACCAAATTTTGCTCATAAGGCGGAGATATGGTGGTCATGGATTTACATGGTTAGACCCAAAAGATATTTTTGGAGGTTTATTCTAGATTCGGCGAGTTTGGCTCAAGAGAACCTCAAACGAGGCACAAACAGATGACAACTTGTGGCTTGTCATGGCCACACACCACCCCGGAAATCCGCACCCCTGACGAGTCTTTTACACGTTGTTCGATTTGACATGCCTCGGATCACAATGGCGGCCCAAGACCAAAGTTTGATTTCATTTTTTTTCCTTTTAGCGTCAATGTCATGTTCTCATGTGGTTGTGATTTTTACCTTTTTTTTTCTTCCCTCATTTTTTCGTATCAATTTCGATCTGCTTTTTTTTCTGTTTCCAAAGATATATTCTAAATTATTTTTGTTTTTAAGTGTTTTTGTTGGAATTGTCTCTATCAATGTAAATTTTTCTGGAAACCCTTTTTTGGTTAAACGATCTTGTAAAACTTGATTGATTTTTTATCTGCTATCCAAAACAGTTAAGAGAAATCTGAATCAAAATTATTAACTGACTTTTGGTGAATCCTGTTTGAGGATTCTAGATTTGTAGATTTCAGTCTACTAGAATGTTTTGGAAAAATTAGACAAATTGTTCAGCTTTAACTTGCATGTAGACTTTTTATTTGGTATCCTTTCGTGTTTGAATTAGAGGCAATTATATGACTATTAATATTTTCAATACACCTAAAAATATATATAGGTTATCAGGACGACTGGCTACGGTCTCCTAGTTTAGCGAAATAGTCGGAATGGGTTAAATGAAGACCGGCATGATTTTTAGTTGGAGAGCTTTCATTTTCTTCATTTTTTACTGTTTGAGATTGATTAGAAGTATGTAATGATCATTTTTGTTCGTTTAATCATATGCTTATTATTATGATTGGCTTGAGGTGGAACATTATCTCCGATCCTCAAATTCAATTTGGTAATTTCAAGTCAGCATTACAAGACACCTACATAGTCAGAACCACTCGTCCTTTGTTTTATAACATTCATGTCAACACTCGGGTTGATGATTTGAATTGTAAATTTTTGCTCGTGCCTTTGAATACCTTTTTTATTGCCACTTAGATCATTGATTATTATGTAATACTAGCAAACTTTCGTCACGCCTTGCGCAAAATTATTAATTAAAATATTAGGATTAAGTTTTAGGTACATTTTGTGTCTCGCATAAAAATTTAAAGTTTAGTCATCTAAGGAAAACTATTTGAGTTATGAAATGAAATAATTAATTCAGTTGGAAATCGTTAAATATTAAATACAGTAAAAATTGATTATTTTTATAATATTTCATTCAATTTTTTTAATAGTAAATATTTATTTGTTGATATTCATATTTGAAATGTTATTATAATTATGTTTATCTCATTGCAATAAATAAAAGTAAATATCAAATGACCTTATTAGTCTCACTAATTATGAAATATCCTCATTTAACAGTTAGACAGTCTAAAACAAGACTTTGTCATATATAATAAATAAAAAGTGAGTCTCCTGACAGATAGCTTGTCCATAAGCTTATGGACAGGCCATGGACCAATTTGTAATTTCAACAAATTAATCAAACCTTTTTTCTTCCCCGGATTGAAGTGCGAAGCTTCTTCCCAAAGACACCTTTCACACTCTGCAAATTTCTCCATCCCCCACCCCCCACGCCCCACCCCCCATCCCCCCTCCCCCCTCCATCCTCCGCCCTCCCACCTCCATCCTCCTCCATCCGCCTCCCTCCTCCTCCCTCCTCCTCCCTCCTCCTTCCTCCTTCCTCCTTCCTCCTTCCTCCTCCTTCCTCCTTCCTCCTTCCTCCTTCCTCCCCAAACTTCAATCTCCTTTCCACACTTCAATATCTCTCGTTCCTAAACTCCAACATCTATTCTCTGCAAATTTAACTTCTCCCAACCAACCAAATCCTTCTCCGGTCAATTCTTCTTTTCCCGATGAGTTCTTCAAACAACCGGTTAGTGCCGGTAAAATTTGCGATGTGCTCTTCACCCTGCAGCAAGATCTACATCAACGAATTTCAGTTTTAAACTAATGAAATTTAGCTTCAAGATGATGAAATTTAGCATAATAGTGTCAAAGACATGAAGTTTTCACATCTAAGTGAGTTTATGTTGTTGAATTGCCTTCGATGTAAATGAAATTTTTGTTGAAACTTTTGATTGTATGAATTATGCTGCTATGAACATGTAAAAAATATGTGGTAAAAATTCAAAAAACAAAATAATGTTGCAAAAAATATTCGCATATACTATGCACCTGTTACTTTACAATACATATCGTTTGTATTAAAACATGCATATGTTTTAAAAGATCTGAATATGAAATATGAAAATTTTCCAGGAGATCATGTATAAGTTAAGTTAAATTTTCATAATTTAAAATTGTCATATTAACTATGCATTAACTACTTTATAACATGCATTTTTTAAATAAAAATACACATATGATTTAGAACTATCAATTCATTTATGAATACAAAAACTTTTTCATGAGGTGGTGCATAAGTTACGTTATGAATCGTTTATGTTTTGTTAAAACATACATATGTTAGCCTACAATTAGTACTCTCTTATAGTATACATAAAAGAGGTCGCATAATTTTGTAGTTTTTAAAATTTGCATATGTATTGCGTTTAATACCTTACAACATATACTGATTACATCAAAACATATGTTTGTTTTCAAAAATATGAGTAGATTTCCCTAGTTTAAATCAAAGAGATGTCACAGATTGTATTGTCGGTGTGAAAGTAACACATGAAAAGCATTGCATACTTTATATAAAAAACATGCATATTTTTTGCAAATTCAAACATGAGAGGGGCTCTCAACATCTAAACAAAATGGAAGATAAAGTGTTTGTGACAAATATCTTCCATTAGAGAACTTACAATTACAACAGTATTCCTATCTAGATTAATTAATGGTGTCTAATACAATGAATCAATTATTAATCTTCAAATCATCTTAGAATCTTCATGTTCATTGTCATCTTCATATGAATCATCCTCGTGTCAGAACATCTTGTGGAGTCCAATGTTCGTCCAATTCCTTAAAAGTGAAAACCAAAAAAAGTTTAGATCTAACTCCTGCAAAAAGTCATACACGTTGGATATTAACATGTACAGCATATAAGCAAACAAGTACAATTTATTATTCTAAATGAACAATAATCAACAATGAAAAAAAAAGTCAAACACTATTAAACTAACAAGTACATATTGGATACTAACATATGCAATATATAAGTAAACAAATGCAGTTATTGATTCAAAAGAACAACCAACAACAAATTTATATATAAAAAACATATACAACACAACTAATAATTACATATTAAATACTAACAGATGCAACATATAAGTAAACAGGTGTTGTTCCTAATTCAAAATGGACAGTCAACAACAAATGAAAATAAAAGGCATGAATACAACTAACAAGTACACACTGAATACTAACATATGCAACATATAAGTAAATAGATGCATCTCGTAATTCAAAAAGAACAATCAACAACGAATGGAAAAAATGTCATTTACCGTACAACTAACAGGTACACGTTGGATAGTAAAACTAACAAGTACAAACTGGATTGTAACAGATGCAATATATAATAAGTAAACAGATGTAGTTCCTAGTTCAAAATGAATAACCAACAACAAATTTTTTTATTAAAAAAATAGTCAAACACAACACAACTAACAAGTACAAACGAGATACTAACAGATGCAACATATAAGTAAACAGATGCAACTCACTATTCAAAATGTACATTAACAACAAATGAAAAATAAAAGGTCATAGACAATACAATTAACAAATACACATTGAATACTAACATATGCAACATATATGTAAACATATGCAACTCGTAATTCAAAACGAACCATCCGCAAAAAAAAGAGAAAAAAATGTCATTCATAGTACAACTAACAAATACACGTTATATAATAATAGCAGTAGCACATAAGCAAACCAATGCACCTCGTAATTCAAGAAGAACAATCAACAAGTTTTTGTGATAACAAGAGGACACTTCAAAACCAGATCTCAAAAAATGCACATAGCAGCTCAAAACACTCGAAACTGATGCATATCTAAGGCTCAATAAAACGAAGAACATACCAAATCTGAAAAATTGAACAAACTTTGTGTAATAATAGTGTCAAAAATAAACCCTAGATATACCATCTTGCGAATGATGAACAACCGATGAAGAAACAAAACAGCGATGCCGGAGAAGAATCTAAGAAACGAGTGGCCGGAGAATCAAAGAGAAGTCGAAGAAACGCGAAGAAAGGGCGAAGAATCGTAAAATCGCTGGAGAAACGGAGAAGAGACTGAGAAATCGCCAGAGAGAAGAGTGAAATCACCGGAGAAAAAGAAACATGTTGGCGAGATAGGAGAAGAATTGCAGAGACCTGTTGCACACTTTTAATTACAATTAAAAAATCCATTTTGCAAAATAGTCTTTGGCATGTCAGTAAGCTTATGGACATGCCTCTTTCCTGAGATTTTCTCATAAATAAATAATATGTATACATAAATATATAAAAATAATACTCTAACATTGAGTATAAAAAAAACCCGAACATTTTGTTATTTCAAATTATGTGTTTCTTTGGATTTTCTTTAGTGGGTGATTTTCTTTGTTTTTTTACTTTAGTGTTTTTTTGGCTTTCCTTCTCCCGCCCCATCCCATTCTTCTCCCTTATCTCCTCCTTCTCCCGTCCCATCCTGAATCTTTCTTCTCCCTTCTTCTTCTCCGACTTTGATGTTTTTCGATTTTGGTGAGGGCTTTGATTTTGGTGAGTTTGGAATGAGGATTTCGATTTTGGAATTGATTTAGGGTTTGGTTCAGAATTTTGATTTTGGTTATGTAGGTGAAGGTGGTGGTGCCGAAGGTGTAAGTAACGGTGGTGGTGTGGATGGTGTAGGTTATAGTGTGGAAAAGGGGGGGGTTGGAAATGGTGGTGTGATGAAGGTGGAGGTGGTAGTGGTGGTGTGGAGAAGGGGGTGGCAGTGCTGGTGTGGTGAATGTAAAGGCAATAGTGGTGAGGAGAAGGGGGTGGCAGTGGTGGTGTGGTGAAGGTAGAGGCGGTGGTGTGGCAATGGTGGCAGTGGTGGCGGTGTGTTGAAGGTGGTGGCAATGGTGATGGTGTGGCGGTGGTGGCAGTGGTGGTGATATGTTGAAGGTGGTGGTAGTGATGGTGTGGAGAAGGGGGTGGCGATGGTGGTGTGGAGAAGGGGGTGACAGTGGTGGTGTGGAGAAGGGGGTGACAGTGGTGGTGTGATGAAGGGGGTGACGGTGGTGGTGTAGTGAAGGTTGTGACGGTGGGGTGGTGACTTAGGTGGTAGTGGTGGTGTAATGATGGCAGTGGTGGTGGTGGTGTGTTGAAGGTGGTAGTTGTGGTGTAACGGTGGCAGTGGTGGTGGTGTGTTGAAGGTGGTGTGGATTGCAGTAGAAGTGGTGGTGGTGGTGGTTAAGGACGTAAATGGAGGGCATTGTTGTCAATTCACATGGTCACTATTTTGATATGCACTCTCTCTCCGCAGAAATAGTTGGGGACGGTGGGAGTATTATCAATCATAACTTGTTAAAATATATATCTTCTAAAGATATATTTAAAACCATAAAAATCCCATACTATATATATACATATATATATATATATCATTAAAAAAATTCAAAGAAACACATAATGTGAAATAACAAATTGTTTGAATTTTTTTATACAATGATAGAGTAATTTTATTAGAAATATGTATACATATTACTATTTATTTATCGTATATGACAGTATTCTTTTAGACCGACTAACTGTTAAATGAGGACATTTTATAATTAGTGAGACAAATAAGGTCATTTGATGTTTACTTTTATTTATTGCAATGAGACACACATAATTATGATAACATTTTAGAATAAATCTCTAACACATATATACTTACTTTTAAAAAATTAAAGTTAAATATTATAAAAATAATAAATTTTATTGTATTCAATATTTAACGATTTCTAACTAAATTAATTATTTCACGTCATAACTCATATAGTTTCCTTAAATGATTAAACTTTAAAATTTAAAATAAATTTTATTTCAATTTGAATGTAACACAAAAAATGTACATAAATCTTAATCCTAATATTTTAATTAATAAAATTGCACACAACACACTATGATATTCCGTTAGTTATTTATAAAACACGAGCCCATCAGTGATTAATCACAAAAATAAAAATTGAGTTTTCTTCAGATGTCGGGAGATAGCGTACAACGCGAAAGATGACAACTTTCTTGAAAGATAAAAACATAAAAATCGCTAGAAAAATGCTCAACCTACATTTGTATTCTTGATGAGGAACAAAGTCTAAGAATGTATCAACGACTGCCAACTGAGAAGACTGGTGGACAACCACAATCGCAAAGTAGTGAAATATTCAAATTATGTGATGTAAATTGTAGTTCTCATATATCGAACTGGGGGAAAAGAGTCATTTTAACCAAAACCTAATCAAATTGAGGCCAGATGCATTAAAGCATGTTTTTCCTTTTACCTGTTACAGATGTGGATTTCAAATCACCATCTTCATCTACATTATTTGTTTGAGCCAGTACCTCCAAATTGTTTGTGTTGAACTGCCCACTGACACAATTCTGCTGGCAGTCTTCAGAAGCTTCCACTCTAGCAGCCTTGTTAGTCAGGCCTCCTGATCTGGTAGTGCAAAGCCAAGTTCTCAGAGTTTCATCACTATTGTCACCAGCTACTGGCACATGCCACGATCCGGTTCCTGATTCCTGAATTGCGACTTTCAAAAATTAAAACCAGTAAAAGAGAATGGATTGTGCAGAATTCACAAGAAAATTATGTCCTAATACAGAGAGAGAAGCATACATGTCATTATGGACCCTAACATGTTTGTTTATTCAGTTTCTTAGACTACTATCCTTTTGAACTCCTAAGGTTGTCAGGATTCAAAATTTCGCAAGTTGTTATGGAAAGCGAAAGGGTAAATGATAGTATACCACTTTAGTTTGATGAGATTGACAGCCCCCCGAACATTTCATTTTTTTAGAGTACGACAATAAGGTGTTTCTAAGGCATAAGGAGGTGACTATCAATTGTGCTTAACTGTGGGGCAAACCTTTTGCTAAAAAATTGGACTATATAAATGTCACTGCCATCACTTCAAAGGCTTGAGCCCACTGATTTGCATTTCATAACAGTAATTGCCTAGCTGTGGAAGAGACCAATAGCTTTTACACTCAGTCCTTGCTAAAGTGAAGAAGCTAACTAGCCAACATATTAGACTAACAACCTGCACTCTTACAAACCTTTAAATTGTCATTCAGATGTGGAGTATGGCAATAGAGCAGAAAAACTACCAAAGATGTTACTCCCTCTATCCCTATTTAAGGTTACCACTTTCCTTATTAGTCCGTCCAAATTAAGGTTCACACCCTTTTTGGCAAAGTTTTCATCATTTCTCCCACTCATCCTCCACCCATTTGCATTGTTCTTTCTTTTAATTCTCTCTTTCACTTATCCACCACATACTTCATTTCTTAAACATTGTCCAGGCACTACATATGAACCTAAGATAGGGATACGGGGAGTAGCTTTTTTATCCTGATATCCTCTGTATGGCTCAAAGGTTCACATGACTGATAAATCTGAGCATAAATATCAAAATATACTTGATGCAAGCACCGACAAATGTCAAGCCCCCACCCATCCCTTCTTTTAACAGAAAAAAACCTTCCTGTGCAAACACGATGCTGCCAAGAACAAACTTAATAAACAAGAAAAAAGGAAAATATGATTATTGAGAGAATCTGCCAGCCCTAAAACCAATGGAGAAGCTGGTGTGGAGTTTTGGATTACCTGGATAGCAAGCGAATATGGAGGTGGCATCAGAAGTTTCAGGTTTCCTTTCAAAAATGTATACTTCACCTAAAATGAGATAGTGAAACACGTCAAATTTCGGAAACCATATAAACGTTTTTGATTCAATACTTTAGTGCCCAAGACTTGCTGAAGAATGAATAACTTCGGGCATCTCCAATGGAAGTGTACTTAATGGACTATTTCTTATGTGCCACATCATCAATTTTAACAAGAATTATTTAGAAACCAACTCTCAACAACGGAAAAACTTATAAGGAGCTTCTTTACGGGACCTGCATTCCACAAAGAAACTGCCACAGGAGACAATCAATGCCAAGTGGCATGCATATGTTGGTTAATCAGGTACATAAAAAGAGGTATCCACTTTTTAAGTAAGGAGCTTCTCATATTAAGGACTGGTCGACAATGGTAGTTCCTTAATAAGGAGTGTTCTTTATTAAGAAAAGTGGACTCAAGCAGCTACCATTGTGGATACTCTTAGCAACTCAATTATCATGATTTGGAAAAGAAGGTCAACGAGAACTTTCCAGTCTCGGACTCTCAGTCATGTACTACGTAGCTATACCAATGAAGAGACTTCTTCAGGCAGGCCCAGCGTTGTCATTCCAACTAGGCCAAATAGCTGCAAATAAAAATGATTCTTCACTTTGGCATGCTCTGGTCATTGCTAGATTTAGAACATCTCAGGTTATAAAGTCAAAAATTCAAAATTCATGCAAAGTTCTACATTCATTTAGAATTGGCAAAAAATGAGCATCTTAAAGGGGTAACTTCTAACATGGAGGCTATAGTACCTAACTTAACCAAGGTATAATCTCAGAAGTTGAGAAAAAACTAAACAAAGACAAGAATACAGCATACTTTATTTTCATGGTAGACAGACGAGGTTACACAAAGCATTTTTCACATCACAGAACCCCATGGGACAAACTTTATTCGAACTTACAACACACAATTTCTTTTGGTCTTCGATGGTCAGAGGGTAATATACCTATGATAGTCATGTTGATGCAGTACAAGAATAAATTAACTTGAAAACAGGCCGTAGGAGCTTTCTTTCAGATATAGGAAGGCATGAACCTGAACCCAGAGATTAGAATAACCTGGACAGACAATTCTCTAGGAAACAATCCTAGAACTCTTAGGCATTACACTTGGGAATCTTTAGGTATCAAAGGCTAAGGTCAAGGTGCATTACATATTCAAACAATACTAGAAGACAATTTTTGCATGATTTTTCTTTTTTAAGCCGGAGTCTGAAATCTCCCCTTACAAAAGTACATTGCAAGAAACAGGCAGTTCAATAGGAATTCACTCCTAGAACCCCTAGGCATTACACCTGGGGATCTTTAGGCATCAAAGGCTAACTCAGTTGCATCACAAAATACGAGAAGACAAATTTTTTGCATGGTTTTTCTTTATTAAGCTAAAGTCTGAAATATCCCCTTCAAAAGATGAATTATTTTCAGATTAAAAAAAAGGTATAACAAATTCTACTTAGTCTATCATTCTTCTTTACTAACCAAAAAAGTGACAAGAAAATACTTCCCTGTTCAAAAATCAGAAAGTATAGAAACGAGCAACTTCTTGCATAGCAGAAAGTTTACCCAAATAACCTAAAAACTAAAAATCTGTAATCAGGGAGAACTGACCAAACGTCAGCAACTTGCAACGAATTCTTAAAAGTAAGGATATCCTAGTTCAATGATCAACATGTGGCTCCACCTAACACACTGCAGATGCAGAAACTGTGCTTCATTGCATATAACAGTGGAAAACTATGCTTTCAAAAAAGAAAAAGTGAAGGACCAGTTTGATGGTGAATAAAATTGTTGAGGCAAATATACCCAAAATATCAGCCACTATAACTACAATGCCAGCCACAATTTTGTTATTTACTCATGTAGCAGGAATATCTACACCTTGACTGTGTAAAAATAAAAAGACAAGCAAGTGAGCATGTAAGCTCAACTTTCTGAGAAGAATCCACGGCTAAATTACCTTACAAATGTACTGCATATAAGTTAAATATAATTGAATTTAGAACAGATTCTTAAGCTTTCACCAGGTAAATGATTGCCGTACATAATAATAGATCCAAGCATGAATCTATTTCATAACAATATTTCAAAATACAAATTAAAGGGGGGACAGAAAGGGTATATCGAAAAAAAATCTGTACCTGATGCCTTACTTTCCATCGTAAGAAAAGGCTTGTCCCTAAAAGCTCGAATATGTGATCTCTCATTTCATCATTTGTCACAAGCATACACCCAAGCTTCACAGCTGCATAAAGCCAATACCTACAATTCCATTAGCAAATAGCAATCAATAGAGAGTAACCATGTATACTTTCGCTACATGAAGTCACTAATGATGTCAACAGAAAATGATTGAACTATTTACTCCACAAAAATATAATCTGCAATGTAACAACCAAACTTTTATCTCACCTTGGTGGATCATATGTCGTTACTGTGCTTGGTCAAGATATTGTTAACTTTTGCATAATATTAATTACAACAATTCTTCACTAATAATGTCTGTCCAATATCTTTTCAGCCTTCCCCTTCCATTTTAAACATGAGTTTGTGCTTCTATATTGCTTATGACCGTGAATAACAGGAAACAAATGTATATGTGTGTCAAAAGTAAACAGGTTGTACAAAAACAAATGAAGCAAAAAATATGAAATACAGATCACCCACCAATCATCATTGGATCCGTGTGGAGTTCCATAGACCACACCTTGATCTATCCATTTTTTAATTATGTCTCTACACAATGGATTCTGTAAAAGTGTTTTCAGACGCTTCCTGTGCAAGATAATCAGAGGCCATTTCTGGTTCATGCTATAAAGTTCCCTCACAACAGCATCAAGCTGCTCTATTGCAAATTTGCAAACAGATAAAGTTGTAAACGCATTTTGAGGCACAGAACTGACAGGGAAAAAGAAGAAAAATACTCAAGGTTTAACAACCTGGGATACACTAAATCCACCATCTGCGAAATTCTGTTGATAGAGGCCCACATTTGCTCCATCTACGATAGCCTCATATCCATCACATTCTTCTATCCATTCCTTATGATTTCAGGAAGAAAGGAAAAAGATTCAGAAATATGCGAATGATAATCATCCAGAGGTTAACTAGAAACATAAGTATATGGGCTTAAACATAAGCAACAGCTCACCTCAAATTCCTTGAAATGTGAGTGAACTTCCCTTTCCAAAGCCAACGAAGCAATTGACTGCACAAAGCGCTCGGTCTCTGATCTTTCAATATCAACACAGTTCAACTGCTCTCTGCATGCACAACAAATTCCATCTGACGTAACAGAAGATCTCTGCAGAACCCAATTCCCCTTCCCAAGCCATCCAAATCCATGCCACCCACCACCATTCTTTAACTTGGCTTCATTGACCAGATCCATGTCCACAATCTCCAAACCAATTTCAGATGCAAAATCTGCACCAAACCAACTTTCTATAACATTTGCTGTTGACACATTAACTTCTCTGACAGCCACTCTCAGCTTGTGCATGTACTCATAAACCTTGTCTCCCTTCTGCTTCTCCACATGTACCTTCAGAGACATACAATATTATGCAAGAATAGTTACTGCTTCTATATTTTACTTGAGGAGGTATCCCGACAAGTGGCCTGTCCTTGAGTTATGGACAGTACACTGTATTTTTTCACTTATACACTACATTTGTTAAATTACATACTAAATTTTAAAATTTTGAAATGTACTTTCGCATTACGTTTTTTTATATTTTCACAATCAAATACATATTATTACTTATTAAATATTTAATTTTATAAAAAAAAATCCATTTTTTAAGGTTTAAAGTAAAGTGGCCTATCGATAGCCACCTTTCCTAGGACTTCCTTATTTTAATTAACATTAGCAACAATATCTCCATCAGCATTGACAGAGAGAGTAAGATGAGCAACAGTAAACAACCCAAAACCAGACACTAGAAATGTCTCAATCAACCACACATCTATGAATTGATCAGCTCTAAAACCACTCGCATTCAAGAAACTGACAGAAATCTGCCATCCTTCTCTATCATTATTAAGTTTTTGATCAATAAGATAATCAAAACCTTTAAGAAGTAACACTGCAAATGGTTTTATTTGTCAAAACTGACAAGAAAGTATTGTCACACTAAATTATACTCCCTTTGTTCCAATTAATACAAAATCAAAATTGAGCAAATGGAACATTAATATGTAAAAGATGATCACATATTTACGTTCGATATTCACATCTTCTTTTGAAAGACAACTCCTCTGTCGAGGAAAAACAAGAAGAGAAACAGGGCTCTTCATGTGGAATGGAGGGAGGAAAAAAATTACGATACTTGAGCTATTTTACACCATTCTATGTATAATAATAATAACAATAATAGTAATAGAACAAATTCTAAGTCCGACGTTCTTTTTCATGAAATGGAAGAAGGAGCAAACACTATCTTGATTCTATTCATCAAAACATCTCAATTAAGAGTCTCAGACCAACTCAAGTGTCCACCTACTTGGCATACACAAAGCCGTAAGAAACATAGAAATTTATACAAATAAATGGAACACAAATCAAACATAAATTGTGCCAAGAAATGTATAAGGATGCGCATTGGTTGAAAACACACTACCTTCAACAATGCAGCGAGCTCAGATTCCTCCAATCTCAACCCCAGAGATAACATGTGCTCCTCCACCTGAATAGCCTTTTCCTCCATCCCATTTCTACAATAACAAAACAAAGCAGGACTGTAGGTCCTCAGCCTCCCTTGATTCCCCGAACTTTTCGCGAGCTCAAAAGCGGCATCCCCGTCGTCCTTAGCCGCAGCAAGCCGTGCGACGGCAGTGAGGGTGGCCTCGCTAGGGTTAATGTTGTTCGAGTGCATGTAATCATAAACCCTGAACCCGAATTCGACGGCGGAACGTTGTTGTTCCGGGTCTTCGGAATTCACTGAATTGGAGCATATGTAGAGGATGGAATTGATGTGCTGATAGTTGAGGTGGATTTTTGGGTCGCCGGTTGTGGCGGAGGTGAAGAGGGAAATGGCCGAGCTGAGGTCTTTGGTTTTCGAGCATTGCTCCAGGTTTAAACGGAACTGGATTTCTGGGGTTGCTTTTTTCCATTTCCTGGTCTTCGTCGATGAGGTGGCATCTGTTTTCATGGCGGCGGTCCTGATGAATTCAAACAGCCTGTGCTGTAAACCTCGACGCAGGGATTTCAGGGGGTTCAAGGTCATAAATTTCGATAAAACGTTCACTCTCTTCTTTGTATTGAGCTTGTCTCGATCGCCTCAAAGATTTTTTAAAACGAAATCTTATAATTGTGCTTCGAAGCGGGGCAGGAAGGTTTTGCCCCTGGAAAACAATAACAATAACAAAAAAATTGAGATAACAATAATAAATTAATTTATTTTTAAAAAATTTAAAAGAGTTACGAAACAATAACAAGTTGAGATAACAAAAAATTTATAAAATCATATTCATCTAAATTCAATTTAACAAATATCCCTAATTGATAATTCCATAAACCGATTATGACAAATTGACAATTTCATTTTCACATACAAATATACAAAATAAATCAAACAATTATAATTTCAACTAAATATGCAATTCAACTAAATCAATTTATACAATTCAACTAAACTTCAACAATCATATATAATACAACCATATAAATTCAATTCTAACATCCAATCTAAAAATCATGTTCACATTATACACATATTTAAGTTTTGAAGAAATAAATTAAAAAGACAATAAATTATAAACCCTAAAATTAATAAATATTAGCATAAAGACATAAAGAGAACTAGAGAAGACTTACCGTGGTTTGGAGAGGCGGCGGCCGGCGGACGAGGCAGGCAGGCAGCGGCGGTGGCGGACGGCGGTGGCGCGGCGGCGCGGCGGCGGACGGCGGAGAGCGAGGCTGTGAGGCAGAGGAAGGAGGAGTGCTGACTTGCTGTTCTTCTCGCCCCCAAGCATGCTTTATAGAATGGATTAATGTTTGGCTATTGGATTGGGCTCAGTTTTTGGCCCAATCCATTTCTGATTTCAATTTTTTTTATATTACTTAGTGAAACGACGTCGTTTTACTGCTTAGGTATTAAAAAAATAAGGC
Organism: Rubia yunnanensis; assembly: GCA_037428765.1. NCBI lineage: Eukaryota > Viridiplantae > Streptophyta > Magnoliopsida > Gentianales > Rubiaceae > Rubia > Rubia yunnanensis. The sequence continues at coordinate 53,311,496 of CM075062.1, forward strand.
CAAAAGAAACGACGTCGTTTCACTAACGTGAAACGACGTCGTTTTAGTACGTATGAATTTTTAAAAAAAAAGGCCGCACGCGGCCTTCTTCTCTGGCGAGCAGGGCTTGGCCCTTGCTGCCGCCGCGCCGAAGACGCGCACATCCGCGCCGGAGACGCGCTCCCGCCTCCTCCTAGCTCCGGCCGCCGATCTAGGTAGGGCTCCAGCCCTACCTAGCATACCATTGGTTCCGCCAATGCTTCGAAGGTAGTACATGTGGAGAAGTAATCGTTATAACTTTTGGGCAGAATATTGATATGACCGTCTATATTGATATAACCGGTAAAGTTGGAAAGTGTTATTGTAGTCTTGTGTTTTGCATTAAAAGTGCCGATATAATTTTATGGCACTATTCCAGTGTTGATTGACTAATTCCGCGTTAACCAAATTTAAAAAGACTAAATACCTCATAGCATTCAAATTACAAATCTATAGACTAAAATACCCTAGCATTCATCTCCAGAAGCACCACCACCACCGCACCACCACCACGCCCCCGCCGCACCATCACCACCGCCGCCGCTCCACCACCACCGCTCCACCACCACCGCTCCACCACCACCACCACTGCCGCTCCACCACCACCACCGCTGCTCCACCACCACCACCACCGCTGCGCCGCTCCACCACCAACACCACCGCCGCTCCACCACCACCACCACCACCACCACCACCACTGCTCCACCACCACTACCATCGCCGCTCCACCGCCACCACCGCTAACACCACCACCACCACCACCACCGCCGCTGCCTCTATATCACCATCACTACCGCCGCTCCACCACCAACACCACCGCCGCTCCACCACTAACACCACCGCCGCTCCACCACCACCACCACTGCTCCACCACCACCACCACCACCATTATCACCGCTGCTCCACCACCACCACCACACAACTCTAGCCCTGCCACCATTGGTCCCAACCACCACCACCACTCAACCCTAGCTCTGCCACCACTAGTCTGAACCACCACTACCACTCGTCCCTAGCTCCGCCACCACTCGTCCCAACCACCACCACCACCGATCGTCCCTAGCCCCACCACCACTTGTCTCAACCACCACCACCGCTCAAGCCTAGCTCCGCCACCACTCGTCCCAACCATCACCACCACTATCGCTCAACCTTAGCCCCGACCCAGAAAAACCAAACCAAATCCATCTCAAATCCGCTCCGCCACCCAAAAATAAATAAACCCAAACTCAAGAATCGGCCCAAAAAAGCAAGAAAATTGAGAAAATGGATCTAATTGCATACTTGAAAAGAAGGAAACGACGACGGTGGTGGGATTTGATTGCGGACGACGATGGTGGTAGCGATGGGGAGTACGGTGAGTTTGAGAAGGAATCAGAACTAGGGCATAGTGGAGGTGGCGGAAAGAATGAGGAGCGGAGAGGAGGTGGCTGAAGTTACAATATTTAACTTATACATTGAAGCTTATACACTGGATCAGAGGTGTATAAATTGAAGCTTTTACAAAACTCAAGTTACAATACTTAATGTTAAATGAATGAGGGCATAATTATCCGTGCACTTGTTCTAATTTTTTTAATAGGGGTATAATAGTCATTTCATGTATTTTCGGCCAAATTCAAGCCTCCGGGGTTATATTAGCACATTCAAGTAAAACACAGGGTTACAATAGCACTTTCCAACTTCACAGGGCCATACTAGCATAAACCACAAAAAACATAGAGTTATATGAGCACTTTACTCTAATTTTTTAATGCAAATCTTACTCCCTCTGTCCCACCCTATTCTGCACTGAATCTTTTCATGGTCTCCAATAAACATGTTTGACTATAAATATGTGCAGTTAAGGATAATAATGATATAAAAATTGATATTTAGAAACCACATGTTACTAAGGGTCTAACAATATCTCATACGAGAAAATTATTGTTCATATACCTATTCAAATATGTGGTCAAAGTTTGGCATCTTTGACCAAAAAAAGATTCTGTGCAGAATAGGTTGGGACGGAGAGAGTATAACTTTTCTTTATATTGAGTTTGTCTCCTCATGTTGGTGAGGATATTGTCACTGGTGATTGATGTGTTTCATTATGCGTGCGTTAATCATTGCATTCGGTGTAATGATTTGCTTATTTTATATGTTGGATTGCTAGTATTAGTTGAGTTTACGTGACATGAGGTTTCGACGGCCATGTTTGGTTTTCTAGTCTAAATCCTGCATTATGTAGACTTAATTAGTATTAATGCACATCTTGTATCCACGGGCACCTAGATCTTCCTTTGTGATCATCTTTAGTAGGTCGCTCATGGATACTTTAGATTACATTCTATGTGAAGGCCGTTCACAAGGGCGGTTGAACATATTGAAGGCCGTTTGCAAGAACGGTAGAAGAGATCGAAGGGCATTCACATTAGAACTGTAGTAGACAAAAGCCACAAACATCAAATCGTGGTAGAATGAGGTTGGAGCTGAAAATAAGTGCATTGGAGTTCTAGGCGGCCAATGAAGAAATGGAGAATCATGGTTTGAGGGAGTTGTGCCAAATTCAAGGAAGGATCCAAGAAGAATCAGCCTTCAAGATTTGTTCCATTGGATTCATCTCCTCAAAAACCATAAAATCAACAATAAGAACTCTCAAAACGGACTAATGGTTTATTTGTAACGAAGGAAAGAAGTTCGGTTGGTGAAGTACAAACGGGTCGGCGCAAACCGCTCATGGATGACACCAATGGCCCACACCAGACGACGTGGTCCGCCCCAAACTCAACAGGTCATGGACCCAACTTCCAAGTTTCACTCAAAATGGCTAAGTATGAGTGCAGACCGTCCCATTTTCGACAGCTCGCACCGTTCCAAGTGCAAAATGTCAAGACAAGCCGACAGGATGTTAAAAATTGAGAGGCCCGTGCCAAATTACTAAACAAAATGAGGTTTTTGATGATGACCCATGCCAAACTTCATGTCCCACGGATCAAAAGCACAAAAACGAGAACTCTGATGGCGACCAATGTCAAACAACGCGGACTGCACAGATGCAACCCGACATCACGGTCCACGCCAAAGGAGACAACACGAACTGACCCAAATCAGACGGTCTGTGCCAAATGAGAAGCATAGACCACGGCAAATCCTGCAGCCTGTGTCGATGTGGATCAAGCGAGTCGTGTCACATCTGGTGCTCCATGCAAACACGGACCCAATACACAGCACGGACCGCGCCTGCAACGGTCCGCACCAGGCAGTGGCTGAACTAGGGTTTCACACTTTTTGGCCATTTTGGGCCTATTTTTAGGCACAATCCCCTACTACAATAAATATAGCCTTAGTTTACTAGGGTTTAGTCTGGAATCTTTCATTTTTCACATTCTACTCTTGTATTCAATGTGTAAATCTTAAGGAGGGAGTCCCTAATTGATCAAGCCTAATTAGCCCCTGAATATGATTAGGTAAAATATGGAAAGAAAGCATGGATACACTTGTCTCATCTTTGAGACATTTCTTTGCTAAAGCATCCGCTACAAGGTTAGCTTGCCTCTGAATATGAGTAAGTTTGAAGTTTATCAGAGATTGCTTAATGTCATCCACAAGTTGGAACAACTGCCAGGGAGCATGTAATGGATCTAGGACTGAAGAGACAGCATTCATGCAGTCAGATTCAATGCAAAATTATCAAGGGAACCAGTGTATTTGAGTATAGCAAACATTATTGCCTTCATTTCCGCTTCTTGAGGGGAATTAGCAATTGTAAAGTTAGTATGAGCAGCAATAAAACTGCCTCTGCTATCTCTTAAGATTATACCAATTCCAGTCAAGTTCAGATGACAATTCCATGCTGCATCGACATTTAGTTTATACCCCCTAAATGGTTTAGACCAAGCAATTTTCAGTATTTTCGGCTTAGGAGGAAGCTTAATCAGAGGCAAAAAAGAGTGATCAGCAATATCTTTATCAACTTTTGCTCTTATGAAGACAGGTTTAGCAGTGAACATGTAAAAAATTTGTTCCTTGATGTTAGTTATCACTGAACCTGTTATAGGAATGGCTGAATCATAAATAATTTTGTTCCTCATTTTCCACAACTGCCAACAAGTTATAATAGCTGCAGATTTTATGATTTCTGAATGAAGGGCACTCAGGCCAGGGGAAGTCAGATAACAAGAAAGTCTCTCCCAAATAGAAGGGTAATCAACAGCGGAAATTCCCATGAATGAGTGGACAGCTTTCCAAATATGAACAGCAAATGAGGAGGAGTTAAAAAAATGATCCAAAGAATCCTCATGATTATTGCACATACAACATTTTGAGGTCAATGAGAAGCTCAATTTGCGCAACACATTATCAAAGGGAAGAAAGGAATTCATCATTTTCCACATGAAAACGGAAACCTTTTTTTCAATTCTTGTACTCCACAAATATTAGGCAGAGTGGACATTACCTCTCTGGTTTCTGAGCAGGAGGTAGGTAGCTTTAAAAGAAAAGTCACCTTTTATACCTGGTTTCCAAATGAGTCTATCCTTCCTATGTGGAGATAGCTTTGCTTCCTGTAAAATAGTGACAACATAAGGAGGGAGAAATGTAGCAATTTCCTGAAGCAAAGAAACTTTTTTTGTGATAAAGTCAGAGACAGTACATGTATGAGGGATATTTACAATGTTAGAATCACACCAATCCTCAACCGGGCCTATGTCTAACCAATTAGAGGTCCAGAAATTACAGTCTCCTTTTCCCACTATAACCTTAGAATTTGTTTCTGCCCAAGTATTAATACCACAGATTCTCTTCCAGTTTTTTGGGGTTCTCGAAGATAAAGGCAGTGATGCCACTAGGGAAGACCATAATGCCTCAGCCTTTTGGAATTTCCACCACAACTTAACTGAACATGTCTTTATGATTGTAGATATAGATCTAAAACCTAAACCATTTTGTTTAATGGGATAACAAAGTGAATCCCACTTTCTCCATGTTCTTTTTGGTCCCTGCCCAGTTGTGCCCCAAAAAAACCTACTGAGTATTTTCTCAATGGTTAGAATAATTTCATTGCTAGGTTTTAGGACTGACCAGATATGTTGGGGAATGGAGTATATGCATGATTGGATTAAAGTAATTCCCCCCCCCCCCGTAGAGAGCCACCTATTCTTCCAACCCCCTATTCTGTTTTCAATCTGCTCAATCATAGGTTGGAAATATATTTTTTTGGCTATCCCTGTGAAAATTGGAACTCCTAAATATGTAAAGGGAAATCTGCCTATTTTCATTCCAAGCACCCTTCTAATGTTGCTGACCCTATTAGCTGAAGCATGCTTACCTATATAGATATCACTCTTAGTGAAATTTATCCTTTGGCCACTAACCTCCTCAAATTTAGTTAAGAAAGCTTTAAATCTAATCAGTGTTTAATTATCAGCTGTTAGGAAAACCACTGTATCATCAGCATAAGATAAATGAGAAACTGGAAGGGCATTACCTGGAAGTTGAAAGTATGATAACTTACCATTCTAAAAAATGAAAGCTAAACTCCTTGTGAAAGACTCAGAGAAAATATTAAAGAGAAAGGGGGAGAGGGGGTCTCCCTGCTTAATTCCCCTAGAGGATTGAAAGAAACCAACAGGCTTACCATTTATGAGGATTGAGAACCATGCCTGAGATAAATTCTTCATGATGATATAGATGAATCTAGCAGAAAAACCAAATCTGGCAAGAAATGAATGCAGAAATGACCACTTAACCCTATCAAATGCTTTCTGAAGATCAAGTTTGACAATGCAATTAGGATCCCTTTTTTTTGTTCAAAAACCTAACCATTTCTTGCAAATAGATAACATTATCCGAAATGTCTCTACCTTTAAGAAAAGCTGTCTGATGTGGTGAAATAATTCTTGGCATTATAGACTTAAGTCTTTCCATTAAAAGCTTGGAAAAGATTTTGTTTATAATGTTGGAAAGGCTTATTGGTCTATAATCATCAAAGGAAATAGGTGTTAATTTTTTTAGGATAATGGTGATCCAGGTGCTGCCAATGCCCCTCGGAATATGATTAGCAGATAGAAAATCATTAACAGCAGACAGTAAATCCACAGCAATTATATCCCAAGATTTAATATAGAACTTAGCAGTAAAACCATCAGGTCCCGGACTGCTATTCGTATTTAAACTGAGCACAATATCCCTAAGTTTATTCAGAGAGGCTAGATGCACTAGCCTCTCATTGTCTTCCTGAGTAATCAGTTTAGGAATTTGGCTAAGGAAGTGTGTTTTGTACAGATTACAATCAGAGGAATTATCTTCAGCTAAAAGTTCTTGGTAATAGTGGATGGCCTCATTTTCAATATCCTGAGTACTATCTACCCACTGGCCATTGCTATTTCTAATTTTAGTAATCTTTAGTCTACACTTACTCTCCCTAACAGAGTTATGGTAGAAACTTGTGTTATTATCCCCTTCTTTAAGCCATTTAACCTTTGCCTTATGCTTCCAAAAACTTTTCTGCTCTATAAGTGACCTAACTAGCTTAGCCTTAGCTTCTTTTAATTTCACCAAGTTCAAAACAGAGTCATCAAGGTCATAATTTTGTTCATGAATGAAGAGATCAGCTTCTGCATTTGTAACATTATCAGTAATGTTACCAAAAATTTCTCTATTCCAAATTTTGAGCTCTTTTTTTATTCTTATCAGCTTAAGGAAAAAACCAATCATTCCAGATTTGTGATGAGACAGTTCCCAATTTTGTTTAATCACCTGAGTGAAGCCTCTCCTTTTATACCATGTATTAAGAAACCTAAATGGCCTAGGAGAAGAAAGAACATCACTGCCAATAGTGAGAAGCATAGGATTATGGTCAGAAGATATTCGATTCAGAATGTGTACTGATGAAGAAGGAAAATTAGAGGACCAGGAGGAAGTACAGAGGCCCCTATCTAGTCTTTGAATAGTTGGGGATCTAAGTCTATTATTACTCCATGTAAACATGTTCCCAACAGTGTTAATGTTTTCTAATGCCATAACATTAATAAAATCCTTAAAATCCTTAAAATCCTTCATACTGCCTAATTTAGGAGTAGATGGACCTTTATATTCATTTATTGATGTTATAGCATTAAAATCACTTATCAAGATAGAATCAGAGTGATGCAATGATCTTAAATCTGACCAAAGGGACTTCCGCCCAATTCTGGTCCTTAAACCATACACAAAGAAAGCACCCATGCTTTTATTAAGAGTTAGACTATTCACATTGACAGCAAGAAACTGCAGATTGTCACATTTAAGTGTCAGAGAAATGTTGGAGTTCCAGAAGAGCCAAATCTGGCCACTACTAGCCTGCAGACAGTTTTCAAAATGTAAAGTCTGCCTGTAACCATCACATTGAGAATTATCATGTGTTGGCTCTATCAAGCATACTAGATCTAATCTGTGCCTATGAATCAGGTTATGAAGTCTCAACATAGATGTGTCCATTCCCCTAATATTCCAAACCAGGAACTTTATCTGAAGTGTTGTATTATTCATAGGGAAACATTGTTAGAGCTTTTTGATCTAGTCATGATAGTATTTAACTGGGTTAAATAGGTCTCATTCCTATGATTAGAAGCTATTTTTATATGTTTTCCTTTTTTCAGTTTGGATGATCCAGAGGGGGAATTAGAAGATGTTACCTGATTATCCAGAGAAGCATCAACTTCACCTCCAATTTCAGAAGATTCAGAAGTTGTGATGACAGCAGGGGAAACATCTTGACTTGATATGTCCTCATATTCCAGTGGATGAAACCTGTTTTGCCTATGTTTCTGCTGAGAGAAAATAAATTTTTTTGCTGCAACAATTGGGTTGAAAGGAGAGAAAGGCTTACTCCGCTTACCTAAAATGTCATCCTTGGCAAGGCCTACCTTTTTGTTGAGATGAGGTGGAGCAGATAGTGATAGAGTGTTCAAAGATATAGGAGACTGAAAAAAAGGTTCAGGAAGCGCATGAGATGCATCTTGGTTATCTTTAAGTTCAGTATAGTCATGTATACCCTTTGAAGTTCCCTGATAAGAGGTCAGAACAGGACTAGTCTGTGCACATTCAATCTCAGGGACAGATATGAAAAGGTCAGGTTGCTGAGTGTCATGGTTAGAGTTAAGTTGATTATCAGCCCTCTCATGAGTAGGAATTGTATCCTTTCTTTAACCAACATTGATTTCCTCAGCCTCATTATGGTCATTAATGTTAGTCTTTCCTGCTCTCTGTTTTGGAACATATCTAAGGTTCTGAGTAGGCAAAATTTTGGGTTTATCAGTAACCGAGAGACCAGAGCCCCCTGCCTTATTCTCTTTGTCATTTATCCGGTTAACTACATCTTGGTCCTAGTCATCCTGTATCAGTTGTTGTTCCTTAGACTTACCTAAGTCACTTAGAATAGGGGTAGGTTTAGCCATCTTAGGTATCTTTGGCTTCCTAAGTTCAGGATGTAAGTAAATGCATAGATTGTCTTCATGTCCTATTACTTTACAGTGATGGCAATACAGAGGAAGATCATCAAATTCTAGGTGAAGTTTAGCCACATTGTATTCAAAACCATCCTCCTCAATACCCACTCTAATAAAAGCTGGCTGTCTTTTTTTTAGGTCAATTTCGACACACATCTTTACTGCAGATGGTCTAGTTAAGCCAGTAGTAGCCGAATCCAACTTAATAAAGTTTCCAATCTGATTACCCATGGATTCTAACATAGCTAGGTTATAGAAAAAGACCGGCACATGATGTATAGTGACCCAAACAGGAACTATAGATGATTCAACCTCAGGAGAGAAATCAGTTGTCCATTTTAGCACTTTCATTAGGGCATTATTAAAATTCCACTGACCTTTAATCCATAGACGCTGGTAATATTCCTTGTCCTGGAAGCGAATCAGAACATGTCTATAGTCTATGGAGCCCAGCTGGAATTTGCCCTTGAATCCCACTGAGTTGAAAGCATCGTTCAGAGCTGCCATGGAGGGTTTCCCGCGAGCGAATTTCCCCACCAATGCATTTTGATAGTGAGAGGCTAGAATCTCAGCCTCTTTCCTAGTTACCAGGCAAGAGATCTCACCTTTGTAGTTGGTTTTTGGGATTATTTCAGGGTTAGAGGGAAGGGAAACGGATAGGGGAGGTGTACGATTGCTTAAAGCTTGCAGAAAAGATTTGGCCGGCGCGATTCCACCACGGCCAGGCGGAGGAGCCGCCATGGATGGGGAGGAGAGATCGCAAGAAATGACGGTTATCGTTGTTTACAGTAGAAAATTAAAAGAAAAAAGAAGAGGACGGTGAAAAGTGTGTGTATCGCACCAGAAAATCGCACACAGCTACAGTGTATCAGTTGAAAATCGCACGAAAGGGCTCCTAGGTAAAATAAGAGAAATTGAGAGAAAAAAATGAAAAAAGAAACAAGAAACTAGGTTGATGATACATTAGATTCCTTGGTTGCAACTAGGTCGAGAATCTTGAGTCATCCCTATGTTGCAACAAAGTCGACAACTTTTGAATTTCCATGGTGGATTATTTTGCTATTTCTTTTGAGACTAATTTTGGGAAAAGTAAGCTTGGCTTTATTCCGATCTTTTGTCACTTATCTTTTTCCATACACATTTTTACTTGCTTTGGGTGGTTTGATTGCTTCGAGAAATTTGGGGAGTGTGGGAATTGTGAGATTTTCACCTTCTTGGGGGAATTAGGATAACTTAGGAATAGTTTGAATGTATTGGCTATTTTTGCATGCTTCATTCCGCTTGAACCTTTTTCTTTGATTTTATTTACTCGAGGATGAGTAAAATTTTAAGTGTGGGGTGTCTGATCTGTACCATTTCACATGCTTTAACTATTGCATATGATATAGTTTTTAGTTACTTTTGGTTAGCTGTTTGGGTTTACATAACAAGGGGTTCAGGAAACCATGTTTGGTTTTGTATTCTAAATCTATCATTTTGAATACTTAATTAGTGATTCTTGACATCTCGTGTTCACGGGCTCCTTGGTCTTCATTATGAGTACCTTTAGTAGGTAGCCTGTTTGTTATATTACATTCTTACGAAGGCCATTTTCATTTAACGATAGAATATTTGAAGGCCATTCTCATTTGAATGGTAGTAGAGGAAGGAAATAAACATCAATGCATGGTAGAGGGAGATTGAAGCCAAAAATAGGTGGCTTCGAAGTTCAAGACGGTCAAAGGAGAAAATGGTGAATCGTGATCCGAGGAGTGTTGCCTTAGTTTGAGAACAATCTATGAATAATTAGCCTTCAAGGCTATTTTCATTAGATTTGTCTTCTCGAGTACTACAAAATTGACTACTAGAACTTCCGATTCAGACTAACGGTTCACGTGTGACAAGCACACGAAGTTTAGCCAATGAAGCACATGCGGCCGGTCACAGACCGTGCATGGTCAAGCATCAGCGGCCCATGACAATATTTATGTCCCACACTACACTAGAATTTAGAGGTTTCGTGAAGACCTGCACGAGGCAAGGCACTGGGCTGTAAGGTGATGAAGAGTTGAAGAATTTGGCTCAGTATGGAGCCTGGTCCATGAAAACCTTTACAGCCTGTGAGAAGACTTCTGAGCAAGACCAAAAATGGCTCACAGTCCGTGAAAACCTTCATGAACCGTAACAAAATTTCTGATCTGAAGCCACAAGTTGTTCGCAGTCTGTGAAAACCTTTACGGACCGTGAGAAAACTCTGAGCAAAAATTGCATGCTGCTCGCGGTCCATGAAAACCTTCACGGACTGTGGTACGATCCCAGCTTCACAGACTGTGCCAGATCCCACAGGCCGCATCTATGAACATTTACAGACCTTGGAAGATCTGGCGTCCCGTAGCTATGCAAGCTTCACGGACCGTGACATCCGTGGTGACCCCATGAAACCTTGGCGGCTGACCTAGGGTTTTGCTACTTTTGGCCTATTTTAAGGCCCAATCTCCTACTACTATATATAGGACCCTAGTCAACTTATTTGAAGGAGGTTGGATCTTATTTGGAAACACATTTGGAGAGGAGAGAGCTTGGACAGAAGGAAGGAGCTCCTTTTGTAGGTTTTATAATCTTTTCTTTCCTTTCTTCTTGATTTGTCCCAAAGATGTGGAAATAAAATCTATATTTGAATTCCATGTCTAGGGAGTCGTTATATTAGCTTTGGATTCATCTTGTCATTTGGTATGTTCTAAATCCTTTATGAGATATATTAGATTCATGCTATCTTTGTGTTTATGATATTATTGTGATTCTTCTTGAATTTTATAAATGCATGAGTAGTACACCAAATATAAGCACACACTTTGGGATACTCATGTATGGTGAAATTATTGATACCCCTTTAGGAAGAGAAACCTGGATGTTAGAATGGGTAAGGGTGAACGCGTCTGCATGGGTGTGTGCACAAGGGATTCGAGAATGCTCTGACCTATTTGCTATAGCACTATTCTTAGCTAACTTCGTAACTATTGTCCGAGAGGTTCCGGGTATAGATAGCTAATAGTAGCAAGCTGGGTGTTGTGTTGAAACCTTAGTACATAGATAAGGTGTTTACGATCCTCGAGCCTAGCGTATATAGAACCGTGGAGGTGTAGTTACATTCATAGTGGAAGCCCAGGATGTGATAACACAGGGGAGAAATAGACCTGTAGCGTTGTTCGGACCTCATTTTACTCCCCTAATTACGATGGCGGTGCCGATGAAAGGTTGCGAGCACGCCCACCGTGATAGGGTTGGGGAAGTGTATGCCATCGGCCCACCACATGTTGTGAACACACTGGTAGGTCTTTTGTATATCTATATGTGAATGAATCGAGGATTGAAGCATTAAGTTGCTAAATTATTCCCTAGTGCCTAGTATAAATAGTTTACTTGTTTGTCAATAACATGCTTGTAGTTGTTAGTTGAAAACACCACCCCCGCCCAGCTGCATGTCTACACTACTAGTTGTTCCTTTCACTCGTGCAAATTGACGATCCACACGAGGTTGTATTTTAATTAGTATTTGAGCCCTAGCATCCTTGTGGACAAACCCAGGGCCTTTCGCTTACTACCCCTTGGTATCTTAGCAGTAAGAACGGATGCGGAATAAATATCTCTATCTTTGACCCGTAAGCCCCATGGCTCATGTTTTAACGACAACTGGGTCCTGGTCATCCGCTCAAACATATGCCATTCTTTTTCATCCATCCACTTGTACTTCTCCCACAGTAAGTTCCTGATTTGTTTCTACCACTGTCCATATCGCGGATGAACTTATTTGCCACCTTTGTCTTCCAGGTCCTGTGCTGGTCTCTTTCCCTGTCCGTGCAATCCTTCCTTACCATTTGCCATCGAGCTTTGGTCAATGGTGTTTCAATTGTGAAGCTCTCCTAAAACGGAACAAATGAACATGCAATAAGTTATCATGTGTTGAATTTGACATAGTTAAAAAAATTGAAAATCGTCGAGTCTCAAATATCTTACCAAAACACCCTTCCATGACTCGTCCTTAACATCATCCGACACATCGCATCAGTGTTTGCATGCACCAAATCTGATGCACTGCCTGAATGCTTAATTGCCGTAAGTGTGCCACGCTGTCCATTTTTTAGTGCAAATAACTTGATCCCCATGGAACTCAAAAGCCACAGGGGTAGGCTTGTTATGCTTCGCCAACATCATAGACTGGCACATGCTAGTTTCACGTCTCCTTATATAATTTTTTATCTCAAACTTGTCAAATCCCTCTCCATTTTCCCCCAACCTTTGTCAAGTCGTAGTCTACTTTATGAACAATCGGTCTTGATTTCATGGTGGCCTTCCCCTTTCCCTTACCAATCGGTGGTTTGGAAACCACTTCACCCTCATTTTATCTCTCAACATCCACTTCATTCCCATCTCCTTGAGGAGCAGGTTCTTCTTTCTCTGCACTATTCAAGTTTTTTTTGAGTTGTTTCTTCCTCAAATTGGATTTGCAAAGGAATCCTTTTCAGTGGGGGGTTTTGTTCAGCCATATTGGTCTCATTATTAACCACATTAACCTCATCCTTCTTCTTTGCTACACGTCGCTTTCTCTTTGAACTTCCCCCTTTTCCGCGGCATCTACAACAATAGAATAGTTTATTATTAATCCAAAAATTTTATTAATACATTAAACACACAAAATTTTCCTAAACAATATGAAATTGATGATCAACATTGAAAGCTCCTAATTGAATAGAAGTTGAACAACAAAATGATAAAACTCGATACAACATGGTATACAAATAGAAGAATTCAATAATAGAACTTGAAAATCGTGTGATAGAACTTGATGTAACACGGCATATATGTTGAGCGAACATGGCATAAGACTTGAACAACACAATACTAAACATACATACAACCCACACGACACACAAAAAAAGACATTGAACCGAGCATGTATCAATCCCATGTAACGTGACTATGAACATTATTAAAAAACAAAAAACATGAAGATGTAGAACATATTTCCACAAAATAAGGAAAACTTGATATCCCCACACAACCCTAAACATCCCATTCATGGCCACCAATTAAAATTTTCTCTATTTACTAGTTTGTGTTCATTGAGGCATTTTGTCGAATATTTGTTGTGTATAAGGGTATTCATGTTTGTTTGACAAAAAATTAATTACACAACTAAAGTAACAATACGTACCTTCACCGATGCAACAAAAATGGACAAATATTCTCCATTTGTACCCGGTAAAAAGCAAATTTGGTGAAGCTAGGGTGCTTCCACTTCCTCTTGTACTTGGCCAATAGTTGTTTCTTCTTCAACCTTTTATAGGGAAAAAAGGGTTTTGATGGGGAGTTGTGATGATTGATGAGGAGTTATGGTGGTAAAATGTTGTGGAAGTTGAAGGATTGAAGAGATTTTGAGGAGGTATGGGCGGGTTTGGGAGAGAAATTTGTGGAGTTTGATGAGGAGTGGCGATTATGGCCACTGAAATCCTTTTTTTTAAATAGCCGCATTTCTACACCGATAATATTGATATTACTGGTGCGTATGTAGGAAATATATAAGCACCGGTAAACATACCAGTGCTAAAAGTTAAGAACCAGTGTAAAAATAAATGTAAAGCAGCAACTGCTTTTACAAAAAAATATTTGGCCTGAGAGTCTGGCAGGTAAAATTTTGCTAAGTATGTTGCACTGGTAGAAATGCCGGTGCTAAAGTTGGGTTACCGGTGTAAAAAATTCACAAACACAGCTGCCCGCAACTGGTTTTGATCATTTTATTTTTTTTAAATGATCCACCTGATAGAAACTCATCAAATTTTTGGCTAAGATTCACCATTGGTATTACTACTGGTGTTATTGTAACTGATATCGGTGTAAAAATTTCCCATGCTTCAAAAAAATTGAAAAAAAATTCAATTGACGCCAAAAAAGTTTAAAAACTACAACGGTATAATTTTAAACAATACCAGTGCATAGAAAAAGTGAGTATAGAAAAAAATTTATACTCTTTCATTTTCCCCACGCATATTATTTTAACAAGTCCAATTATTAAAATTGATGCTTATGTTATTTAATTAAACATCGTGCAAGTTGTTTCAACCTTATCTTGACTAACTATGAGTCCCGTAGGGTTAAAATACGAAGCTTTGTTATACTTTACCAAATTACCACTTTGACCCCAAACATTTTTATTCATCCCGTCGACCACTATTCCATGGCTCCGAATACGATTCTATGATGAATAATAATTTACAAGAACTATTTTAGGACCTCCTAGGTATATACGTTTTTCAACATTGTCGATATTCGTTTCTTGCGATTAGGTCCCCTGAACAAGAAATGCATTTACAACACGTTAGGAAACTAATTAAATTACCAAATATAATATTCTAGGCTTAAATCATAAGTGCAACAAAAATGTGTCCGGGTGGTGAATTGACCAAAAGTGCTAGGACATGCTCTAGAATAAACGGTAAATGTTTACTTCATAGTTTCAATGTAAAAAAATGATTACCTCATTAACTCAGTATAGGGTCCGAGCCCGACAATTTTTCCAATTGTACAGCTTGCAAATACAATGTGTATGTTTGGAGTACCATCTAGTTCAAGCGGATTTCAATTTAGATGCACGAGTAAACTTTTTAATTTTTGCACTTTAGTCCCTCCAAGAATCTTGGAAGCAGCAAAATAAAAAATTGGTAGCACATAAATGAAATTCAATACACATTTTATATCGAACTAACAATGGTATTTCTATTTA
The DNA here is from genome assembly GCA_037428765.1 of Rubia yunnanensis. Taxonomy (NCBI): domain Eukaryota; kingdom Viridiplantae; phylum Streptophyta; class Magnoliopsida; order Gentianales; family Rubiaceae; genus Rubia; species Rubia yunnanensis. The sequence continues at coordinate 53,326,739 of CM075062.1, forward strand.
TGTTTTCACTTAGGAAAAGTTGAAGAATGATCAATTACAAGGAGAATTTTACCACAGGATAAACACGACATCCTCTGTGAAGCCATTGAAAAAATGGACTATTCGGGCCAAGTCAGGGGAATGGGTAGTTTCGTGACACACCGGCTAACATTCAGGGTCTTACGGTCCTACAATGGAGAGAAACCCTTGAGAGTCCATTCGTTGCAAAAAAATCCCAAGTACAAGACAAACGAATTGAGCAACAAGAAATTATAATTCAGAAGTTGGTCCAACACATCGGCTAGTTCTTCCGGATAATTTAGAGGACTTAACGCCCGATTGGACACCTCCATCTAGGGTTTGACAACATTCTCCCGAGGATGTTGAGGTAAATCGTGGGGCGATTGTGCAAAATCCAAAAATTGATAGACAGTTGTTCAAACTCGACAAGCTCAACAATGCCACCCTAGAAATTGAAAAAAAGGTACGAACGATCAGTTTATAAATTATGCCACTTTTATTAAAGTTTTATATTTAATATATAGTTTGCCTATGTTGTAGAAATCATGTCCGTGTGAACTATACATTGATCCCCTCGACTTCCAACCGTCAGATGCATTCGTTGTGATTTTAGATCCTGCAATGAATGAAAATAATGATCAAACAAATTGTTCATTTCATGTAGTCAAAATCAAGGCAGGTATACTAATATGTTCATTTCCAAAATACTATCCTTAATTATTTAGGGCAATAGTATTGATAATTTATGTTCCTTACATATAGTACAAGAAACAGGCTCAAACTTGGGGGTGCGGATATTATGTCATGATATACGTGCCCAACTGCATAGGCAAAGTCCAGGAACATGTACTTGAACTTGACAAGGTAATTGTACAAATGCATAGTGCTAATGTTTCTAAATAGCCTTCACCAAATAATTAATACTATATTGTTGTTTTCAAATTTTCAAAGACTACAATGCATAGAATTCATTGGCTAAGCATCTAATTCTCAATCAGTCACACACACTGGGAAATCCCAATATTGGTAGGGAAACTCAAGTTAGGTAAAAAAAGAACCTTAGAAATGTCGGAATAGATTTGTAGCAAGTTCTATTCCTGTTTATAGATTACTCCTTGGTGAGCATTATCTCTAAATTTTTGTTTAGGTGCAAGATATTGTCATGCATTCTTTTGCAATTGTGGCTGTGTATCGAGGTTGTTCTTATGCTGGTAATATTATAGAAATAAATTTTAACCAAAAGACCAGAAAAGGTTTCCAAATTCGATTACTCGGTCGTCTCTATCATGCTCAAATTGCATAGGCAAGAAAATGTTTTACGAACTCAGAAAACTTTGGCGCGAAATACTTTCTGAATTCGGAATGCATTTTAGAAACTCGAAAACTATTTTATCAACAACATTGCTCTTCAAAACAATACAGATGTAGACCAAAAAGTGGACAGGAGCTTGGAAATAGATTATCATTTTATAAAGGGAAGATTTAACTTTCCGAGTATGGAAAATATATATAATTTTCGAGTTCGGAAAGGTTACAATGGCATGAGGGAAAGTTTAGAGTTTCCGAGTTCGGAAACAAATAAAGGCGGTTCCGGGGTACAAATTAAAGGCAGTTTTTAACTGCCTTAAATTGCAATTTTAGAAGAGGTTCTCGGAACCGCCTTTTTTTTAGATTTATTGAAGGCAGAGCCAGTAAAGGCACCTTAAAAGTGACTTTAAAATGCTAATGGAACTCCCTTTAATAGACCATTTCTACACTAGTGTGCCCTTCCTCTAAACATTCTTCTAAGCATCCTATTAAAATGAAAGCAAGAGTGGTGATATGATCATAAACAAGGCATGCCCTACAAGGTTATTCAATTAGATAACATTATCCCAAATAACTAAACCATTCAAAATATGATAATCTAAGCATGTAGTCTATCTAAACAAGAACATTCCTCATCAAACAACAAACCCATGTAAGTTCTCACCAACCCATCAATAATATCATGCAATCAATATTCATACTTTCCTAAATCACCTAACATATGAAGATCACATCATTCAAGCATAATAACACATCAAACCACCCAGGCTTTCTTCAACATCGAATCATGTATACAAATCCAAACATTTATCTCACAAACACGCACTCATTCAAGAATCATGATTTTCACCACAATGTCAATAAAGCATATAAACAAAGTGTTCAATGGATTACTCGGAATCCGAAGCTAAGACACAAGAAGAAGCAAGAATTGCTAATTTTTGGAAGAAAAGCTTCAATTTTTCAAGCACCAAGAGTGTGTGTGAGTGAGTATTTCTTGAAAAGGAAGAATGTGTTAAATGATGAAATTAGGTGGAGAAATGTACCATGAGATTAGAATATCGGCATAGGTGAATAGAGAGGGAAGTACAATTAGGATACAGATGGAATTTTAAAAATCTAAAATTAGGGGGCAATAGTACTATTCAATTAATTCCTAGGAATATAGGACGTACTATTTGCATAAAAATTTCTAAGGAATTAGGGGATTTCAAAATTCTTGAACCAAAAATGCAACTTCAAAATTTTTAAAAATTTGCATTTTTGGAACAATTTGGCAACAAAAAATTGATTTTTTAGCGCAAAATGTGTTTGGCACGATCCAGGCCTCGCGCCAAATCTTAGGCACGAAACAAGGCCTCACGCCAACATTCTGGCACAAATCAACCCTCGTGCAAAACTCCTTGGCACGAGGCTTCCCCTCGCACGAACTCTTATGGTACAGACCCAAACTCTTGGCACGGATCGTGTTAGGTTTTTGGCACGAGATTTCCACAATTTTGACTTATCCATAGTTTTTCCTCTCTTTTCGAAAAACTATGTTACCCCTCAAATATAATTCCATCCAAACACAATCACTAATCTCAAACTCAATTTTTCAAACCAACAAGAGTTTCATCTAAAAAATCCTCACTGCAAACAATAGCATGCAAAATCTATCTAATCACTACTCACAACACGAAAGCATAAAGTAACACCGTATATTTATTATCGTCCTCATGACTTATTTTCTTTTCATGCAATCTAGTTAGAAGCACCTACTTGTGAGTCTCCGGAATGGCCATCGGCGACTCCACTCACGATGACATCGTTGTGGAGAGGTCTTGACGATGAGTCATCCTTACCTTTAGACCTCTCATCCGTCATAGGAAATTAATCTCCGTGTATCGCAAGCATTGAGTCCATGAATGTCACTTTGGGGTTAGGGGCGGTTGAGAAGGTTTTGAACCCTCAACACTCTCCTTTTCCCACTGCAAGTTAGTTAGCATGGAAAACAAATATAGCACAGACATACTGTCGATAGCAACATGCAATTCATCAGACTCATCAACAACATTATAAACACAGGACTCATCCGTGTATTCATGCTGATTAGTAACACAAGAAGATTCATCATGCCCATCACATAAGGTTATACCTTTGCACATAAAAGAAGAATTTGTCGAATCATGCTTAGATTTATAGATATCAAACTCCACTTTGTCCATGTCATCTTCTAAAGTCAAGGTTCCCACGTGGACATCGATTTTAGTCCTAGACATTTTTAGAAAAGGTCTCCCCAGAAGTATTGGGGGTGCACTTTCATCGTGCGCCATGTCTAGGACATAAAAGTCCACTGAAAAAACCAACTTGCCAACTCGCACCATCACATCCTTTACTCATCCATGAGGACTAGCTTGAGAAATATCGACGAGTTGGACAATCACTCTAGTTTCCCTATGCCAACTATTTCTAGGCGTTCATATAGACTAAATGAGATCACATTGACGGATGCACCCAAATATATTATAGCATTTTCAACAAGTTTACCACCTAAGGAATTGGGGATAGAAAACATTCCTGGGTCATCGCATATCATAGGAAAATTTTTATGGTTCAAAATGATGACTCCCCCCATTTTAAAATGTCCTAACCTCTTAGTTGGCCTACTTATCTTCTTTCTACATGCAACTTTGAGAAATTTAGCTAATGATGGCACATTTTCAATTATTTTCAAGATAGGGATGGTTACATTAACCTTCTCAAATACTCTTTGAATAATCGCATTATTGGTCACCACCTTTGGCTTTTCCCTCAAAGCGTTTGGGAATGGAGGTGAGATGGTAGCTTGTACCTTGGGTGGTGGAAGCTCCTTGGAAGGTGCCTCCTTGACCACAATCTCCTCTTCTTCAAAGTGTGCCTTGGTAGCCTCCATTACTCTATCATCCTCTTTCATTACCCTCTTCTCAGACTCATGGACTTCCTTCCCACTTGTCAACTTGAGTGCACTTATGTTCCTTGGATTGATCTTCGGTTGGGAAGGGGTTTTTCCATACTCCCTAGTTTCAAGTTGGCCCACCGAGTAGGAAAGTTGTCTAACTTTAACTTCAATATTTTTGATACTCGAGAATGCTCTATTACAAAGGTCTTCAATCTTATGCCTTGTCCTCTCCGCAAAGATTTTATGTTTCTTCCCCAATTGACCGATGGTTTCTAAGATCTCTTCTCGATCTAATTTGTATATCTGAGCCTGGTTGTTGGAAGGGCCTTCACCTTGAGGGTATGATTGAGGAATGACTTGTCCACCCCAGTATCCTTGAGGTTGGTTATCCTCTCTCCATCATAAATTTGGATGATCTTGATACCTTGGGTTGAATGAGTTTGCATAGGGATCCGACCTTGCTTCTCTTTGGTTCCTCCAAAACCCTTGTGGGTGACCCCTAGAAAACTGTGGTCTCTCCTGGTTGTTGTATTCAATGGCCTTCACCTCTTGCAAATCATCTACAACCTCAAGACTCTCCTTTGAGTTATGGTTGAGGTTGAAAACTCTACTCACTTTGACTTGATGCACTTTTCCTCGCAAAAGCTCATTTATCATAGAAGCAAGAGCTTGGACTTGCTCCTCTAACTTAGGTGATTGTGCGGGTTCATCCAAAACCTTAACCCTTTACATTGTACCAAATTGTCGCATACCATCAGCCATGTCTTCAACATGGGTCATTGCATCCTTAGGGCCCTTGTTCACTATCGAACTATTGCAAGTGGCATTCAACATTTGCATATCTTCATCGCATAACCCCTCAAAGAAATAATACACTAGATCTCCCTCCTTAAAGGGGGTAGTAGGGGCAACTCACCAACAATCACTTGAAGCACTCCCAATAATCGTACAAGCTCTCAGTAGCCCATTGGGTGATGTTCGACAATTAATTTTTCAACCTGGCCGACTTGGACGCCGGAAAATACCTCTCTAAGAACCTCCGCTTCATGTCCATCCAAGAACCAATGCATCCTGGTAGCAAGTAGTAAAGCAGTCTTTAGCTCCGTTTTAAAGGGAAAATGGGGAGGCTCTTAAATTGTAGTCATCTTTGGATACTCCCGGGGGCTTCACGCTCGTACACATTAAGTGGAACTCTGATAGATTCTTATTTGGGTCCTTCCCCGCCAATTTGTGGATAGTCGATAGGCAATGGATTATTCCACTTTTAAGCTTACAACTAACAATGGCAGGTAATGGTGGGAAGGTAATGTATAGTGGATGATTCTCTATGTTGGGTGCCTAAAGCTCCTATAAGATACGATTGTCTTCCTCCATTGCCAATGGTTCTTCAACAAACACTACTTGCCTTGGTAAAAGTTCTTCTCTTGTTCTTCGTCTCCTTCACCTCCGAACACATGTGTTCTCAGTTGGGTAGTGTAAGACGCCTAGTTTAGTGGTACATGTGTGTATCATAAACTAGGCCTAACAATACCTTTCTGAATACAACACTAGAAAATAGATCAAAAGGTGAAACAATAAATATCAGAACAGCTCAACAACCAAACTATTAAAACAAAATAAAAGTAATTACTAACTACTCTACTAACAAGTTATGCTAATTGATACTAAAGCTGGATAGCATCCCCAACAATGGTGCCAAAATTTGACTCACCTCCACTCGGGCTCATTAATTGTAGCTAATTAACCCGAGTGGAGGCTTTTGGAGAAAAAGGTCAAAGATAAGATTTATAATTCTGCACCCATTCTCACTACTATGCTACCAATAGGGTAGTTAGCGGTAAGCCATGGGTGTGTCCACAGAGATGCTAGGGCTCAAGTTTCAACTAAAAACACAACCTCATACGGGTCATCATTCGTTCGAGTGAAAGGAATAGCTAGTAATTGCAAACAAAAAGGGGGGTTTGGATTTTTAGATTAACAACTACAAAGCATAAAAATAAATAGACAGTTATCAATAAAGCTAAACACTTGGGGAATAGTTGTAATGCATGGATAATTTAATGCTTAGATCCTCAATTCATTCACATGTAAGATTTACTATACAACCTAGTAGAGTATTCATAACATGTGGTGTGGCTGATGGCATACACTTCCTCGTACCTGTCACGTCGGGTGCGCTCGCAACCCTCTATCGACAATGCCATCGTAATTATGGGAGTACAACAAGGTATTATCATTGTTATGGGTTCTTTTCGCCCCCATACGATTACGTTCTGGGCTTCCACCACAAATGCACTACTTCCCAATGGTCCTATCAATTAAGCCAAGGGGTCGTTAGTTAGCACCTAATCTATAACACTAGGGCCTCTTACAACCCTAGCTTGCTACTATTCGCTATTGACCCACCCCAAACTGGGGTCGTTAATACAGTCATATCAAGCACAATTTAATTAACCCAGCCCGAGGCACTAGTCCCGTGGGATGGTCAAAGATAAGATTTATATTCTACACCTGTTTCTTGCCGCTAGGCTACCAAAAGGTAGTAAGCGGCAAGCCATGGTTTGACCACAGAGATGCTAGGGTTCAAGTAAAAGTCAAAACACAGCCTCCTTCGAGTCGTTAATCCGCACAAGTGAAAGGAATAGCTACTAATGTAAACATGAAAACTTTGGGAGGTTGGTATTTTCAACTAACAACTACAAGCATGACATAAACAAAGAAGTAAACTATTTATACTAGGCACTTGGGACTAATTTAGCAACATGGTAATTATAATGTTTCAATCCTCGATTTCTAATGTTTCAATCCTCAATTCATTCACATATAGACATACAAAAGACTATCCCTGTCACATTGGGTATGCTCGCAACCCTCTATCGACATCGCTATCCTAATTAGGGAAAAACAACAAGGACTGACCTTTGTTTGGTTCTGTTTCTCCCCCTGCTATTACATCTCAGGCTTCCATGCACTAATTCCCAGTGGTCCTCTATATGCGAGGCTTTAGGTTCATAATCACCTTATCTGTGATACTAGGGTTTCAACACAACACATAGATTGCTACTATCAACTATACCATCCTTGCATGTGGCCTTCAATATCTTCTACCTCTCTTACGAATGGCCTTCACATACAATGTAACGAAAAAGTACCCATGAGTGATCACAAGGAATATCTAGAAGCTTGTGGATACAAAATATCTATTAGTACTAATTAAGTCTACAAAACACGAAATTTAGACACAAAAAGCAAGCATGACCGTCTAAACCCCCCTATCACATAAACTCAACTAATTTAAGTAATCCACCAAATAAAATAGTTAACACACTCAAAATGAAGCACATCAGGCACTTTTGAAGAAGTATACCTCCACCACATACCACGTGCAAACCAATAGCCATGTTGAAGTTTCCAATATGGAAATCAAGTTCATCCTTGAGCAAATGGTTAATCCTAACCAAAAGGATCAAAGTTCTCGATTAAATGATACCTTGTAGGCATATGGGATGGCTTACAAGATGCCTATCAGTGTGTCGCTATACCGGTTAGTCTTTGGAAAGATATGTCATTTACAAGTGGAAATAAAGCATAAAACTTATTGGGTGGTCAAGAGTTTCAACCATGATGTAGATGAGACTGGTTTGCATAGGAAGTTGCAATTTCAAGAGTTGGAGGAGATATGAAGAGAATACTTTGAAAATGTTGAAATCTACAAGGAGAAGGTGTGGCACGATAAGATGATAAATAGGAAGAACTTTGTTGTGGGCATTCGTTGCATGATGATCAAAAGTACAAGCCACCTACTAATGATGATCAAAAAGGAAGATCTATGTGTCAGTGGATACAAGTTTTCCATTAGTATCAATTAAGTTTATAAAATGCGGGATTTAGACAAAAATAAATAAACATGGTCGTGTAAACCCTTTTTCGTGTAATCCTTACTAATACTAGCAATCCAACAAGTAAAACAAGATAATTATTATGCCGAATGCATTGGTTAACGCATGCATAGTGATGCACATCAATCCCCCCCACACTTAAACCTTTACTCGTCCTCAAGTAAATAAAAACAAGAAAAAGCTTAAGCGAAGTGTGGCATGAAAGTATAAGTTAGCCAATGCATTCAACTTATTCCTAAGCAACCTTAGTTCTCCCAAGGAAGTAAGAATCTCAAAACTCTCACACTCCCTAAAGATCCTAAAGTAACATAACCATCCAAGATAATGTGAAGAAAAAGGTAAGCAAGAAGGATAAGTGTTAAGCTAGCTTACTTTCCCAAAAAAGTTCCCAAAAAGCAATCAAAGAGTCGTTTCCAAAAAACCACCAAGTAAATCCTAAAGATCCTCAACTAAATTGTAACCAAGGATAACTCTAGATTCTCAACTCAACTGCAACCAAGGAAAATGCTGAAGTATAGTCAACTTAGTTTCCATTTTCTCTCAATTTCTCTCAATTTTCCTAGGAGCCTTTCAGGTTTTCATCCTAGCATTCACACATGTTGAGCTCACATTCTCACATTTTTTCACATGGACTCTCATTTTTTCCTAGGTTTGTAAACCTAGCCGGGCCTAGTCCCTCATTTTTACCTAGGACTTTCGATATATCTGGGTTTTTCCCAATGTTCCCTAAGTTGCCCTTTTGGGTTTCCAAATTAGCCGGTGTATATATTATTTTTAATTTTTTTTCAAAATTTTCAATATTTTAGTGTAGCACAAAATACCCCAAAGTTAGGCTTCATACCACATAAAGATAAAGAAAGAAAAAAAATTACACCACCAAAGTTTCTAAAACAAACTACCCCAAGACAAACTATGGATGCTACCAAGTAAGTCGTACCACCAAATTAGCATCCAAAACATCTCAAAACAAATCCATCACCAAATACAACAAAGAAACAACAAAAACACCAAAAACACCAAGGAAAAACACTAAAAACACAAGGGAATCTCAAGATGAAAACTCCTAAGAGCCCAACTACTCCCTCCCCCAAACTTAAATCATGCATTATCCCCAATACATCATAAAAAGAATGGAATTCATAAGTGGAGTTGGGAAAATAGTGGTAATTACTATTGCGGCCCCCGAAGGGCCCTCACTCTCTTGCCTCGACTCGTCCTTCTTAATGTACCCCATAGCCTGAATAGGGGACTCCATGGAATCCAACCTAGTTCAAAACTCTTCCAATTGTGATTTCACACCCCCTATTGCAAGACCGACCACTTGCACAACTTGGGTAGAGCTTGCAAGTTGCTCCCCAAGAGTGCGTAATTGGTCAAGGATGTCCGTTGGTAGTTGAGTGCGGCTAGGCGGTGCTTTAGATTGTGTCTCGACATCCACCTCATTGATTGCTATCTCTGGGTTGGCTAGAATACTATAGAACTCCTTCTCAAATCGTGGGTCGGGCTCTAGAATAAATTATCAAATCACGTCTCGTGGTCAATGGCGATGCGCTCCGGTTGTGGAAGGACCATGAAATTGCAAATAGCTGCAGCACCATACAACCACACAAATCAATCGTCCGAGGTTGCAGTTTCTATAATAGAAGCGCGAGCTAGCTTCTCTATAGTATACTTTGTCCCCGAATGTCCAAAACACGCCAATGCAAAGAGCTCTACCATGCCTCCTATTGAGATCTTTCCACCTTTCATCTCCCACATTCCTAAGCATTCTGGTTACAAGGCTTTCACTAAGTTTGGGAAAAATTTATCCTCAGGAGTCATCACCCAAATGGAATGCACATCTGAACCCGGACACTGTGTAAGTTCACCATGGCAAAAATACCCCCATAGATAGAAAGCGTTGAATATAGTGTAGCGCCGGATGAACTATATCGGTTCTTTTGTACAAGTTATTCCTGTGTGTGCCCGTCAAGATCCTCCAAATGTTGCCAAGCGATAAAGGTAAACCCTATCAGTGCATTCTCAAAACATCCCTTCCATATTTCCATCCAAAAGTTGTAGCCACATCCCGATGTGTCATTGTGTATTCCTTGTCATCCAAGTGGAATTCGATAGCTTTATGTCCCTCCACATCCGTGACTTCCTAAAGAGTTGCCAAGAATTCTAAGGTCCACCAGATATAAGTCTTCTAATGCTTCTCTAAAAACCTTCTAGGCCTATCCGACCTAGCAAGTAGGTACTGGGATTGAGTGGGCCTAGAGCTTCGAGAGTATCCTTACATGTAAAACCCGTCTCCAACATGTTCCTCTTTGGTCCATTCAAGTATCTCCACCTCCTGGATGCAGTACCAGAATTGGTAGTCAAACCCATGAACTCGTCTGTCACAAATGTGCAAGCGAAAAGGGGAATGCCCTCAAGTTGTAGCCGTCTTTCAAGACCCCTAGAGGCTTCATCTTTGTACATACATGGTGGAACTCTAACAAATGTTTATTGGGATCTTTCCCTGCCATCCCGTGGAAAGTCGGGAGACAGTGTATTATCCCACTTTTCAATTAACAGTTCACGTTGGGTGGCAGTGGAGGGAAGGTGATACACAACGGTTAGCTCTCTAGATTCGGAGCCACAAGCTGCCTTAATGTCTAATTGTCTTCCACCATGTCTAGTGGCTCCTCTATTACTAAAATTAGTTCAGGTGGAATCCCCATTCTAGTTCTCCATCTCTTCCTTCACCTACTACCTGCGTTATCAGTCAGATAGTGTAAAATCTGTAAGTTTGTGGCACATGTGTGCACCATAAACTAGGAATAAACAATAGTCGACCAAAAGCAACACTAGCAAACATGATTAGAAGTAACAAGATCACTATCATTAAGGCTCAACAACAAAAACCAACAAAAAAAAAACAAAAGCAATACTAACTACTTACCTAACACATTATGCAAATTGACGATTAAACTTTTAAACTAGCATCCCCGGCAACGCCGCCAAAATTTAACCAGCCTCCATTCTGGGTCGTTAAAATCAAGTCGTAGCTAAATTAACACGAGCAAAGGCATTCCAAACAAACAAAAAGAATGAAAGGGATGGTGAAAGATAAAATCAATATTCTTTACCCAACTCACTACTAAGCTACCTATGGGGTAGTTAGTAGCAGGACCGGGTTTATCCACAGAGATGCTACTAATAGCCAATTAAACACAACCACGTACGGCTTGTCAATCCGTCTGTGTTCTAGGAATAGTTAACATTATAAAATTTGGGGTTTTGGGTATTTCAATTAACAACTACAAACATAAAATACACGAATTTAAACTAAATAAACAGGCACTTGGTGGTATTTGTGTAACACTATTGATAAATGGCTTCGATACTCTATTAATAAACATATACATATACAAACCTATCTTATACCTATGTCACACGGTGGTACTTACAACAATTCCATTTCTCACTGTCTGTGTAATTAGGGAATGTGTTCTAGCCCAGTGACGCTGCATACCATTCCCCGTCACTTCACTCCCAATGCTAACACGCCTTATGATTTGGTAAGGATCAGGAATATATTTTTCTTTTGCAGAAACCAACCCCAAATTCTAACAAACAGCTGATAATTTCATCGCACAAAATCAGCACAAGTCAATACATGCGAAGAAACAAGAACATTAAGAAATGAGGCACAGACAAATGAAATAAATAGCAATGATAGAGCATCTGCAATGATGTTGCATGAACAAATACATACCTTTTTTTTTCTTGGTATTTGATTGTATACAATTTTCACAAAATACGAAACAAGGTCACATATATTGTAGAGTTTATTATCTTGTTTTTCTTCTTAATATTTTTAAAATTGAATAGATGTTATTGGAAAAAAACTAAACTGATTATAGAGATATAATTTCGTGCTCGATTAGAGCATGTTAATGTATAAAATTTCACGATATTCTTAGTTTAAATTAGGATAAATTTCAATTTCTTTATTTTAAACTTAAATTTACTTGAAATTATTATTATGTTACTCTTCAAAATATCTTATATTGTTATGTATGTTGTGTTATATTTTAATATACATCTTGCACGGCATGGATAGGTGCATGATCCGTCCTTTTTAAAAAAATAAATAAATTTATGTGAACATTAAAGCATTGATTTGTTTTATCTTTATAAAAAGTATCTGTCAGCTCAAAAATAAAAAGAGTTATCCCGGACATAAATATAATTTATATTTAAAGAGTGTAATGGTTTTTTCTAAGCATTTATTCACAGAGAAGAATATTCTCTCCTTCTTTAATGCATCATCTAAAAAGCCCAACACTATTTTTATGTTGTGACTTGGCAATCAAAGTTATCTCATTCTTAAACTCATGAAGCCCTTACCCCGATTTTTCCGAAAGTCTCTTCATAAAAATAACTTGACCTCCTCTAAATTTACTTTTATAAATAAGGCTAAATCCTCTATACCCAAGCCTTTTTTTTATCTGAGAAGTTGTTTGTGGCAGGTTTGACACCACTCATGCTCAAATATGAGAAATATATTCCACTCCCTTTGGCAATCTCTTTCGGTATTGATCATCTCCAGATTGAAAGTGACAACAAAATGCTCATAAAGGTGTTGAGGAGACCATTTCAGCCACCTTGGAAAACCATAGAGGAAGTTAGGAAAATATGGGAACTTATGAAAATTATTGAAGTCACACTACATCATATCTACAGAGAAGCCAATGGAGCAGCAAATTTACTAGCTAAAATGGGCAGCTCAGATCAGGTAAACACTTTCACATGTTATATGCAGTTACCGAGAGATTTGAAAGCTATAATAATTGTAGATAAACAGTCTATACATTCTATCAGAAGGATATAGCTGAATATAGCCTGCAACTTTTTAATTTGCACAGGTTTTCATTTCTAATATGGTTCTGATAGGGTTGGGTTATGTATCAGTTATTAGTATTTTTGCACGGAAATAACTGGATGTTTTTTGTTGGAACTTGTTACTGCTGGCTATTTTTTACTTTGACATGTGCAGAAGTGAGGGACATTCAAGTATCAACTCTATGGCGTGGAGTAGCAGCAACACAACGGATACATGGATTTTGCAAGGTTTCTACTCAGTATAGAAACTTTAGTAATTATCTTCTGGGTAAGATAATTGCAAGAGGACACTATGGAATGTCACCTATTCTTGTCAACATTGGGTTGTGGAGGCAAGGAAGTGTAAGGCCATAGTTCTCCTCGACCGGGATACAGGGCCATCTCCTTCATCGAGATAGGGTTTTAGATTAAGGTTTTGGGTAATAGCAGCTTGTAATTAGCTTCCACTTTAGATTACACGTGATGAACTCTCGCTGTACTATTCAACTCATTATTATCTCTGAAAGGTCTGGGGAGCCTAATATATACCCCCTCACTTAGGTGAGTTTACATAAAAAAATATTCCACTCCCTTCAATATTATAATGATCGGTTGGCCTTGAAAATTGTACACTATTCATGATTGGATTAGAATCTAGAATTTACTTTTCTTTTGCAAAACCAACCCTAAATTCTAAAAAACAATTGGTTAGTTAATCGAACGAAATTAGCACAAGTTAATGCATGCGGAGAAAGGAGAACGTCAATAAATACGGAACAAAAAAATAAAATAAATAGCGATGATGGAGCATCTACAATGATGTTGCATGAACAAATGTTTATATATATATATATATATATATATATATATATATATATATATTCTTTTCTTGGTATTTGATTGTATGCAATTTGCACAAAATGTGAAACAATGTCACATATGGGCACATTTAATAAAACACTGTCTCTACTCCCTCCCACAGCACATTTGGGCAGTTACAAAACCACCAAAGATGATAATTCGTACCTTTGAAAAAAGATTAGCCAGGTTTTTTTGGGGAGAATCACATGGAAAAAATAATAAAATCTGGAGAAAATGGAAAGATATTGCAGTTTCAACTGACTTGAATGGACTTGGTTTTAGATCAATCCAAGCTATAATTGACACCTGTTCAGCTAAACTTTGGTGGAAAAGTCAATTAGGTAACTCCCTTTGGTCAAAACTGATCTGGTCTCTTCCTATATCCTACAGAAAATCTGTAACATGGAAGAGAATTATCCACATTAATTCTTTTGCAGAGCAACACTCAGTAATTATTCATGGGGAGGGTACCTGTAATTTTTGGGTAGCTAACTGGAGTTTTAGGGGGCCTTTAGGTACTATTATCCCTGAGCACATAGTACATGGCATGCCATACTTAACTGTGGCAGATTTCATTCATAATAAGTCCATCATATTGCCTCAGATTATCTCTTTTTTGGACCTTGATACTGTGTCTTTTCTCCAGGAAGCAATTTTAGTCCCAGGCAGAAAAGATAGACTGGTATGGAAGCCTGAAGCTTCAGGTAATTTCACTTCTAAGTCTACCTACAAAATGCTCACTCAGATGCCAGGTAATTTCCCTGCCTCTAAATTCATTTGGAATAATGCATTGCAAAAAAAGATATCCATCTTTACTTGGAAAATGCTGCAATCATTTTTACCTTTTGATGCGGTGCTCATTAAATGTGGATTCAGCCTTGCTTCAAAATGTCCTGCCTGCTTAAATTCAGATTCAATACAACATTTTTTCATTTCATGTCATATTGCTAAAGCAGTTTGGGGTAACATGGCTTCTATTGTAAATTTTCATCTTCAGGATCTCTTCCTGAAAGATTTTTTATTTTTTGGAATACCAGAGATCTTGCTAATTGGAAACACTTCATCTGCAAAATAACACCTTCCATAACTTGTTGGTCACTTTGGAAAGCTAGGAATCTGGCTTTCCTAACTACTCCAAGGACATATTTCACTCATTCTTCTATCTCTTTACCTTTCCATCAGTGGATACCTTTCATTAGACCCCCACCTAAGCCTAATATATCAACTGTCATGTGGGAGAAACCTCCAGTTGGGTTTTTTAAAATAAACACTGATGCTTCTTAGTATACTGATAAGGCTGCAGCTGGGATAGTAGTTAGGGACTACAGTGGTGATTTGATTAACTTATTTTCAGTTTCCATCTCTGCTGATTCTCCGATCGAGGCTGAAATGAAAGCCATTTTACTTGCTATTCAAGCTTTGCCTGGAATTCATATGAACTGCATTTTTGAAACGGATTGTAAGCAAGCAGTTAACATGATAAACTGCCCCTATTCAGCAAATTGGAATCTCTTTAACTTAGCTTTCAAAATTAATGTCCTGATGTGTGGAGCAAAGTTGAATCATGTTTTTAGGGAAGGTAACTCGGTAGCAAATGCGATTGCAAGGTATCATACTTGTCATCTTCAAAGTATCCAGTCTCATAACATTCCTCAGCATATTAAGGGACTAATTGTGTTGGACAAAGATCATGTTCCACATGTTAGAGCTCACTAGTTTCTCACTTAGAGACGGATGCTGCTAATTACTTTTTTCTGGTTCCTTGCAGATCATGATCCATCTCAACTGGCTTTCCAGCCGTTGCACCTCACACTTGCAAAGATGCACTGTCATTCATTGGAACAGGAGCATGTTCAGCTGGGATGATGCCCTCCTGTTCTTTCTCTTCATCTTCGGATCAGCTTCGGATCAGTATTGCTTTTCCCGGCCTTCCGATGGAAAGAAGAAATATTACTGATCCACTTCTTCTCTAATCTAATTTGGGTATAGATGTTGCCTGGCCGGAGGTGTAAATTAACACGAGGGGTGGAGATTTTCACCTCCGGATCGCAACTTCATTAATATCTTTTGTTAGGATAATATTGTTCATAATATAAGAACTCGATATAGGATTAGTAGGACTTTTGGAGGGCAATTTTGTTGCCTCATCGCAAACTTTGGTCTACATTTGTACAAATACTTCATATGAGGAATGGGGAACCTCTAATATAGTACCCCCACCTTCGGGTGATTTTATTAAAAAAAAAATGTCACATATGTTGTAGAGTTTATTTTTTTGTTTTTGTTCTTAATATTTTGAAAATTGAATAGATGTTATTGAAAAAAAAACAAAATTGATGACAAGGATATAATTTTGTGCTCGATTAGAGGATGTTCATGTACAACTTTTACGATATTCTTAGTTTCAATTAGGATAAACTTTAATTTCTTTATTTTAAACTTAAATGTAATTGAAATTACTATTTTTCTACTCTTCAAAATATCTTATGTTTTTATGCATATTTTAATTATATTTTAATATACATCTTGCACGGCATAGGTAAGTGCATGATCCGTCCTTTTATAAAAAAATATGTTAGCATTATACCGTAGATTTGTTTTTTCTTTATAAAAAGTAAATTTTCAGCACAAACTAGCTAGCCACATATATATAAACAAAGGAATTCAAAACCTAGAACAGTCTTCCGGAACATAAATATAATTTGTATTTAAAGAGTGTAAGGGTTTTTGCTAAGCATGAATTCACAGAGAAGAAGATTCTCTCCTTCTTCAATGCAGCATCCGAAAAGCCTAACAATATTTTTATTCTGTAACTTGGCAATCAAAGTGATTTCATTCTTAAACTCAAGAAGCCGTTACCCCGATTTTCCCTAAAGCCTCTTCACAACAATAACTTGACCTTCTCTAAATTCACCTTTATAAACATTGCTGAATCCTCCATATTGGAGTTTTTTTTTATATCTGAGAAGTTGTTTGTGTAGCTTTGACACTGCTCATGCTCAAATTTGAGAAACATATTTCACTACCATCAATATTATGATGATCAGTTGACCCTTAAAATTGTACACTCTTCATTATTTGGTTAAATAAATTTACTTAAAATTCAATATTTCATTATTTCATTATTGACCCTTAAAATAATGACATTACAAGTCAATGCATGCGGAGAATGAGAGCATCAAAAAATGCGGCACAAAAAATGAAATAAATAGCGACAATGGAGCATCTACAATAATGTTGAATGAAAAATATATACCTTTTGGTTTCTTGGTATTTGATTGTATGCAATTTGCACTAACTATGAAACAATGTCACATATGTTGTAGAGTTAATATTTTTGAAAATTGAATAGATGTTATTTAAAAAAACAAAATAGATGTTGAGATATAATTTCGTGCTCGACTAGATCAGGTTCATGTACAACTTTTACTATATTCTAAGTTTAAAGTAGGATAAATTTTAATTTCTTTATTTTAAACTTAAATGTACTTGAAATGACTATTTTGCTACTCTTCAAAATATCTTATGTTGTTACGTATGTTGTCTTATATTTTAATATACATCTTGCACGGCATGGATAAGTGCATGATTCGTCCTTTTAAAAAAAGAATTTATGTGAACATTTAACCATAGATTTGTTTTTTCTTTATAAAGTGTAAATTGTCAGCTCAAACTAGCTAGCCACATATATACAAAAGCAGGAATTCAAAAACCAGACCAGTCTTCCCGAACTTAATATAATTTATATTTAAAGAGTGTAAGGGTTTTTGCTAAGCATGCATTCATAGAGAAGAAGATTCTCTCCTTCTTCAATGTAGCATCTGAAAAGCCTAACAATATTTTTATGTTGTAACTTGGCAATCAAAGTGATCTCATTCTTAAACTCTTACCCAATTTTTTCCAAAAGCCTCATCACAACAATGACTTGACCACCACCCCCCCCCCCCCTCTAAATTCACCCTTATAAACATAGTCGAAACCTCCATGCCCAAGTTCTTTTTATCTGAGAAGTTGTTTGTGGCTGCTTTGACACTGTTCCTGCTCAAATATGAGAAATATATTCCACTCCCTTCAATATTATGATGATTAGTTGACCCTTAAAATTGTACACTCTTCATTATTTGATTAGAATATTGAATTTACTTTTTATTTTTGCAAAACTAACCTCAAATTATAATAGACAACTGATTAGTTTATCAAACGAAGTTAGCACAAGTCAATGCATGCAGAGAAACGATAATATCAAAATATGTGGCACAAAAAAATAAAATAAATAGCGATGGTGGAGCATCTGCAATAATGTTGAATGAATAAATAAGGCAGCCAGAATTGTTCGTGTAGTTCTATCGCAACCTTCAACTTTCTCTTCCACCTACTGTCCTCGCCGATAACGGCTATTGCCGCCATTAACGGCAAACCCAACTGTGAACATCTGAGCGACTGAGAAGGCCACTGACGAGCCGGCCGTGACAAAAAACTTTTTTCCTTTTCTTTCATATTGTTATCTGACAATAACAGTCATAAACGGATAGATCCCCCCTTTTTCTTATGGCGGCACATCCGCCTGCCCGCGACGGTAATGCGGCGGGCAAAACCTTTCTCCCGGCCCTAGCAAACCGCCCCCCTCCACTGCATGCTAACCTTCCGTCCAATCCTGAAATTGTCCCCAAGATGCTATATAAAGGAGATATAGCTTGCCTTGTCACGTGCAAAGAAGCCGAAATCCTCGCATCACACTATGAAAATGCCCTCGTTGGCAAATTTGCAAAAGGCAAGCCACCGATGGTCAAGCTAAATGAGGCGTTTCAATCTGTCGGTTTCAAAGGTAGTTTTCAAATCGGCTCGATTGATTTTAGACATGTCCTGATACGGTTCCAAGAAAAAGAAGACTACCAGCGTTTCTGGCTAAAAGGCCATTGGATTTTCCTTGGTGCTCATATGAAAGTGCTGAAATGGACAATGGATTTTTCTCCAGAAGTAGAATCCTCAATCGTTCCGGTATGGGTTACTATCCCTTACGTACCGGTGTTTTTCTACAATACTGCAATGATAAAGTCGATGAGCAATCAAATTGGTAATTTCATAAAAATGGATGCTGCTACTGAGGCTCTATCTAGGCCATCTGTTGTCAAGCTATGTGTGGAAATAGATCTTAAGAAAAAATAGCCTACCTTCATTAGAGTAGGAATAGAGGAGGATGGGGTAGAATATAATGAGATGAAACTCCCTCTGGAATTTGAAGAGCTTCCACTGTACTGCTACCACTGTAAATCCATAGGTCATGATGACAATCAATGTGTACATCTCCACCCTGAACTTAAGAGAAGTAGACCTTTTAAGAAAGTTCATCCTACCACTGATGCCACTATGCTACATAAAGATGGAAAGGATGTGGTTCCTCCTGTTTTGAATGCTGGCTCATCTGGAGTTTCTGCTCAAGACAAGGTTCAGACAATTAAGTACCAGGAAAAGGCTCATAAATCCAAATATGTGCCAAAAACAAAAGTAGCACTTACTGATGACCTGATGGTGGATAATAAGGCTGTAAACACTGAAGATAGAGTTGTTGAGGAGGTTACTAAAGTCAATGAGGTCACTAAGGTCACCGAAGTCATCACTGAGGATAATGGGGAACCAGAACCTCCTATTAAGTTTGTGAATGATGTACATCTTTCTATGGATGTTCCTGAAATTGTGGACATCATGGAACAAGAAGAAACCTCTCAACAAGAAGAAATCAATGAAGATTCTCAGTCAAAGGCCCCTGTGGTGGTCTCTCTAGCAGAAACTTCATCTGGATTCCATCTCGAGCACTCCGGCACACCTACACAGCAACAACTTCCCCCCACTCAGGATCTTCACCCCAAAACCTATGCTGGCAATTCCTCCTCCTCTGCACCACCACACTTTAACAGTAAGAAAGCATCTGCTAGGGATGACACCCTGGCCAAAAGAGGCAAGACTTTCTCTCCTTTGAATACAATTTTGGCTACTAAAAATTTTATCTTCTCTCAGCAGAGATCCAAACAAAATAGGTTCCTTCTCCTGGCTGAACCTGAAAACCCTGTGGAAGTTTCTGAATCGGTCTCTGAGGCTCCTGCTACCAGTGCTGGGGGTCCAGCTCCCAGTGCTGAGATTCCAGAAATCCCTGTTTTAAATCCTCCTTAGGATATGCCCCACCATGTGGCACAGGTAAGTCCCACAAAGAACCAGAAAAAGTCCTCCAAGTCTAGGAAACCTACTAAATTAGACAAGCAGGGAAAATCTAGCACTTCAGCTAATGAGACCTATTTAACTCAGTTAAATACTATCTTGACTAGATCAAAAAGCACTAATGATGTTTCTCTATGAATAGCACAACTATAAAAATAAAATTCCTGGTTTGGAATCTCAGAGGAATGAACACTTCTATGCTTAGACTTTCTAGTCTAATCACTAGGCACAACTTTGAACTTCTCTGCATTATTGAACCTAAACATGATAACATGCAATGCGAACATTATAGACAGCTACTTCATTATGACAATTGCATGTATGCCAGTAATGGACATATTTGGCTTTTTTGGAATACCAACTTGTCATTAACTGTTAAAGCTGATAATTTTCAGTTTCTTGCTGTAACTTTGAACTCTCTGACTCTCAATAAAAGTATGGATGCATTTTTTGTTTATGGTCTGAGAACTAGAAATGGTAGGAAAGATCTATGGTCTGACCTTAGGTCTTTTGTTCACTCCGAGTCTATTTTTATTGGAGATTTCAATGCTATTACATCTATAAACGAATATAAAGGTCCTTCTACTCCCAAACTTGGTAGTATGAAGGACTTTAATGAGTTTATTAATGTAATGGCACTGGATGAAATAAACACTGTTGGCAATTTTTTTTACTTGGAGCAACAACAGACTTAGGAACCCTACTAGACAAAGGTTAGATAGAGGTCTCTGTACATCATCATGGTCATCCACTTTTCCTGATTCTTCTGTTCAAGTTTTAAATAGAGCTTCTTCTGACCACAATCCTATGATTCTTTCCATTGGCAGGGATATTCAATCTGTCCCTAGGCCTTTTAGATTTCTGAATACTTGGTATAAAAGGGAAGAATTTAGGGATGTTATCAAACAGAACTGGAATCTTCCTATCCGTGAAACAGGAATGCTTGGCTTTTTTTCTTAAATTAATAAGACTAAAGAAGGAGCGTAAAAGAAGCGAAGGCTAGGTTGGTCAAAGCTCTCACAGAGAAAAAGAATTTTTGGAAATATAAGGCTAGGGTAAAATGGCTAAAGGAAGGGGACAGTAATACCAAATTCTTTCATAACTCTGTTAATGAAAGAAAAAGTAGGCTTGGCATCACAAAAATTAAGAGCAGTAATAACCAATGGCTAGATAACATGCAAGATATTGAGAATGAAGCCATTAACTATTACAAGAATCTCTTAACCGAAGATAGTACCCCTGATAGCAACCTGTTTCAATCTCATTTCTTAAGCCAAATCCCTAAATTGATCAACAGTGAAGACAATGCAAAATTGCTACAACCTGTTGTACTTTCTGAGCTTAAAGAAATAGTTTTTAGCCTGAACAGAAATGGAACTCCTGGTCCTGATGAATTCACTCCCATTTTCTATATCAAATCATGGGATGTCATTGCCAATGATTTATTGTCTGCAGTTCATGATTTTTTATCTAGCAGCAACATTCCTAGGGGTATCAGCAGCACTTGGATCACAATTATCCCTAAAAAGGATATTCCCGTATCTTTCGATGATTATAGGCCAATAAGTCTTTCTAATGTTGTGAATAAAATCTGCTCTAAGGTGCTTATGGAAAGACATAAACCCCTTATGCCCAGGATTATCTCTCCACAGCAAACTGCCTTTCTTAAAGGAAGAGATATCTCTGATAATGTTCTCTACCTTCAAGAAATGGTCAGATTCTTGCATAGGAAGAATAGAAATCCTAATTTTATTGTTAAACTAGACCTTAGGAAAGCATTTGATAGAGTTAAATGGTCCTTTCTATATTGTGTGCTAGCTAAATTTGGTTTCTATGCTAAATTCATTTTTAGTATTATGAAGAATCTATCACAGTCATAGTTCTCAATTCTGATAAATGGTAAGCCTGTGGGTTTTTTCCAAGCATCAAGAGGTCTTAAACAAGGTGATCCTCTCTCTCCTTTCTTGTTCAACATTTTTTCAGAAGCATTTAGCAGGAGCTTAGCTTTTATTTTTCAAAATGGTAAGCTAGCCTACTATGATTTACCTGGTCAGGCTCTTTAAACCTCTCACCTCTCTTATGCAGATGATACAGTGGTTTTTCTTAAAGCCAATACTCAAACTTTGATTAGGTTTAAAGCCTTCTTATCTAAGTTTGAGGATACTACTGGCCAAAAGATAAACTACAACAAGAGTGATATTTTCATTAGTAGGCATGCTTCTGTTCATCAAATTACCTCTGTTCATCTAATTTCATCTTTCACAAGGACACTTTTCTTCCTAAAATCTCCCCTTTTCTCTCACCTAATGTTGTCTCTCTTTTGCAGGGTGCAACACTCTCTCCACACAGACAGGATAGGTTAATGTGGAAACCTGACAAAAAGGGAAGATTCTCCTTTCACTCTACATATCAATTGCTCAGATCACAAAGAGGTAATATTGCCTCAATTCAGCACCTCTGGAATCCAAGGGTTCAAAAGAAAGTCTCAGTTTTTATGTGGAGATTGATTAACTCTTTCCTCCCGTTAGATAATGTTTTGAAAAAGATGAGTTTTTGCATGCCTTCAAGATGTTGTATGTGCTATCAGCATGAGGAATCTCTAGATCATTTGTTTAATTCCTGTCCTTTTGCCATTCACATTTGGAAGACAGTGCATGAGTTTATAGGTATTAGGGATAGAATTTTTCCATCCATATGGGAAAGACTGTCATGCTACCTCACATATTCTGGCCTTAGCTCTTTACATTCCTTGATCATTAAATTAGCACCTTCAATAACTTGCTGGAACCTCTGGAAGGTCAGGAATAAATATCTGTATGACAATGTGCCTCCACTGACCAGCTTTGTTGTTTCACAGATCAGGGATCAGATATTCTATTCTTTCAGTGCTAAACCTGTTTATGTTTCTTCTGCTTTTGACTTGGGTATTGCAGATCACTCCTTTCTTCCTCTAATCAAATCTGCCCCTAAGCCAAAAAATTTAAAATTGCTTGGTCTAAACCGTGCATAGGTTTTAAAGTTAATGTTGATGCTGCATGGTGTGGTCTTTCTAAAAAGTGTGGGCTTGGTATGATCATCCGAGATAATAGAGGTGGTTTCATTGATGCACACAGGAAGTATACAAATGCTGAAACTCCTCTAGAAGCAGAACTTAGGGCAATTTCATTTGCTCTTCAGAGGCTGCTGGTTGCATGCTATCCAGTTCCTATCTGTATTGAATCTGATTGTCTTAATGCAGTCTCCTTTGTTCTGAACCCATCATCTGCTCATTGGACATTGTTCCAGTTGGCTGGTGACATTAACCTTCTTCTGAATGATATTACCCTAACGCAGGTATATAGACAAGCTAACCAAGTTGCTAATAGCATATCTAAATCATGCCTCCAAGCTCAATCTTGTTCAAACCAATCTTTTAGTTCCCTATCTAACACTGTACAGGGACTGATTAGACTTGATCAGATTGGTGTACCTACTATCAGAATTGCAACTTGAACGGATGCTACTAATCTTACTTGTTTTCTGACAGGTGCACATCTCTGACTAAGGATGAATGCCAAAGATCAATTTCCGGCTCAGGAGTTTCTCCTTTCCAGCTCACTTTTTAATTCTAGCTCCACCTTTTGACTAAATTGTACTTCATTTTATACGATCACTAAATTGTTCGAGGGTATGGAGCTAAAATTATTGGGTGAACACAGAAACCTATTGCATAGATTTTGGCTGATCAGATGGTTCGAGACCTCGAGGGGGTTCGTGACCTCGAGGGGTGGTTTTGGGAACTAAAGGGTTTCGGTACCTAAAGGGTTTCGAGACATTGAGACCTCGTACATGGTGGATCGAGGAGTGTTTTTTCAATGGTTCAAAACCTCGAGGGGTGTTTCGTGACCCCGAGGGATGGTTCGAGACCTCGAGGGGTGGTTCGGGACTGCGAGGTGGTTCGAGACCTCGAGGTGGTTCTGGACCTCGAGGTGGTTTTGAGACCTCGAGGGGTGGTTTCGAGACCTCGAGGGGTGGTTCGAGACCTCGAGGGGGTTCGTGACCTCGAGGGGTGGTTTCGGGAACTAAAGGGTTTTGGGACCTAAAGGGTTTCGAGACATCGAGACCTCGCACATGGTGGATCGAGGATCGGCGGTTCGAGACCTCGAGGGGTGTTTTGAGATCCCGAGGGATGGTTCGAGGCCTCGAGGGGTGGTTTGGGACCTCAAGGTGTTTCGGGACCTCGAGGTGGTTCAAGCCCTCGAGGGGTGGTTCGAGACCTTGATGGGGTTCGTAACCTCGAGGGGTGGTTTCGGGAACTAAAGGGTTTCGGGACCTAATGGATTTCGAGACCTCGAGGGATGTCGAGACCCCGAGGGATGGTTCGTGGCCTCGAGGGGTGGTTTGACAGGTGGGCAGTCGTCGCGCCCTCCGTGCAAAAGATAATTTATAAGCCCTTTTTGCTTACTTTCTACAACTAGGTAGATAGCGGCAAATCGGGGTCGTCCAAAGAGAAGAGGGATCTTCCTAAGCGTCTAAGCACACAATGGTTGATATTAGGCTAGGAGTAGATATATATACACACATAAAAGCATGTAAATGGAGGGGGGGGGGTTGGTTGGTTGGTTTTCCTAAGTTACGAAAGTAAAAAGACAAGATAACTAGCAAGGTCAAGTGACTATGCTAATCTTCAAACAAAACTAAAGAAAAGGGGTTTTAAACTACAAAGATAAAGAGCCTTGGGGGCAAGGGATATCCACTTCCAAATCTAATGTAGGTCATTGAATCATTCACTCATTCTATCATATAGCATTACATGACTCAACATCAACATACCCATCTAGCAAGAATCACAACACGTTATGCACAAGAAGTTCTAAGTTCACGCTCATAGATTTTCATGCAAAGGAGCTACGGAATTCGTCACGTTCCTAACACCTAACCAATTCAACCATACAAGCACTCCCTATGCTCAAACAACTCATGGCACAAGTGAAGTGAAACACACCATCAAGAATACACAAATGCTAAATAACAAATGCTTCAAGGATGAGTTAAAATCATCTATTCAATACTTCTACTACTTGTTGTGGAGACTAAACTCCTATCCTTCTTAGTTCATAGTTTGCAAGAGTGAGTTCGACATCTCTCGTCAAACCTCACCAATGACTCCCGTTGTCGCAACCACGACTCAAGGTATCATTGGTGGCATTTAATCACGAAGAACCAACAAGCTTGGCAATGCTTATGACCACTACACCGTGACTAAGCATTTAACCAATTCATGCAATTACACGAGATTGGATGAACGTGCAACGCACATTCATCCAAGAGCATATAACTCTCTCGTTTGCTACACGAACGAACATGACGAAGAGTTCGACATCAATCACATTCATCTAGCACATTATCAATCCATCAACACAATCAAAAGCTCTAAATCATACTCATACATTCCTAACAAGAAAAGGGGGGAAATTAACCCAAATCCCCCAAACCCTAGCTAGCAATTCATACAAGTATTTCATTCAAGCTTTCAACAACATCAATGGCATCAACAATTAACATTCAAGCACAATAAAAGCACAATAGCAAAAACACTAAATAGATAGATATAAATGCTCCTTACTACATAGAAATGGAAGCTTCAATCCTTGCTCCCAAGTACAAAAACTACTCTAGAACAACAAAAGACATAGAAACTAAGAAAACAAGAAGAGAAAAGCTAGGGCCCAAAAACAGGGGCCAAAAGCTGTGGAGAAGAAGGGGTGAAGAGGTATTTATAGGGGGAAGAAAAAGGGGAGAAAACGCTGCTGCAGGGCTGATTTTAAGCTGTCGTCGCGAGTCGCGACGAGCTTCGTCGCGAGTCGCGACCAAATCAGTAAACTGCAGCCCTGTTTTGTTTTGCTTCCTCCGGGTGAACCGTTGATCCGTTTTGGGAGTTCTTGTAGTCGATTTTATAGTGATCGAGAAGAGGGATCCAATGGTGCCAATCTTGAAGGCTGATTCTTCTTGGAAAACTCTGAGAACCCCGGATCATCATTCATCCGTTGCTTTGCTCTCCTTTCTTCATCTCTTCACTTCTTCAAATCTTCACAAAGCTCAAATGTAAAGGTCTTCAAATCTTCAAATCTTCAAAGATAAATCTTCAAAGTCTTCAAATCTTCAAAGTCTTCAAACAAATCACCTTGTCACACAAAATCATCTAAAAAGTGATAAAAACGTCAAAGCCGCCTTTATCCCTCCTTAGATGATTTCAAGGCAAAATGCCACATGTAGAGCACAAAATTGCACAAAACCTAATCCTAAAAAGCCTAAAATAACCATCTAAAATGGAAACATCAAACCTCCCCACACTTAAACCTTACTCGCCCTCGAGTAAGAAAAGATTCAAGCACACGGAGGAAATGACATATCCACATCCTAAAAACCCTAAAATACCCGCATAAAATGGCCACATCGAAACTCCCCACACTTAAACCTTACTCGCCCTCGAGTAATAAAAGATCTAAGCACACGGAAGAAATGATATAGCCCTATCCTAACTACTAATCCCCCAATCAAAGCCTCACAAAACTCTCAATATCATAAATCCCAAAATAAAAGCTCACATGAGAATTTTTCACGCACACATCCCCAATCCTAAATCTAACCAAACCTACCGCTTATCAATTCACTACCCATAAAAATATTTCAAAGCCCCGAATTGATATTCCCAAAGTCCAATGACACAAGATGAAGTTAAAACCATTGAAGAGGTTTAAGTGCATACTACACCTAATGCCAATATATCAACCAAAATCCAATGACATATAATGAAGCTAAAGCCATATAAGAGGTTCAAACACATGCTTCACCTAATGCCAATATATCAACCAAAAACGAAGTAGAAAGAGATAAGGAATTTCATAACCACACTTCGTTTCCTAACCCACTAAGCTACCCAATCCCAAGAGGTCTATAGATGTTGAGCTACCCGATCCATCCGTGTGACAACCGCAACCTTATGACTCCAACGCTGGCAAATGAGTGAAATTATATCATTTTTCAATTTCTCTCAATTTCTCTCATTTTGCCTAGGAGCTCTTTCGAGTTTTCATCCTAGCCACACATCATGTTTCTTTAGCTCACATCTCACCTTTTTCCGCACATTTTAGCCTCTCATTTTTTCCTAGGCCGCCCTTTAAGGGTTTTCGACCTATCCGGGCCCCCAATGTTGTCTAAGTTGCCCTCTCGGGTTTTCATCTTAGCGGGTTTTCTTTTTCTTTTTTTTTCTTTTTCTATTTTTTTTTCTATATTTTTTTTCTTTTCTCATGTTTTTCCAATGAAAAGTAGCAAAAAGCATTCCAAAACTATCTAGCATGCATGTGAATCCTCTAACCCCTCCCCACACTTAAAACAGTACATTGCCCTCAATGTAAACATCTAAGGCAAGAATAATAAAAATCAAGGTAAGGGGGTAGAATGACACCCGTGTCTCCATAATTCACCGGTGATATGGCGCAATCCAAGCACTTGTATGGTCCCGAAATAGGTGTCGGAACCGGACGGGTGAGCAAAGATGCTGTAGAAGAACTCACCCCTCGAGAAAAGCATTGTCTCCATGGCGCCGTTTGATCAAGACTAACACCACGAAGAACACATTAAACTCACAAGTACATAAGGATATGTAATACTAGGTTTAGCATCAAGAGTTAATAACCATAGTATTTTCAAAGAACAACCAAATCACACTCAACCAACACTATAAGAATAATCATGAAAAATATCCAACATATATTGACATGTATACAAGCATCATTATAGGATATACACTTATGATCACAATGATGTAGTCGGCATACTACAATCAACAAATGTACTATAAAGATGCAAGAATGTTCATATGCCAATATATGTCGGATGGTTGAGAATGAGTGAAGATGTGGTGGTTCTTGGGAGTGTTGGGTGGAGAAGAAGGAAGAATCATGCAATGTTTAAGATCAATTTAAAACTTGGAATTTTCATCGCGACTCGCGACGGTAGTCGTCGCGACTCACGAAAAGTAGAGGCCGGGAGCATAATTTTTGGAAAAATTTTCTGATCACGTCGCGACTCGCGACCTCTTCATCGCGATTTGCGATGGCCCATCGCAAGTCTGTCTCGACTCGCGGAAAGTTGGTTCCGAGAGCCCAAAAATTCTGAGCTCGTCGCGACTCGCGACGAATCTCATCGCGACTCGCGACGTGCATCGCGAGGTCATCGCGACTCGTGGAAAGTTGGTGCTGGGAGTGGATTTTTCTCCCCTCTTCGTCGCGACTCGCGACGAAGCTCATCGCGACTCGCGACGGCAGGGTATCCCAGGCTTAAAATGTTTTTTTGTTTTCTTACCAACTGTCCAAGCTTTCTTCCCTCGTTCATTGATCTCGTTCCTTCATCTCCTTCATTGCAATGCACTTCATGTTGCTACAAAATCACAGAAAAACTTGCCATAAAAAGAACAAAACAAAACAACAACAAAAACAAACTAAGAAACACAAACTAAGAAACAAAAACTAAAAGAAATGCCGAATTTATTTAAAATATGAAACAATGCCAAAGTGTTTTCGAGACCTTGACGGGTGGTTCGAGCCCTCGAGGTTTTTCCTCGCAGTTTGAGACGCCGATGGCCGGTATTGCCTCAATACCTCGAGGGGTGTTTTTGACCCCTCAAAATAGTAGGTTGTTTCAGGCCAGTATAGATTTTCAATTCTTAGCAACTCTACTCCTTTTTCCTGCACACTAACATAGGTTAGTACTATTCTTTTGGAACCAACTAGGGTTGGTTCGAGGGTGTTTCAACTCCCATATGTATCTCATATGATCCAAACTTAGCGATGGCTACCTGTATTTTGTGAATGTTCTTTTTAATGGTTTAGGGGGGCCAAATAAAATTCCCCTACATCTCTAGATGGTTTCATTAAAAAAAAAGAAAAAAGAATGAATAAATAAATAGCTTTTTGTTTCTTAGTATTTGATTGTATACAATTTGCTTAAAATATGAAACAATGTCACATATGTTGTAGAGTTAATTTTCCCGTTTTTGTTCTTAATATTTTGAAAATTGAATAGATGTTATTTTTAAAAAAAATTGATGATGGGGATATAATTTCGTGCTCGATTAGTGCATGTTCATGAAAACCTTTTACAATATTCTTAATTTTAATTAGGATAAATTTTATTTTCTTTATTTTAAACTTAAATGTACTTAAAATTACTATTTAGCTACTCTTCAAAACATCTTATGTTGTTATGTATGTTGTCTTATATTTTAATATACATCTTGCATGGCATGGGTAAGTGCATGATCCATCCTTTAAAAAAAATGTGAACATTAAACCATAGATTTGTTTTTTCTTTATAAAAAGTAAATTGTCAGCTCAAACTAGCTAGCCACATATAAATAAATGTAGGAATTCAAAAACTAGAATTGTCTTCCCAAACTTAACATAATTTTTATTTAAAAAGGGTATGGGTTTTTGCTAAGCATGGATTCATAGAGAAGAAGATTTTCTCCTTCTTCAATGCAACATTTGAAAAGCCTTACACAACCTTTTTATGTTGTTACTTGGTAATCAAAGTGATTTCATTCTTAAATTCAAGAAACCACTACCCCAATTTTCCCGAAAGCCTCTTCACAACAATAACATGACCTCCTCTAAATTAACCTTTATAAACATAGTCGAATCCTCCATACCCGATCTTTTTTTTATCTAAGAATTTTGTTGTGGTAGCTTTGACAATGCTCATGCTCAAATATTTTTTTTAATGAAAACACCCTGAAGGTGAAGGAGTTATATATTGGGATCCCCAAGCCCTATGACAGTAATCACAGTTAGTACAAGAGGTGTGACCAGATCGAGAGACATCGAAGCAACATTGTTGCCTCCAAAAGTCCTAATCTATAAGAGAAACCTAAACTATCAATGAGGACAGCTATGCCTGAGTAGCGTGAAGGTTTAATGAAGTTGCAATCCAAAAAAGAGAATCTCCACCCCCTGTGTGAATTCTCTCCCTTGGCTAGGCAACTTCAATTAACATTAGTAATATACAAAATAGGTAAGTTTGAAGTTAATCATCAAAATCGTAGAACAGGTAGATGGCATCATCAAAATCCTTCTCTTCTTTGTGGTTGAACTAAAACATCAAGATCCAATGTGAACCATCAGTATAGTTTCGAACTATGGTATATCTTGATCAAGAGTTCCATCCCAGCAGATGATAAATAACCTGATCAATTCTGAGTACACCTGCATAAAAGGAACTTGATTAGCAGTATCAATCCTTAGAGGAAGTTATTAGGGTGCTCTAACTTGAGGAATATGTGCCCTATCTAAAGAAATCAGTCCCTTAATATGTTGGGGAATGGAGTTAGGCTGCAGACATATTAAGTGACAGTTGTGATGCTTAGCTATAGCATTAGCTACTGAGTTTCCTTCCCTGTAAACATATTGAAGCTGAGCACTACCCAATAGAACATTAATTTTATATGCCAAATCAAAGAGGTTCCAGTTTGCAGAATAAGGATTGGTAATCATGTTCACAGCCAACCAACAATCAGTTTCATAAAAGCACTTATTTCTCAAATTAGAAAATTTCTCAGTTGCAAACAGGATAGCCCTAATTTCTGCTTCAATAGGAGAACCAGCATCAATTGAGGCAGAGGCTAAATCAATCATTTTACCCAAGTTATCACGAACAACCATACCAACTGCAGCTTTATCAGGATACCAAGAGGCATCAACATTTATTTTAATATATCCTGAAGGTGGTGTTTCCCAAAAAATAGCAGCTATATTAGGCTTTGGAGGAGGTCTACTAAAAGGAATCCAATGACTTAAGGAGGAGTCCATATCAGAATGTGAGAAGTAAGTCCTTGGTGTAGTTAAAAGAGCCATTTTGATCAAATCATGAACCTCATTAGAGATTTTTTCTGAGGAGAAAGGTTTATTATCATATAAGAACCTATTCCTAGCTTTCCAAAGTGACCAACAGGTAATAGAAGGTATGATTTTGCACACAAAATGCTTCCAGCCAACCAAATCCTTGGTATTCCAAAAAAGAAAGAATCTTTGTATAAGGGAATGATCAGGATGTATATGGAAATGAACTAATGAAGCAATATTTCCCCAGACTGCCTGAGCAATATGACATGAAGTGAAGAAATGGTGAATTGTGTCTGATTGAAAACAGGCAGGACACTTAGAGGCTAAACTGAACCCTAAGGTAATAAGAACTTCATCAAAGGGAAGAAGGGGTTGCAACATTTTCCATGTGAATATAGAAATCTTCTTTTGCAAAGCCTTGTTCCAAATGAATTTACATGCAAGGGAGTTACCTGATACATGAGTGAGAGCCTTGTATGTTGATTTGGATGTGAAATTACCTGATGCTTCAACCTTCCAAATTAATCTATCCTCTCTGCTAGGGACCAAAACAGAGTCCTGTAGAAATGACAAAGTATCATTTTCTAGTAAAGAACTAAGCTGAGTCATAACCAAGGATTTGTTATTTATAAAGTCTGCCACAGACAGATCTGGCATATCAGCAATTATATGTTGAGGGATGATATTGCACAGGGGCCCCCTCGGGCACCAATTAGCTATCCAGAAATTGCAAGTGCCCTTCCCATGGATGATTACTGAATTTTGTTCTGCAAAAGAGTTAATAGACAAAATTCTCCTCCATGTTACAGATTTCCTATGTGACAGAGGCAGTGACCAAATTAATTTAGACCAAAGAGTAATCCCTAATTGGCTTTTCCACCAAAGCTTAGCTGAACAGGTATCAATAATGGCTCTAACAGATCTAAATCCAAGACCATTAAATTCAACAGGAGTTGAGATATCAGACCATTTTTTCCATATTTTTTTTTCCATTTGATTCCCCCCAAAAGAATCTAGCTAATCTTTTCTCAAAATTCCGAATTATAATTTTAGGTGGATTAGTAACTGCCCATAAATGCTGAGGTAAGGAGTATAGACAATGTTTAATTAAAATCAACTTGCCCCCAGCACTTAGCCACTTATTTTTCCAACTTTGTAGTTTAGAATCCAGGTTAGTCATTAAAGGTTGGAAGTACCTTTTTAAGGTTCTTCCCCTAAATATGGGACAGCCAAGATACTTGAATGGAAAAGAGCCTTTTTTCATTTTTAGAATGGACATAACCTGATTGTTTTTCAGAACTGAAGCCCTCTTACTGAGATAGATTTCTGACTTGTCAAAGTTAAATTTCTGTCCTGAAGTCACCTCAAAAACATCTAAAAATGCTTTCAGTCTTATGAGGTTAGATTTAGATGCTTGCATGAATATCACAGTGTAATCTGCATACATTAAATGGGACACAGCAGGGATTGAAGCAGGCAAATAAAAATGAGTAAGCCTATTGTTAGAGAAAATATAGGCTAAACTTCTTGAGAAAGCTTCAGTGAAAATATTAAAAAGAAAAGGAGACAGTGGATCACCTTGTTTGATTCCTCTAGAAGCTTTAAAGAATCCAACTGGATTCCCATTAACAAGTACTGAAAAATGTGCCTGTGATAAGTTACTCATAACCGCAGTTAAAAAATTCCCATTAAAACCAAATTTGACTAAAATTCTTCTAAGGAACTGCCAGTTTACTCTATCAAAGGCCTTCATTAAATCTAATTTCAAAATGCAATTTGGAATCCTGTTCTTTTTGTCAAGAAATCTGACCATTTCCTGTAAATAAATTATGTTATCCGAAATGTCCCTTTTCTTTAAAAAAGATGATTGAGTAGGAGATATTAGAGTGTCCATATAAGGCCTTAGCCTTTCCATAAGAACCTTAGAGCAAATTTTGTTAAGTACATTAGATAAACTAATTGGCCTAAAGTCACCAAAATTGCTAGGTGTTGCTTTCTTGGGGATGAGTGTAATCCATGTACTAGATATCCCCTTTGGGATGTTGGATCCTAAAATGAAGTCATTCACTGATGCCATTAGATCCTGTTTAATAAATGGCCAGCATGTTTTATAAAACTTAGGGGTAAAATTATCTGGCCCAGGACTACTGTTACTATTTAAGCTTTTTATTACCTTTTCTAATTCAGATTCTAAAACGGGAGCAGCTAAAGATTGATTATCATCATTATTTAAAATTTTGGGAACTTGACTGAGAAAGTGAGAGGAAAAAGTATCTTCAGTATTTTGGTCAGGTTCAGTTAAGAGATCCGAGTAGAAGGAAATTGCTTCATTCTGAATATCAGTTTGGGAGTTTAACCATTGACCTGCAGAGTTTTTAATTTTATTAATCTGCATCCTACAGTTCTTCTCTTTGACTACCTTGTGAAAGTATTCAGTATTATTATCACCCAGTTTGTGCCATTTAAGTCTTGCCTTTTGTTTCCAAAATTTTTCTTTTTCCTTAAGAGCCCTAAGGAGAAGAGCTTTTTTCTGGTTTAGTTTAATAAGTTCAGAGTTGTTTGGATTTAGATCAAAACCAATTTCCTGTATTCTTAGGGACTCCTCAGCTAGAGTGATATTGGACTCAATATTACCAAATGATTCTCTGTTCCAGATTTTTATCACTCTTTTTAACCTAATCAATTTTAAATAAAATCTCATCATACCAATATCCTGAATAGGTTTTTCCCAATTTTCCTGAATTAAGTCAATAAATTATGTCCTTTGAAACCATGCATTAATGAATCTGAATGGTTTAGGGAATGATGGAGTAAGATTGGATATCTGCAGGAGTAGAGGAGAATGATCTGAGGTATTTCTATTAAGAATCTGAATTGAAGATGATGGAAATTTATAGCTCCATGAAAGGGTACAAAGTCCTCTATCTAATCTTTTGGAAGTAGGGTTCCTAAGCCTTGAATTACACCAAGTAAACAAGTTTCCTACAGTGTTTATTTCCTGAATTCCATTGGAATTTATCCAGGTATTAAAATCCCTAATGCTTCCAGGAGCTGGATTGGAAGGCCCTCTATATTCAGACACATTAGTTATTGTGTTAAAATCCCCTATAAAAATTGTATCTCCATTGGAAATTGGCTCTAAATCTTTCCATAATAATTTTCTGCCCTCTCTATTTCTTAAAGCATAAATGAAAACCGCCTCCATACAAAGATTGAAAGATTGATGAGATATGTCAACATGCAGAAATTGATCATGGCAATTTTTCAGTGCGACATTGAGTAAATGAGACCACATTAACCAAATTTTCCCATTAGGCAAGGCCAGACAATTGGAAAATTTAAGAGCAGTCATATAGGAGTGTATTTTAGAGTTATCATGTAAAGGCTCAATTATACAAAGCACCTAAATCTTCTTAGTTAGAATCAAATTAGAAAGTCTCAGTATTGAGGTTTCCATACCACGGAGATTCCACACCAGAAAATTTATATTAGGTGTGTCTATCATATTTCACCTGATTTATTACCCTTTGTGGCCGATCTCAATAGCATCTTATTCAATTGGCTAAGATAAGTAATCTTTTTATTTTTAGCCTTACCTTGATTTTGAAACTTACCTGGGAGTTCCTGAGTGGTGATTTCCACAGAATTTTGTTGCTCTCCAGTCTCCAGGTCAAAGTCAGTTTCCAAATCTTCCTGAAATGTGATATCTGCTTCATTATGATCCTGGAATTGTGGACCTTCTTCTTGCAAAATAGAGAATATGTTTGACATCTTTCCATATTGGGAAAGTGTGGGGTTAGACAAGGAATCTTTCATAGCAGATCGATGTAAACCAATTTGAGAATCATCATTTGCATAAGATTTCAAAACTGGTTTTGAAAATGCAGTGGCCTGAAGTAACTTAGTGGTAGAATCTTCAGGACTCAAATTTAGGGTCCATTGTGATGTTTGAGTCCTTTCAATGGCAGGAGTTGTGGGATTCTCAACTATGGTATTCTGGCTTCCACCCTCATTTACAGGATCAGGGGAGGATGGATCATTGATCAGTGGAGGCAGTTCAAATATTTTTCCAGTTACTTGCCATTTAGGATGAGGTTGAACATGCATTCTGATAGATTCATCTATCCTGTCATTTGTATTTTGGGGATTAACTCTACATTGGCCCAAGGAATGACCTAATTTAGCACAATGACTGCAATAGAGAGGGATATCTTCAAACTCAATTGGATATTTCTTATTGTTTGAGATTGAACCAAGTCTAATGAAATGAGATAGAGGCTTCATAAGATCAATTTCAACACAGAATTTAATAGCAAAAGGCCTAGTTAACATCTCAGTTGCAAAATCATTTTTTATGAAGTTACCTATACTGTTCCCAATGCATTCAATGGAGGCAGAGTTATAGTAATAAAGGGGAACTTCCCTAATCGTACACCAAATCGGAACAATCGAAGATTCTTTTTGTGTGGAGAACTCAGGTGTCCACTTAAGCATCTTAAGTAAAACACCATTAAAATTCCATATACCTTTCATCCAACAACGTTGGTAGTCATTAACCAACTCAAATCTAATTAGGATATGTTTATAATCAAGAGACCCTAATTGGTACTTACCTTCGAACCCAATAGTTCTGAGCGCTGCCTCCATCTGATCCATACTAAATCTGCCCTTCGTGAATTTACCCACCAAGGCATTGGAATAGTGAGCCGATAGAGTAGCAATTTGCTCATCTGAGTAAAGGCAGGCTGGATCACCAAGATGGGAAGATTTAGGGATTAGTTCAGGATTATTTGTGAGCTGAGTTGATAGAGGAGGTGATTTTGATTGAAGAGCTGCAGCAAAAGTTTTTGGAGGGGGTGGGAGAGTAGATGAGGAAGCCGCCATATCGGCCGGCGAGAACAAGCCCCGCCAAGGCGGAGCAACCAGAAAACGGTCGATTGGAGGACCGGTACCGACACAATAACGGTAAAAAAAGGGTAAAATGAAGAGATGAGGAAGAAAAAGTGAGTTCGCACACACAATCGCACTTAGTTTCGCACACAGTCTACAGTGATGACAAAAAGAAATCCTGATCCAACCATTTCCAGGTGAGCTCATGCTCAAATATGAGAAATATATTCCACTCCCTTCAATATTAAGATGATTGGTTAACCCTTAAAATTGGGCACTCTTCAATGTTTGGTTAGAATATCGAATTTACTTTTTTTTTTTGCTAAACTAACCCCAAATTACAATAAACAACTGATTAGTTCATCAAACGAAATTAGCACAAGTCAATGCACGCGGAGAAACGATAACATCAAAAAATGTGTCTCAAAGAAATGAAATAAATAGCGATGATGAAACATCAGCAATGATGTCGAAAATACAAATATATACATTTTTTTCTTGGTATTTTATTGTATGCAATTATCACAAAATATGAAATGATGTTACATATGTTATAGAATTTATTTTATTATTTTTCTACTTAATATTTTTAAAATTGAATAGATGTTATTGAAAAAAAACCAAACTGATGATAGAGATATAATTTCGAGGAG
The DNA here is from genome assembly GCA_037428765.1 of Rubia yunnanensis. Taxonomy (NCBI): domain Eukaryota; kingdom Viridiplantae; phylum Streptophyta; class Magnoliopsida; order Gentianales; family Rubiaceae; genus Rubia; species Rubia yunnanensis. The sequence goes on from CM075062.1 coordinate 53,363,214, forward strand.
CATGTTCATGTACAACTTTTATGATATTCTTAGTTTAAATTAGGATAAGTTTAATTTCTTTATTTTAAACTTAAATGCACTTGAAATTATTACTTTGCTACTCTTCAAAATATCTTATGTTGTTATGTATGTTGTATTATATTTTAATATACATCTTTCACGGCATGGTTAATTGCGAGATCCGTCCTTTTTAAAAAACATAATAATTTTAGACTAAATTATTTTTTTGGTCTCTAACATATAATCTTATACCATCTTTTGGTCCCCGAAGTTATTACCGCTTCCTTTCAGTACCCAAAAAATTCAAAATGATTTTTTCGGTCCCCAAGGTGGTTTTCAGGTGGTTTTGGGGACCAAAAGATGATATAAGATCATATGTTAGGGACCATAAAAATAATTTAGTCTACCTGAAAACCACTCGAAATCTGGTTTGGGAACCAAATAAATTATTTTGAATTTGTTGGGTACTGAAATGAAGCGGTATTGGTCTCAGGGATCAAAAGATAGTATAAGATCATATGTTAGAGACCAAAAAAATAATTTAGTCATAATTTTATCTGAACATTAAAGCATAGATTTGTTCTTTCTTTATAAAAAGTAAACTGTCAGCTGAAACTAGCTAGCCACATATATATAATCGCGGGAAATCAAAATCTAGAATAGTCATCATGAACTTAATTTATATTTAAAGAGTGTAAGGGTTTTTGCTTAGCATGTATTCATAGAGAAGAATATTCTCTCCTTCTTAAATTCAGCACCCGAAAAGCCTAACACTTTTTTTTATGTTTTAACTTGCCAATCAAAGTGATCTCATTCTTAAACTCCGGAACCCCTTACCCCGATTTTCCTGAAAGCCTCTTCACAACAATAACTAGACCTCCTATAAAATAACCATAATAAACACGGTTGAATCCTCCATACCTGAGGTTTTTCTTTTCCTGAGAAGTTGTTTGTGGATGCTTTGACACTGCTTATGCTCAAATATGAGAAATATATTCCACTACGTTCAATATTATAATGATCGGTTGGCCCTGAAAAATTGTACACTATTCATGATTTGGTTAGAATATTGAATTGACTTTTCTTTTGCAAAACCAACCCCAAATTCTGACAAACAACTAATTAGTTCATTGAAAGAAATTAGCACAAGCCAATGCATGAGAAGAATGAGAGCATAAAAAAACGCCGCTTGAAAAAATGAAATAAATAGCGACGATGGAGCATCTACAATAATGTTGGATGAAAAAATACATACCTTTTTGTTTCTTGGTATTTGATTGTATGCAATTTGCACTAAATATGAAACAATGCCACATATGTTGTAGATTTAATTTTCTTGTTTTTTTTCTTAATAATTTTGAAAATTGAATAGTTGTTATTTTAAAAAATAAAACAGATGTTGAGATATAATTGTGTGCTCGATTAAATCACGTCCATGTACAACTTTTACGATATTATAAGTTTAAAGTAGGATAAATTTTAATTTCTTTATTTTAAACTTAAATGTACTTGAAATGACTATTTTGCTACTCTTCAAAATATCTTATGTTGTTACGTATGTTGTCTTATATTTTAATATGCATCTTGCACGGCATGGGTAAGCGCATGATCCATCGTTTAAAAAAAAAAATTTATGTGACATTTACCATACATTTATTTTTTCTTTATAAAGAGTACATTTTCAGCTCAAACTAGCTAGCCACAAATATATAAACGCAGGAATTCAAAAACCAGACCAGTCTTCCCAAACTTAATATAATTTATATTTAAAGAGTGTAAGGGTTTTTGCTACGCATGCATTTATATAGATGAAGATTTTCTCCTTCTTTAATGCAGCTTTGAAAAGCCTAACAATATTTTTATGTTGTAACTTGGCAATCAAAGTGATCTCATTCTTAAACTCGAGAAGCCTTTACCCCGATTTCCCCAAAGCCTCTTCACAACAATAACTTGACGTCCCTTTAAATTCACCCTTATAAACATAGTCGAAACCTCCATACCCAAGTTTTTTTTTATCTGAGAAATTGTTTGTGGATGCTTTGACACTGCTCATGCTCAAATATGAGAAATATATTCCACTCCCTTCAATATTATAATGATTGGTTGGCCCTGAAAATTGTACACTCTTCATGATTTGGTTAAAATCTTGAATTTAGTTTTCTTTTGCAAAACCAACCCCAAATTTTGACAAACAACTGATTAGTTCATTGCAAGAAATTATCACAAGTCAATGCATGCGGAGAATGAGAGCATCAAAAAATGCGGCACGAAGAAATGAAATAAATAGCTACGATGGAGCATATGCAATAATGTTGAACGAAAAAAATATATACCTTTTTGTTTCTTGGTATTTGATTGTATGTAATTTGCACTAAATATGAAACAATGTCACATGTGTTGTAACTTGGAAATCAAAGTGATCTCATTCTTAAACTCAAGAAGCCTTTACCTTGATTTTTCCGAAAGTCTCTTCACAACAATAACTTGACCTCCCTCTAAATTCACATTTATAAACATAGTCGAATACTCCATACCTGAGCTTTTTTTTTATCTAAGAAGATGTTTGTGGAAGCTTTGACACTGCTCATGCTCAACCATGAGAAATATATTCCACTCCCTTCAATATTAAGATGATTGGTTGACCCTTAAAATTGTATATTCTTCATTGTTTGGTTAGAATATTGAATTTACTTCTTCTTTTTTGCTAAACTAATCCCATATTATAATAGACAACTGATTAGTTTATCGAACGAAGTTAGCATAAGTCAATGCACTGCTAGCCTAATTATCACAAAATATATAAACAGATTCTTAGCTTGAAGAACTCACATTTGCACTGCTAGCCTATATTTTCTGTGAAATGAAGTTGTGTTTCAAGTCTACGGTGCTGACTTCAATTGTGGCATGTATATGTGCAAGAGTCCAAATTTTATATTTGTGCTTTGGAGTACATTAAATGGGTGTTTTCTATTCTTCCCACCCTGCTAATGTGTCGCACTTGCCTTTTCACATAATTCATAATACATATTTAGTCGTTGGTATTTATTTTTAGTTCCCTGTAACTAAAAAGTATGAAATTTGATATTTGTAGGTATACATTGCGCAAATTTAACTAGATCCATGTGATAATGCTATTACGAAGTGTACATCAGCATGATGGCTTTCATGACACTGTTAGAGATACATGGTGATTATTATTTAAGTAGATTATGATATCTTAAGAAAACTTTTGGTTTGGATGGAATGAGTGAAGTTTAACTGCTTTGCTTCTTTTGATTGCACTTAAACATCCCTCCATTTTTTATTTGTTTTCCTTGAAGTATGATTTCGATCACTTGTAATTAACCAATATAGTTATGTACACAATATTTTCCACTATATATTAGTAGTAAAAAATAATTTATTATTTACCTTGGTAGTAGGTGTATTCTCCAAGTTGTCCACAAAACGAAGGGTCATCCAACAATTATTCCTACTACCTTATCCACCGTATTTGCCCCAGGTAGAGGAAGAATTATACCATCTACAAGGCTCTTTTTCACAACAACCACCACGTTTAACTTCACGACAGGCTTATGATGATGCAAGCATATAGACGTGTACAACTTACCTTTCGCCTTTCGACACGACTTGGATTTTACCATCTACAGGCTTGGCTAGAAAAATGCACATTTAATTATCCTATACATGAATAGTCACTATAGTAGAAACATGTCGAGTCAAGTTTACAATAAAATAGAAACGAATATGTGATATATTTTCTTTCATGCGTGTAGCATTGACTGGCTTCTAATAAATCTACTCTTTGGAGATCGAATTCAACGGTGGCTTCACAACCAGTTGACTATCACCCTTGGGATAGTGTGTTGAGATTTTTTATTTAGAACTTGCAAGGATTCACTCCAATTCCAGTGGCATTGTTCTTCCATTTGAATTTTGCGAGACACATATGATACTAGTTGGCTCAACGTGCATTTCAAAGCAATGATCTCTTTTTGTTGACTTGTTACCATGAGGTCCACCTTAGGCGCTCTGGGTTTGACAAACACGTCCTTATGAGTAGTGAGAGTACCAGCACTACGCACCTGACCCGGGTGCTCTTTTTTCTCAATCGTACTCTAAATATATCCTTTTTTCCAACCCTAGCGAATTCTCATGCTTCTTATTTCTTTTCAAATCCTCCTTCACTATTTGTTAATCTCACATGATCAATTTCACTATGGAATTCAATCGTTAAGTTCGAAAGATTACAATTTTCTATGAAAATTCCTCCACCTCATTGCTGTGAAACTTGTCACAAATTTTCCATAAGCTTTATATCCTTTAAGCCACTTCTCAAATGGGGTAAACTCATCGGGCGTAGGATACTTAATTGAATTCCTTGCTTCCTCATCAGACATTCCGTGCTTAACCTAATCTGATACTCGAGCCTCAAACATTTCTTTCATGATTATTCTTATTACTAGGGCGTATCCTCCCCAACTTGTAGTCTGGCATAGCTTATTTTTTGTTGCTATGGTACTATATTTTACCCTTCAATACAAGAAAATGAACCTATTACTTTTCCCTTTTTACCTCGATTTTTTGTCTTAACTCAAAAAATTGAGGTAAAAAGTTCTTTTACCTCGATTTTTATTTTTTCCCAAGCACCCTATAATAGATGTTATTTTCTTTGTCTGTCAACCAGGGCTATTTAAGTAATTTTATGAGTTCCTTTCTTTGAGAAAACAACACAGTTTTGCCTTCAAAATCCCTCTCCTTCTCTGTTCCGCTTCTTCATCGCCTTCTTCCTCACCTCCGATCCTGTTCGATATCTCTATAAGTTCCTCATCCCAGAGCCACCGCCTCCGATGAATTCATTGCCCAAATGGTCTCCAACCTCGGCTCTCCATCAATCCAACTGCAGAAGCATGCGACGTTGGAGCTTTGCCTCCTCACCAAGAACAAGCCGAGAATTGAATTAAGATGGCTAGGGATGGAACAAGGACAAGTCGGAGCGGTGACGATGACGAGAAGCATACAAATTGCAACTTGGATGGGCCGAGTAATCCGAAATCCAAAAAGAAACTTTTCCTGTATGCAAGCGATGTATTTTTCATCAATTTTTGGCATTTTTGGTTAATTTTCTCAGCTTCTGAATGATGATTGTGTGATATATATTATGTTTGGAGTGATTGTTGATAGTGAATTTGATTATGAATTATTTTTTTACACTTCATAAATTTGATTATAAATGATGGCGAATTTGTATAGGCTATAAGATCAAAGTTAAAAAATCGATTATGAAACACGAAGAAGCCTAACTTTGATTCAGAGTGGATAAGGCTTGTTTAATTGATTCTTAACAATTTGATTCAATCATCTTCTTATTGCAGTTTATTGTTGTGATGCTGTCTATTTTTTTTGTGGACCTTTACAAGGCTTATCCTAGTGATTTTATGCAACTCAGACAGTGAGGGTTTTGCTGAAAAGGAAAGGCAGAAGTCTATATAATCCAACCATTTCTAATAGTAAGTTTTAGTTTTAACTTTTTTTTAGCTCGTGAACTACTACTGCTTGAGGCATCGCAATCATCATGATATGATATTGAATTTGGTCCTCTAAGTTCTGACCACTATAGTTTGCCATAACTTCTTATCTTACTGTTTTCTTATAGTTGTTGAATTTACGCATGTTATGGGACATCGTTACTTGCAAATTTTGAAAGTGATGCCAGTTGGTATGATTGTTAAGGTAAGGTAACTAAAGAAAATGGTTGATTCAAATTTTACACTAGCTAAATTAGGCTCCTTAGACAATTCTAGAAGAGTGCAAGTTAGTGAATACCTTGTCTTATGCTAAACCATTTGACTTCTTATTCTCTCCTCAAGAAAATATCATCGGTGAAGGTTCACTTGGTCGGGTTACAGGGCTGAATTTCCTAATGGAAGGGTACCAGGAATTTTCACTTTGGAACTTGCCTGGAAGCAACTCTTTTTATTTTAATTAAAAATGACAAATGATCTGCTGGAATCTAATAATACGTGTATGCAACTGCTTTACAACAATTTGGTGTTGCACGAGTTTCTTTTTTGAATAACTCCTCGACCTGATATATTAAAGATAAGAAAAACAATGAGGCCAATAGTTGGTATTGTTCAGATGATATTGCTTATTTCTTGCAGAGTCTCTTAATGGCTTGGTTAATGTTCAACCTGAAAATGGTCTTAGAATAGTCAGTTAAGAATGAACTTGTTTTCATGCCTTTCAAATCACGGGTCCCCATTGTCTTGTGGGTGTATTTTTTTGGTGAATGTGTTTTTTTTATGATTAAAATTTTCTACAATTAGACACTTTCCCAGAATCTCTAAAATAGCAAGCTGTATATACAGGGATGAGAAGAAGAACTTGTTGTGATCAAGCATATTACTTTTGTATTCTGTCAGAAATTCTACAATGGTGGAGTGAAGCTTTCATTCCTTGTTCATATCTTCAACTGTAATTGTCTTTCTTTCCAACCGTGTCTGGTTGTAACATTCTCTTAAAAGATTTCACCCTATTTTCATAAGTCTTTCTCCTGTCAGAGCATGATTGGCCTCTGAAATTCATTTTCCCAGAAAAAAATTGTTTAAAGAAACCTTCCTTTCTTTTCCCATTTCTTAACTAAGGAAGTTATTGACCATAATTTAACACCAACCTACTGCACATTTTAGAGGCTTTATTGCAAGTGCGTTTTTGGAGATTTAATCAAATATTGATTATTAAAATAAACCAAGTAACTGAAGGATGTGCCTGTGAAAAATAGATAATTTGGTGCAACGTTGTTAGCATTGAATATACAAAGTCTGTATGTCTAAATTTCCAAACAACCACTGCATTCTTCATCTTTTCTTGTTTTCTCAAAAAATTTCCTTCTTTGTTTAATATTTATCATGTAATATTCTAAGGTTTATTGGATTGTTTTTCGTGTTTGTGTGTCTGCAGATCTGTATTTGAATACTGATGCTGGTACTACGTCTCCTTTCGAGCATGGCGAAGTTTTCGTCCTTGATGATGGAGGGGAGGTAGTGCTGTTGTAGAGTTTTTTTTCTTTTTTTCTGTTCAATTGCTTTCAAAAATTAATGTACTCGTGGTAAATATGGTAAATAGAAAATGCGGTGAAACGTCCATGGTAGGGCCCCATAAAGGAACCGGCAACCCTACAGAATACAAAGTAGTGCAAACCCTAGGCTAAATGATGAAACCTAGGGAAAAACTGTGATGCAAGAGAGGGGGGGGGGGGGAGATACCCTAATGGGTACCCCCCCCCCCCATTTTTTAGAGAACTGTTAACCCTAAGCTAGATAATGCTAAGCCTAAGGAAAAATAAATGCAAGTCCAGATGTATGTGTGAATTTGGACCAATACATAGCAACCAGAAATGTGTACTGGCTCTTCATATGATATCCTTATCATAGTCAAGACTTGGGTCTCGGGTCTTAAAGAAAGGATGATGAAGAAGCTGCCAGTGGTAGACAAAAAGCGTAACCGAGTGTGGTGTACTCAGGTCTTGAATGGTCGCCATGGTGTGGTGGTGGTGCTGAATCCGAGTGAAGCTAGGACCGCCGATGGAGGAGCAACTTTTACCATATGCACCCCTAAGGTGATGTTATTGGCCTTCAAACGTTTTCCTGGTATGAACCGAGGCTATTATAGAAGGTAAGAGTGTTCGTAGGCGGTGCCAATAAATCTTGTGGATCACTCTAAAAATAGCCCCCCTAGTGATGGAGAGAACAGACACAACTTATACGGCGTGCGTCAAGCCTGACGATTATGTAATCGCCCACTCCATTTTAAGCAAATGGACAGCTATATGTTAATTTAACACAAACTATAGCGCGAGCAAAGAGCGTGTAATAAACGTCAAGTCCAAGTAACAACTAGTAGTGGGTTAATTAATTTTGCGTACGCTAATTAATTAACCCACTACCCAACTCCTGTGGCCGTGCAACCAAATGAAGAAAGGCTGCTCTCCCACCCTCATTGGCCATAGTGCACAAGTATTTCCAAGGGGAAAATGTGTAATTAAAGCATGGAAAAACTCATACATCCGCCCAATACAATTTTAGCCCGAAGAGAAGGCCAAAACTCAACAAAAATCCACAAATTAGAGCCCAAAAATGAAGCAAATTCGGCCCAAGACCAATCCATGTAGGCTGAAAATTCTCTATTTAATTAGTCCCAAAACTCCTTGAATTCAGCCCACCTGATTGGTACAAAAATTGGTTCAAACTAGGTTATAAACCGGGTTATAAGAGGACCCATTTCTTCTTTTATTGAATCCATCCACTTTTTTTCCTTTTCGGCCCATCAAATTTAATTCTTTTGGCCCAGCATCTCTTTTGCTTTCGGGCCAGCAGTTCGGCCCAAGACCCTATCCATTAGGGTTTAATTTTTTGACCCAACCTCCTCCTTTAGCGGGTCATGTGACCCGCACCGCCATTGACCGGGTCGAAACCCTAGTTAAGCTATGACCCATTTTTTCTGTTCGGGTACAGTGACTCGGCGACGCACAAAAATGGATCCTTGACAGACTCATGGTTTTTCGGCGTCGATGAACTGTCGAAATCTAGGAAAACACGCCAGAATCTGCAAAAATTTACCAAAAAATTCCTACTAAATCTGGGCATTCTTCCCTTGTGCAACTTCGACCGAATTTAGCACCTAAAACAAAGAAATTCCTTCCTCCAAATCCGAGCATGTGTGCTCCGGCTGAAAATTTGCCGTTCTCCTTGCCGGATTTGCATTTTTCCGACGAGCTAAAACAACCATATCAACATTCCTTTATTCTCTTTTCCGGCCGTGAGATGCATCTCAAGCATGAAGAAATATGAATCCGAGTCTAGGGATAGAGAATCGAGGCTAATACATCCTTTACCCATGCCGGAATAGAGATTTTCCGGTGAAACCTCTGATCCGAAAATCTGAAATTCCAACATCCAAATTAAACGTAAATCCAAATTTCCCAATTGCTTTTCCGATCGGATAATGCATAACAAACGAAATCCGAATCTTTCGAGGCATAATTAGCATTATAACTTGCGGAAAAATGTTTTTCCGGTGAACCTGATCAGAAAATTTTAACCTTCATCCTCCAAATAATCCATCCTTTATGAAAAATATGCTCCTCCATTCACCTAGATCTGGACATTATCATGAGATTGAAACATCGAGGAAGATACCTTGGGCCAATCGTCGTTGGTGATTCCAATTAAACCAATTATCTCCAAGCATCTGTCTTGAATGTGACTAATCCCAAAACATCAACCCCATCTAACAATAACATTTAAACACCCAAAATCTTGAATTCCACATGAGTGTTCATCAGACAAGAAAATAAATTTGAATTCTTGGCATAAAACATAGCAACCTGGTCGAAAATTCCAATTAAAACAAATAACCATGGCCGGGTTGGCACCGAGATCTGATCACATGATTGCCCTCTCATCGAATCCATCATGAACTCTTCCGAATAATAATAAAACATTTATGCATCAAATTCATCTCTACTCCCAATACAACATAAACACCACATAAACTATCCACCATAAATAAATAATCTTCCATACAAATCTACATAGATTCATCATAAATAAACCCCTCATCCATCATCTAGATTAGATCTATTAACGAAAGATTAAAACTTACTTGGAAAAATGATAGATCTTCATTTAATCCACTTCATCAACCAACAAGATTGAAAATTGAAATCTTCAATCATATTCCGAGTCCGAACATGAATCCGTCCTCCTCCATGGTGCATGCAAATCAACGGTGATTCTTGACAAGATTGAAAAGGCAGATCTTCATCCAAAAAACCAAGATCCAAAGATCAAATCTTCAAATTCGAGAACAAATTATACATCGAAAGATGCCCAGCGAGGAATCCAACATTAATGTAGGATTCCTCGGTGGAAAATCATAATCGTAGAGGAGAAACTTGAAGAAAAGGAACTACGATGAACTGTAGAAGGGCAGCGCCCTTTCTTTTCTCTAGAGAGAGTTTTTCATCCTCACTGAGAAAAATGAATGTACTCGTGCTCGTATGATTGGTGTTGTAATCTTTTATCAGTTTGATCCAGATTTGAGAAATTATGAGCGATTTTTGGATGTGACACTTACTAGGGACAACAATATTACCACTGGGAAGATTTATTAGGTGGATGACGTTTTAGATTATTACTTGTGTTTCACTTGCGGGTTATGGCTCTAGCTAATGGATTTTTTAATTTTTTTGTTTTTTAGTCTGTACTTGATAAGAAAAGGGAAGGCAAGTTCCTTGGAAAGACTGTTCGGGTGATGCTCTGTGTGTTACCGTACTTGTGTTTCCATGACAGTAGCTTAAGTTAATAATTATTTTATGGTGATGTTTTTTTCTTTGATAGGTTGTTCCACACATTACTGATGCAATAAAAAACTGGATAGAAAGAGTATCTGTCATTCCTGTAGGTACTCCATGTTGCCATGCTGCTTAATTTTGTTTGGTACTAGAGTACATTTAATGACCCACTAAAGAACTTCTTCTAATTCTTGAAATCATGTTAAATCTTTTAGGTGACATTGAGTCAATGCCTTTCATCGAGGCTCTGCGACAATTGGTTTTTGCAATAGGTAAGAGTTCCTTACGTTTGGTTGAATATTATATAACTTATGATATCCCTCATTAACTTCTTCTTTCTCTTTATTTTAAGTCATGTTTGGAATACATTACACCATTGTTTGTGTCCTCTATAGAATCTCAATAGGGAGATACAGTACGAGTATGAGTGTTAGTGGTGGAAAATAGTGCTTTCGTAAAATAATTTAGTTGACGGAGTTTATCAAGTTACAGGAAGCTTATTGAAATGTAATTACTCTTTTATGTTTTTTATTAGGACCAGATAACTTCTGCCTCATTCATGTCAGTTTTATACCAGTTCTTGGAGTTGTGGGTGAACAAGTAAATTTCTTCGATCCTTTTCTTTAATAAGTTTAGTTGGTACAACATCAAAACTGTTTTTTTCTTGTTTAAAAATTCTAGAATTATACTTTATAATTGTTATAAGCTGTTATATCTACTGACTCAAGCACTTTATTGTTATTGTTTCCCTTTAAATTATTGCTTGTTTTTAGAAAACGAAGCCTGCTCAGCATAATATGAGGGAATTGCGAACGTTGGGTTAATGCTGTGATCATCGGTTTTTGTTCTCTCATTAAGATTCTGCAGAATTAAAGTGAGCGAATTTGGTGCATTTGCAAGAAAGATTCATACATGTTTGGTAGTATAGGGATGAAGGATAATTCATTCTTGATATTGTTGATAGAATGGGGTGTGATTTTGGCTCAGGTTTTGTAAGCTAATCCCAGAAAACTTCCATATTTTGGCGAAGCTTTCAAAAGTCAGTTTGTAATATATTCTCTCTTTTTCTTCATGTAAATAAAGATGTAAACTTTCGTATATTTGGTGTCATGGCTTTCTTTCATCTATGACCTTTTAAAACTTATTTGTGTGTACACTGCATTTTGAAATATAACTCAATCAAAGACAGATGAAAATACGCTTCATAGGGATCAAGCGAAATTGTTTGTTCATTTTTATCGTAAAATGAGTTGCAAGTTAATGATTAAATTTTAAAATATGGGCTGGACATATTGGAATATGAGTTGATTTTCATTTCTATTAAATTTAGATATGTGCCAAAATAACATGTTTACCTTCTTTTCTTTCTCAAACTACAGGTTGAGATTTAAAGAAAAATGAGTTTGAGAAGATATATAATCTATGATTTATATTTTTGAATTTTCTAAAATGAAATTGATTTAGAAAAAAATTTTAAAAAATTAAATGCAATTTTTAGTTTATGGGTCTATACGGGTTGAGCTCATGGATGGGTTAAGTAATTTTCAAAAGCAAGTTGCGCCAGAATCAACTTGACCAGTTTATAATCCAACACATTTAGGATCAGTTCCACATTTTTCTCAAATCATTATTCATTTCGTATTCAATTCATTCGCTAATTTACCATCCTGATTATAATATCATCAATTTACATATAATCAAATCATTTTGGAAATTGCTCCATGTCTTTCACTATGATTGACACAAATTGTTTTTTACAATTGTTCTTTTTATATTGACACATTTAATGCTTTTTCACAAGATTTTATCAATTCACTCAAATTTGTCCCTTTCAAATTTAATTTAATCCATACATTTCATTCACTATATTGTCATATACTCCTTCCATCCCAGTAAAAGTGAAACGATTTCCTTTTTCATCATTCCAATAAAAATGATATGATTTGAAAATTATTTTAAATTGCAAATAATATGTTGATAAATTCTCACAATTCCCTTAAACTTTAACATGTTTTAGACTGGTCTCGTTACTTTCCTAAAATATTCCAATTTTTTTACAATTATTTCATGTCAAGTTAGTTTCCATAAACGAGTGAGGTAAAAACAATTTCAAGGTAGTATAAATAAACATAGGAATATTAGAGCATATCCATTGTTAAATTACAAGGGGTTGTAAATTGACTTGCCATATCATTTTTTCAAACTAATGATGTGGCAAACTATACACTCACACAATAGTAAGTTATATTATGTATTGCTTGATAGGTCCCACATGCTTTTACAATATTCATCATTATTTACAATTAAATATAAATGTTGAATGTCAAGCAATAATAATTAATAAGTTAAGCATATTGTTATACTTTAAGTTAAATTTATTTTTTTATATGTATAATATAAAATAATTTTAAATGAGGCAATTTTATATCGAGAAAAAAATTACCAAAGTTGTAACTGATAAATAGTAAATGTTCAAAAATAACAAAAGTTGTGAGTGCTAATTATTTTCTCTAAAATTAAATTTTGACTCCACAATTTTTAGGTTCGAATTTACACTTTTTTGAGTACTCTACACCATATGTATGGATATTATAAAGGTATCTAAATAAATATCAGAACCATATTAGAGAATAAAATGTTTGTTTTTATTGCTAACTAAATTAATATTTCTCTTCATGATTTATAATTTTATTATTAGATGGCTAAACTTGAATTTTATAATTATTTCTTTCCAATTTAAATATGAGATATTGAAAGTTCATAAAAATTTATCCCAATTTTTTAACTAACAACATAAAAATTATTACTAAGATTTTTTAAATTTAGTAGTGTGTTGAACTGGTAATTATAGTAGTGTGTTGAGCTGGTGATTTGTGTTTTGCATTCTAAAATTTGATTATGATATGTGTGTCATTTTATTCGAAGTATCAAATAATGATTTTCTATTATTTACATACATGGGTATCAATTTATTCAAAGTATCAATTACATTTTTCTATTCTTTACATACATGCGTATCATATTATTCAAAGTATCAATTACATTTGAGAAAAGCGCATTTTTAATTCTATGTTTTGGTCAAAAGTGTCAATATAACATTGTGAAATCTGAAAGTGCCAATCTAAACCTAAGTTTTGGATAAAAGTGTCAATCTAATCCCGACAACCTGAAATTGGGCGGAATTCAATTAACTGACCCTTATACCCCTAATTTAAAACAATTATAATAAATAAATAGGAAGAGTATGATTTACCCTCCCTCTTCTTCTTCTTCCTCCTTTTCTTTTCTTCTTCTTCATTTTTTTTGTTTCTTCCGAGCATTTAACTCTGCTTCCGCCAGTGCTCTGGTGAAGCTCCTATTCTCCAACCGCTCCGGTGAAGCTCCATTTAACCCCTTCCCTTTCTCATCTCAGCCGCTCCGGTGAAGCTTTGTTTAACCCCTCAATTTTCTTGAAAATTTTAGAATTTTCTCATTGTGTCTTTATCCCAGTCTCTTTACCAAAACAATGGAGAAATTCATCTCTTTTGGATCCCCTATTTTACCTACTTCATGAATGCAAATTGCAACAACCGCGTCGAACTTATGAGAGCCAATATATCAACCCTTTATGGTGAAGATTACGGATTGCCCTGTGTTTTTGTGTTTGACCCAAATGGGAGAGATAGAGAATTGGCACCAATGTCATTGTTTCTATGATTTAGGCGGTATAAATATGGTAAAGTGGGACAATCTGTTGTTGAGACCATTTGTATGTGAATATAGGTACGGGGAAGAGGTGGGATTATAACAATGGGGTTTGGAGGATTGGGAAATTATGATTTTAACGAGTGATCCAAAGTACTCCATGGGCGGGGAGGGGAGTGATGGTCGGAGGGGGAGTGGTGGTTGCTGGTGGTGCACGATGGGGTGTTTTGGGATAAAGGGAGAGGCTGGGTAGATTCTAGTGGTTCTGTGTAGTGGATCGGAGATAGGGTGATCGGCAACGGAGAGGTGGAGCAGTAGCAGCGGGCAACAATGTTGGTCGGTGAGCGGCGCGGTAGTGACCGACAAAGAAGAAGAAGTCATCTATGGGTAGAATGGTCATCAAAATTTCTGTTTTGATCCAATGGGTATTTATGTCTTTTTATGTTTGGTCAACCACTGGCTTCATTCAGTCAAAATTGAAATTGAGCAAAATGGTTATAACTATACAAATTTACATAAATTTAGGGTTACTTTCGCACATTTAGATTTTACAAGGTCATATATGGATTTTCGATTATTTATGCACTTTAAACATTACATTTTTCTATTCTTTACAATATACCTAAGTATACCTTTGTCCTTGTCTGAGTATTTATAGTACATTTTCATAATCTTCTATGTCAAATTTTCACTCCCTCTCACTTCATTTTGTTCTTCTTTTATACCTTCATTTTAATGAAGACACCTAATTTGCCCACCTTTTCCAAATGACCATCGATTACATGTACTTTAGAACAATATTTGCCTATGAAAAGTGAATTAATGAAATGGGCTAACATTGAAAAGCTTGCATAAAGTGATCTTATATCTGTGGTATTGCAAATTGGAATGATTTCATTAACTCTTTTTTTGATAAACTAGATCATTAGGGGGGAACTTGAGGTCAAGTTATGTTAAATATAAAGCATTTCCATGGGGTAAATCCATATTATTATTATTATTTATTATTCTGCATAGTGTATATATTGTTACCCGTGCTTGTAACTGTAAAGTATTCTACAGATTCAGTAGTTAAAGATTTCAAGTGCAAACGTAGTAGGATGATATATATATTATAAATTTATAATTGCTTGGCCCCATTCAAATACAAAGAAAGAAACACTTTAAAAATGCCTGGAAGACTGGAAGTAGAAACATTTTACTATTGCTAAGACGAGTAATTTAAAAAGTAAAATGTTGACGTTAAAGTGATGGTACGTGTACAAAACATTTTAAATTTTTGGTTATTTCTCATGTCCATGGAATACACTGTCCTGGTTCATTATCGTGAAACCCAATATTTCAACATTAAACATTTCTATTTGAATATTAATTCTCGTGCCGTTCGTCATTCTGTTTGTGGTAAAATTGGAATATAACAAAACAATCATCAATATAATAGGAGAATAAAAGAGTTTGTTTTCATTTCTTATCTAAATAAATTATTTCTCTTCATGATACGTATTATTTTCAGATAACTAAACTTTAGAATATAATAAAATAATTTTTTTTCAATTTAAATATGAGAGGTTGAAAGTGTATGAAAAAGTGTCCCACGTTTCTAATCAAGAATACCGCGCAACGCGCGGTGGGACTTCTGCTAGTTTGAAGTAAAAGGTATTAATTACTTCGGTTATAAAAAAATTTGAGGTAAATTTTTTGGTTTTTTTACCTCGGTCATTATTTTAACTGAAGTAAAATGTTAAAAAATGAGGTAAATAATCTTATTGATGTTTGTGCGATGTTGCATTGATGTAATAAAATTGTTGCCAATATTGCATATTGTATCTATGTCACTGACATGATGTGTGGGATGGATGACCGACGTCTCATAAATTTAAATATAGAACTTTTAGAAGTTAAAGTTGAGAAGGATTAACTATGAAAAACGATAAGTTTTGTTATTCTAAAATTTAATAAGGGTTGTTTTATTATGTTACGATTAAAAATGGTTGAATAATTAATAGGTAAAACCACAATGAACATGAAAATATTTTGAATGGTACGGTTCGAAATGTTTTTAAAAATCAGGCAAAGAACAAATTGCACATATAGTCAATTACATATTGTTCAAAAAAAGGTAGTAAAATTATTAGAAAAACCTTAATCATGAAAATCTCTTTCTAAATTAATTAGAACAAAAATAATTCAAATATTAATAATAAATGTCTGGGTACCATTATTAGAATATAAATTACAAGAAAATCATGCCGCTCGAATTATGATAACCTTGAAGACAATACCCCCCCCCCCCCCCCCCCCCCGTCCCCGGAGCTTCTATGATCTCGAAGAATAAGGTGTCCCCAATGCGCAGGTTGTTGCCGCAAAGGAACTTGGAAAAATCCTTCGAGGACAGGGCCTTGATCTTCCCTTGCCCCGAGTAGTTCATGGCCCACTCTTTCCCGTAGCACCTTTTCACAACGAGGGTCTTTGTATTCGGCAGAAGTTGTACAATTTAAATCGGGATGTACTAATAAAAAAAATAATTATGAACAAGCATATGCAATTATAAACAAATAGTATTAATTGAAAATAAAATAATTTCATGATTTTGATTATTTGCAAGTTTTAGTCCTTACCAAAGTTAAATTTTTCCCAATGTTTTGCTACTTCAAAGTGTAGTGGAAATGCAGGTTTTCTGGAGCCATTGTATGGTATTCAATGTTGAACACAACCAGTTCAAGGTTTCTCCTTTGTGCAGAGAGCTGTATAATTAATAAAAATAAAAAGTAAATTTAGATACACTACTAGGCATATGTATTAGTTAATATATTCTGTAAAATGATAAAATACTTGGAAAAATGGTCGCCTTAAGAATCCTTCACCAGCCATTAGTCTTGCATATGAAGTAAACAATATGTTTACGGTAAACTATCCTTGTAAGAAAAACGTGCAAAGTTGGTAATATGTCACAGGAATACATCGGTCTGAACCAATGACAGCGTCAACATGTACCATCAGCGCCGCCGCTGAGTCGGCAAGATCGATATAATATTGTTGTATACATCAATACAAATGTGACGGCTTATGCAACAACTTGAAATAAGAATGTGTAGCATCGCATGCATAAATCAAATGCTGTGCGACTAAAGACCAATTTTGTATGCATCAAAGACAGCAAGGGGAAAAAACACCAAAAGCCAGCAACAAAACATGCATAAAGGAAACAAAATTACACAAAAATGTCCTAACACAAACAAGAACATAATACCTAGGTTCACATGTACTAAAACTTCCCACTCTAACAAATCTGATTGAAAACTAGAAAACCAAAAATACAACTCATACAAAAAGCATAGATTAATTAAACAAGGTGAAGTAACAATTACAAAAACTTATGCACTGCATGAGTATAAATTCATACCTTTGTCAAAGGAGAAGAGGAAAGGGGTGGAGAGACTCTTGGTATTTGCAGGAAACTTGGAAATGAAGAGCTTAAACTGATTATGGAGACCATTTATTTATAGCCAGTTTGAAACAATGTCGTTTTGGGATCTTGTGTTGTCCACCACGGTAAGTGCAACTTTGTACCGATATCACTGTAGTCGATAGACCACCAACTTCATAGTGACATCATACTATTATAGATGGGCTTCATACATAAGGTATGATAGATGGGATCCATAGATGGGATCCATATATAAGATATTATAGATGGGCTCTATACATAAGGTATAACTCATCCCGTTCGATGTCCCAGTATGCCCCTTCGTTATAATAGCTGGCATGTGCCTAACGTTGGCAAGTGTGATTACGGCCCTCACCATTTCAGCCCACTAGCATTTCTGATGAGCCCCATTTGGCCAAAAAATATATAATTTACCTTAATAATGCTCTATAGGATATTAGAAATACTTATTGAATTTTATTATTGTCCATGAACTTGATTAATGTCCATTTCGATCGGAATTGATTTTACCTCCATAGGTCAAGTTTATGGTTTTTGCACTTATGTTCCTCCACAAATTTGGGAGAAGTGGAAATGAAAATTTGGAGATACCCTAATCTGATTCACAATGTCATGACCAAGGTGTTCCGATTTAGGCATGACCAGATGAATGAAACGGGGTAATTGTCCGTCATTTGTATTAGTATTTCCATTTATACCCTAAGGATAAGCGTTATCGGAACGATGATTTTCACCACATAGAATCAAATGAAATTCCTTATTCTTAGGTTTTTATGAAAATAAAGTATAAAAATATTGCGTCCATCAAATTTTAGAAAGCGCTAGTACGTAGTCTAGAGTATATTATAGATAGTTACTTATAAGTAGGCAAAGGTTAATTGGTAGATGTTGATTGGGAGAAGTCTCCATGGGATCATGCCTGTATATTTATCATTTTCGAGGATTATAAGTTTTACTGAGGATTGCAAAAGTTCCCTTCCTTGATGTTTTGAATCGATTTTACCTCCACGGGTCAAGTTTTTTTTAATTTTTGCACTTAGGTCCCTCCACGAATGTGGGTGAAGTGGAAATGAAAATTTGGAGAAACCCTAATTTAATTCACAATGTCATGACCAAGACGTTCCAATTTAGGCATAACCTGGTGAATGGAATAGGGTAATCGTCCGTCATTTGTATTAGTATTTCCACTAATACCCTTAGGATAAGCTTTATCGGAACGATGATTTCCACCACATAGAATCAAAAAAATTCCTTATTCTTAGTTTTTTATGAAACTAAAATTTAATAAAATTGTGTCAATAAAAATTTAGAAAGCGCTAGTACATGGTCTAGAGTAAATTATAGATGGTTACTTATAAGTCTGCAAGGGTTTACTTGGAAGAACTTGTGGAAGAATATGTGGAATATCAATTTCTTATTTGTTACTTTTGGTTATTATAAGTTTTTCTAAATATGAAAAAGTTTATTTTTCAGATGATCGGAATCGAGTTTGGGTCCACTAGTGAACTTTTAAATATTTACACTGTAGGTCCCTCCTAGAAAGTGGTAGAAGTCCCAATACAAATTTGGAGATAACATTTTTGTATTCATATTTTCATGAAAGGAACCCCAATCTTAACACGGAGTATTTTACGACACTTTTCAAGAAAAGACCAATTTTCCCTCGTGCAAAATCGCGGGTATGTCGCCAAATATGGATCCACGATCGGACAACGATCGGCGTCAGTCATAATGAAATTTCCAGCGGCAAGCGAAATTTTGAGGCAAAAATTTGAAGCAAAATTTCCCCCCACCAAAATTTCAAGTCATTAATACCAGCACCATTACCCATTTCTCATTTATAACACACTTTCTCCAAACCCTGGCTACAACACACCATCCTCTTCATCCACACCTTTAATACAACAATTCAAGAGCTCAATCAATTTATTTTTTCCATATATGAACAAGTTCCCTATGATGGAACACCTCTGGGTTCAAATTTGTTGAGGCATTTTCCCATACATTCAATGTTAGTTTAGCAATTTAATTACCATACCTTCTACATGTTATTTTTCTCATAAACCAAAACTTGTATATTTTCATAATATATGATGTGTTACATGTTATGTAGTGTATTTTTTTTCCACAGATGATGCCATGTGTACAACAATTATAGGGAAAATGCTTAGATTAGGGCGGATTGTGTACAATAATTACTTATTCGTATGAACATGATATGAATGTGCGACGTCGGTCACTGTTAGTCAGCCTCCACGATGTAAATCCAAATTCAGACCGATGACGCACATGTTAATAAAAAGCATGAAATTTCTTGAACGTGCAACTTCACACTTAGGCCGGCCTTAACGACATCAATTACTATAATATACGACGTCGCTTCTACCCATATTTGTTCCTTTTCCAAGTTGACATTCACGTCTTATAAGTATGACTATATTATGAGTGTTTTAAATTTGTGCCTGCCCAATTCTAACTTAAACTTTATTTGTTGTGTATTCGGTGTAATAGGACAACGAGAGTTATGGATAACTTGTCATTTCACTACTCACCTTGACAATGTTTATGCCTTACAACATAGTCAATTTTGAGGTTCAATACATATAAGGTTTAAATTTATGAGCAACTATATGTATTATTATATATTGTAACATGTATTTGTAATATATGTTATAGCTAGTTTTGTGGAATTTAACATGTCATTGTAAATTTTCCCATACATTTTTAATGACAATTGATTGTTGCATGATGTTTAACCATTTATAGAGTAATCCAATACTAAATAACATGTAATGGATATTGACGAACACTATTATTTCATCAAATATTAAATATTACTCCCTCATTCCTAATTGATTTTTCACGGTCTTCAATGAGCATGTTTGACCGTAAATATCTCTAGTTACCTGTAATAATACCACATAAAAAATTTATATTTAGAAAATACATGTTCAGATTAATCTAACAATATCTCACGTGACATTTTTATTATACATAGATTAATTTATATTTGTAGTCAAAGTTTACAAAGTTTGACTTCCAAAAAGCAATTAGGAAGTTTAAAGTGGGAAGGATGGAGTATATTATTTAACCAAAATGTTCTCTCCATGATGCCACACTTAGTGGTACTCATGCGACACAAATGTGACGTTGCATATAGAACCCGACGTGTAAAATTGTTTTGTGACATTGCCGATTCAAAATAACGTTGTATTGTTCACAATTACACGTCAGTATGCACACGTCATCAGTGTGCCACATTCTGTGATGTTACAGTTATTTAGAACGATGTCAAACTAGAGGAATGGAAGAAGCGGAATAGGGAGTACCAGCAACATCTAATTCCTTCCTTAGAGTGGACCATCAAGGAGAACCAAGGAATCTTTGTGGTTGCTTTTAAAGATAAGGAGAAGGTAGAGAGGGACCATGTTGAGCTGTATTAGACTTACATAGAAACTGCTAATAGTCTTTGAGCGTATGTGCTCCCATGCTGCCTCGAGTAGGAGCGGGGTTCCTAACCCTGCAGAGAGTAGCTTCTCTAGGATTTCTCATGGAAGGGGGGCTTCATCCGTTCTCGCTTAGGCCCTTCACCTAGGGTCTCCACCTCAAAATTGGATCTCTCCCAGTTAGAAGCTTTGCGCTCTCGATATGTACCTTCCACGGCTCCGATTTTGAGGGTTAACCTAGGGAGTAACCAAGTCAGTTCCTCTAGCAGAGAAAGGGGCGGCATTACTGGCCGAGACCAAGTAGCCCCTCTTAATACTGAGGACACTCAATGGTATCGTTGTCCTGAGAAGATGATGTGCCCATGATGCCTTAAAATCTTTAGCAGTAGTGGTGCATTCATGCATCAAAGTAAACTCGGCTTTGGTGGTGATCTCTCCGAGGACCTCGTTGTGGCAAGACTCGAGGGAGCAATAGTCTCCCAAAATATTATCCCTAGCCACAACTAGGAAGTCCCTTTCCTCCCTTTAATGACTAAGTGCATCAAGGAGTTCCTTTTGTCTCTCACGAAGACCATTGCGCCATGGCTCAACTCTTCATGGAAAGCTCAAAGTTCCTCTTTGAGCTGGACAAATTTATACCAAAATCAAGAGGCTTCGATTCGGTGCTCCCATACCCATTCTTTAATCTTGTGATACCACTCTTTCATGACTTGGAAAAAGATGAAAGAGGTCCCCCTTTGCGGGGGGAGGGGGGGAGGGGGATAGGGCACCAAGTTTAGAATCAATAAGTGCCAAAAAAAAGTAGAAACACATATGTAAAGAAACAAAGACTTTCATTAATATTGAAAAGATAGAAAGTACATTTGAAGCCCTAAGGAAATAATTCATACATTTTCCCATGTGCTACGATCTGCCTGGGTAGAGTTTGATGGGGTAAGCCTACGTCGAGACCTCAAAAGGGTCAAGGGGTCCGGCTCTCACCATTTCTTGTCTTCTCCACCTCCAGATGGGAGATTTATTCCACCGAAAAGAATCTACCAGAGGTCTTCAAGTGATCGAGGAACAGGAGTTTAATGCTCCCCATCCTGGATGGACTTTCACCAGAGATGGTTCAGCTACTTCCGCTTGGTGTTGGTTTTGTGAACATCCAGCATAGTTGCGTATTCGGTAGGGAGGTCTTTGCAAATGGAGTGGGCTAGATTGTTCTAAGTGAGCCTCACCAAGACTTTGGACATGGATGAGAAGAAGTCCCGGAACCCCTGGGTCTTCACAAACTTATTGGTGTAGGCCTCGAAGACGGAGGCCTGCTGCTCGGGAGAACAAAGGCTGGCCAGCTTGGAATTTTTGCTGGCAAGGGTTTTTCATTGGAAGCTTGGGACTCCGAAAACTTAGTTTTGAGTTCCTTTAGATGTCCATCCTTTTCTGAGCCCAGCTTTTCCAACGCCTCTTTGTGTTGAGAGGTCATCCTGATCAGTTTCATCTCATGATCAAAGTCTACTCTATTTAGCTTTGCATTGTGATCAGAAGCCACTTTCTCCAACTCCACCTTATAGTTGGAGGCTACCTTCTTCAGCTCTGTCTTGAGATCACTCACTATGGCCTCATTAGACTTGGACTTGGAATTAGCCACTTGGGATTTCTTGGCCCTCACCACGAAGGTCTAGAAAATAGAATCCAGAGCAGTCGAGACAATGGCCGCCTCTGGGATGAAAACTAGAGAAAAGTCAATGGCACCTAAGGGTGGGGTTACCCTCCCCCAAAAGATACCTAGCCTTGGACTCAAAATTCTTGGAGTTGTTAGCTTCGGATTCGATAATGATCTCCTCGTTAGTCTGCTGCCTCTGGGGGGAAGGACTGTGTGAAGAAGCACCCTCCTAATGCCGCTTATTATTTTTTGAGCTACCAGGGGACTCCAACTAGACCTCCGAAAGGGGGCTTTATTTGAACCGGCGCCTGGACTAGGGGCTCTGAGTGAGCATCTAGATATGTTTCCTCAAAAACCATATCTTTCTCCTCTAGGTTCCCAAGACCAAGCAAGTTGGTGAAATCCATTGAACAACACAAAATAAAAGCAAGTTAGTAAAAAAAATAGAGAGAGAAAAGAGAATCTTAGTTAAGAAAACAGCTAAGATGCTGAAAACAACTAAGATGCCGAAAACAGCTAAGATGCCGGAAACACCTTCATGTAGGGGGAAGAACTCTTGGAGAGGCCTTCTATGGAATTATCTAGCCAAGGGCCTCTAAAATAGTCTTGGAAGACCTCGAAATAGGCTCAGAAGGCCGAGAAGGGTCGACCTTTGCCTTCTTTTCCTTTGGCTTTTTTGGGGTCCCATCCTCGGCAATCGAAGGGGTCTTTCTCTTAGCCTGCTTAGTCTTATCACCCTCAAATAATTTTTTGTCCTTTCCCTTTAACTGAAGGGACCTTTGAAGGTTCTACTGGATGAGGGGGTTTAATCAAAACTAACTCCTGTTTGCAGATCCACTCATAGACCTCCTCCGGCCAGATATAATCGTAGTTTCTTGAAATATCAAGAGGCTTGCCTAGCAGCTTATCCATAGCCACTACCACACTCTTCGAAGCTGAATAATTGGTATTATTCTTGAACTTGGGGTTCGAATTCCATGTTGGAACATAATATTTATCAGCCTCACCATTAAAAGTATAGATGGGGGTCTTGTGCCACCCCTTGTAGTTCGAAGAGATCTTGATAAAGAGATTGGAAAACCTATTGTTAAGGGTTAAGATCTAACTAATCTTTGTATCACCATGCATCACGGTTCCACTTATCGAAAGGTAATCAGGAGACCTAAACAGTTCGTAGCTGGAGGTTATACCTAAGCTAATGCACTGAGTTATGAGCACCATAGTGATGAGTATAATGTTTGAATGGAGTTGGGCCAGGCTAACTTGGTGCTCCTTGAGAAGCCAAGAGAGGATAGGGGGTAAGGGAAAATAGAGCTTAAATTTTAAGTGGCGCTCGTAAAAGGCGCACCTGGCATACCTCGTATCCCTATGATTTTTGTCTTCTCCAAGGACCTCAAACCTGAAATCTTCTGGAAGATTAATCAAGAGGTGGAGGGATAAAATCAACTGGGAAATCTCCTTGGGAATGGGTATGGAGCTTTTGAGAATTAGGGTCAAGATCTTCTTGAGAAAGAAAGGACAAACCTCCGTGTTCTTGTGGACCCTGGCCTCCCTCAAAATCTTGGATCTCGAAGTGACCCACTTACGATGAATTCTCGAAGGCGGCACAAGATAGCTAGCAACTCTCTCTCCACCTTCTCTAACTGAATGAGAACCAACAGCCGATGAGGGAACAACATCAAAATCCTGGAGGTGAGAATTTTCAACCCCACTGACGAAGGAGACGATCGAAAAATAGGCCGGGATGGAGTTCTTTCTCGCTGATGGTGTTTGCGACATTTTAGTAAGAGAAATAAAGAAGATCATGTGAGGGGGAATTTACTGGTTCTTAGTCAAAGTTTGTTCGGATTTCTCTGAAATTGTTAACAAGGAGAAAGCATCAAGATTTGCTCTGAGAGAGAGGAGGAGAATTTGAAATTTGAAAGTGATTTTGGTAAAGAGTAAAGTAAAGTGTTGGGAAGTGCCTTATGTAGACGAAGGAATAAAAGGTAATGATTACCTTAGGCCACCATGTAATAAATACGTGGGTGAAAGGACCGTGTGGGTGAGAAATCCCAGGCATTTATGGGAAACGTAGCACGCGTAGAACCCAAACTTGACTTCATGCACCCAGAAATAAAAGTGAGCATCACGCCCTCATGACCTTTCCACTTCTCACCTTGAAACCATACCTAAGGATTCTAACACGAATTAGATACTGGAGGTCGAATCCACCATTCCATAATACCAGGATTCAAAGATCCTTGAATTCTAACATAGATTAGAAGGCTGAAGGTTAAATCCCCCATTCCTAAATGATAGGGATTCGAAGATCCTCGGATTCTAACACAGATTAGAAGGCTAAAGGTGGAATCCCCATTCCTAAATTCTGGGATTTGAAGATCCCTGGATTCTATCATAGATTAGAAGGTCGAAGGTTGAATCCTACATTCCTAAATGCAAGGATTCAAAGATCCTCATATTCTAACACAGATTAGAAGGCTGAAGGTCCAATCTCCCACTCCTATATACTGGGATTCAAAGATCTTCACATTATCACATAGATTAGAAGGCTGAAGGTGGGAGGCCATCATCGTGCCTCTCAAAGATAGTATTTATAAGCCCAAATTATGGCTAACTACTAAACAGTAGCTAGTGGTAAGATGGGGTCATCCACGAGAAAAAATGTGTTTTATCAAGTGTAAAATGTAGTTAAAAAGTACACGAAGGAGTCACTCTTCGTGCGTGGTGACCAATTTGGGGGTGGGGGTTGGTTTTGGAAAACACTATGACTATTTTAAGCAACTAAATTAACAAACTATTAAAAAGAACAATGCAAATACAATCACAAATAGCACAAATAATGTAACAAGATTATAACAAGTTTTGGGCGCAATTGGTTTACATTTCTAGTCATCCTTTGATAATCGATATCATCCTAATTTTATGCATTAACCACATAGTGTGGAGAACTAATCAACACCTTTCGAGTGTAGATATTTCTCACCGTTCCTCGGTTATAGTTAGAGTGAGCGATCGGCGCCACCCAATGACCCTTACCCTCGGGTCACTCTAAATGATCGGCGTCATAGACTTCCCCGAGGATAGAAATACACATGGATACGCAATACACTTACCACAAAGTCCTACAAGAGAGAAACACATAGATGAACAAGTATATCTACTAATAATGACTACGAGGATCGGCCTTCATGCTAATCGTTATTAGTGAGCCACATTGATAATTAGTCAAACACATTCGAATTCATCCTAAGCTTAAGAAATTTCTTCAATCAACAATCATAATTAGTTTTCACTCCTAATCATAATCTAGCATTGACCAACAATAATCACATTGACAAAAAGTCAAAGTCTTCTTCGTTTGACCAAAAACCTAGCACGTAATCAAACAACAATCATCAACTAGTTGATCATCCTAGTCTGAATTATGCATTAATCACACAAGAAAGCACAAAAAAAACTTGATAATCAAAACACAAAATAGGATAAACCAAATCTCACAAATTCATACTAGAAATGTTTACTGATTGCTCCCAAGAGTGTATTTAATCTAGATTATGAAAACCCACAACAAATCTACAAGAATTCATAAAAGAGATGCAAAAACTAAAAACCGTTTTTGAAGGGAGAAATTCGGGTAGGATGAATGGGAGAGAGGGAGTTTTGAGGCTAAAAAACGAAGATAATAACAGCCCAAACCCATCGTTGTAGGCCACAATGTGGGCCGCAGCCCGCAATGGTGCTGCTGCCCTCTTCTTATTTCCATCGCTACTGGTGAATCGCTACTCTGATATTAGAGTTCTTATAGTCGATCTTTTAGTGCTCGAGAAGATGAATCCAATGATTCCACTATTTTAGTCGGATTCTTCTCGGATCATTTTAAGAACTTGGTCCAAGCCTTCGGGTTACAATTCATCCACTTCTTTGTCTTCCTTCTCCGACCCTTCTATCTTCTACCACATTTTGGCTCGTGGCCTTCAGTAAACCACATCGAAGTGCTCACAAGAAATATAAAATTTAAGCTCACAAAATGGAATCTAGATGCTCGTAAGGACCAAAAATCTATTAGACTACACATAGGTTACAAAATGAAGGATTTAGATATGAAAACCGAAAACCGTCATCTAAACCCCTTATTTATAAAACTATCCAAATCTAGCAATCTTCTAACAAATAGATACAAAAGAGATGTTAAATACTTTGGAAAATACATGCATTTGACGTCTTACCAAACTTCCCCGCAGTGAAACATTTACTCATCCTCGAGTAAACAAGAACAAACAAAGATCTAAGCGCAAACTATTGTGCAAAAGTTTTTCCAAAACATCCAACATCGTATTCATAGACTACCCTAACCCCCAAGACATAAGAATCTCTCACACTCTCACATCCCAAAGTCTAAGATAATCTAAACAACCATTATACCATTCAAATGTGAGGTATAAAATACAAGTGTAAAACTAGCTTATTCTAACCAAGAAGCCACCAAATAGACAAATCAAGAGAAGCATAATTTTTTTTCAATTTCTCTCATTTTGCATAGGATACCTCTCGGGTTTTCATCCTAGCTTCACACTTTTTTCAAGATTCATGCTCACCTTTTTCCGCACCATTTGGCCTCTCATTTTGGCATAGGTTTCCCTTTCGGGTTTTCAACCTATCTGGGCCTCCCACTTTTGCCTAAGTTGCCCTCTTTGGTTCTAAACTTAGCGGGAATTATTTTTTAAAAAAACAAAACAAATCAAAGTAGAGCATATGCACACTACCTATGTTACCCTGACTCAGATTTAGTGTCGTATCTGAGTAGGGATCAGATACGGCGACACTCAATTTTTCCATTTTGACTGACACGACGATTCCGTCAATTGAGTGTCTTGACTGACTTTTTCGACACGTCTATCATATACATTGTCATAAAAATATGATTTGACACATCTACATTTTGCTATTTTTATAAATTCTAATAAATTTAATTAACTTATAATATAAAATATGGTATTGTAATTATATTGTTAGACATAACTTGTGTATTACTATTATAACATTGTGTTCTATGTTCTTACTTATTCAACATTGCATTCTAATATAAGATAATGTATCATTGTGGTCTAATAATATAGATATTATATTGTGTTTTTATTATTATATATTTATATATAATATTACATACTTTTATATCATATAACTCTTATTGTTATATATAGGGTTATTTCGTTTGTATATTTATATATAAGATTGTGTGGTATTATTACATATTTAAAAAAATTGCTCTTGCATACAAACAGTGTTATATTATTACACAAAATTGTATGTGTTTTTATGTGTGTAAAACAGGTAAAACTTTTAGTCTTTTGTAATCATTATCTTATTTCTTCTGATACCCACATCTGCTTTCCGATTCATTTATCGATACGTAACTCGATCAGATTTCAACGCGTGTCATGTGTCGTGTTGTATGTCGTGTCGAATCAATACGTGATATTTTAACACATAATAGAAGGTTGGAGGTCAGATCCCCCATTCCTAAATACGAGGATTCGAAGATCCTTGAATTCTAACACATATTAGAAGGCTGAAGGTCAAACCCCCTATTCCTAAATACTGGGATTCTAAGATCCTCTGATTCGAACACAAATTATAAGGTTAAGGGTTGAATCACCCATTCCTAAAAGTTGAGATTAGAAGATCCTCAGATTCTAACACAGATTAGAAGACCAAAGGCCAAATCCTCCATTCCTAAATGTTGGGATTTGAGGATCCTCAAATAATAACACAAATTAGATGGCCAAAGGTCAAATCACCCATTCCTAACTACCAGGATTCGAAGATCCTAAGATTCTATTACAGATTAGGAGGCTCAAGGTCGAATCTCACATTCCTAACTACCAGGATTCTAAGGTCCTCAAATTCTTACACAGATTACAAGGCGGAAGGTTGAATCCTCTATTTATAACTACTGGGGTTCAAACGCCATTCTATTCCTACACAGATTAAAAGGCCAATGGTGGAACCCTCCATTCAAAGCCTCTGGGGCTCAAAAGCCATTGGGCTCTAACATGGATTAGAAAGTCAAGGGTCTGACCCCCCGACACATTAATCTGCTCGAACAAAAAATTCAAAGCTAACCAGGAGATTTCGAATCCACTCCTGGAACGAACCCTTAGTGAATTGCATGGGCACAAAAATCGTACCCCTAGAGCAGCATGGGATCTCGGAAGGTAAACCCTCACTCTATCACCAAATCAAAGCATCCCTATGAAAGGGCTAATAATTGAATTTGCAGAAGCGAGCACGGATTCTAACCCAAGACCTTGGGATAAATTCAAAGGCCGATCCCTCAGCTTTTTAGGGGCTTATTGATTATGTGTAAATTCGTACTGGGCCCAACTTCCTAGGTATGCCCAGCCAATGTCTATAACAATAATCATTGGGTAATGACCTTTGGGTCCGCCTAAGGGAGAAGTAATTTCTCCACTAGCAAACAAAATAGATGCCCTACTTTCCAACCTATATAAAGGCTAAAGGAAACCCTACACACCCGACTATTCATTCTCTTATAATTCTATTTGCTTACTTGGCCGTCAGAGCTTCTCCCCCGCTCGGGGGCTTTGTCTTGTAGATTTAGGCCATGGACGGTGGCACATCAGTGGTGGTAAATTGGGGAACATCAGAAGTATACTATAGACAAGTTGGAAAGAGCTTATATCATCGCCTTCACCATCATGGATGATCTCTTGTTTTGGCTATATGGTGGTACCATTGTTTTCAACTTCATGGAACTTTCACAACCCGAGCGCATGAAAATCAACCATGACACCGCATTGGAGGATCTCATTATATCCCCCAAATGGAGTTTAAAGAAATACTTCGACAACACCCTATCGGCTCCAGACATGGACACTGAAGAAGAAGAAGATGGTTAGAACCCGCCTAGAGTGCGACCTACCTGAACCAACCTATTGGCAGATTTCTTCGAAAATTTCACACATTTGGGGAAAAACTTATGAGTCAACCCAAATGCTGGAAGAATTTGGTTACATGGTAGGTGGGATGAGTTTGCAAAAGGAGGAATTCAGGGCAAGGATTAACTTTATGGATGAACCATCAGAGCTTGGAGACTAGGCTAGATTCCATCGAGCAAGAAAGTAAGGATAAGTTTTCCATTGTTTACGGGAGAGCTAATGTGCAAGTGAAGGCCATGGAGCAATTGATTTAAAGAATACATGCCACAAATATTGAAGGCATTCTTGAACTCATTCCCCATGAGAAGCAAGAGTTAAGGCAAGAAGAGAGAAAAAGAAGGCACCAGGCGAGGCACATAAGAGCGGGTCCTTTGGAGTCCCAATAGCAAGTGCTTACTATTCTCCCTACTCCACTTGTGGTTTTATAATTTTTATGATGCATTGGGGACAATGAAAAGTTTAAGTGTTGGGGAGGGAGTAGCACAACTACAGACATCACCTATTACCTCGAATTTTCAGGCTTTTTTACCTCGGTTTTTCCCCTGAAAAATGGAAGTAAATGTGGGTGAAGTAAAAAAGTTTACCTTTTACCTCGGTTTGAAACCGAGGTAAAAGGTACTTTTTTACCTCAGTTTTGGACGATCGTCGGTAGATTGTAAGTTTGACATCTGTTTTAGTACTAAGACAGACAATAGGATACAAAATTTGCAACATCATTTCAATTGAAGTCGGGATATGAGATGAACAACGTCGGTGATTCCTACAAGACACATGATCGGAGAGGAATGTCTGTGATGTCGTTCTAAATTTCTGCAACATCATGAAATGAGAGGCAAGGTTGACGTGGAACGGTGAACATTATGACGTCGGTTTGCATCAGCAATGTTGCAAATAAACTACACACCGGTTCTATATGTGATGTCGCATTGGTTTCACTTGTGTACCGGTAAGTGCAACGTTGTAGATCCATCGTGGAGAGGATGTTTCTGCAAAATAATATAATATTTAATATTCGATGAAAACAAATTGTGTTGGTTGATCCATTACAACTTATTTAGTATTGGATTACTCTAATAATGGTTAAACATCATACAACAATCAACTGTCATTAAAAAAATATGGGAAAATTAACAATGACATGTTAAATACCCTAACCCTACCTATAACATATATTACAAATACATGTTATAATATATAATAATACATAAGGTTGCTCTAACATTAATGTATTGAACCTCCAAATTGACTATGTTGTAAAACATGAAGATCGTCATGGCGATTAGTGAAATGGGAAGTTATCCATCTACAATCCATCTATAACTCTCGTTGTCCTGTTACACCGAATGCACAACAAACAAAATTTAAGTAGAATTGGGCAGGCACTAAATTAAAATACACATAATATAGTCATACTTAGACGACGTGAATGGCAACTTGGAAAGGAATGGATATGAGTATAAGCAACGTTGCATATTACATTAATTGATATCGTTAAGGCCGACCTAAGTGTGAAGTCACACATTCAATTAATTCCATGCTTTTGATTGACATGTGCGGCATTGGTCTGAATTTGGATTTACATCGCTGAGGCCAATAGACAGATACTGACGTCGCACATTCATATCGTGTTCATACAAATAAGTAATTATTGTATACAATCAGCCTTAATCTAAGCATTTTTTGTCATTCCCTACAAACATGGAATCATCTGTGGAAACAAAAACAATATACACTACATAACATGTAACACAATCATCATGCCTTGTGAAAATATACAAGCTTTGATCTATGAGAAAACTAACATGTAGAAGTTATAGTAATTATTTGGCTAAACTAACATTTAATGCATGGGAAAATACCTCAACTAATTTGAACCCAGAGGTGCTCCATCATCGGCCATTTGTTTATGTGTGGATAGATCAAATTGATTGAGCTCTTGAATTATTGTATTAAAGGTGTGAATGGAGAAGATGGTGTGTAGTAGCTAAGGTTTGGAGAAGTTTGTTATAGATGAAATGGGTAATGATGCCAGTTTTAATGACTTGAAATTTGGTTGGGGGTGAGAATTTGCTTCAAATTTTACTTGAAAATTTCATTTTCCACTGGAAATTTCATTGCGGCCGACGTCGGTAGCTGTTCGGTCATGGATCCGTATTTGACGACATAGCACACGGAGGCAAATTGGGTTTTTTTTTTGAAACCTGTCGTAAAATACTCTGTGTTAAGATAGGGGCTCCTTCAGTGAAAATATGAATACAAAAATGTTATCCACAAATTTGTATTTGGACTTCTACCACTTTCTTGGAGGGACCTACACTGTAAATATTTAGAAGTTCACCGGTGTAAATATAATTAACCATCTATAATTTACTCTAGACCACAAACTATCGCTTTCTAAAATTTGATGGACATAATTTTATATATTTTATTTTCTTAAAAACCCTAGGATAAGGAATTTCATTTGATTCTATGTGATGGAAATCATCATTCCGATAACGCTTATCCTAAGGGCATAAATTGAAATACTAACACAAATGATGGACGAATACCCCATTCCATTCATATGGTCATGCCTAAATCGGAACATCTTCGTCATGGCATTGTGAATTAGATTAGGGTATCTCTAAATTTGCATTTCCACATCTCCCACATTTGCGAAGGGACCTAAGTTCAAAAAATTAAACTTGACCCGTGGAGGTGAAATCGTGAACCGGGGAGGTAAAATCGATTCAAAACATCTCAGAAGGGACCTAATTTTCCATCCTCAGTCAAACTTATAATCCTTGAAAATGGTTAGATAACAGGTGTGATCCCATGGAGACTTCTCCCGTTCAACATTTACCAAATAACCTTTGCCTACTTATAAGTAACCATCTATAATTTACTCTAGACCACGTACTAGTGCTTTCTAAAATTTGATGGACGCGATTTCATTATATCATAGAGGGACCTAAGTTCAAAAATTTAAAAATTGACCTGTACTTGGAGGTAAAATCGTTTACGATCGAAACGAACATTAATCAAGTTTAAGGGAAATTATAAAATTCAGTAAGTATTTAGAACATACTATAGAGCGTGTGTTAAGGTCAATTACGTATTTTTTGGTCAAATGCAGACTCATTTGAAATGTTAATGGGCTGAAATAGTGAGGGTCGTAGTCGCACTTGCCAATGTCAGTCATATGTCGGCGACAATGTCAGATATGGCGACTATGTTGCGACGTTGCACTGGCCGAGTTATACCTTATCTATGTAGCCCATCTATAATACATAGATCCTATCTATGGAGCCCATCTATTATAATTATATCTGGATCTCATCTATAATATTGCAATGTCGATGATGTCGGCGCCTTATCGACTTCAGCGATAACGGTACAAATTTGCACTTAACGCGGCGGACAGCACAAGGTCCCAAAACAACGTTGTTTCAAAATGGCTATAAATAAATGGTCTCCCAGAATCAGTTCAATCTCCTCATTTCTAGGTTTCCCACGAATATCAAGGGTCTCTCCACCCTTTTCCTCTTCTCCTTTGGCAAAGGTATGAAATTCTACTCATGTAGTGCCTAAGTTTTTGTAATTGTTTCTCACCTTGGATAATTAATCTATACTTTCTGTTTGAGTTGTATTTTTGGTTATCTAGTTCTTACTCAGATTTGTTAGAGTGAGAATTTTTCGTACATGTGAACCTAGGCAATATGTTCTTCTTTGTGTTACGACGCTTTTGTGTAATTTTGTCTCCTTAATGCATGTTTTGTTGTTGGGTTTCTATTTTTTCCCGTTGTTGTCTTCAAACTCGGTGTCCACTCGAACGTCATTCAATTTATGAATCCGACGTCACACATTCTTATTTCAAGTTGCACAAGCCATCGCAGTTGTACCAATTTACACATCGATATTACCAGTGTCTTAGCGACTCCGCATGTAGGCATTCTACTTAAATTAATGTTTATTTTTGCGAGCTCATTTTATCATTGGTCTTGAAATTGGTCTGGCCGAGTAAGCGGCGACCTCGCTGGCACATGTCGATGGTACCACTGGTTCAAACTGATGTGTTCTTGCGACACAGTACCGATTTTGCACATTTTTCTTATAAGGATACTTTAACTTAAACATACTGTTCACTTCATATACATGACTAATGGGTGGTGAAAGATCCTCTAGGTGCCCATTTTTTGAGGTATTTTACTATTTTACACTATATATTTACTAATTAATAACCATAGTATGGTATATAAATTAGTTTTTATTTGTATTAATTATACAATTCTATGCACAAAGAAGTACCCTAAACCGGTTGTGTTCAACAATGAAGACCATATAATGGCTCCAGAAAACCCTTGTTTCCACTCCACCTTGAAGCAGCAAATCTTTGGGAAAAATCCAACTTTGGGAAAGGACTAAAACTTGCAAATAATTACAATCGTCAAATTACTTTATTTTCAGTTAATACTATTTGTTTATAATTGCAATTCTTTTTTTAGTACATCCCGATTGAAATTGTACCACTTCTCCCGAAGGCAAAGACCCTCGTTGTGATAAGGTGCTAAGGGAAAGAATGGTGCATGACCAACTCGGGCCAAGGGAAGATTAAGGCCTTGTCCCCGAAGGGTTTTTCCGAGTTTCCTTCCAGCAACAACCTGTGCATTGGGAACACCTTGTTCTTCAAGATCATAGAAAGTTGGGGAGCTGATTGTCTTCAAGATTATCATAATTAGAGAGGCTTTATTTTCTTGTAATCTCTATTCTAATAATGGTACTCGGACATGTATTATTAATATTCAAATTATTTTGAACTCATAAATTTGTAAGGAGATTTTCGTGAATAAGGTTTTTCAAATAATTTTACTACCCTTTTTGAACAATATGTAATTGTCTATATGTGCATGATTTTGAAAAACATTTCCAACCGTTCGATTCAAAATATTTTCATGTTGGTTGTGGTTTTCCCTATTAATTGTACAACCATTTTCAATCGCAACACAACAAATCAGACCTTATTAAATTTTTAAATAACAAAACACAACAAAACTCCTCGCCAATCCTACTCAACGATAACTTCTAAAAGATCGATATTTAATTTTATGCGACGTCGGTCATCCATCTCACGCTCTATCGGTGACATCGACAGAACATGCGATTTTGGCAAAAGTTTTATTAAATGAAGGTGACTTCGCACAAACATCGGTAAGATTATTTACCTCATTTTGAACCTTTTACTTCAATTAAAATAATGACCGAGGTAAAAAAAACCCTTTTTACCTCATTTTTTATAAACGGGGAAATTAATATCTTTTACTTCGAAGAAAACTGAGGTAAAAGAACTTTTTACCTCATTTTTTTGAGCTAAGCCAAAAAACCAAGGTAAAAAGAGTAAAGTAATAGGTTCATTTTCTTGTAGTGTAGATAGGAACTTAAGAGTTCTAGCAAAATTTCTTTGTGTTGGTTTGTTTGTTTTTCCTTATTCTCATTGTAGTATGAAGCCTACCTTTGGGGCATTTTGTGCTACACAAAAAAAAATTAAAAATATATATCCAGTTAAGTCAAAAAACCGAAAGGGAGACTTAAGAAACAATGGGAAAGGCCTGGATAATTTGAAAAACCTATGCAAAAATGAGAGGCCGAATGGTGTGGGAAAAGGTGAGCAGTGAGCTTCAAAAAAGAAAAATATTTCTTGGGATGCTAGGATGAAAACCCAAAAGGACTCCTAGACAAAATGAAGAAATTGAGAGAAATCGTAAACTATCCTATGCTCCTCTTTGATTTTCTTTTGTGAGTTTCTTTTGATAGAGTAACTTAGCTTCACACAATCATATTTTGTGAACCTCACCTTTGAGTTGGTATGTTGGTTGGATAGATTGTCTTAGTTTCTGTGGGATGTGAGAATTGTGAGATTCTTATGTTTTTGGGGGACTAGGGTAGTTTAGGAATAAATGTCGGATATTTTGGGGAACTATTTTCATATCATGTTTCACTTGAATCTTTGCTCGTTCTTGTTTACTAGAGTGAGTAAAGGTTAAGTGTGGGGGATTTGATGAGATGCCAGAAATTTGTAATTCCTAATGCATTTAGCACATCTTTTATTAGCTTTTGTATGGTTTATTTCTAGGTTTAAGTTGCTTTACATTACAAAGGGTTTAGATAGTCATTGTTGGTTTTTCTTTTCTAAATCCCTCGTTTTGTAGATTATTTAGATCTAATGGATACTATGTCCTTGTGAGCATCTTGATTGTATTATTTGAGCATCATTGTAGATTTCTCATAAACACTTCGGAGTAGCTTAGTAAAGGCTATTCACAAAAATGGTTGAAGATATTTGAAGACCATTCACAGGGATGGTAGTGGACCAAAGTGAAGACCGGCACAACCCATGTGCTTTTACACGGCCCGTGTCGAACCAAAGGCTTTTGAAACTGAGTCCTGGCATGGGCCGTATCATTTTTCACAACCTGTGCACTCTGAAGATGAAGACATGGACCTCCAATCCATACTTCATAGCCAAATACGTGGCCATGCAATCAGAAGTAAAGGATTGTGACTTAAGTTCGCAGCTTGTGTGCATCTACACGGACAGTGCTACTCAGACAGCCAAATGCACTCTCCAGTCGGTGGCCCACACTCTTTTACACTGGTCGCGCACTTAGTTTAGCAAGGAACCTTGTCCATTCTGTGGCATGTGTGCTTTTTCACAGGCCATGTGCTATTGTACGACCCGTGCCAACATGGCTTCTAGGGTTTCCCTTTGTTTTAGGCTTCTCTAAGACCCATTTTTACCAACCATATAAAGAGGCACTAGTTTACTAGGGTTTAGACACCTTCTATGTATCATTATTGTAGTTCTAAGAGTAGGTAGATAGAGAAAGAGACTAACCCTTCTCTTCTCATTTACTATTTCCTAGTTTATGCCTATGGAATTGAATCCAATGACTAAATTGGGTTCAATTTCTATGGAGTAGTGTAATTACTTGGGGATTTTATTTGTATTCATGACTAGGTAATGATTTTGTGAGATTCTAAATCTTTCTATATTTTATGTCTATCAATATTCATGTTTAATTTGAGCTTTATATTCTAGTATGATGCATGTTATGTATATTATAGGTTGTGCCAGAGTTCATATGTGATATGTTATCTTGCTAGTCTTGATTGCTCCTTGGGAGTGTCAGGTTAAGAATATTGTAGGTTCATGAGTACCAACTTTGTGAGTGCATGCATATATAATTGTGAGTACCATTCAGATCATTATAGCCTAGCTTGGTTGAATCATCGTGCAATAATTTTCATGTTAGGGAAGGCATTTCCCCAAACGGGGGGTGTGAGGCACCCTCGGTGTACCTTGATAGGAAAAATTATGATAGCTTGTAGCAACTAAGGTTCTCGTGTAGCAACTGTCATTGTTTCAACCCTAGAGTCATCATTAGACGTCTATTCCTTTGCCCTCTATAGGCCTAGGGAGATGCGTCCATAGTGGAGTACCTGGGATATATTTCCTTACTCCCATACCTAACAGCTGCAACACTAACAAGGCGACTGCTTAGGCACTTGATCCTTTATGTGGTGGTACGTTAGCATTAGAAGTGATTTTTTTGTGAAAGAGGATCGATGTTTGATCCTTGGTTGCTGACGTACATTCCCTAATTACGTAGGTGGTGTTGATAGGATCAAAATGGGCTTAGGTACCTTTGAGTGACAGACATTTGGAAGTGCTGACTATCACCCACACTATGTGATATAGATATGAGATAAGTTTATATATCTTATATGCGATAGAATCTAGGATCAAAGACATTTAACGATCATGTTATGCAAATATTCCCAAGTCTAGTTTAATATAGTTTTATCGCTTTCTTTGTATGATATGTTGTTGCTAGACAAAACCCCCAAATCCTATGTTATTGGCACTAGCTATTCCCAACACACAATCAGAGTGATGCCCAATTGTGGGTTGTGTATAGTTAACTCTCGAGTTCTAGCATCTCTGTGAACGACCCCATACTTTCCACTAGCTATTTTCTAGTTATTGGTAGTGAGCACGGGAGCAACAAACAAATTTCTTTTTTTTTAAGTACTTTGCGAGTTAATTTATGCTCTCCTTAAAAGGCCAGTTTGCTAACAACCCCGTGGAGTGCGTATAATTATTCATTCATCATTATTAATACCAATAGGGACCGCATTTTTCAACTTGTCAGTTTATCCAATTGCAGTACCACGCTTACCGACACTAATCTTATAATAACATACATCGACAACATTATGGCTACTATTTCAGTTCAATCAACATTTAGTGTATATCTAGCCCAACAAATGAGAAGATGCTGGTCTCCAGGCCCAGCCCAACTTCACTAAGTAATAGATGAACCCTTTTAGCCCAAGACACAAATAAACCATGAACCAATAAAGTTGGAACCTTGTAGTCATGGGTTTGGTTGTGAACTGAGAAATGCAATGTGAAGATAGAAACTTAGACATAAACCTGAAATATAGCACTTGTGGCATAACCCACGATCTTGATCCCTAATAATGCACAACCACGACTACTGCATGCTATAAATATAGGAAGAGCATCAAAAGCTAAGGTAAGCATTACTAAACTGAGAAATTTAGTTCTCGTAGAGAAAGACTGACTTGATCGTCGAAGATTTTCTCCCATTATTACTTCTGAGACATGTTTTGCAGGAAGAAGGATTTCTAGGGTGAATAACGATTGACCTGCCTGATCGAATTACCACATCAACATTAGTTTTTAATTACAGATGATTTCACACTTTGTTGATTGACATCAGAAATATGTCAGACCCGGTGTTGGTAGTTTTTTTTACCTTGGTTAAATCCTGATTTAATTGTTATTTTTTACCTCAGTTTTCCAAGGTAAAAAAATACACTTTTTACCGTTGTTCCCTTTACCTCAGTTTTTCATGGGTTAAAAATTGAGGTAAAAATCCCTAAATAATCGAGGTAAAAGGTCATGTTTCTTGCAATTATGATTGCTAGCAATGCAAAATCTCTAATTGAGAATGAGGGAGACCCTTTGCAAAAATGTCTGCAAGCTAAAGATAAAAAGACACGGGTAGGCCTTAAGCTTGTGGGAAGCTACAATCTCATGAAAAAATGATAATCAATATAATTGTGCTTGGCTCTCTAGTGCAATACTTTATTTTGATAAAGAAAGAGAGAACTATTGTTGTAACACAGTGGCACATGATGCTTCAAAAATGAAACATGTAGGTACAAAATAGACATAGTGCAATATCATGGTTCCGAGTTGGAATGAGACATCGTAGCTGGCTTTTTAGCACACCAAGAAATAAGATTACCACTGAGAAAAATGGATAGGTCTATCTACGAGTCTTCAAACAATGAGTTCAATCAGCATCACAATATCCAAGAACTACAATGACCCATATTGTGCTAAAAAAAAGGCCAAACTGAAGAGTACCACAAACATAATGCAAAATCACAGTGACATCTTGGAAATAATTATCAATATGAGCCTGCATTGTTAACAGACCGATTTAAGAAAAATTGAGACGTTTAATTGCTAAATACTGGAGAGCACCAACCAAAGAGCGGTAAAACTTGGGATTACCAAATGGATTGTTGGTAGAGCTAAGCAAAGGAGAGTAAGTCCCAAAAAGGGCGAAAACGGGTACTACAACTATCAAACTAGCATGATGAAGAATATTCTTGCTTATCTCGCCCGACTAAGGAATTATCAATCTAAAGTGGAAACAACCTCCAAATCAAAAGAAACTGTAAAGTGCTTCGAACAATGATAACAAATTCATGACTTACACTCAAAATAAACATTCATAGAAGAAAGCACTCATTGTTTGTCATAATGATGTCATCAACATAAACCAAAAGACACTAGGGAGAAAAGCCCTTCAAAAACACTAACAAAAAAGTATCAACAAAACTGCTATCAAAGCCAAAGCTAATAAAAAGGAACAAAAATGCTAAAACCAAGCAAGCCAAAGATAATTATTTCTAAACTTCCTTGCTTAGATGGAAAACATAATCATGATACATGGGATCTTAATAACCAAATGGCTACCCCAAATAAACAGGGGACCTAAAAACACCATTGAGAAACACATTCTTCAAATTCAATCATGAAGAGGCCACTTGCGAATAGTGGAAATAGATAGAATTGTATGAACGGTATGTTTTAACCATTGGCATAAAAGTATGATCATAATTAAACTAGGGAAGCTAAGAAACACCCTAAACAACCAAATGCGCTTTAAATCTGAACCATTAATGCAATACTTCAAATGAAGACCCATTTAGAACCAACCACATTAACACCAGAAAGTCGTGGAACCAACTCCCATGTCAGCTCAGTATGAAGAGCTGCCATTTTGGAATCTATGGCAGAAACCTAATTTGGATCCTTGATCCTTTGTGGGCACAATGATAACTACGAGGATCAGTTTGAACAAACAAAATATTCAAAAGTTCACAAAATTAATAATCGGAATAGTCTTTTTACTTAATGGTCCTGGCTTAGAATGAGTTGTCATATGACGAGGAAAAGCCTGGAAAGGCGACAGGCTTGAATCTAAAACACAATTGTTCCCAAATTAAACAATGTGATCCGTAAAGATGCCAAAATTTTTGGCGATCAGACAGTTTCCAAAGTGGTCTGTGGCGCGTGCTGAGAGAAGAAAATCTTGAAGGGGAAAAAGTGTATGACGAAGATAGTAAGGCTGGTGCACACATATCCAAAGAGGGATGATTCAATAGTGAACAAACTGAGGTAGGACAATGAATCAAAACCACCAGATTAGCATAATCAATAAGCACAACTCTTTAGGAGGTAGTATTTGGAAAAGGCTATGCATAAATCTCTGAAGAACCAGATTCATGTTCCAAAATGCTAAAACATCAATAGATGATAGAGCAGAAGAATCACCAAGACAAGAATGAGAAAAAGGGATTTATCAAAGCGAGAATGATGAGTAAGATATTCCTTGTTAGGCATAGAATCAAAGAAATAACAACCCTTATACTACGAGTTATATCCCAAGAAAAATAAGGCAAACTGTGTAGTGAGCAGCTTATGAGCACAAATTTGGAAAGAGATTACAACCAAATAGATGAAAATTTGAATAATCAGTTGGATGGACATAAACAACAGAGGAATGAGATTAACAAAACAA
The DNA here is from genome assembly GCA_037428765.1 of Rubia yunnanensis. NCBI lineage: Eukaryota > Viridiplantae > Streptophyta > Magnoliopsida > Gentianales > Rubiaceae > Rubia > Rubia yunnanensis. Next base: position 53,403,918 of record CM075062.1, read on the forward strand.
CACCAGAGTGGGAAAGTGATTAATGGTAAAAGTAGCAGTAGAAGAAGTATAATGCCAAAAAGAACGATCCATGCCGAAATGATAAAGCATAGAAAACCCCTCATTTCAGTGATATGACCATGCTTGTGTTCAATACAACTATTTTGCTCAAGTTTATAAGGATAAGACTCTAATGATGAATTCCATTCGGTGCAAAGTGAAATAAAAGGCAAGAATTGTGAACCATCGTACCATCATCACTTTTAAAAAAAATATTGATGCGGAAATCAAACTAATTTTTGTCTAATCAAACTGAAGATTAACATAAAAACTCAAATTTTCTCCAGAGTCTTAAAATCAAGTAAACCGAGAGAAAGTATCAACAAAAACCACATAATAACAATAACCATCACGAGAGACACTAGGAGCTGGCTTCCAAAGATCAAAGTGAATTAATTCAAGAAAATGTTGCGCATGCTTATTATTATCAACAAAGGAAATATTTTTTCCCTTTTACATCTCATGGGAGGAACATAAATGCGACTTTAGAAGTAGACTGTTAATAGACAAACATCCAGACATGCTTAAGAAAGAAATGATGTTGTAAAAAACATATGACCTAATTTACTATGCCAAATAAATAGGATGCTTTAGACTTACTCGACTCAACAAAAGTAACCAAAAAACACCATCATGATCCAAAACATATAAGCATCCATCACAATGCCTTTGGACAATAACATACCTTATAAACTTGTTCTCTATGGTGAAATAAAAATCATCAAAAAGAATAGCAACAATCATACTTCGAGTCAATTTTTTAATAGAGAGTATATTTTAGTAATATGGGGAGCAACTAGAACATTAGACAAGGATAATGAATCAATGACTCAAGAATAACCACATGCATAATTTTAAGAGAAGAATAATTACAACTAGGACGTAGTTGTCATCAAAATTAGGAGTCGCGCAACCAAGAGATAACTGAGTGGGTTCCATGTGGTTTGTTGTGCCAGAATAAATATACCAATCATGGTGCCAAACATATTTGGAGTGGAGAGTGGACTGAAGAGATTCTCTATATTGAGCAGAGTCGGAAGAATGTGTCTGAGGACAACTAAGAACACTTTGAGGCAACATGGCCAAACTTGTCACACCACTAACACTGCAACTAGTAGCAAGAAGAAATAATATGGCTCATAGCAATTAGTACTGGTGGTGCTTGAAATGAGGTATAATGAAAAACGATGTGATTCCTTAATTAAATAAATCGAAAAGCAACGCAGTAGCAGCATGTGTGTGAACCAACATGCATGGAGAAATGGGTATGCTGTTCTACACATTGGAGGAGCTGTGTTGGTATTGGATGTGAGGAATACACACACACAAGGTGAAGATGCGAGTTAAGAAGTGGTATGAGGCAAAACTTTATCAAAACATGCTTGGAAGACATGTGTACCTCGAAGATATAATGCTTATGGTATCCTTAATTACTATTTTATCTTAAGTTACAGTAGAAGAGTAACTGCATTCAACACTAAATTCTTTCATTTTCAGATAAAAGAATTTCAAGTAATTGTTGGGGATGCCGCCTATATAGTATTCCCGAGATATCATATACAAATTAATTTTTGTTTTCGGCACGGAGAGACGTTAGCTTTGTAGATCGGATTTTACTATCGGATGTAGGAGAAGACAATTGGTGAGAAAAGAGTAGGATTATTCAGGTGATTTATCGCCAAAGAAGAAACACTTGATGATGATGTTGGGAAGGTCACAAACCAATCGAAAAGAATATCGTTAGCCGACCAACGGGGGTTGAACACCATGGAAGAGAACACCAAAAAATTGAGGAGGAAATCACCAAAGGTCGTCAATTGTCGTGCTACGAAAAATGTTCGAAAAACTTTGAAGATATAGATGCTTTAACCAAAATTTATTATTGATCGGCGGTGGGAGCGATGGTAGAAAAGCTGATAGGGAGAGAAAGGTTAGTGGGTTTGCTGGTTGATTCTAAGATATAATGTAAGTCCAAACTTAATGATAGTTGTGTATATTAATATATAAATGATACGAGGGATATACAAGGAATATAATTTACATCATATAAGTAATCTAAAAAGATAAATACCAATCCTCCCTCTGGAAGCTTTATTTGCACTATAATCGTTAGCAAGTTGTCCAAGAAACATGTTTGGCCATTGATATGTTTACAAGTGCATTCATGCCCCCCGGTATATGTGCACTTTCAAAAAATTGGGAGGGTTATATGTGCACTTTTGAAAAAAATTGGGAGGGGCATATGTACACTTTCAAAAAAATTGAGGTGGAGGGAGGGGGGTGGCACATGTTCACTAAACAAAGAACTCGGAGGGTATGAATGTATTGTTACGATAAATTTAATAATATCATATATAATAATATTATCGTTCAAATAGAGGTAGGATGGAGTATTAATTTTCCTTACCTATTCTAATACAATCGACAATAACTCTACTTTACCGCCATTTTAGAAAATATTAAAGACAATTTCCTTTTCTACATCCAAGAACTTGACTACTCTGTATCATTGTTGAGAGAGAAAGTCTTAGTGAGGGCGGCATTTTCATAAGTTTATAAACAGTTCACAGTGACTTTTACTTTAAATGTTGTAATTTTTTATAAAATTAAATATTGTGCTTTAAAAGTTAAAACAAGTAATAATATGTATTGGAATGAGAAAATATAAAAATATACTCCCTCCGTCCCACTATGTATTGCTTAATTTCTTTTTGGGAAGTCAAACTTTTTAAACTTTGACCGTGAATATCTCTAGTTGCCTATAATAATGTCACACAAAAATTGATATTTAGGGAGAATAGATGTTAAAATAAATCTAATAATATCTCACATGATATTTTTATTAGTGCGAACGACTTCAGAGGCCCTCCAAGTCTTCACATCGTTCACCTTTAGCCCCCCATTTATTTTTTGAATATTTTTCTCCCTCAACTAACAAAAGTGCTGAATCGTAACCCTTCTTTTCGGTTAAAGCATCAAGTTCAGTCAAAACTGTTAAATTTAAGGGCAAAATGGTCATTTTCCCTTTTTTCCTTGTTCTTTTTTTCCATTTCTTTTTTCCATTTTCAATTTCCACCTTTTTTTCTTTATTCTTCATTCTCCTTCAGCTTACTCGTCCGGTCCCCCTGTTCCATCTCCAGTCACCCCCATCTCCATCAAACATCACCACTATCTCCTATTGGATTGCTGCCATTACGCCACGAAAAGCATCGACCCAGAGATGAGGAGCAACACCGAGTTCACAATTTTGGGCAGAAAACAAGGAAAACAAGCCCTTGTTCTTAGCAGGTCAGCCTGTGCTCTTAGGGTAGGTCAGCGAGCTCAATTTTCAAATTTGTGTTTTTCGGCTAGCGGCAGTATAAAACTGGGGGCGAGATTTGTGGTGGGTTGGGTGGAAAATTGGCCACCACGGCCAATCCACCGCGCACCCGGACAGCGCCGCTGCCGTGCGGTGGATATCGTAGTCCGAGGAGCGCATCTATGCCACAAAGCTCACCATCGCGCTGCGGAGGGAGTCGTCTTCCACGGTTGCAGCTGGCGGTCAAGTTCTGCGGGATACCGCAGATAGTGTTCTGGCCACGACGGCGAAAGAGAGGACTCGATGGAGCCAGGCGATTCTCACAGGTCGGCTCAATTTGTGACTTAGTCAGATTAATAAGTGGCACAGATATAAGAAGTAAAACCTGCCGGAGAAAGCCGGTTGAAGAAACCGGCGGTGGAGAAGAAGCGGATACCGTCGTTGCAGAAGAAGGTGCGCATTTTAGGGTAGTTAGTCCCGGGTTTTGGGAAAATATCGTTCCCTAACCTTTTAGAAGAAGCCACTGATTACATAGCAGCGTTACAAATGCAAGTCCGAGCCCTGGTCGTACTCTTTGAGCTTCTAAACTCCATCGGCGGAAACAAGAAGAAAAGGAAAGAAAAAGGAGAAAAAGAAAAAAAGGAAAATGAGAAAAGAAAATTGAAAATGAGAAAATGAAATGGATAATTGTGAAATTACTACTTTGCCCTTAAATTTAACGCTTTTGACTTTTTGACTAGACGGAAGGGCTACAATTCAGCACTTTTATTAGTTCAGGGGGGCAAAAGTATTCAAAAAATAAATGAGCGGCTAAATGTGAACGATAGTGAGAGTTAGAAGGCCTCTTTTTTTTTTTAATGAGAACACCCGAGGGTGAGGGATATTTTATTATAGGTTCCCCAAGCCTTGATACCCAATTGGTCGAATATACAGATAGAGTTGGTTTGTGAGAGTAAGAGATGAAACAACAGGGTTGTCTCCAAAAGTCCTAAAAGTGTTTGCTAAATTAGTGAATACAGCTATCCAAAGTGGATGGATAGGTGTCGAAGTTGCGATCCAAAACAAGAGGATCTCCACCCCTCGTGTTAATCCTCTGTAATGGCCAGGCAACTTCAATCACGAAATGAGAAAAATACCCTTGAGTATGCTAAGCATTGTAGCTTTCAAGCTGAGAATATCTTCGAAGGAAGGGAACTCAAATTCCCTGTCATCTGAGCAACGGCCTCACCAATTTGAGCAGACAAGTCACCCAGCAATCTGAGCAGCCAAGCCTCACCATAGTAACAGCAATCTGAGCAACAGCAATCTCACCATAGTAGTGCCAGAAGTCCCTTGATCTGCAATAATCAACAATAGAAATCAGCAGCATCAATTCCTAAAACCTAGAAGTTTTAGAAACTCGAATATGAGGAACACAGCCTCTATCCATAGCTATAAGACCCTGAATTTTTGATGTAACATTAGTCATATCCAGCCCTTGGTTCAGATCAAAATGATGTTTAGCTATGGCATGAGCTACAGAGTTACACTCCCTATATGTGTGTATCAGTTCAGCATTACCAAGTAAAGATTTTGCTTTATATACCAAATCAAAAACATGCCACTGTGCATCATAAGGATTATGAATCATATCAATAGCAAGCTTACAATCTGATTCCACCATAATATTACACTCCAGATGGTCAAAAGAATAGCAAGCATGTAATATTGCTTCAATTTCGGCATGTAGGGGGGATGCAGATGTAGCACTTGCCGAACTAATTCTAACAGGTAAGCCAAGACTGTTCCTAGCCATAAGACCCACAGAGGCTTTGTTAGGACACCAAGCTGCATCTACATTGATTTTTATGACTCCATGTTTAGGCCTTTCCCAAAAAACAGTCCTTAAGTTAGGTTTAGGGGGAGGCCTTAGCAAAGGAATGAGATGCTGAAAAGATGGTGGTACTGAGACAGTAGATAAAATCGTCGGAGGACAAACACTAAGTGTCAATTTAATCAAATCATCCACCTCAGTACAGATAAAATTCATGGAAAAAGGCTTGTGGTCATATAGATAATTATTTCTAGCTTTCCATAGACTCCAACACACCACAGATGGGAGAATCATGCAATATATCTGATAAAACTTAGGTAGGTCTTGACAGTTCCAAAACAGGTAAAATCTTTGAGGTATGGAATGTAGTGTATTAGAAGGCCTCTGAAGTTGTTCATTCTTTTTATTATATATAGATTAATTTATATTTACAGTCAAAGTTTAGAAAGTTGGGCTCCCCAAAAAGCGATTAAGCAATTTGTATTGGAAAAGGAGTATAATATAAAAAAATTATTTTCAAAATTTGTGAATTTAGTATGTAATTTAACAAATATCGTGTATAAGGTAAAAATAAATGGCATATCTATAAGTTTATGAACATACCGCCTATCAGGAGACCCACTTTACCTTCGTTTGTAGCTGGAGTATACTGTTTGAGTTTATAAATTTGTTGTTTATAGAGTCAACTCTAAGTTTTTTATACTTTTATTAATTTGTTGTTTATTGAGTCAACTCTAAAGTCTTTGAATTTGTGGTTCATACCTATTAGAGCATATTCAATGGTTTACTCTATCTTTGAACTGTTACAATAGTGTTTTTACAGTTGCTACAGTGTATTTATTTTAATAGTTTACTCTATAACTTCATCTAAAATAAATGTTCTTTAATTTATTTTATTAAGATTAATTAAAATTCTTTCTAATATTTTATTATATTGTAAAATTTTCACAAATTATATGGCTATCTTGAACATTAAATTTTTTTATCATAAAAAATACTAATTAATTAATCATAAGATAGTAATTTTCATTACTGAAACACTTAAAAGTATTTATGTTACACAATATTTTATAAAAAAAATTTCATATTTCTGAACTATTTACTAATCATTATTTTTAATATAAATTTTATCATACCACAATAAAAAAAAATGTAAATTTTGAGTAATATATGATCAAACTAGAATATTAATAAACAAACTTAAATAGAATATAAATGAATTATCAGTTTTAAATTTATTTTGATTCAATAAATAAAATATTATGTATTGGCAAAGTTTTGGGAAAGACCATCTTTCCATAAACCTATGGAAAGACGGAGTGTTAGAGTAAATCAGATTACTGATTAGATTATGATTAGAGTTTTTTTCTTTTTCTTGCCTCTATTGTACCTCTCCATATATTCAGTCATCAATAATACTATTTTTTATGACAAATCACTTTATTATGGTATTAGAGCCTCTTTTGATCCAAAACCTAAAACCATACCCCCTCTCCTCTATTTTGGCTGCCTCCCTTCTCTAAATTTCCCGGCGGTCGTTTGTGATAACCATTTTCCACCCCTTGCAAAAAATTTGGTGCCTCTTTCTCCCTTATCATGGCTCAGGAAAAACTCTCCTACAACACCCTACTCCAGATGATGCAGATGAAACTCACTCCCTCCAACTATCTTCTCTGGAAGCGTCAGGCAGGTTATGTCTTTCATCCTCAAGGTTTATACGGTTTCGTTGATGGCACAAAATCCCGTCCCACTCTCCCACCTTGTTATTAGACAATGTACCCCTGGACTAAATGATACCGCCAGGTGGCCCAAAAAGATGCTACCCATTCGTGATGACCGGGGGCTGTAGAAATCATCTGTGAAAAATACCGAGGGGCATGAGAACAGCCTCACTGGCCCCTCACTCCATGCTACCACCATACAACCGGTTGTGTGAACTGGCTCTTCAGCCATGGTTTGTTCCCCACGGGTGCCTTCCAAATCGAGAGTGGTCTCAGCCTTCAAGTGAAGTAGCATGACATTTTCTCCAGGAAGAGCTGGCACACCGCTTCTACCATGTATACCTCTAAGATTAAGATAAAGAGGTGTTATTGGCCTTCGATAACGATCTCTGGATGAGTGCCGGAGTTATCTCGGTGGGGTTGGGAGCAGATTGATCGTAGTCTATGTTGCTCCCTAGTGTTCCCCACCGATAGACCTCCTAATGATCAAGAGACCGGGCATGACTTCTACTGTGCACGCCCCGCGTAAGGATTTTGTAACCGTCCTGTCCATTTTAGGAAAATGGACAGCCTGATGCCATTTTGCTCTTTTCAGTGCAGCGCAGGCAAATAGCGCAACCAACAGTACAGCTACCATATAACCGTGTGTGTGAACCGGTTGTCGATCTGTGGTATGTTCCCCACGGTTATGAAGCCAACCGTCACTGAAGTGCGGCGACGGCCTTCCAAACCCGAGCGTGTTGTCGGCCTTTGTAGACGAGTGGCCATGCAAAATAATAGTAGAAGAACTACGCAGCCTGATGCCAATTTTTTTGCGGACCCCTTCGAGGACTTGAACGCCCCGATGAGGCAAACACCTTTATCACCTGAATGCCCCATCGAGCACTCGAACGCCTTCAGGACTCGGAAGCCTCCTCGAGGACTCGAATCCCTCCTCGAGAACTCGGACGCTTGCATGACTCAAACTCCTTGAGGACTCGAATGCCTCCAGGACTCGATTGCCTCTAGGACTCGAATGTGTCAAGAACTCGAACGCCTCGAGGACTCAGAATGCCTCCAGGACTCGAATGCCTCCAGGACTCGATCGCCTCGAGGACTCAAATGCCGCAAGGACTCGAATGCCTCCTCGAGCACTCGAAGATCTCCAGCACTCGAAAGCTCCCCTCGAACCACCACCCAACCCATCGAACCTCTACCATACCCCTCGAACTGCCATGGCCCTCGAGTCATTATACCCCTCTAACCACCACCCTGCCCCTCAAACACTTTAACCACCATACCCTTTTGAGCACCCGAAATGCTCCAGGAGTCGAATGCCTCCTGGAACCACCATACCCCTCGATGCCTCCCGGACTCGAATGCCTCCTCGAGCACTCGAAGGCCTCCAGCACTCAAATGCTCCCCTCGAACCACCATATCCCTTGAACCATCATCCCCTCGAACCACCACCCGAGCCCTCGAGCCACCTTGTCCCTCGAACCACCATACCCCTCAAACAACTACCATACCCCTCGAACCCCCATGGCCCTTGAACCACCAGTCCCCTCGAACCAGCATACCCCCCGAACCCTCATGCCCCCCCGAACCTCCTTTCCCCTCGAACCAGCATATCCCTCGAACCCCTATGCCCCTCGAACCCCTATGCCCCTCGAACCCCCTGACCCTCGAATCACCTGACCCCTCGAACCCCTACCATGCCCCTCGAACCCCCTGACCCTCGAGCCACCTGACCCCTCGAACCCCTACCATGCCCCCGAAGGTTTTTTTTGTTTCTCCCAGTCCTGCAAAAAGATTGGATGGGATAACGCCTCTATGCCACTTCTGCAAAAAGATGAAGTGGTGTAGACTGGTTCTACCATTTACACCTTAATTGGTTGTGGTGTTGTTGGCCTTCCAAAAACAATCTCCGGGAAATTAGGAGGTCCAAACCGTGAGAAATATTTACCACCCTTTTAATTACCTGCACAAAATATTTACCGCCCGGATGGGCTTCCGAAGTCCGATAATAAGTTTACCTGCAGAAAAACTTTTGAGAAATTGTTCGACCAAGGTTGGCCGCATTTGTGCCGTTTGTTAGAAAAGCAACTCATGGGGAAATAATCTGTTGATGATGAGGTAGCAGTCTTTTTGAATAAGCTTGAATGCCCTTGCTGAATCCAGTCGAAGACCTTTTTTGAAAACTTTATTCCTTTCACTCCATATGTAGTATACAGTAGTTGCTAATGCCAGCGGTCCCATTTTCTTTTTCAACTTCGATCCTCAAACCTGTCTTCTGATCCATTTTTTAGAGTCTACAATGGAATCTGTGGCTCTTCTCAAACCCATCCAGATTCGCACCCTATCCCATACAGTTCGGGCTAAGTCACACTGGAAGAACAAGTGTCCGTGCCTCTTCGCCTCCGTGGACCATGTCTTTGGTTTGAAGTCGACCAAGAGAAGCAAGCCAGGTAATGAATGAAAACCGAGGAGAATGGATCCACGCTAAAGGGAATTGTAAAATATTTCCCTTGGGAGGGTGGGTAAATCATATAAGTGAGGGTAGGTAGACCTGTGTATGTGATCATGGGCCATCGCGGTGAAATTGCCAGATCCTGCCCAAACCGCCAGCATATCCTTGGGCAAGTTGACTGAGCCACCAGATATGATGATAAGTTTGTCCCGGAGTTCACACAGATTAGTAAAGAAGAGTGAATTTTTTTTCCGAGATTCTACCACATGGAGCCCTTGGATGTGCAAGCCAAATACTGCTGGTGGCCAGGAATTATGAATGAACCCATCGGATCCAGAGCGAATCCTTCTTTAAGTGTATATCCCATAACTACTGTGCGATGATGGCCATATTCCATATCTTAAAGTCCCAAATTCCCAGACCCCCATTACTTTTCGGAGTACATAGCCTCTTCCAGGATACCTTATTCTGTTTCTTTTCTCCCCACAGGAAGTGTTTACATTTTTTTTCAAGTGATTCCATGACATTACTGATGTGCCCATTTTATACGGTTATATTAGGGCTTTTGGAATTAACTTTTGTACACTTTTGTGCTCTAAATGTGACATTTTGCCTTGAAATTATCTAAGGAGGGTTAAAAGCAACTTTTACATTTTTATCGCTTTTTAGAGAATTTTGTGTGACAAGGTAATTTGTTTGAAGACATTGAAAACTTTGAAGACTTTGAAGAATATCATTGAAGATTTGAAGAGTTGGATTTGAGCTTTTTGAAGATATGAAGAATTGAAGAAGTGAAGAGAAGAGAAGGATATGAGATATAAAAGAGAAAGAAGAAATAATGCTGGAATCTGTGTCTGTCGCGAGACCGTCACGACACGCGCTGGTTCGTTGCGAGCTCGTCGCGACTCATGATGGATGAGTGGTCTGAATTTCTTCTTGATTTTTGTGCTATAAATACTCCCCTTATCCTCTCATCTTCAGTAGCTTTTGGCCCATGTTTCTTCCTGCGTTTTTTGGGCTAAAACCCTAGGTTTTTCTCTTCTTTCTTTTCTTAGTTTTTGTAGATTAATTATGTATTTTAGTTTTTTAGCTTAGTTTTATCTTGGGAGCAAAGGATTGAAGCTTCATTTTCTATGTAGTAAGAACCATTATATTTATCTATTTGGTGTTTTTGCTATTGTGCATTTATTTATTTTTTTAATTAAACCATCCATAGATGGGGGAAATTATATTTGGCCTTACCAAGCCTTAAAATAACAGAAAAACTGAAAGTTAAATACAGGGAGAAGCCATTGGCTTAGTTTATATGTACATTTATGACCCATAGGCTCATTGAGGCAACATTTGTTGCTTCCAAAATGAATAAGAAGATATATCTAATTGTGAGGGGAATATTAGAACTCTTAGTTGAGAATGGAGGTCATCGAACTTATTAGTGGATCGTAATGACGAAACACTGGTCAGTCAAAATCACCCCATCTAAAACTAAGAATCTTATCCCCTATCAAGATAAACAGTGAAAAGACATCACTATAACCTAGAGTAGTCATGAAGCATCTAGTAGAGGCTTCAATCTGAATCTAAGAATCAAATGAGCACTGTTGTGCATCAAGCCCAAAAGAAAATTAGCACTGAAGAAGAAAACCAGCACCAGCAATGTTTCCAGCAAAATAATTGCACATTTCTGAATTCATACGGAATTCACCATGTTGTGAGTCAAGCAAAACAGCACGCATCAAGTTATGCATCAAGCAAGTCAGCAATGGTGTGGAAGTTGTGCAAATCAGCGAGGTTGTGCATCAAGCAAACCAGCAACGAGAAGAACCATAGTACATTCCTGAATCTTCATGGAAAATTTTCCATGTTGTGCGTCGTTGTGGTCGTAGTAAAAACAATCTGCCTCCTTGTACCTACAAACGGTGAAAAACATTTAATCAGTAGCATCCATACTATGTGAAATTCTTAAGGAGGGAGTCCCTAACTGATCAAGTCTAATGAGGCCCTGAATATGATTAGGTAACATATGAAAGGAGAGAAAGGATTCACTTGTCCCATCTTTAAGGCATTTCTTTGCTAGTGCATCAGCTACAAGATTCGCTTGCCTCAAAACATGAGTAAGTTTGAATGAACTCAAAGATTGTTTAATGTCATCCGCAAGTTGGAACAATTGCCAAGGGGCAAGCAACGGATCTGATACTGACAACACAGCATTCTTACAATCTGATTCTATGCATACATTTACCATGAAACCATCAATTTTTGATATGGCAAACTGTATTGCCCTCATTTCAGCCTCTTGAGGAGATTTTGCATTTGAAATTTGAGTATGAGCAATAATAAAATTACCCCTACTGTCTCTTAGGATCATGCTAACTCCAGTCAAATTCAGATGGGAATTCCAAGCAGCATCAACATTTAATTTATATCCCCAGTTAGGCCTAGACCAAGCAATTTTAAAGATTTTCGGTTTAGGAGGGGGCTTGATCAGTGGCAGAAAAGAGTGCTTTGCAATGTCTGTGTCAAAATTTGATCTAATGAAAGCAGGTTTAGCAGTGAACATGTAGAAAATTTGTTCTTTAATGCTTGCTATCACCACACCTGTCCTAGGCAAAGCTGAATAAAAAATGATTCTATTTCTCATTTTCCACAATTGCCAACAAGTTATAATAGCTGCAGATTTTATGATATCATTATGAAGGGCACTTGTACCCGAGATAGTTAGATAGCAAGAGAGTCTCTCCCAAATAGTGGAGTAGGCAGCAGCAGTAATCCCCATGAATGAATGAACAGTTTCCCAAATTTGTATTGAAAATGTGCAGGAGTTGAAGAAATGGTCTAAAGAGTCCTCATGATTATTACACATACAGCATCTTGAAGGCAATGAGAATCTCAGTTTGCGTAGCACATTATCAAAAGGGAGCAAGGAATTCATCATTTTCCACATAAAAATAGAAACTTTTTTCTCAATTCTAGTATTCCACAGGTACTGAGCGGATTGGATATTACCTCTTTGATGTCTTAGCAATGTATAAGTAGCTTTAAAGGAGAAGTCCCCGGTTGTACCTGGTTTCCAAATGATTCTATCCTTTCTATGCGGAGATAGGGTTGCTTCCTGCAATAAAGTGGCAGCATGAGAAGGGAGAAAAGGAGCAATTTCTTGAAGCCAAGAAGCTTTATGTGTGATGAAGTCAGAAACAGTGCTTGATTGAGGGATATTTACAGTAATAGAGTTACACCAATCCTCAACCGATCCTATACCTAACCAATTTGAAGTCCAAAAATTACAGGCTCCGTTTCCTACTATAACCCTAGAGTTAGCTTCTGCCCAACTATTAATTTCACAAATTCTCCTCCAATTTTGAGAGGTCCTGTAGGATGAAGGTAGAGATGCCAGAAGGGAGGACCAAAGTACTTCTCCCTTTTGGAATTTCCACCACAACCTAGCAGAACATGTCTGTAGGATTGTATGAATAGATCTAAACCCAAGTCCATTTTGATCAATGGGATAACAGAGTAAATCCCACTTTCTCCATGTTCTTTTTGATCCTTGATCAGTTGTACCCCAGAAAAACCTACTAAGTTTTTTCTCAATGGTGAGGATAACCTCATTTGTAGGTTTTAAAACTGACCAAATATGTTGGGGAATGGAGTATATACATGACTGGATTAAGATGATCCTACCCCCCATAGAAAGCCACCTGTTCTTCCAACCCCCTATTTTGTTTTCAATCTGTTCAATTATAGGTTGGAAATAGATTTTTTTGGGTGCCCCTGTAAAAATTGGAACCCCTAAGTATGTAAAGGGGAATCTGCCTATTTTCATACCCAACACCCTTTTGATGTTACTGATCCTGTCTACTGAAACATGCTTTCCTAAAAAGATGTCACTCTTAGAGTAATTAATCCTTTGTCCACTGACCTCCTCAAACTTGGTAAGAAAAGCTTTAAATCTGATCAATGATTGGTTATTTGCAGTTAGAAAAATAACAATATCATCAGCATAAGATAAATGAGAAACTGGGAAAGTGTTACCTGGAAGATGATAGTATGATAGCTTACCATTTAGGAAAATGTAAGCTAAGCTCCTTGTGAAGGATTCAGAAAATATATTAAAGAGAAAAGGGGAAAGGGGGTCACCCTGTTTAATTCCCCTAGAGGCCTGAAAGAAACCAACCGGCTTACCATTTATGAGGATTGAGAACCATGCCTGAGATAAGTTCTTCATAATGATAAAAATGAATCGAGCAGAAAAACCAAATCTAGCAAGAATTGAGTATAGGAAAGACCATTTAACCCTATCAAAAGCTTTCTGAAGATCAAGTTTAACAATGCAATTGGGATCTCTTTTCTTTTTGTTTAAAAATCTTACCATTTCTTGTAGGTAGATGACATTATCAGAAATGTCTCTTCCTTTAAGAAAGGCAGTTTGATGTGGTGAAATAATTTTTGGCATCATAGACTTAAGCCTTCCCATCAGTACCTTTGAAAAGATTTTGTTTATAACATTGGAAAGGCTAATAGGTCTATAATCATCAAATGATGTAGGAGTTAATTTTTTGGGGATAATACTGATCCAGGTGCTGCTTATACCTTTGGGAATAGTTGAAGCAGATAGAAAATCATTTACAGCAGCAATAAATCATCTGCAATAATATCCCAAGAATGCATATAAAATTTGGCAGTAAAACCATCAGGGCCCGGACTACTAAGCTTATTTAAATTAAGCACAATGTCTCTGAGTTCATTAAGAGAGGCTGGTTTCACTAAATCATCATTATCCTCCTGAGTAATCAGTTTAGGAATTTGGCTGAGGAAGTGTGATGTGTAGAGATTAAAATCTGAAGAACTGTCCTCAGTTAAAAGATTATTATAATGAGATTTGAACTGTCCTCAGTAATGTGCATTTATTGAGATTTGAATGTGAATTGTTAATTGCATTGATGTTGTTGGGAGCTTGAGTATATGAATTTCTTGTATGATTGCTTGTTAGGGTTGGGAGAAAGTAGCTAATTCTCCCCTCTTTTAATGTGGAATCCAAGAGCATGAGTTAGAGCTTCTTAAATGATATTAGTGTGTTGATAATTGCTAGATGAATGTATGATGTCGAACTCGTTGTCATGTTTGTTTTAAGTAGCAAATGAGAGAGGTCTACGAATGTCGATCGTTCTTGACTAATCTTGTGTAAATGATGAATTGGTTAAATGCTTAGATACGGTGTAGTATTTATAAGTGTTGCCAAGCTTGTTGATTCTTTGTGCTAAATGCCATCAATGGGATACTCTTAGTTCTAAGGGAGTCATTGGTGAGGTTTGACAAGAGATGTCGAATTCACTCTTGCAAACTACTATCTAAGAAGGATAGAAAATTTATCTTCACAACAAGTAGTTTAAATAGTGAATAGATTGTTTCACTCATTCTTGAAGCCTTTATTATTTAGCATTTATGTATTCTTGATGCTATGTTTCACTTCATTTATGCCATGGGTTGTTTGAGAATAGGAAGTGTTTTTATGAATGGAGTGTTCGGGTGTTAGGAAAGTGGCGAATTCCTTAGCTCCTTTGCATGAAAATCTATGAACGTGAACTTAGAACTTTTTGTGCATAATGTGTTGTGATTCTTGCTAGATAAGTATGTTAATGTTAAGTCAAGTAATGAATGTGATAGAATGAGTGAATGGTTCAATGATCTACATTAGGTTTGGAAGTGGATATCAATTGCCCCCAAGGCTTTATCTTTGTAGTTTTAAAACCCTTTTTCTTAGTTTTGTTTTATGATTAGCATAGTTACTCAACCTTGCTAGTTATCTTGTCTTTTAACTTTCATAACTTAGGACCACAAACCATCCAAACCCTTTACTGCATATGTTAACGTATCGTTGAGTAAGGGACCTGAGCGGAGTATATCTACATCTATCGAAGTTCGTGAAACTTCTGTACCGAGCAAGCCCCTGTAAAATTCAGCAAATAGTGTCCCTTTTCTTTCACTGGATGTGACTATCCTATTTTCATCGTCCAGGATTGCCGGAATCCCGCCGCCTTTCCTGTTGGCCACCAAACTGTGAAAAAATCTTGTTCCCTTATCCGCCATAGTGACAAAGTTAATTCTTCCCTCTTGGGAAAGGAACTTTGACTCCGCCGTGTAGAGGAGCAGTGCATTTTGCTTTAAGACAATCAGCTAATGTACCAGCTCGGGTGTTGCATTCACCGATGTAAGATTCTTCAATGCTGCCGCATACTCCTTGTCTGCTCTTTTTACCTTTTTCTGAAATGTGATTGAAATATTTTTTCCCCAGTTCCTTCAGGGGTTTCTTCAACCTTTGTAGCTTGCGGCATAAAGCATATTGTTTGAATCCCTGTACCTCTAGTAACCAGTGATCATGTACCACCTGTTTGGACTTCGGATGTACATTCCACATGTTTTGGAACCTAAAGGGCCTGTTTAGCTTGTCTATATCTTGCGCCATGGATATTACAAATGGTAAGTGATCAGAGAGTACCGACCAAGGAAGAAAGGTGGTGCAGCACGAGTCACCGTCCCATTTGTGGTTTAGCAGGACATAGTCCAGTTTGCATCTAATTGTGTAATCTGTATTATGCCACGTAAAGTGATCGCCAAGTGCTGGAGCGTCTCTGAGACCACATGCGGTGCAAGCTTCTTGAAATTCCCTCATTTGGTAGATCACAGGGGGTGTGTTTCCCATGTGATCATTGACGCTGAGGATGACATTAAAGTCGCCAAGTACCATCCATGGTGAGTCTAGGTTTGCACCGTACCTCTTTAATTCTGCCCAAAGGGGCAATCTGTGTACTCTTCCTACACTATTACCATGGGTGTAGGTGCATAGAAATTGCACATTCAACGCCAGGCTGCGTACTTTTAGGTGAATCAGCTGGGCCATTCTACCTGTTATCTTAACAAAAAACTTTTTGGGATCCCAAACTATGAGAATCCTAGAGTTGGGTGTCTTGTCAAAATTGTGGGTGTATCTCCATCCTTTGAGACTTTTCATGAAGATGTTCAGCGTTTTTTCACTTGCCTTTGTTTCCAGAATACCCAATAGACCAATATTGTTTCCAGAGATGATGTTTTTCACCCATCTCTTTTTTTCTGGGGTGCCAAGACCTCTGATGTTGAGGCAGGATGCATTCATTGGGAACCGAAGGTCCCTTTAGGCCTCGGACCACCGCCTTTGCTATTGTCAGTTGACGATGAGCTCTTCGCTATTTCAGCCACTTTTTGATAAGTCTTCCTTAACGGGTTGAGCAAGATGGAAGATGATCTAGTTCTGGAATTTCCTCTGGTCAGCTTTCTCCCACCCGTGATTTGTGATTTTGGCGTTGAAGGTCGCCCTGCTCTTGGGGGTTGCTCCATCTTGCCTCCAGATGCAGCATGCTCTCCGGTATGTTTCCTGCACCTTGCATTGGTCTTATTGCATCTCCATAAGCGGGGTGTCTATCCGGCCTGGTTTCTCCATTGAACTCCTTCTTGTTATGAGCCTGAGAATTTGGCTGTATAGTAGCATCTCCCTCGTTTTTCTGATCCATCTCCCTTTCCTTCCCCGTCTCATCATCTTTCTCCTTTTCTGAGTTGAGGTCTTGTCCTGTGCTTCTTGAACCCGCATTGTCTGTATTGTTACCTGAAGCTTTGTCTCCATGGGTATGCGAAGGCACCTCATTAAGAATGTTACATTCTTCTTCCTCCGCATGTGATGAAAGAGCGCATTTGTCACAGCCGGCAATTATTTTCCTCTTCGCCCTGCGCTCCTGAATGGCCCAATCCCTGGCCTGGAAGAATTCATCACAAACCTTAAAATGATGGGTATTTTCTCTTCAGTTAGGGCACCACAGTTTGCAGTAGTCATGAAGGATCTGTTGCGAATGGGTGGCTCTATCAGGCATGCGGAATGTGACTGTTTCCTTGAGCTTTTTGCTTTTTTGAGGTGTCAACGAGGACAAGAATCCTGGAATAGCATCAACCGAGGTCTCGTGTTGCGTTGTCCATGAGAATGGGATCTCCTAATGTGGATGTTATCTTCTCCAGGGCCTTTTTGTGCCAGCAAGACTTGGGCAAGTGATTCATACGTATCCAAATTGGTTTTTTTTGTCATGATTCACATGTCAAACTTCCCAGACTCAGGCAGAGGGACGATAAATAGCTTCTTACCATTGAGGTAACGATCTGGGCCCTGCAGCACTTTGTCCCTATCCTCTGCTGTCTTGAAACCGAATTTGAGGTAGCCATTAGTCACTGTTTGCACCCAGCACTGGACATCCCATTTTTCCATGAGCAAGTTCCTTACCGCATGTGTACCGGGGAAAGACCCTGGGAATACGCCAAGAAAGACATAAAACAGCCTAATTATTTCCTTGATAATTTCATCCTTGGAGAGAACGAAATCCATATCCTGTGCTGCAGAAATATCGACTTTGTCCATGATGATTTCGGCATCGTTCCATGCCTTTTTCCTCTCTAGTAGCGGATCATA
Source organism: Rubia yunnanensis (assembly GCA_037428765.1). Classification (NCBI taxonomy): domain Eukaryota; kingdom Viridiplantae; phylum Streptophyta; class Magnoliopsida; order Gentianales; family Rubiaceae; genus Rubia; species Rubia yunnanensis. Next base: position 53,421,723 of record CM075062.1, read on the forward strand.
CCATTCCCTCTCCTTGAAAGTCGTGGTTGATTTTATGGCCTGGCCCTGTGGAACAGCGGTTTTGGTAGAGGAGGCAGCATTTGGATCCATATTTAACCGTCAAGTTAATAAGATACGACAAGAGAGGGTTAGGCAAGCAATCCGACTAACTTATCGGATGCACAGGAGAAGACTAACGTATCTTCCCACACAAAACTCCACACAGAATAGATAATACACACAATTCTAGTACATATCCCAGCAACAGGGGATAAGTATTAGAGCAGCAGAATATTGGTCACAATCCACACAATCTACACACGCGGATAGAACAAGTCCTCATACATGAAGTATGAATCCATACTTAAAAAATAAATCCACATAGAGAACAAAAGTATGCACAGAGTTAGTACAAAAATCGACAGAATCCACGCAGAATACAAATCCTCCTAGAGAATACAAGTACGCACAGAGTTTGAGCTTCACATAATATGATCAGGGAACAAAATTCAAGAACAAAATGTTTCAGTAGAACCTGTTTGTGGTTGAATTAAATTCCCTCTGAGAGTCTAAATCCACTGCAACCCATATCGTTGTAGGTGTTTAGAAGAATTGAATCGCCGACCAGCAACTGGAATTGTCAAGCCTTTCGAAAACCATCGCTTTACCGACGGAAGCTATCAGAAATCTGTAACCCATAGATGATTATGGTCAGAATCCCATGGGGATTCTGGATAATTAGGTAGAGGCCGAAGATTAGCTGAGTAATCCGACGAAAATGCTCCCGTTGTTCTTGAGAGAAGGCTGCGCCTTTTTTGCCCAAATCGCCAGAGAGAGTTCAGCTTTCTTAGCTTAGCTTAGTCACTAGTGTTTCTATAGAGAGAGAGAGAGAGAGAGTCAAGTAAAATTTAACCGTTGATTAGTTAAAGTCAACTTAGTCACTAGTATTTATATATAGAAAGCTAAGTAAGGTTTGACCATTTATTAGATAAAGTCAAACATTTTTATTAGTATTTATTACATACTAATTCATATAAAGTTTGACCGTTAATTAGTTAAAGTCAACATTGTTATTAGTGTTTATACATTGAAAGGCAAGTAAAGTTTAACTGTTGATTAGACAAAGTCTACCTTGTTATTAGTGTTTATATATTGAAAGTCGAGTAAAGTTTGACCGTTGATTAGATAAAGTCAACTTAGTAACTAGTGTTTCTATATTGAGAGAGTCAAATAAAGTTTTATTGTTGATTAGTTAAAGTCAACTTAGTAACTAAAATTTATATATAGAAAGTCAAGTAAGGTTTGACCGTTAATTAGATAAAGTCAAACATTTTTATTAGTATTTGTTATACACTAATTCAAATCAAATTTGACCGTTAATTAGTTAAAGTCAAATTTGTTATAAGTGTTTAAATATTGAAAGTCAAATAAGTTTGCCTGTTGATAAGACATAGTCGACCTAGTTACTAATGTTTATATATTGAAGGTCAAGTAAAGTTTGACTGTTGATGAGACAAGGTCAACGTAGTTATTAGTGTTTATATATTGAAAGTGGTGTAAAGTTTGACCGTTGATTAGTTAAAGTCAGCTTAGTCACTAGTATTTCTATATAGAGAGAGAGAGTCAAGTAAAGTTTAACCGTTGATTAGTTAAAGTCAACTTAGTCACAAGTATTTATATGTATAAAGACAAAGAGATATTGACCGTTGATTTGACAAACATTTTTATTAGCATTTATTATATACAAATTCAAATAAAGTTTGACTGTTAATTAGCCAAAGTCAACTTTGTCATTAGTGTTTATATATTGAAAGTCAAATAACGTTTGACTGTTGATTGGACAAAGTAAACGTAGTTATTAGTTTTTATATATAGAAATTCGAGTAAAGTTTGGCCGTTGATTAGTTAAAGTCAACTTAGTCACTAATGTTTCTATATAGATAGAGAGTCAAGTAAAGTTTGACTATTGATTAGTTAAAGTCAACTTAGTCACAATAATTTATATATCGAAAGTCAAATAAGGTTTAACCGTTGATTAAAAAAAGTCAAACATTTTTATTACTATTTATTATATACTAATTCAAATAAAGTTTGACCATTAATTTGTTAAAGTCAACTTTGTTATTAATGTTTATATATTAAAATTCAAGTAAAGTTTGACTGTTGATTAGACAAAGTTATCATAGTTATTAGTGTTTATATATCGAAAGTCGTGTAAAGTTTGATCGTTCATTAGTTAAAGTAAGTTTAGTCACTAGTGTTTCTATATATAGAGAGAGAGAATCAAGTAAAGTTTGACCGTTGATTTGTTAAAGTCAACTTAGTTACTAGTATTTTTATATAGAAAGACAAGTAAGGTTTGACCGTTAATTTGACAAATATTTTTATTAGTATTTATTATATACTAATTCAAATAAAGTTTTTTCGTTAAATAGTTAAAATCAACTTTGTTATTAGTGTTTATATATTGAAAGTCAAGTAAAGTTTGATTGTTGATTGGACAAAGTTAACTTAGTTATTAGTATTTATATATTGAAAGTCGAGTAAAGTTTGACCGATGATTAGTTAAAATCAGCTTAGTCACTAGTGTTTCTATGTAGAGGGAGAGTCAAGTAAAGTTTGACCGTTGATTAGTTAAAGTCAACTTAGTCCATAGTAATTATATATAGAAAGTCCAGTAAGGTTAACCGTTGACTAGACAAAGTCAAACATTTTTATTAGTATTTATTATACACTAATTCAAATAAAGTTTGATCAGTAATTAGTTAAAGTCAACTTTGTTATTAGTGTTTATATGTTGAAAGTTAAGTAAAGTTTGAATGTTGATTAGATAAAGTCATTCTAGTTATTAGTGTTTATATATCGAAAGTCGTGTAAAGTTTGACCATTGATTAGTTAAAGTCGGCTTAGTCACTAGTGTTTCTATATAGATAGAGAGAGTCTAGTGAAATTCGACTGTGGATTAGTTAAAGTCAATTTAGTAACTAATATTTATATATATAAAGTCAAGTAAGGTTTGACAGATTATTAGACAAAGTTATACATTTTTATTAGTATTTATTATATACTAATTCATATAAAATTTGACCATTAATTAGTTAAAGTCAACTTTGTTATTAGTGTTTATACATTGAAAGTTAAGTAAATTTTGACCGTTAATTAGACAAAGTCAACCTTGTTATTATTATTTATGTATTGAAAGTCGAGTAAAGTTTGACCGGTTATTAGATAAAGTCAGCTTAGTCACTAGTGTTTCTATATAGAAAGAGTCAAGTAAATTTTGATTGTTTATTAGTAAAAGTCAACTTAGGCACTAATATGTATATATAGAAATTCAAGAAAGGTTAGACCGTTAAGTAAAGTTTGACAGTTTATTAGTTAAAGTCAACTTAGTCACTAATATTTATAAATAGAAAGTCAAGTAAGGTTTGACCGTTAATTAGACAAAGTCAAAACTTTTTATTAGTATTTATTATATACTAATTCAAACCAAATTTGACTGTTAATTAGTTAAATTCAACTTTGTTATTAGTGTTTAAATATTGAAAGTCAAATAAGTTTTACTATTGATAAGACATAGTCGACCTAGTTATTAATATTTATATATTGAAGGTCAAGTAAAGTTTAACTGTCGATTAGACAAGGTCAACATAGTTATTAGTGTTGATATATTGAAAGTGATGTAAAGTTTGACCGTTGATTAGATAAAGTCATCTTAGTCACTAGTGTTTCTATATAGAAAGAGTTAAGTAAAGTTTGACAGTTGATTACTTAAAGCCAACTTAGTCACTAATATTTATGTATAGAAAGTCAAGTAAGGTTTGACCGTTAATTAGACAAAGTCAAATATTTTTATTAGTATTTATTATATACTAATTCAAATCATATTTGACCGGTAATTAGTTAAAGTAAACTTTGTTATTAGTGTTTAAATATTGAAAGTCAAATAAGTTTCACTGTTGAAAAGATATAGTAATCTTAGTTATTAATGTTTATATATTGAAGGTCAAGTAAAATATAACTGTTGAATAGACAAGGTCTACATAGTTATTAGTGTTTATATATTGAAAGTGGTGTAAAGTTTGACCGTTGATTAGATAAAGTCATCTTAGTCACTAGTGTTTCTATATAGAAAGAGTTAAGTAAAGTGTGACAGTTTATTAGTTAAAATCAACTTACTCACTAATATTTATATATAGAAAATAAAGTAAGGTTTGACCGTTAATTAGACAAAGTCAAAACCTTTTTTTAGCATTATATACTAATTCAAATCAAATTTGACCGTCAATTAGTTAAAGTCAACTTTGTTATTAGTGTTTAAATATTGAAAGTCAAATATGTTTTACTATTGATAAGACATAGTCGACCTAGTTATTAATGTTTATATATTGAAGGTCAAGTAAAGTTTGACTATTGATTAGACAAGGTCAACGTAGTTATTAGTGTTTATAAATTGAAAGTCGAGTAAAGTTTGACCGTTGAAAAGATAAAGTTATCTTAGTCACTAGTGTTTCTATAAAAAAGAGTTAAGTAAAGTTTGACAGTTGATTACTTAAAGCCAACTTAGTCACTAATATTTATATATAGAAAGTTAAGTAAGGTTTGACCGTTAATTAGACAAAGTCAAACATTTTTATTAGTATTTATTATATACTAATTCAAATCGAATTTGACCGTTAATTAGTTAAAGTCAACTTTGTTATTAGTGTTCAAATATTGAAAGTCAAATAAGTTTGATTGTTGATAAGACATAGTCAACCTAGTTATTAATGTTTATATATCGAAGGTCAAGTAAAGTTTGACTGTTGATTAGAAAAGGTCAACGTAGTTATTAGTGTTTATATATTGAACGTGGTGTAAAGTTTGACCGTTGATTAGATAAAGTCATCTTAGTCACTAGTGTTTCTATATAGAATGGGTTAAGTAAAGTTTGACAGTTTATTAGTTAAAGTCAACTTAGTCACTAATATTTATATATAGAAAGTCAAGTAAGGTTTGACCGTTAATTAGACAAAGTCAAACATTTTTATTAGTATTTATTATTTACTAATTCAAATCACATTTGACCGGTAATTAGTTAAAGTAAACTTTGTTATTAGTGTTCAAATATTGAAAGTCAAATAAGTTTGACTGTTTATAAGACAACCTAGTTATTAATGTTTAAATATTGAAGATCAAGTTAAGTTTGACTGTTGAATAGACAAGGTCAACGTAGTTATTAGTCTTTATATATTGAAAGTCGAGTAAAATTTGACCGTTGATTAGACAAACTCATCTTAGTCACTAGGGTTTCTATATAGAAAGAGTTAAGTAAAGTTTGAGAGTTGATTAGTTAAATTCATCTTAGTCATTAATATTCGTATGTAGAAAGTCATGTAAGGTTTGACCGTTAATTAGACAAAGTCAAAATTTTTATTAGTATTTATTATTTACTAATTCAAATCACATTTGACCGGTAATTAGTTAAAGTCAACTTTGTTATTAGTGTTCAAATATTGAAAGTCAAATAAGTTTGACTGTTGTAAGACATAGTCAACCAAGTTATTAATGTTTATATATTGAAGGTCAAGTTAAGTTTGACTGTTGATTAGACAAGGTCAAAGTAGTTATTAGTCTTTATATATTGAAAGTCGTGAAAAGTTTGATCGTTGATTAGATAAAGTCATTTTAGTCACCAGTGTTTCTACATAGAAAGAGTTAAGTAAAGTTTGACAGTTGATTAGTTAAAGTCAACTTAGTCCCTAATATTTATATATAGAAAGTCAAGTAAGGTTTGACTGTTAATTGGACAAAGTCAAACATTTTTATTAGTATTTGTTATATACTAATTCAAATCAAATATGACCGGTAATTAGTTGAAGTAAACTTTGTTATTAGTGTTTAAATATTGAAAGTCAAATAAGTTTGACTGTTGATAAGACATAGTCAACCTAGTTATTAATGTTTATATTTTGAAGGTCAAGTAAAGTTTGACTGTTGAATAGACAATGTCAACGTAGTTATTTGTGTTTATATATTGAAAGTGGTGTAAAGTTTGACCGTTGATTAGATAAAGTAATCTTAGTCACTAGTGTTTCTATATAGAAAGAGTTATGTAAATTTGACAGTTTATAAGTTAAAGTCAACTTAGTCACTAATATTTATGTATAGAAACTCAATTAAGGTTTGACCGTTAATTAGACAAAGTCAAAAAAATTTTTAGTATTTATTATATACTAATTCAAATCAAATTTGACCGTTAATAATTAAAGTCAACTTTGTTATTAGTGTTCAAATATTGAAAGTCAAATAAGTTTGACTGTTGTAAGGCATAGTCAACCAAGTTATTAATGTTTATATATTGAAGGTCAAGTTAAGTTTGACTGTTGATTAGACAAGGTCAATGTAGTTATTAGTTTTTATATATTGAAAGTCTTGTAAAGTTTGACCAATGATTAGATAAAGTCATCTTAGTCACCAGTGTTTCTATATAGAAAGAGTTAAGTAAAGTTTGACAGTTGATTAGTTAAAGTCAACTTAGTCCCTAATATTTATATATAGAAAGTCAAGTAAGGTTTGACTGTTAATTAGACAAAGTCAAATATTTTTATTAGTATTTATTATATACTAATTCAAATCAAATTTGACCGGTAATTAGTTAAAGTAAACTTTGTTATTAGTGTTTAAATATTGAAAGTCAAATGAGTTTGACTTTTGATAAGACATTGTCAACCTTGTTATTAATGTTTATATATTGAAGGTCAAGTTAAGTTTGACTGTTGATTAGACAAGGTCAACGTAGTTATTAGTCTTTATATATTGAAAGTCGAGTAAAGTTTGACCATTGATTAGACAAACTCATCTTAGTCAATAGGGTTTCTATATAGAAAGAGTTAAGTAAAGTTTGAGAGTTGATTAGTTAAATTCAACTTAGTCATTAATATTCATATGTAGAAAGTCATGTAAGGTTTGACCGTTAATTAGACAAAGTCAAAATTTTTATTAGTATTTATTATTTACTAATTCAAATCACATTTGACCGGTAATTAGTTAAAGTCAACTTTTTTATTAGTGTTCAAATATTGAAAGTCAAATAAGTTTGACTGTTGATAGGACATAGTCAACCTAGTTATTAATGTTTATATATTGAAGGTCCAGTAAAGTTTGACTATTGATTAGACAAGGTTAACGTAGTTATTAGTGTTTATATATTGAAAGTGGTGTAAAGTTTGACCGTTGATTAGATAAAGTCATCTTAGTGACTAGTGTTTCTACATAGAATGAGTTAAGTAAAGTTTGAGAGTTGATTAGTTAAATTCAACTTAGTCACTAATATTTATATATAGAAAGTCAAGTAAGGTTTGACCGTTAATTAGACAAAGTCAAACATTTTTATTAGTATTTATTATTTAATAATTCAAATAAAATTTGACCGGTAATTAGTTAAAGTCAACTTTGTTATTAGTGTTCAAATATTGAAAGTCAAATAAGTTTGACTGTTGATAAGACATAGTCAACCTAGTTATTAATGTTTATGTATTGAAGGTTAAGTTAAGTTTGACTGTTGATTAGACAAGGTCAACGTAATTATTAGTCTTTATATATTGAAAGTTGAGTAAAATTTGACCGTTGATTAGATAAAGCCATCTTAGTCACTTGTGTTTCTATATAGAAATTGGTAATTAAAGTTTGACAGTTGATTAGTTAAAGTCAATTTAGTCACTAATAATTATATATAGAAAGTCAAGTAAGGTTTGACCGTTAATTAGACAAAGTCAAACATTTTTATTAGTATTTATTATTTACTAATTCAAATCACATTTGACCGGTAATTAGTTAAAGTCAACTTTGTTATTAGTGTTCAAATATTGAAAGTCAAATAAGTTTGATTGTTGATAATACATAGTCAACCTAGTTATTAATGTTTATATATTGAAGGTCAAGTTATGTTTGACTGTTGATTAGACAAGGTCAACGTAGTTATTACTCTTTATATATTGAAAGTCGAGTAAAGTATGACCGTTGATTAGACAAGCTCATCTTAGTCACTAGGGTTTCTATATAGAAAGAGTTAAGTAAAGTTTGACAGTTGATTAGTTAAATTCAACTTAGTCATTAATATTCATATATAGAAAGTCATGTAAGGTTTGAACGTTAATTAGACAAAGTCAAAATTTTTATTAGTATTTATTATTTACTAATTCAAATCACATTTGACCGGTAATTAGTTAAAGCCAACTTTGTTATTAGTGTTCAAATATTGAAAGTCAAATAAGTTTGACTGTTGAAAATATATAGTCCTTCTAGTTATTAATGTTTATATATTGAAGGTCAAGTAAAATATGACCGTTGATTAGACAAGGTCAACGTAGTTATTAGTTTTTATACATTAAAAGTCGAGTAAAGTTTGACCGTTGATTAGATAAACTCATCTTAGTCATTAGTGTTTTTATATAGAAAGGGTTAAGTAAAGTTTGACAGGGTATTGGTTAAAGTTAACTTAATCACTAATATTTATATATAGAAAGTCATGTCCGGTTTGACCATTAATTAGACAAAGTCATACATATTTATTAGTATTTATTATACACTAATTCAAATCAAACTTTACTGGTAATTTGTTAAAGCCAACTTTGCTATTAGTGTTCAAATATTGAAAGTCAAATAAGTTTGACTGTTGATAAGACATAGTCAACCTAGTTATTAATGTTTATATACTGAAGGTCCAGTAAAGTTTGACTATTGATTAGACAAGGTGAACGTAGTTATTAGTGTTTATATATTGAAAGTGGTGTAAAGTTTGACCGTTGATTAGATAAAGTCATCTTAGTCACTAGTGTTTCTATATAGAATGAGTTAAGTAAAGTTTGGGAGTATTTAGTTAAATTCAACTTAGTCACTAATATTAATATATAGAAAGTCAAGTAAGGTTTGACCATTAATTAGACAAAGTCAAACATTTTTATTAGTATTTATTATTTACTAATTCAAATCAAATTTGACCAGTAATTAGTTAAAGTCAACTTTGTTATTAGTGTTCAAATATTGAAAGTCAAATAAGTTTGACTCTTGATAAGGAATAGTCAACCTAGTTATTAATGTTTATATATTGAAGGTCAAGCAAAGTTTGACTGTTGATTAGACAAGGTCAACGTAGTTATTTGTGTTTATATATTGAAAGTGGTGTAAAGTTTGACCGTTGATTAGATAAAGTCATCTTAGTCACTAGTGTTTCTATATAGAAAGCGTTAAGTAAAGTTTGACAGTTTATTAGTTAAAGTCAACTTAGTCACTAATATTTATATATAGAAAGTCAAGTAAGGTTTGACCGTTAATTAGACAGAGTCAAAACTTTTTTTTAGCATTTATTATATGCTAATTCAAATCAAATTTGACCGTTAATTAGTTAAAGTCAACTATGTTATTAGTGTTTAAATATTGAAAGTCAAATAAGTTTTACTATTGATAAGACATAGTCTACTTAGTTATTAATGTTTATATATTGAAGGTCAAGTAAAGTTTAACTGTTGATCAGATAAGGTCAACCTAGTTATTAGTGTTTATATACTGAAAGTCGAGTAAATTTTGACCGTTGATTAGACAAACTCATCTTAGGCACTAGTGTTTCTATATAGAAAGAGTTAAGTAAAGTTTGAGAGTTGATTAGTTAAATTCAATTTAGTCACTAATATTTATATGTAGAAAGTCAAGTAAGGTTTGACCGTTAATTAGACAAAGTCAAACATTTTTATTACTATTTATTATTTACTAATTCAAATAAAATTTGACCGGTAATTAGTTAAAGTCAACTTTGTTATTAGTGTTCAAATATTGAAAGTCAAATAAGTTTGACTGTTGATAAGGAATAGTCAACCTAGTTATTAATGTTTATATATTGAAGGTCAAGCAAAGTTTGACTGTTGATTAGACAAGGTGAACGTAGTTATTAGTGTTTATATACTGAAAGTGGTGTAAAGTTTGACCGTTGATTAGATAAAGCCATCTTAGTCACTAGTGTTTCTATATAGAAAGTGTTAATTAAAGTTTGACAGTTGATTAGTTAAAGTCAATTTAGTCACTAATATTTATATATAGAAAGTCAAGTAAGGTTTGACCGTTAATTAGACAAAGTCAAACATTTTTATTAGTATTTATTATTTACTAATTCAAATCACATTCGACCGGTAATTAGTTAAAGTCAACTTTGTTATTAGTGTTCAAATATTGAAAGTCAAACAAGTTTGACTGTTGATAAGACATAATCAACCTAGTTATTAATGTTTATATATTGAAGGTCAAGTTAAGTTTGACTATTGATTAGACAAGGTCAACGTAGTTATTAGTCTTTATATATTGAAAGTCGAGTAAAGTTTGACCATTGATTAGACAAACTCATCTTAGTCAATAGGGTTTCTATATAGAAAGAGTTAAGTAAAGTTTGAGAGTTGATTAGTTAAATTCAACTTAGTCATTAATATTCATATGTAGAAAGTCATGTAAGGTTTGACCGTTAATTAGACAAAGTCAAAATTTTTATTAGTATTTATTATTTACTAATTCAAATCACATTTGACCGGTAATTAGTTAAAGTCAACTTTGTTATTAGTGTTCAAATATTGAAAGTCAAATAAGTCTGACTGTTGATAGGACATAGTCAACCTAGTTATTAATGTTTATATATTGAAGGTCCAGTAAAGTTTGACTATTGATTAGACAAGGTTAACGTAGTTATTAGTGTTTATATATTGAAAGTGGTGTAAAGTTTGACCGTTGATTAGATAAAGTCATCTTAGTGACTAGTGTTTCTACATAGAATGAGTTAAGTAAAGTTTGAGAGTTGATTAGTTAAATTCAACTTAGTCACTAATATTTATATATAGAAAGTCAAGTAAGGTTTGACCGTTAATTAGACAAAGTCAAACATTTTTATTAGTATTTATTATTTACTAATTCAAATAAAATTTGACCGGTAATTAGTTAAAGTCAACTTTGTTATTAGTGTTCAAATATTGAAAGTCAAATAAGTTTGACTGTTGATAAGACATAGTCAACCTAGTTATTAATGTTTATGTATTGAAGGTCAAGTTAAGTTTGACTGTTGATTAGACAAGGTCAACGTAATTATTAGTCTTTATATATTGAAAGTTGAGTAAAGTTTGACCGTTGGTTAGATAAAGCCATCTTAGTCACTTGTGTTTCTATATAGAAATTGCTAATTAAAGTTTGACAGTTGATTAGTTAAAGTCAATTTAGTCACTAATAATTATATATAGAAAGTCAAGTAAGGTTTGACCGTTAATTAGACAAAGTCAAACATTTTTATTAGTATTTATTATTTACTAATTCAAATCAAATTTGACCAGTAATTAGTTAAAGTCAACTTTGTTATTAGTGTTCAAATATTGAAAGTCAAATAAGTTTGACTCTTGATAAGGAATAGTCAACCTAGTTATTAATGTTTATATATTGAAGGTCAAGCAAAGTTTGACTGTTGATTAGACAAGGTCAACGTAGTTATTTGTGTTTATATATTGAAAGTGGTGTAAAGTTTGACCGTTGATTAGATAAAGTCATCTTAGTCACTAGTGTTTCTATATAGAAAGGGTTAAGTAATGTTTGACAGTTTATTAGTTAAAGTCAACTTAGTCACTAATATTTATATATAGAAAGTCAAGTAAGGTTTGACCGTTAATTAGACAGAGTCAAAACTTTTTTTTAGCATTTATTATATGCTAATTCAAATCAAATTTGACCGTTAATTAGTTAAAGTCAACTATGTTATTAGTGTTTAAATATTGAAAGTCAAATAAGTTTTACTATTGATAAGACATAGTCAACTTAGTTATTAATATTTATATATTGAAGGTCAAGTAAAGTTTAACTGTTGATCAGATAAGGTCAACCTAGTTATTAGTGTTTATATATTGAAAGTCGAGTAAATTTTGACCGTTGATTAGACAAACTCATCTTAGGCACTAGTGTTTCTATATAGAAAGAGTTAAGTAAAGTTTGAGAGTTGATTAGTTAAATTCAACTTAGTCACTAATATTTATATATAGAAAGTCAAGTAAGGTTTGACCGTTAATTAGACAAAGTCAAACATTTTTATTACTATTTATTATTTACTAATTCAAATAAAATTTGACCGGTAATTAGTTAAAGTCAACTTTGTTATTAGTGTTCAAATATTGAAAGTCAAATAAGTTTGACTGTTGATAAGGAATAGTCAACCTAGTTATTAATGTTTATATATTGAAGGTCAAGCAAAGTTTGACTGTTGATTAGACAAGGTGAACGTAGTTATTAGTGTTTATATACTGAAAGTGGTGTAAAGTTTGACCGTTGATTAGATAAAGCCATCTTAGTCACTAGTGTTTCTATATAGAAAGTGTTAATTAAAGTTTGACAGTTGATTAGTTAAAGTCAATTTAGTCACTAATATTTATATATAGAAAGTCAAGTAAGGTTTGACCGTTAATTAGACAAAGTCAAACATTTTTATTAGTATTTATTATTTACTAATTCAAATCACATTCGACCGGTAATTAGTTAAAGTCAACTTTGTTATTAGTGTTCAAATATTGAAAGTCAAACAAGTTTGACTGTTGATAAGACATAATCAACCTAGTTATTAATGTTTATATATTGAAGGTCAAGTTAAGTTTGACTATTGATTAGACAAGGTCAACGTAGTTATTAGTCTTTATATATTGAAAGTCGAGTAAAGTTTGACCATTGATTAGACAAACTCATCTTAGTCAATAGGGTTTCTATATAGAAAGAGTTAAGTAAAGTTTGAGAGTTGATTAGTTAAATTCAACTTAGTCATTAATATTCATATGTAGAAAGTCATGTAAGGTTTGACCGTTAATTAGACAAAGTCAAAATTTTTATTAGTATTTATTATTTACTAATTCAAATCACATTTGACCGGTAATTAGTTAAAGTCAACTTTGTTATTAGTGTTCAAATATTGAAAGTCAAATAAGTTTGACTGTTGATAAGACATAGTCAACCTAGTTATTAATGTTTATGTATTGAAGGTCAAGTTAAGTTTGACTGTTGATTAGACAAGGTCAACGTAATTATTAGTCTTTATATATTGAAAATTGAGTAAAGTTTGACCGTTGGTTAGATAAAGCCATCTTAGTCACTTGTGTTTCTATATAGAAATTGCTAATTAAAGTTTGACAGTTGATTAGTTAAAGTCAATTTAGTCCCTAATAATTATATATAGAAAGTCAAGTAAGGTTTGACCGTTAATTAGACAAAGTCAAACATTTTTATTAGTATTTATTATTTACTAATTCAAATCACATTTGACCGGTAATTAGTTAAAGTTAACTTTGTTATTAGTGTTCAAATATTGAAAGTCAAATAAGTTTGACTGTTGATAAGACATAGTCAACCTAGTTATTAATGTTTATGTATTGAAGGTCAAGTTAAGTTTGACTATTGATTAGACAAGGTCAACGTAGTTATTACTCTTTATATATTGAAAGTCGAGTAAAGTATGACCGTTGATTAGACAAGCTCATCTTAGTCACTAGGGTTTCTATATAGAAAGAGTTAAGTAAAGTTTGACAGTTGATTAGTTAAATTCAACTTAGTCATTAATATTCATATATAGAAAGTCATGTAAGGTTTGAACGTTAATTAGACAAAGTCAAAATTTTTATTAGTATTTATTATTTACTAATTCAAATCACATTTGACCGGTAATTAGTTAAAGTCAACTTTGTTATTAGTGTTCAAATATTGAAAGTCAAATAAGTTTGACTGTTGAAAATATATAGTCCTCCTAGTTATTAATGTTTATATATTGAAAGTCAAGTAAAATATGACCGTTGATTAGACAAGGTCAACGTTGTTAATAGTTTTTATACATTAAAAGTCGAGTAAAGTTTGACCGTTGATTAGATAAACTCATCTTAGTCATTACTGTTTTTATATAGAAAGGGTTAAGTAAAGTTTGACAGGGTATTAGTTAAAGTTAACTTAGTCACAAATATTTATATATAGAAAGTCATGTCCGGTTTGACCGTTAATTAGACAAAGTCATACATTTTTATTAGTATTTATTATACACTAATTCAAATCAAATTTGACTGGAATTTGTTAAAGAAACTTTGCTATTAGTGTTCAAATATTGAAAGTCAAATAAGTTTGACTGTTGATAAGACATAGTCAACATAGTTATTAATGTTTACATATTGAAGGTCCAGTAAAGTTTGACTATTGATTAGACAAGGTGAACGTAGTTATTAGTGTTTATATATTGAAAGTGGTGTAAAGTTTGACCGTTGATTGGATAAAGTCATCTTAGTCACTAGTGTTTCTATATAGAATGAGTTAAGTAAAGTTTGGGAGTTGATTAGTTCAATTCAACTTAGTCACTAATATTTATATATAGAAACTCAAGTAAGGTTTGACCGTTAATTAGACAAAGTCAAACATTTTTATTAGTATTTATTATTTACTAATTCAAATCAAATTTGACCGGCAATTAGTTAAAGTCAACTTTGTTATTAGTGTTCAAATATTGAAAGTCAAATAAGTTTGACTGTTGAAAATATATAGTCCTCCTAGTTATTAATGTTTATATATTGAAGGACAAGTAAAGTTTGACTGTTGATTAGACAAGGTCAACGTAGTTATTAGTGTTTATACATTGAAAGTCGAGTAAAGTTTGACCGTTGATTAGATAAAGTTATCTTAGTCACTAGTGTTTCCATAAAGAAAGAGTTAAGTAAAGTTTTCCAGTTTATTATTTAAAGTCAACTTAATCACTAACATTTATATATAGAAAGTTAAGTAAGGGTTGACTGTTAATTAGACAAAGTCAAAACTTTTTTTTAGTATTTATTATATGCTAATTCGAATCAAATTTGACCGTTAATTATTTAAAGTCAACTTTGTTATTAGTGTTGAAATATTGAAAGTCAAATAAGTTTTACTGTTGATAAGACATAGTTGACCTAGTTATTAATTTTATATATTGAAGGTCAAGTAAAGTTTAACTGATGTTTAGACAAGGTCAACGTAGTTATTAGTGTTTATATATTGAAAGTCGAGTAAAGTTTGACCGTTGATTAGACAAACTCATCTTAGTCACTAGTGTTTCTATATAGAAAGAGTTAAGTAAAGTTTGAGAGTTGATTAGTTAAATTCAACTTAGTCACAAATATTTATATATAGAAAGTCAAGTAAGGTTTGACCGTTAATTAGACGAAGTCAAACATTTTTATTAGTATTTATTATTTACTAATTCAAATCACATTTGACCGGTAATTAGTTAAAGTCAACTTTGTTATTAGTGTTCAAATATTGAAAGTCAAATAAGTTTGACTATTGATAAGACATAGTCAACCTAGTTATTAATGTTTATGTATTGAAGGTCAAGTTAAGTTTGACTGTTGATTAGACAAGGTCAACGTAATTATTAGTCTTTATATATTGAAAGTTGAGTAAAGTTTGACCGTTGGTTAGATAAAGCCATCTTAGTCACTTGTGTTTCTATATATAAATTGCTAATTAAAGTTTGACAGTTGATTAGTTAAAGTCAATTTAGTCACTAATAATTATATATAGAAAGTCAAGTAAGGTTTGACCGTTAATTAGACAAAGTCAAACATTTTTATTAATATTTATTATTTACTAATTCAAATCACATTTGACCGGTAATTAGTTAAAGTCAACTTTGTTATTAGTGTTCAAATATTGAAAGTCAAATAAGTTTGATTGTTGATAATACATAGTCAACCTAGTTATTAATGTTTATATATTGAAGGTCAAGTTAAGTTTGACTGTTGATTAGACAAGGTGAACGTAGTTATTACTCTTTATATATTGAAAGTCGAGTAAAGTATGACCGTTGATTAGACAAGCTCATCTTAGTCACAAGGGTTTCTATATAGAAAGAGTTAAGTAAAGTTTGACAGTTGATTAGTTAAATTCAACTTAGTCATTAATATTCATATATAGAAAGTCATGTAAGGTTTGAACGTTAATTAGACAAAGTCAAAATTTTTATTAATATTTATTATTTACTAATTCAAATCACATTTGACCGGTAATTAGTTAAAGTCAACTTTGTTATTAGTGTTCAAATATTGAAAGTCAAATAAGTTTGACTGTTGAAAATATATAGTCCTCCTAGTTATTAATGTTTATATATTGAAAGTCAAGTAAAATATGACCGTTGATTAGACAAGGTCAACGTAGTTATTAGTTTTTATACATTAAAAGTCGAGTAAAGTTTGACCGTTGATTAGATAAACTCATCTTAGTCATTACTGTTTTTATATAGAAAGGGTTAAGTAAAGTTTGACAGGGTATTAGTTAAAGTTAACTTAGTCACAAATATTTATATATAGAAAGTCATGTCCGGTTTGACCGTTAATTAGACAAAGTCATACATTTTTATTAGTATTTATTATACACTAATTCAAATCAAATTTGACTGGAATTTGTTAAAGAAACTTTGCTATTAGTGTTCAAATATTGAAAGTCAAATAAGTTTGACTGTTGATAAGACATAGTCAACATAGTTATTAATGTTTACATATTGAAGGTCCAGTAAAGTTTGACTATTGATTAGACAAGGTGAACGTAGTTATTAGTGTTTATATATTGAAAGTGGTGTAAAGTTTGACCGTTGATTGGATAAAGTCATCTTAGTCACTAGTGTTTCTATATAGAATGAGTTAAGTAAAGTTTGGGAGTTGATTAGTTCAATTCAACTTAGTCACTAATATTTATATATAGAAACTCAAGTAAGGTTTGACCGTTAATTAGACAAAGTCAAACATTTTTATTAGTATTTATTATTTACTAATTCAAATCAAATTTGACCGGTAATTAGTTAAAGTCAACTTTGTTATTAGTGTTCAAATATTGAAAGTCAAATAAGTTTGACTGTTGAAAATATATAGTCCTCCTAGTTATTAATGTTTATATATTGAAGGACAAGTAAAGTTTGACTGTTGATTAGACAAGGTCAACGTAGTTATTAGTGTTTATACATTGAAAGTCGAGTAAAGTTTGACCGTTGATTAGATAAAGTTATCTTAGTCACTAGTGTTTCCATAAAGAAAGAGTTAAGTAAAGTTTTCCAGTTTATTATTTAAAGTCAACTTAGTCACTAACATTTATATATAGAAAGTTAAGTAAGGTTTGACTGTTAATTAGACAAAGTCAAAACTTTTTTTTAGTATTTATTATATGCTAATTCGAATCAAATTTGACCGTTAATTATTTAAAGTCAACTTTGTTATTAGTGTTGAAATATTGAAAGTCAAATAAGTTTTACTGTTGATAAGACATAGTGGACCTAGTTATTAATTTTATATATTGAAGGTCAAGTAATGTTTAACTGATGTTTAGACAAGGTCAACGTAGTTATTAGTGTTTATATATTGAAAGTCGAGTAAAGTTTGACCGTTGATTAGACAAACTCATCTTAGTCACTAGTGTTTCTATATAGAAAGAGTTAAGTAAAGTTTGAGAGTTGATTAGTTAAATTCAACTTAGTCACAAATATTTATATATAGAAAGTCAAGTAAGGTTTGACCGTTAATTAGACAAAGTCAAACATTTTTATTAGTATTTATTATTTACTAATTCAAATCATATTTGACCGGTAATTAGTTAAAGTAAACTTTGTTATTAGTGTTTAAATATTAAAAGTCAAATAAGTTTGACTGTTGAAAATATATAGTCCTCCTAGTTATTAATGTTTATATATTGAAGGTCAAGTAAAATATGACCGTTAATTAGACAAGGTCAATGTAGTTATTAGTTTTTATATATTGAAAGTCGAGTAAAGTTTGACCGTTGATTAGATAAACTCATCTTAGTCTCTAGTGTTTTTATATAGAAAGGGTTAAGTAAAGTTTGACATATTTGTTAAAGTTAACTTAGTCACTAATATTTATATATAGAAAGTCAAGTAAGGTTTGACCGTTAATTAGACAAAGTCAAACATTTTTATTTGTATTCATTATATACTAATTCACATAAAATTTAACTGGTAATTTGTTAAAGCCAACTTTGTTATTAGTGTTCAAATATTGAAAGTCAAATACGTTTAACGGTTGACAAGACATAGTCAACCTAGTTATTAATGTTTATATATTGAAGGTCCGGTAAAGTTTGACTATTGATTAGACAAGGTCAACGTAGTTATTAGTGTTTATATATTGAAAGTGGTGTAAAGTTTGACCGTTGATTAGATAAAGTCATCTTAGTCACTAGTGTTTCTATATAGAAAGAGTTGAGTAAAGTTTGAGAGTTTATTAGTTAAATTCAACTTAGTCACTAATATTTATTTATTAAAAGCCAAGTAAGGTTTAACCATTAATTAGACAAAGTCAAAACTATTTTTAGTATTTATTATTACTAATTCAAATAAAATTTGGCCGTTAATTAGTTAAAGTCAACTTTGTTATTAGTGTGTAAATATTGAAGGTCAAATAAGTTTGACTATTGATAAGACATACTCGACCTAGTTATTAATGTTTATATAGTGAAGGTCCAATAAAGTTTGACTATTGATTAGACAAGGTCAACGTAGTTATTAGTGTTTATATATTGAAAGTGGTGTAAAGTTTGACCGTTGATTAGATAAAGTCATCTTAGTCACTAGTATTTCTATATAGAAAGAGTTG
The DNA here is from genome assembly GCA_037428765.1 of Rubia yunnanensis. NCBI lineage: Eukaryota > Viridiplantae > Streptophyta > Magnoliopsida > Gentianales > Rubiaceae > Rubia > Rubia yunnanensis. The sequence goes on from CM075062.1 coordinate 53,440,349, forward strand.
AGTAAAGTTTGAGAGTTGATTAGTTAAATTCCACTTAGTCACTAATATTTATATATTAAAAGCCAAGTAAGGTTTAACCGTTAATTAGACAAAGTCAAAACTTTTTTTAGTATTTATTATATACTAATTCAAATAAAATTTGACCGTTAATTAGTTAAAGTCAACTTTGTTATTAGTGTTCAAATATTGAAAGTAAAATAAGTTTGACTGTTGATAAGACATAGTCAACCTAGTTATTAATTTTTATCTATTGGAGGTCAAGTAAAGTTTGACTATTGTTTAGATAAGGTCAACGTAGTTATTAGTGTTTATATATTGAAAGTGGTGTAAAGTTTGATCGTTGATTAGATAAAGTCATCTTAGTCACTAGTGTTTCTATATAGAAAGAGTTAAGTAAAGATTGACAGTTTATTAGTTAAAGTCAACTTAGTCACTAATATTTATATATAGAAAGTCAAGTAAGGTTTGACCGTTAATTGGACAGAGTCAAAACGTTTTTTTAGTATTTATTATATACTAATTCAAATCAAATGTGACCGGTAATTAGTTAAAGTAAACTTTGTTATTAGTGTTTAAATATTGAAAGTAAAATAAGTTTGACTGTTGATAAGACATAGTCAACCTAGTTATTAATGTTTATATATTGAAGGTCCTGTAAAGTTTGACTATTGATTAGACGAGATCAACGTAGTTATTAGTGTTTATATATTGAAAGTGGTGTAAAGTTTGACCGTTGATTAGATAAAGTCATATTAGTCACTAGTGTTTCTATATAGAAAGAGTTAAGTAAAGTTTGACAGTTTATTAGTTAAAGTCAAGTAAGGTTTGACCGTTAATTAGACAAAGTCAAAACTTTTTTTTAGTATTTATTATATGCTAATTCGAATCAAATTTGACCATTAATTAGTTAAAGTCAACTATGTTATTAGTGTTGAAATATTGAAAGTCAAATAAGTTTTACTGTTGATAAGACATAGTCGACCTAGTTATTAATTTCTATATATTGATGGTCAAGTAAAGTTTAACTGTTGTTTAGACAAGGTCAACGTAGTTTTTAGTGTTTATATATTGAAAGTCGAGTAAAGTTTGACCGTTGATTAGACAAACTCATTTTAGTCACTAGTGTTTCTATATAGAAAGAGTTAAGTAAAGTTTGAGAGTTGATTAGTTAAATTCAACTTAGTCACTAATATTTATATATAGAAAGTCAAGTAAGGTTTGACCGTTAATTAGACAAAATCAAACATTTTTATTAGTATTCATTATTTACTATTTCAAATCATAGTTGACCGGTAATTAGTTAAAGTAAACATTGTTATTAGTGTTCAAATATTGAAAGTCAAATAAGTTTGACTCTTGATAAGAAATAGTCAACCTAGTTATTAATGTTTATATATTAAAGGTCAAACAAAGTTTGAATGTTGATTAGACAAGGTTAACGTAGTTATTAGTGTTTATATATTGAAAGTGGTGTAAAGTTTGACCGTTGATTAGATAAAGTCATCTTAGTCACTAGTGTTTCTATATAGAAAGAGTTAAGTAAAGTTTGACAGTTTATTAGTTAAAGTCAAGTTAGTCACTAATATTTATATATAGAAAGTCAGGTAAGGTTTGACCGTTAATTAGACAAAGTCAAAACTTTTTTTAGTAGTTATTAGTGTTTATATATTGAAAGTCAAGTAAAGTTTGGCCGTTGATTAGACAAACTCATCTTAGTCACTAGTGTTTCTATATAGAAAGAGTTAAGTAAAGTTTGAAAGTTGATTAGTTAAATTCAACTTAGTCACTAATATTTACATATAGAAAGTCCAGTAAGGTTTGACCGTTAATTAGACAAAGTCAAACATTTTTATTAGTATTATTATTTACTAATTCAAATCAAATTTGACATGTAATTAGTTAAAGTCAACTTTGTTATTAGTGTTCAAATATTGAAAGTAAAATAAGTTTTACTGTTGATAAGACATAGTCAACCTGGTTATTAATGTTTATATATTGGAGGTCAAGTAAAGTTTGACTATTGTTTAGACAGGGTCAACGTAGTTATTAGTGTTTATATACTGAAAGTGGTGTAAAGTCTAATTTTATTTGTATTTATTGTATACTAATTTAAATCAAATTTGACCGTTAACTAGTTAAAGTCAACTTTGTTATTAGTATTTAAATATCGAAAGTCAAATAAGTTTTACTGTTGATAAGACATAGTCAACCTAGTTATTAATGTTTATATATTGAAGGTCAAGTAAAGTTTAACTGTTGATTAGAAAAGGTCAACGTGGTTATTAGTGTTTATATATTGAAAGTGGTGTAAAGTTTGACCGTTGATTAGATAAAGTCATCTTAGTCACTAGTGTTTCTATATAGAAAGAGTTAAGTAAAGTTTGACAGTTTATTAGTTAAAGTCAACTTAGTCACTAATATTTATATATAGAAAGTCAAGTAAGGTTTGACCGTTAATTAGACAAAGTCAAAACTTTTTTTAGTATTTATTATATGCTAATTCAAATCAAATTTGACCGTTAATTAGCTAAAGTCAATTATGTTGTTAGTGTTGAAAAATTGAAAGTCAAATAAGTTTTACTGTTGATAAGACATAGTCGACCTAGTTATTAATTTTTATATATTGAAGGTCTAGTAAAGTTTAACTGATGTTTAGACAAGGTCAACGTAGTTATTTGTGTTTATATATTGAAAGTCTAGTAAAGTTTGACCGTTGATTAGACAAACTCATCTTAGTTACTAGTGTTTCTACATAGAAAGAGTTAAGTAAAATTTGAGAGTTGATTAGTTAAATTCAACTTAGTCACTAATATTTATATATAGAAAGTCAAGTAAGGTTTGACCGTTAATTAGAAAAAGTCAAACATTTTTATTAGTATTCATCATTTACAAATTCAAATCATAGTTGACTGGTAATTAGTTAAAGTAAACTTTGTTATTAGTGTTTAAATATTGAAAGTCAAATAAGTTTGACTGTTGAAAATATATAGTTCTCTAGTTATTAATGTTTATATATTGAAGGTCAAGTAAAATATGACTGTTGATTAGACAAGGTCAACGTAGTTATTAGTTTTTATATATTGAAAGTCGAGTAAAGTTTCACCGTTGATTAGATAAACTCATCTTAGTCACTAGTGTATTTATATAGAAAGGGTTAAGTAAAGTTTGACAAATTTGTTAAAGTTAACTTAGTCACTAATATTTATATATAGAAAGTCAAGTCAGGTTTGACCGTTAATTAGACAAAGTCAAACATTTTTATTAGTATTTATTATACACTAATTCAAATCAAATTTGACTGGTAATTTTTTAAAGCCAACTTTGTTATTGGTGTTCAAATATTGAAAGTCAAATAAGTTTGACTGTTGATAAGACATAGTCAACCTAGTTATTAATGTTTATATATTGAAGGTCCAGTAAAATTTGACTATTGATTAGACAAGGTCAACGTAGTTATTAGTGTTTATATATTGAAAGTGGTGTAAAGTTTGACCGTTGATTAGATAAAGTCATCTTAGTCACTAGTGTTTCTATATAGAAAGAGTTAAGTAAAGTTTGACAGTTTATTAGTTAAAGTCATCTTAGTCACTAATATTTATATATAGAAAGTCAATTAAGGTTTGACCGTTAATTAGACAAAGTCAAACATTTTTATTAGTATTCATTATTTACTAATTCAAATCATAGTTGACCGGTAATTAGTTAATGTAAACTTTGTTATTAGTGTTCAAATATTGAAAGTCAAATAATTTTGACTCTTGATAAGGAATAGTCAACCTAGTTATTAATGTTTATATATTGAAGGTCAAGCAAAGTTTGACTGTTGCTTAGACAAGGTCAACGTAGTTATTAGTGTTTATATATTGAAAGTGGTGTAAAATTTGACCATTGATTAGATAAAGTCATCTTATTCACTGCTGTTTCTATATAGAAAGAGTTAAGTAAAGTTTGACAGTTTATTAGTTAAAGTCAACTTAGTCACTAATATTTATATATAGAAAGTCAAGTAAGGTTTGACCGTTAATTAGACAAAGTCAAACTTTTTTTTAGTATTCATTATACACTAATTCAAATCAAATTTGACTGGTAATTTTTTAAAGCCAACTTTGTTATTGGTGTTCAAATATTGGAAGTCAAATAAGTTTGATTGTTGATAAGACATAGTCAACCTAGTTATTAATGTTTATATATTGAAGGTCCAGTAAAATTTGACTATTGATTAGACAAGGTCAACGTAGTTATTAGTGTTTATATATTGAAGGTGGTGTAAAGTTTGACCGTTGATTAGATAAAGTCATCTTAGTCACTAGTGTTTCTACATAGAAAGAGTTAAGTAAAGTTTGAGAGTTGATTAGTTAAATTCAACTTAGTCACTAATATTTATATATAGAAAGTCAAGTAAGGTTTGACCGTTAATTAGAAAAAGTCAAACATTTTTATTAGTATTCATCATTTACAAATTCAAATCATAGTTGACTGGTAATTAGTTAAAGTAAACTTTGTTATTAGTGTTTAAATATTGAAAGTCAAATAAGTTTGACTGTTGAAAATATATAGTTCTCTAGTTATTAATGTTTATATATTGAAGGTCAAGTAAAATATGACTGTTGATTAGACAAGGTCAACGTAGTTATTAGTTTTTATATATTGAAAGTCGAGTAAAGTTTCACCGTTGATTAGATAAACTCATCTTAGTCACTAGTGTATTTATATAGAAAGGGTTAAGTAAAGTTTGACAAATTTGTTAAAGTTAACTTAGTCACTAATATTTATATATAGAAAGTCAAGTCAGGTTTGACCGTTAATTAGACAAAGTCAAACATTTTTATTAGTATTTATTATACACTAATTCAAATCAAATTTGACTGGTAATTTTTTAAAGCCAACTTTGTTATTGGTGTTCAAATATTGAAAGTCAAATAAGTTTGACTGTTGATAAGACATAGTCAACCTAGTTATTAATGTTTATATATTGAAGGTCCAGTAAAATTTGACTATTGATTAGACAAGGTCAACGTAGTTATTAGTGTTTATATATTGAAAGTGGTGTAAAGTTTGACCGTTGATTAGATAAAGTCATCTTAGTCACTAGTGTTTCTATATAGAAAGAGTTAAGTAAAGTTTGACAGTTTATTAGTTAAAGTCATCTTAGTCACTAATATTTATATATAGAAAGTCAATTAAGGTTTGACCGTTAATTAGACAAAGTCAAACATTTTTATTAGTATTCATTATTTACTAATTCAAATCATAGTTGACCGGTAATTAGTTAATGTAAACTTTGTTATTAGTGTTCAAATATTGAAAGTCAAATAATTTTGACTCTTGATAAGGAATAGTCAACCTAGTTATTAATGTTTATATATTGAAGGTCAAGCAAAGTTTGACTGTTGCTTAGACAAGGTCAACGTAGTTATTAGTGTTTATATATTGAAAGTGGTGTAAAATTTGACCATTGATTAGATAAAGTCATCTTATTCACTAGTGTTTCTATATAGAAAGAGTTAAGTAAAGTTTGACAGTTTATTAGTTAAAGTCAACTTAGTCACTAATATTTATATATAGAAAGTCAAGTAAGGTTTGACCGTTAATTAGACAAAGTCAAACATTTTTATTAGTATTCATTATACACTAATTCAAATCAAATTTGACTGGTAATTTTTTAAAGCCAACTTTGTTATTGGTGTATAAATATTGAAAGTCAAATAAGTTTGATTGTTGATAAGACATAGTCAACCTAGTTTATTAATGTTTATATATTGAAGGTCCAGTAAAATTTGACTATTGATTAGACAAGGTCAACGTAGTTATTAGTGTTTATATATTGAAGGTGGTGTAAAGTTTGACCGTTGATTAGATAAAGTCATCTTAGTCACTAGTGTTTCTACATAGAAAGAGTTAAGTAAAGTTTGAGAGTTGATTAGTTAAATTCAACTTAGTCACTAATATTTATATATAGAAAGTCAAGTAAGGTTTGACCGTTAATTAGAAATAGTCAAACATTTTTATTAGTATTCATCATTTACAAATTCAATTCATAGTTGACTGGTAATTAGTTAAAGTAAACTTTGTTATTAGTGTTTAAATATTGAAAGTCAAATAAGTTTGTCTGTTGAAAATATATAGTCCTCTAGTTATTAATGTTTATATATTGAAGGTCAAGTAAAATATGACTGTTGATTAGACAAGGTCAACGTAGTTATTAGTTTTTATATATTGAAAGTCGAGTAAAGTTTGACCGTTGATTAGATAAACTCATCTTAGTCACTAGTGTTTTTATATAAAAAGGGTTAAGTAATGTTTGGCAGGGTATTAGTTAAAGTTAACTTAGTCAGTAATATTTATATATAGAAAGTCAAGTCCGGTTTGACCGTTAATTAGACTAATTCAAACATTTTTATTTGTATTTATTATACACTAATTCAAATCAAATTTGACTGGTAATTTGTTAAAGCCAACTTTGTTATTAGTGTTCAAATATTGAAAGTCAAATAAGTTTGACTGTTGATAGGACATAGTCAACCTAGTTATTAATGTTTATATATAGAAGGTCCAGTAAATTTTGACTATTGATTAGACAAGGTTAACGTAGTTATAAGTGTTTATACATTGAAAGTGGTGTAAAGTTTGACCGTTGATTAGATAAAGTCATCTTAGTCACTAGTGTTTCTACATTGAATGAGTTAAGTAAAGTTTGAGAGTTGATTAGTTAAATTCAACTTAGTCACTAATATTTATATATAGAAAGTCAAGTAAGGTTTGACCGTTAATTAGACAAAGTCAAACATTTTTATTAGTATTAATTATTTACTAATTCAAATCAAATTTGACCGGTAATTAGTTAAAGTCAACTTTGTTATTAGTGTTCAAATATTGAAAGTCAAATAAGTTTGACTCTTGATAAGGAATAGTAAACCTAGTTATTAATGTTTATATATTGAAGGTCAAGCAAAGTTTGACTGTTGATTAGACAAGGTCAACGTAGTTATTAGTGTTTATATATTGAAAGTGGTGTAAAGTTTGACCGTTGATTAGATAAAGTCATCTTAGTCACTAGTGTTTCTATGTAGAAAGAGTTAAGTAAGTTTGACAGTTTATTGGTTAAAGTCAACTTAGTCACTAATATTTATATATAGAAAGTCCAGTAAGGTTTGACCGTTAATTAGACAAAGTCAAACATTTTTATTAGTATTCATTATTTACTAATTCAAATCATAGTTGACAGGTAATTAGTTAATGTAAACTTTGTTATTAGTGTTCAAATATTGAAAGTCAAATAATTTTGACTCTTGATAAGGAATAGTCAACCTAGTTATTAATGTTTATATATTGAAGGTCAAGCAAAGTTTGACTGTTGCTTAGACAAGGTCAACGTAGTTATTAGTGTTTATATATTGAAAGTGGTGTAAAATTTGACCATTGATTAGATAAAGTCATCTTATTCACTGCTGTTTCTATATAGAAAGAGTTAAGTAAAGTTTGACAGTTTATTAGTTAAAGTCAACTTAGTCACTAATATTTATATATAGAAAGTCAAGTAAGGTTTGACCGTTAATTAGACAAAGTCAAACTTTTTTTTAGTATTCATTATACACTAATTCAAATCAAATTTGACTGGTAATTTTTTAAAGCCAACTTTGTTATTGGTGTTCAAATATTGGAAGTCAAATAAGTTTGATTGTTGATAAGACATAGTCAACCTAGTTATTAATGTTTATATATTGAAGGTCCAGTAAAATTTGACTATTGATTAGACAAGGTCAACGTAGTTATTAGTGTTTATATATTGAAGGTGGTGTAAAGTTTGACCGTTGATTAGATAAAGTCATCTTAGTCACTAGTGTTTCTACATAGAAAGAGTTAAGTAAAGTTTGAGAGTTGATTAGTTAAATTCAACTTAGTCACTAATATTTATATATAGAAAGTCAAGTAAGGTTTGACCGTTAATTAGAAAAAGTCAAACATTTTTATTAGTATTCATCATTTACAAATTCAAATCATAGTTGACTGGTAATTAGTTAAAGTAAACTTTGTTATTAGTGTTTAAATATTGAAAGTCAAATAAGTTTGACTGTTGAAAATATATAGTCCTCTAGTTATTAATGTTTATATATTGAAGGTCAAGTAAAATATGACTGTTGATTAGACAAGGTCAACGTAGTTATTAGTCTTTATATATTGAAAGTGGTGTAAAGTTTGACCTTTGATTAGATAAACTCATCTTAGTCACTAGTGTTTTTATATAAAAAGGGTTAAGTAATGTTTGACAGGGTATTAGTTAAAGTTAACTTAGTCACTAATATTTATATATAGAAAGTCAAGTCCGGTTTGACCGTTAATTAGACTAATTCAAACATTTTTATTTGTATTTATTATACACTAATTCAAATCAAATTTGACTGGTAATTTGTTAAAGCCAACTTTGTTATTAGTGTTCAAATATTGAAAGTCAAATAAGTTTGACTGTTGATAGGACATAGTCAACCTAGTTATTAATGTTTATATATTGAAGGTCCAGTAAATTTTGACTATTGATTAGACAAGGTTAACGTAGTTATTAGTGTTTATATATTGAAAGTGGTGTAAAGTTTGACCGTTGATTAGATAAAGTCATCTTAGTCACTAGTGTTTCTACATTGAATGAGTTAAGTAAAGTTTGAGAGTTGATTAGTTAAATTCAACTTAGTCACTAATATTTATATATAGAAAGTCAAGTAAGGTTTGACCGTTAATTAGACAAAGTCAAACATTTTTATTAGTATTAAATATTTACTAATTCAAATCAAATTTGACCGGTAATTAGTTAAAGTCAACTTTGTTATTAGTGTTCAAATATTGAAAGTCAAATAAGTTTGACTCTTGATAAGGAATAGTCAACCTAGTTATTAATGTTTATATATTGAAGGTCAAGCAAAGTTTGACTGTTGATTAGACAAGGTCAACGTAGTTATTAGTGTTTATATATTGAAAGTGGTGTAAAGTTTGACCGTTGATTAGATAAAGTCATCTTAGTCACTAGTGTTTCTATATAGTAAGAGTTAAGTAAAGTTTGACAGTTTATTAGTTAAAGTCAACTTAGTCACTAATATTTATATATAGAAAGTCAAGTAAGGTTTGACCGTTAATTAGACAAAGTCATAACTTTTTTTAGTATTTATTATATGCTAATTCAAATCAAATTTGACCGTTAATTAGTTAAAGTCGACTATGTTATTAGTGTTGAAATATTGAAAGTCAAATAAGTTTAACTGTTGATAAGACATAGTCGACCTAGTTATTAATATTTATATATTGATGGATAAGTAAACTTTTAATTGTTGTTTAGACAAGGTCAACGTAGTTATTAGTGCTTATATATTGAAAGTCGAGTAAAGTTTAACCGTTGATTAGACAAACTCATCTTAATCACTAGTGTTTCTATATAGAAAGAGTTAAGTAAAGTTTGAGAGTTGATTAGATAAATTCAACTTAGTCACTAATATTTATATATAGAAAGTCTAGTAAGGTTTGACCGTTAATTAGACAAAGTCAAACTTTTTTATTAGTATTTATTATTTACTAATTCAAATCATATTTGACCGGTAATTAGTTAAAGTAAACTTTGTTATTAGTGTTTAAATATTGAAAGTCAAATAAGTTTGTCTGTTGAAAATATATAGTCCTCCTAGTTATTAATGTTTATATATTGAATGTCAAGTAAAATATGACCGTTGATCAGACAAGGTCAACGTATTTATTAGTTTTTATATATTGAAAGTCGAGTAAAGTTTGACCGTTGATTAGATAAACTCATCTTAGTCACTAGTGTATTTATATAGAAAGGGTTAAGTAAAGTTTGACAAATTTGTTAAAGTTAACTTAGTCACTAATATTTATATATAGAAAGTCAAGTCAGGTTTGACCGTTAATTAGACAAAGTCAAACATTTTTATTAGTATTCATTATACACTAATTCAAATCAAATTTGACTGGTAATTTTTTAAAGCCAACTTTGTTATTGGTGTTCAAATATTGAAAGGCAAATAAGTTTGACTGTTGATAAGACATAGTCAACCTAGTTATTAATGTTTATATATTGAAGGTCCAGTAAAATTTGACTATTGATTAGACAAGGTCAACGTAGTTATTAGTGTTTATATATTGAAAGTGGTGTAAAGTTTGACCGTTGATTAGATAAAGTCATCTTAGTCACTAGTGTTTCTATATAGAAAGAGTTAAGTAAAGTTTGACAGTTTATTAGTTAAAGTCATCTTAGTCACTAATATTTATATATAGAAAGTCAAGTAAGGTTTGACCTTTAATTAGACAAAGTCAAAACTTTTTTTAGTATTTATTATATGCTAATTCAAATCAAATTTGACCGTTAATTAGCTAAAGTCAATTATGTTGTTAGTGCTGAAATATTGAAAGTCAAATAAGTTTTACTGTTGATAAGACATAGTCGACCTAGTTATTAATTTTTATATATTGAAGGTCAAGTAAAGTTTAACTGATGTTTAGACAAGGTCAACGTAGTTATTAGTGTTTACATATTGAAAGTCTAGTAAAGTTTGACCGTTGATTAGACAAACTCATCTTAGTTACTAGTGTTTCTACATAGAAAGGGTTAAGTAAAGTTTGAGAGTTGATTTGTTAAATTCATCTTAGTCACTAATATTTATATATAGAAAGTCAAGTAAAGTTTGACCATTCATTAGAAATAGTCAAACATTTTTATTAGTATTCATCATTTACAAATTCAAATCATTGTTGACCGGTAATTATTTAAAGTAAACATTGTTATTAGTGTTTAAATATTGAAAGTCAAATAAGTTTGACTGTTGAAAATATATAGTCCTCTAGTTATTAATGTTTATATATTGAAGGTCAAGTAAAATATGACCGTTGATTAGACAAGGTCAACGTAGTTATTAGTTTTTATATATTCAAAGTCGAGTAAAGTTTGACCATTGATTAGATAAACTCATCTTAGTCACTAGTGTTTTTATATAGAAAGGGTTAAGTAATGTTTGACAGGGTATTAGTTAAAGTTAACTTAGTCACTAATATTTATATGTAGAAAGTCAAGTCCGGTTTGACCGTTAATTAGACTAAGTCAAACATTTTTATTAGTATTTATTATACACTAATTCAAATCAAATTTGACTGGTAATTTGTTAAAGCCAACTTTGTTATTAGTGTTCAAATATTGAAAGTCAAATAAGTTTGACTGTTGATAGGACATAGTCAACCTAGTTATTAATGTTTATATATTGAAGGTCCAGTAAAGTTTGACTATTGATTAGACAAGGTTAACGTAGTTATTAGTGTTTATATATTGAAAGTGGTGTAAAGTTTGACCGTTGATTAGATAAAGTCATCTTAGTCACTAGTGTTTCTACATAGAATGAGTTAAGTAAAGTTAGAGAGTTGATTAGTTAAATTCAACTTAGTCACTAATATTTATATATAGAAAGTCAAGTAAGGTTTGACCGTTAATTAGACAAAGTCAAACTTTTTTATTAGTATTTATTATTTACTAATTCAAATCAAATTTGACCGGTAATTAGTTAAAGTCAACTTTGTTATTAGTGTTCAAATATTGAAAGTCAAATAAGTTTAACTGTTGATAAGACATAGTCAACCAAGTTAATAATTTTTATATATTGAAGGTCAAGTTAAGTTTAACTGTTGTTTAGACAAGGTCAACGTAGTCATTAGTGTTTATATATTGAAAGTCAAGTAAAGTTTGGCCGTTGATTAGACAAACTCATCTTAGTCACTAGTGTTTCTATATAGAAAGAGTTAAGTAAAGTTTGAGAGTTTATTAGTTAAATTCAACTTAGTCACTAATATTTATATATAGAAAGTCAAGTAAGGTTTGACCGTTAATTAGACAAAGTCAAATATTTTTATTAGTGTTATTATTTACTAATTCAAATCAAATTTGAACTGTAATTAGTTAAAGTCAACTTTGTTATTAGTGTTCAAATATCGAAAGTAAAATAAGTTTGACTGTTGATAAGACATAGTCAACCTAGTTATTAATGTCTATATATTGGAGGTCAAGTAAAGTTTGACTATTGTTTTGAGAAGGTCAACGTGGTTATTAGTGTTTATATATTGAAAGTGGTGTAAAGTTTGATCGTTGATTAGATAAGTCATATTAGTCACTAGTGTTTCTAAATAGAAAAAGTTAGTTAAAGTTTGATAGTTTATTAGTTAAAGTCAACTTAGTCACTAATATTTATATATAGAAAGTCAAGTAAGGTTTGACCGTTAATTAGACAGAGTCAAAACTTTTTTTTGTATTTATTATATACTAATTCAAATCAAATATGACCGATAATTAGTTAAAGTCAACTTTGTTATTAGTATTCAAATATTGAAAGTCAAATATGTTTTACTATTGATAAGACATAGTCAACCTAGTTATTAATGTTTATATATTTAAGGTCAAGTAAAGTTTGATTGTTGATTAGACAAGGTCAACGAAGTTATTGGTGTTTATACATTGAAAGTCGAGTAAAGTTTGACCGTTGATTAGATAAACTCATCTTAGTCACTAATGTTTCTATATAGAAAGAGTTAAGTAAAGTTTGAGAGTTGTTTAGTTAAAGTCAACTTAGCCACTAATATTTATATATAGAAAGCCAAGTAAGGTTTGACCGTTAATTAGACAAAGTCAAACATTTTTATTAGTATTTATTATTTACTAATTCAAATCAAATTTGACTGGTAATTAGTTAAAGTCAACTTTGTTATTAGTGTTCAAATATTGAAAGTCAAATAAGTTTGACTGTTGATAAGACATATTTCAACCTAGTTATTAATGTTTATATATTGGAGGTCAAGTAAAGTTTGATTGTTGATTAGACAAGGTCAACGTAGTTATTAGTCTTTATATATTGAAAGTCGAGTAAAGTTTGACCGTTAATTAGATAAAGTAATCTTAGTCACTAGTGTTTCTATATAGAAAGAGTTAAGTAAAGTTTGACAGTTTATTAGTTAAAGTCAACTTATTCACTAATATTTATATATAGAAAGTCAAGTAAGGTTTGACCGTTAATTAGACAGAGTCAAAACATTTTTTTAGTATTTATTATATACTAATTCAAATCAAATGTGACCGTTAATTATTTAAAGTTAACTTTGTTATTAGTATTTAAATATTGAAAGTCAAATATGTTTTACTATTGATAAGACATAGTCAACCTAGTTATTAATGTTTATATATTGAAGGTCAAGTAAAGTTTGATTGTTGATTAGACAAGGTCAACGAAGTTATTGGTGTTTATACATTGAAAGTCGAGTAAAGTTTGACCGTTGATTAGATAAACTCATCTTAGTCACTAATGTTTCTATATAGAAAGAGTTAAGTAAAGTTTGAGAGTTGATTAGTTAAAGTGAACTTAGTCACTAACATTTATATATAGAAAGTCAAGTAAGGTTTGACCGTTAATTAGACAAAGTCAAACATTTTTATTAGTATTTATTATTTACTAATTCAAATCAAATTTGGCTGGTAATTAGTTAAAGTCAACTTTGTTATTAGTGTTCAAATATTGAAAGTCAAATAAGTTTGACTGTTGATAAGACATAGTCAACCTAGTTATTAATGTTTATATATTGAAGGTCAAGTTAAGTTTGACTGTTGATTAGAAAGGTCAACGTAGTTATTAGTCTTTATATATTGAAAGTCGAGTAAAGTTTGACCGTTAATTAGATAAAGTCATCTTAGTCACTAGTGTTTCTATATAGAAAGAGTTAAGTAAAGTTTGACAGTTTATTAGTTAAAGTCATTTTAGTCACTAATATTCATATATAGAAAGTCAAGTAAGGCTTGACCGTTAGTTAGACAAAGTCAAACATTTTTATTAGTATTATTATTTACTAATTCAAATCAAATTTGACCTGTAATTAGTTAAAGTCAACTTTGTTATTAGTGTTCAAATATTGAAAGTAAAATAAGTTTGACTGTTGATAAGACATAGTCAACCTAGTTATTAATGTTTATATATTGGAGGTCAAGTAAAGTTTGACTATTGTTTTGACAAGGTCAACGTGTTTATTAGTGTTTATATATTGAAAGTGGTGTAAAGTTTGATTGTTGATTAGATAAAGTCATCTTAGTCACTAGTGTTTCTATATACAAAAAGTTTATGTAAAGTTTGACAGTTTATTAGTTAAAGTCAACTTAGTCACTAATATTTATATATAGAAAGTCAAGTAAGGTTTGACCATTAATTAGACAGAGTCAACACTTTTTTTTAGTATTTATTATATACTAATTCAAATAAAATGTGACCGTTAATTATTTAAAGTCAACTTTGTTATTAGTATTTAAATATTGAAAGTCAAATATGTTTTACTATTGATAAAACATAGTCAACCTGGTTATTAATGTTTATATATTTAAGGTTAAGTAAAGTTTGATTGTTGATTAGACAAGGTCAACGAAGTTATTGGTGTTTATACATTGAAAGTCGAGTAAAGTTTGACCGTTGATTAGATAAACTCATCTTAGTCACTAATGTTTCTATATAGAAAGAGTTAAGTAAAGTTTGAGAGTTGATTAGTTAAAGTCAACTTAGTCACTAATATTTATATATAGAAAGTCAAGTAAGGGTTGACCGTTAATTAGACAAAGTCAAACATTTTTATTAGTGTTTATTATTTACTAATTCAAATCAAATTTGACTGGTAATTAGTTAAAGTCAACTTTGTTATTAGTGTTCAAATATTGAAAGTCAAATAAGTTTGACTGTTGATAAGACATAGTTAACCTAGTTATTAATGTTTATCTATTGAAGGTCAAGTTAAGTTTGACTGTTGATTAGACAAGGTCAACGTAGTTATTAGTCTTTATATATTGAAAGTCGAGTAAACTTTGACCGTTAATTAGATAAAGTCATCTTAGTCACTAGTGTTTCTATATAGAAAGAGTTAAGTAAAGTTTGACAGTTTATTTGTTAAAGTCATCTTAGTCACTAATATTCATATATAGAAAGTCAAGTAAGACTTGACCGTTAGTTAGACAAAGTCAAACATTTTTATTAGTATTATTATTTACTAATTCAAATCAAATTTGACCTGTAATTAGTTAAAGTCAACTTTGTTATTAGTGTTCAAATATTGAAAGTAAAATTAGTTTGACTGTTGATAAGACATAGGCAACCTAGTTATTAATGTTTATATATTGGAAGTCAAGGAAAGTTTGACTATTGTTTTGACAAGGTCAACGTGGTTATTAGTGTTTATATATTGAAAGTGGTGTAAAGTTTGATCGTTGATTAGATAAGTCATATTAGTCACTAGTGTTTCTATATAGAAAAAGTTAGTTAAAGTTTGATAGTTTATTAGTTAAAGTCAACTTAGTCACTAATATTTATATATAGAAAGTCAAGTAAGGTTTGACCGTTAATTAGACAGAGTCAAAACTTTTTTTTGTATTTATTATATACTAATTCAAATCAAATATGACCGATAATTAGTTAAAGTCAACTTTGTTATTAGTATTCAAATATTGAAAGTCAAATATGTTTTACTATTGATAAGACATAGTCAACCTAGTTATTAATGTTTATATATTTAAGGTCAAGTAAAGTTTGATTGTTGATTAGACAAGGTCAACGAAGTTATTGGTGTTTATACATTGAAAGTCGAGTAAAGTTTGACCGTTGATTAGATAAACTCATCTTAGTCACTAATGTTTCTATATAGAAAGAGTTAAGTAAAGTTTGAGAGTTGATTAGTTAAAGTCAACTTAGTCACTAATATTTATATATAGAAAGCCAAGTAAGGTTTGACCGTTAATTAGACAAAGTCAAACATTTTTATTAGTATTTATTATTTACTAATTCAAATCAAATTTGACTGGTAATTAGTTAAAGTCAGCTTTGTTATTAGTGTTCAAATAAGTTTGACTGTTGATAAGACATATTTCAACCTAGTTATTAATGTTTATATATTGGAGGTCAAGTAAAGTTTGATTGTTGATTAGACAAGGTCAACGTAGTTATTAGTCTTTATATATTGAAAGTCGAGTAAAGTTTGACCGTTAATTAGATAAAGTAATCTTAGTCACTAGTGTTTCTATATAGAAAGAGTTAAGTAAAGTTTGACAGTTTATTAGTTAAAGTCAACTTATTCACTAACATTGATATATAGAAAGTCAAGTAAGGTTTGACCGTTAATTAGACAGAGTCAAAACATTTTTTTAGTATTTATTATATACTAATTCAAATCAAATGTGACCGTTAATTATTTAAAGTCAACTTTGTTATTAGTATTTAAATATTGAAAGTCAAATATGTTTTACTATTGATAAGACATAGTCAACCTAGTTATTAATGTTTATGTATTTAAGGTCAAGTAAAGTTTGATTGTTGATTAGACAAGGTCAACGAAGTTATTGGTGTTTATACATTGAAAGTCGAGTAAAGTTTGACCGTTGATTAGATAAACTCATCTTAGTCACTAATGTTTCTATATAGAAAGAGTTAAGTAAAGTTTGAGAGTTGATCAGTTAAATTCAACTTAGTCACTAATATTTATATATAGAAAGTCAAGTAAGGTTTGACCGTTAATTAGACAAAGTCAAACATTTTTTTTAGTATTTATTATATACTAATTCAAATAAAATGTGACCGTTAATTATTTAAAGTCAACTTTGTTATTAGTATTTAAATATTAAAAGTCAAATATGTTTTACTATTGATAAGACATAGTCAACCTAGTTATTAATGTTTATATATTTAAGGTCAAGTAAAGTTTGATTGTTGATTAGACAAGGTCAACGAAGTTATTGGTGTTTATACATTGAAAGTCGAGTAAAGTTTGATCGTTGATTAGATAAACCCATCTTAGTCACTAATGTTTCTATATAGAAAGAGTTAAGTAAAGTTTGAGAGTTGATTAGTTAAAGTCAACTTAGTCACTAACATTTATATATAGAAAGTCAAGTAAGGTTTGACCGTTAATTAGACAAAGTCGAACATTTTTATTATTATTTATTATTTACTAATTCAAATCAAATTTGGCTGGTAATTAGTTAAAGTCAACTTTGTTATTAGTGTTCAAATATTGAAAGTCAAATAAGTTTGACTGTTGATAAGACATAGTCAACCTAGTTATTAATGTTTATATATTGAAGGTCAAGTTAAGTTTGACTGTTGATTAGAAAGGTCAACGTAGTTATTAGTCTTTATATATTAAAAGTCGAGTAAAGTTTGACCGTTGATTAGATAAAGTCATCTTAGTCACTAGTGTTTCTATATAGAAAGAGTTAAGTAAAGTTTGACAGTTTATTAGTTAAAGTCATTTTAGTCACTAATATTCATATATAGAAAGTCAAGTAAGGCTTGACCGTTAATTAGACAAAGTCAAACATTTTTATTAGTATTTATTATTTACTAATTCAAATCAAATTTGACTGGTAATTAGTTAAAGTCAACTTTGTTATTAGTGTTCAAATATTGACAGTCAAATAAGTTTGACTGTTGATAAGACATAGTCAATCTAGTTATTAATGTTTATATATTATAGGTCAAGTTAAGTTTGACTGTTGATTAGACAAGGTCAACGTAGTTATTAGTCTTTATATATTGAAAGTCGAGTAAAGTTTGACCGTTAATTAGATAAAGTCATCTTAGTCACTAGTGTTTCTATATAGAAAGAGTTAAGTAAAGTTTGACAGTTGATTTGTTAAAGTCAACTAAGTCACTAATATTTATATATAGAAAGTCAAGTAAGGTTTGGCCGTTAATTAGACAAAGTCAAAAAATTTTATTAGTATTTATTGTATACTAATTCAAATCAAATTTAACCGGTAATTAGTTAAAGTAAACTTTGTTATTAGTGTTTAAATATTGAAAGTCAAATAAGTTTCACTGTTGAAAAGATATAGTCATCCTAGTTATTAATGTTTATATATTGAAGGTCAAGTAAAATATGACTGTTGATTAGACAAGGTCAACGTAGTTATTTGTGTTTATATATTGAAAGTGGTGTAATGTTTGACCATTGATTAGATAAAGTTATCTTAGTGACTAGTGTTTCTATATAGAAAGAGTTATGTAAAGTTTGACAGTTTATTAGTTAAAGTCATTTTAGTCACTAATATTCATATATAGAAAGTCAAGTAAGGCTTGACCGTTAATTAGACAAAGTCAAACATTTTTATTAGTATTTATTATTTCGTAATTCAAATCAAATTTGACCGGTACTTAGTTAAAGTCAACTTTGTTATTAGTGTTCAAATATTGAAAGTCAAAAAAGTTTTACTGTTGATAAGACATAGTCAACCAAGTTAATAATGTTTATATATTGAAGGTCAAGTTAAGTTTGACTGTTGATTAGACAAGGTCAACGTAGTTATTAGTCTTTATATATTGAAAGTGGTGTAAAGTTTGACCGTTGATTAGATAAAGTCATCTTAGTCACTAGTGTTTCTATATAGAAAGAGTTAAGTAAAGTTTGAGAGTTGATTAGACAAACTTATCTTAGTCACTAGTTTTTCTATATAGAAAGAGTTAAGTAAAGTTTGACAGTTTATTAGTTAAAGTCAACTTAGTCACTGATATTTATATATAAAAAGGCAAGTAAGGTTTAACCGTTAATTAGACAAAGTCAAAACTTTTTTTAGTATTTATTATATACTAATTCAAATCAAATTTGACCGTTAATTAGTTAAAGTTAACTTTGTTATTAGTGTTTAAATATTGGAAGTCAAATAAGTTTGACTGTTGATAAGACATAGTCGACCTACTATCATCAGAACCTCTTCCACCATCTCAACCCCACTAGCAATGGTGCGGTTTCTCATCCTGAAACCACGGGTGCAGTCTCCACCATGGTCACTCCAATGCCGATGATGCTGCAAACACCTGGAGAGTTATACATATGGCCTCACCAGTCATATTAGCCGCGGTCATCTTGCTAGTCAACTTCTTCAGTAACATACTATCTAAGCTGACCCCTCATCATCGCCTGACTCCCCTCATCATCGCCAACATCTTTCAATCATATTAGCCCTTAAGAATTGACGGATAAAGCTTTAGTTTCTAGGTAGAGGAAGAAGAAGTTGAACTTGTAATTACTATGGCTAATCTTTTGTAGCTATATTAGACCTTGGTACTGGTTTTTAATGGGCGCCGGGAGCTCACTCACTGTGGAAAAAAAATTATATATTGAAGGTCAAGTAAAGTTTAACTGTGGTTTAGACAAGGTCAACGTAGTTATTAGTGTTTATATATTGAAAGTCAAGTAAAGTTTGACCGTTGATTAGACAAACTCATCTTAGTCACTAGTGTTTCTATACAGAAAGAGTTAAGTAAAGTTTTAGAGTTTATTAGTTAAAGTCAACTTAGTCACTAATATTTATATATAGAAAGTCAAGTAAGGTTTGACCGTTAATTAGACAAAGTCAAAACTTTTTTTCGTATTTATTATATACTAATTAAATCAAATTTGACCGTTGATTAGTTAAAGTCAACTTTGTTATTAGTGTTTAAATATTGAAAGTCAAATAAGTTTTACTGTTGATAAGACATAGTCGACCTAGTTATTAATGTTTTTATATTAAAGATCAAGTAAAGTTTGACTATTGATTAGACAAGGTCAACGTAGATATTAGTGTTTATACATTGAAAGTCGAGTAAAGTTTGACCGTTGATTAGATAAAGTTATCTTAGTCACTAGTGTTTCTATAAAGAAAGAGTTAAGTAAAGTTTGACAGTTTATTATTTAAATTCAACTTAGTCACTAATATTCATATATAGAAAGTCAAGTAAGGTTTTACCGTTAATTAGACAAAGTCAAACATTTTTATTAGCATTTATTATATACTAATTCAAATCAAATTTGACCGGTAATTAGTTAAAGTAAACTTTGTTATTAGTGTTTAAATATTGAAAGTCAAATAAGTTTGACTGTTGAAAATATATAGTCCTCCTAGTTATTAATGTTAATATATTGTAGGTCAAGTAAAATATTACCGTTGATTAGACAAGGTCAACGTACTTATTAGTTTTTATACATTGAAAGTCAAGTAAAGTTTGACCGTTGATTAGATAAACTCATCTGAGTCACTAGTGTTTTTATATAGAAAGGGTAAGTAAAGTGTGACAGGGTATTAGTTAAAGTTAACTTAGTCACTAATATTTATATATAGAAAGTTAAGTCCGGTTTGACCGTTAATTAGACAAAGTCAAACATTTTTATTAGTATTTATTATACACTAATTCAAATTAAATTTGACTGGTAATTAGTTAAAGTCAACTTTGTTATTAGTGTTCAAATACTGAAAGTCAAATAAGTTTGACTGTTGATAAGACATAGTCAACCTAGTTATTAATGTTTTTTTATATTGAAGGTCAAGTAAAGTTAGACTGTTGATTAGATAAGGTCAACATAGTTATTAGTGTTTATGCATTGAAAGTCGAGTAAAGTTTGACCGTTGATTATATAAAGTTATCTTAGTCACTAGTGTTTCTATAAAGAAAGAGTTAAGTAAAGTTTGACAGTTTATTATTTAAAATCAACTTAGTCACTAATATTTATATATAGAAAGTCAAGTAAGATTTTACCGTTAATTAGAGAAAGTCAAACATTTTTATCAGTATTTATTATATACTAATTCAAATCAAATTTGACCGTTAATTAGTTAAAGTCAACTTTGTTATTAGTGTTTAAATATTGAAAGTCAAATAAGTTTGACTGTTGATAAGACATAGTCGACCTAGTTATTAATTTTTATATATTGAAGGTCAAGTAAAGTTTAACTGTTGTTTAGACAAGGTCAACGTAGTTATTAGTATTTGTATATTGTAAATCGAGTAAAGTTTGGCCGTTGATTAGACAAACTTATCTTAGTCACTAGTTTTTCTATATAGAAAGAGTTAAGTAAAGTTTGAGAGTTTATTAGTTAAAGTCAACTTTGTTATTAGTGTTTAAATATTGAAAGTCAAATAAGTTTGACTGTTGATCAGACATAGTCGACCTAGTTATTAATTTTTATATATTGAAGGTCAAGTAAAGTTTAACTGTTGTTTAGACAAGGTCAACGTAGTTATTAGTGTTTATATATTGAAAGTCGAGTAAAGTTTGGCCGTTGATTAGACAAACTTATCTTAGTCACTAGTTTTTCTATATAGAAAGAGTTAAGTAAAGTTTGAGAGTTTATTAGTTAAAGTCAACTTTGTTATTAGTGTTTAAATATTGAAAGTCAAATAAGTTTGATTGTTGATCAGACATAGTCGACCTAGTTATTAATTTTTATATATTGAAGGTCAAGTATAGTTTAACTGTTGTTTAGAAAAGGTCAACGTAGTTATTAGTGTTTATGTATTGAAAATCGAGTAAAGTTTGGCCGTTGATTAGACAAACTCATCTTAGTCACTAGTGTTTCTCTATAGAAAGAGTTAAGTAAAGTTTGAGAGTTGATTAGTTAAAGTCAACTTTGTCACTAATATTTATATATAGAAAGTCAAGTAAGGTTTGACCGTTAATTCGACAAATTCAAACATTTTTATTAATATTTATTAGTTACTAATTAAAATCAAATTTGACCGGTAATTAGTTAAAGTTAACTTTGTTATTAGTGTTCCAATATTGAAAGTCAAATAAGTTTTACTGTTGATAAGACATAGTCAACCTAGTTATTAATTTTTATAAATTGAAGGCCAAGTTAAGTTTGACTGCTGATTAGACAAGGTCAACGTAGTTATAAGTCTTTATATATTGAAAGTCGAGTAAAGGTTGATCGTTGATTATATAAAGTCATCTTAGTCACTAGTGTTTCTTTATAGAAAGAGTTAGGTAAAGTTTGGGAGTTGATTAGTTAAATTCAACTTAGTCACTAATATTTATATATAGAAAGTCAAGTAAGGTTTGACCGTTAACTAGACAAACTCAAAAATTTTTATTAGTATTTATTATTTACTAATTCAAATCATATTTGACCGGTAATTAGTTAAAGTAAACTTTTGTTATTAGTGTTTAAATATTGAAAGTCAAATAAGTTTGACTGTTGAAAATATATAGTCATCCTAGTTATTAATGTTTATATATTGAAGGTCAAGTAAAATATGAACGTTGATTAGACAATGTCAACGTAGTTATTAGTTTTTATATATTGAAAGTCGAGTAAAGTTTGTCGGTTGATTAGATAAACGCATCTTAGTCACTAGTGTTTTTATATAGAAAGGGTTAAGTAAAGTGTGACAGGGTATTAGTTAAAGTCAACTTAGTCACTAATATTTATATATAGAAAGTCAAGTCAGGTTTGACCGTTAATTAGACAAAGTCAAACATTTTGATTAGTATTTATTATACACTAATTCAAATCAAATTTGACTGGTAATTAGTTAAAGTCAACTTTGTTATTAGTCTTCAAATATTGAAAGTCAAATGAGTTTGACTGTTGATAAGACATAGTGAACCTAGTTATTAATATTTATATATTGAAGGTCAAGTAAAGTTTGACAGTTGATTAGACAATGTCTACGTAGTTATTAGTGTTTATATATTGAAAGTGGTGCAAAGTTTGACCGTTGATTAGATAAAGTCATCTTAGTCACTAGTGTTTCTATATAGAAAGAGTTAAGTAAAGCTTGAGAGTTAAAGTCAACTTAGTCAATAATATTTATATATAGAAAGTCAAGTAAGGTTTGACCGTTAATTAGACAAAGTCAAACATTTTTATTAGTATTTATGATTTACTAATTCAAATCAAATTTGACCGGTAATTAGTTAAAGTCAACTTTGTTATTAGTGTTCAAATATTGAAAGTCAAATAAGTTTGACTGTTGATAAGACATAGTCAACCTAGTTTTTAATGTTTATATATTGAAGGTCAAGTTAAGTTTGACTGTTAATTAGACAAGGTCAACGTAGTTATTAGTCTTTATATATTGAAAGTCGAGTAAAGTTTGACCGTTAATTAGATGAAGTAATCTTAGTCACTAGTGTTTCTATATAGAAAGAGTTAAGTAAAGTTTGACAGTTGATTAGTTAAAGTCAACTTAGTCACTAATATTTATATATAGAAAGTCTAAGTAAGGTTTGACCATTAATTAGACAAAGTCAAACATTTTTATTAGTATTTATTATATACTAATTCAAATCAAATTAACCGGTAATTAGTTAAAGTAAACTTTGTTGTTAGTGTTTAAATTTTGAAAGTCAAATAAGTTTCACTGTTGAAAAGATATAGTCATCCTAGTTATTAATGTTTATATATTGAAGGTCTAGTAAAATATGACTGTTGATTAGACAAGGTCAACGTAGTTATTAGTGTTTATATATTGAAAGTGGTGTAATGTTTGACCGTTGATAAGATAAAGTTATCTTAGTCACTAGTGTTTCTATATAGAAAGAGTTATGTAAAGTTTGACAGTTTATTAGTTAAAGTCATTTTAGTCACTAATATTCATATATAGAAAGTCAAGTAAGGCTTGACCGTTAATTAGACAAAGTCAAACATTTTTATTTGTATTTATTATTTACTAATTCAAATCAAATTTGACTGGTAATTAGTTAAAGTCAACTTTGTTATTAGTGTTCAAATATTGAAAGTCAAATAAGTTTAATTGTTGATAAGACATAGTCAACCAAGTTAATAATGTTTATATATTGAAAGTCAAGTTAAGTTTGACTGTTGATTAGGCAAGGTCAACGAAGTTATTAGTCTTTATATATTGAAAGTGGTGTAAAGTTTGACCGTTGATTAGATAAAGTCATCTTAGTCACTAGTGTTTCTATATAGAAAGAGTTAAGTAAAGTTTGACAGTTTATTAGTTAAAGTCAACTTTGTTATTAGTGTTTAAATATTGAAAGTCAAATAAGTTTAACTGTTGATAAGACATAGTCGACCTAATTATTAATTTTTATATATTGAAGGTCAAGTAATGTTTAGCTGTGGTTTAGACAAGGTCAACGTAGTTATTAGTGTTTATATATTGAAAGTCAAGTAAAGTTTGACCGTTGATTAGACAAACTCATCTTAGTCACTAGTGTTTCTATATAGAAAGAGTTAAGTAAAGTTTTAGAGTTTATTAGTTAAAGTCAACTTAATATTTATATATAGAAAGTCAAGTAAGGTTTGACCGTTAATTAGACAAAGTCAAAACTTTTTTTTAGTATTTATTATATACTAATTCAAATCAAATTTGACCGTTGATTAGTTAAAGTCAATTTTGTTATTAGTGTTTAAATATTGAAAGTCAAATAAGTTTTACTGTTGATAAGACATAGTCGACCTAGTTATTAATGTTTTTATATTAAAGGTCAAGTAAAGTTTGACTATTGATTAGACAAGGTCAACGTAGATATCAGTGTTTGTACATTGAAAGTCGAGTAAAGTTTGACCGTTGATTAGATAAAGTTATCTTAGTCACTAGTGTTTCTATAAAGAAAGAGTTAAGTAAAGTTTGACAGTTTATTATTTAAATTCAACTTAGTCACTAATATTTATATATAGAAAGTCAAGTAAGGTTTTACCGTTAATTAGACAAAGTCAAACATTTTTATTAGCATTTATTACATACTAATTCAAATCAAATTTGACCGGTAATTAGTTAAAGTAAACTTTGTTATTAGTGTTTAAATATTGAAAGTCAAATAAGTTTGACTGTTGAAAATATATAGTCATCCTAGTTATTAATGTTTATATATTGAAGGTCAAGTAAAATATGACCGTTGATTAGACAAGATCAACGTAGTTATTAGTTTTTATATATTGAAAGTCGAGTAAAGTTTGACTGTTGATTAGATAAACTCATCTGAGTCACTAGTATTTTTATATAGAAAGGGTTAAGTAAAGTGTGACAGGGTATTAGTTAAAGTTAACTTAGTCACTAATATTTATATATAGAAAGTCAAGTCCGGTTTGACCGTTAATTAGACAAAGTCAAACATTTTTATTAGTATTTATTATACAGTAATTCAAATTAAATTTGACTGGTAATTAGTTAAAGTCAACTTTGTTATTAGTGTTCAAATATTGAAAGTCAAATAAATTTGACTGTTGATAAGACATAGTCAACCTAGTTATCAATGTTTATATATTGAAGGTCAAGTAAAGTTTGACTATTGATTAGACAAGGTCTACGTAGTTATTAGTCTTTATATATTGAAAGTGGTGCAAAGTTTGACCGTTGATTGGATAAAGTCATCTTAGTCACCAGTGTTTGTATATAGAAAGAGTTAAATAAAGTTTGACAGTTTATTAGTTAAAGTCAACTCAGTCACTAATATTTATATATAGAAAGTCAAGTAAGGTTTGACCATTAATTAGACAAAGTTAAAACATTTTTTAGTATTTATTATATACTAATTCAAATCAAATTTGACCGTTAATTAGTTAAAGTCGACTTTATTATTAGTGTTTAAATATTGAAAGTCAAACTAGTTTTACTGTTGATAAGACATAGTCGACCTAGTTATTAATGTTTTTTATATTGAAGGTCAAGTAAAGTTAGACTGTTGATTAGATAAGGTCAACATAGTTATCAGTGTTTATACATTGAAAGTCGAGTAAAGTTTGACCGGTTATTAGATAAAGTTATCTTAGTCACTAGTGTTTTTCTATAAAGAAAGAGTTAAGTAAAGTTTGACAGTTTATTATTTAAAGTCAACTTAGTCACTAATATTTATATATAGAATGTCAAGTAAGGTTTTACCGTTAATTAGACAAAGTCAAACATTTTTATTAGTATTTATTATATACTAATTCAAATCAAATCTGACTGTTAATTAGTTAAGGTCAACATTGTTATTTGTGTTTAAATATTGAAAGTCAAATAAGTTTGACTGTTGATAAGACATAGTCGACCTAGTTATTAATTTTTCTATATTGAAGGTCAAGTAAAGTTTGACTGTTGTTTAGACAAGGTCAACGTATTTATTAGCGTTTATATATTGAAAGTCGAGTAATGTTTGACTGTTGATTAGATAAAGTCATCTTAGTCACTAATGTTTCTATATAGAAAGAGTTAAGTAAAGTTTGACAGTTGGTTAGTTAAAGTCAACTTAGTCACTAATATTTATTTATAGAAAGTCATGTAAGGTTTGACCGTTAATTAGAGAAAGTCGAACATTTTTATTAGTATTTATTATACACTAATTCAAATCAACTTTGACCGTTAATTAGTTAAAGCCAACTTTGTTATTAGTGTTTAAATATTGAAAGTCAAATAAGTTTGACTGTTGATAAGACATAGTCGACCTAGTTATTAATTTTTATATATTGAAGGTCAAGTAAAGTTTGACTGTTGATTAGAAAAGGTCAACATAGTTATTATGTTTATATATTGAAAGTGGTGTAAAGTTTGACCTTTAATTAGATAAATTTATCTTAGTCACTAGTGTTTCTATATAGAAAGAGTTAAGTAAAGTTTCACAGTTTATTAGTTAAAGTCAACTTAGTCAGTAATATTTATATATAGACAGTCAAGTGAGGTTTGACCGTTAATTAGACAAAGTAAAACATTTTTAGTAGTATTTATTATTTACTAATTCAAATCAAATTTGATCGTTAATTAGTTAAAGTCAACTTTGTTATTAGTGTTCAAATATTAAAAGTCAAATACGTTTGACTGTTGATAAGACATAGTCAACCTAGTTATTAATGTTTATATATTGAAGGTCAAGTAAAGTTTGACTGTTGATTAGACAAGGTCAACGTAGCTATTAGTGTTTATATATTGAAAGTGGTGTAAAGTTTAACCGTTGATTAGATAAAGTCATTTTAGTCACTAGTGTTTCTGTATAGAAAGAGTTAAGTAAAGTTTGACAGTCTATTATTTAAAGTCAACTAGTAACTAATATTTATATATAGAAAGTCAAGTAAGGTTTGACTGTTAATTAGACAAAGTCAAAACTCTTTTTTAGTATTTATTATATACAAATTCAAATCAAATTTGACCGTTAATTAGTTAAAGTCAACTTTGTTATTAGTGTTTAAATATTGAAAGTCAAATAAGTTTTACTGTTGATAAGACATAGTCAACCTTGTTATTAATGTTTATATATTGAAGGTCAAGTAAAGTTTGATTGTTGATTAGAAAAGGTCGACATAGTTATTAGTGTTTAAATATTGAAAGTGGTGTAAAGTTTGACCGTTGATTAGATAAAGTCATTTTAGTCACTAGTGTTTCTATATAGAAAGAGTTAAGTGAAGTTTGACAGTTTATTAGTAAAAGTCAACTTAGTCATTAATATTTATATAAAGAAAGTCAAGTAGGGTCTGACCGTTAATTAGACAAAGTCAAAACTTTTTTTTAGTATCTATTATATACTAATTCAAATCAAATTTGACCGGTAATTAGTTAAAGTCAACTTTGTTATTAGTTTTTAAATATTGAAAGTCAAATATGTTTTACTATTGATGAGACATAGTCGACCTAGTTATTAATGTTTATTTATTGAACGTCAAGTAAAGTTTGACTTTTGATTAGACAAGGTCAACGTAGTTGTTGGTGTTTATTCATTGATAGTCGAGTAAAGTTAGACCGTTGATTAGATAAAGTTATCTTAGTCACTAGTGTTTCTATAAAGAAAGAGTTAAGTAAAGTTTGACAGTTTATTATTTAAATTCAACTTAGTCACTAATATTTATATATAGAATGTCAAGTAAGGTTTGATAGTTAATTAGACATTGTCAAAACATTTTTATTAGTATTTATTATATACTAATTCAAATTAAATTTAACCGTTAATTAGTTAAAGTCAACTATGCTTTTAGTGTTCAACGTAGTTATTAGTGTTTATATATTGAAAGTGGTGTAAAGTTTGACCGTTGATTAGATAAAGTTATCTTAGTCACTAGTGTTTCTATATAAAAAGAGTTAAGTAAAGTTTCACAGTTTATTAGTTAAAGTCAACTTAGTCAGTAATATTTATATATAGAAAGTCAAGTGAGGTTTGACCGTTAATTAGACAAAGTAAAACATTTTTATTAGTATTTATTATTTACTAATTCAAATCAAATTTGACCGTTAATTAGTTAAAGTCATATTGAAGGTCAAGTAAAGTTTGAAGGTCAAGTAAAGTTTGACTGTTGATTATACATGGTCAACGTAGTTATTAGTGTTTATACATTGAAAGTGGTGTAAAGTTTGACCGTTGATTAGATAAATTCATTTTAGTCACTAGTATGTCTATATAGAAAGAGTTAAGTAAAGTTTGACAGTTTATTAGTTAAAGTCAACTTAGTAACTAATATTTATATATAGAAAGTCAAGTAAGGTTTGACCATTAATTAGACAAAGTCAAAACTTTTTTGAGTATTTTTGATATACTAATTCAATTCAAATTTGACCGTTAATTAGTTAAAGTCAACTTTGTTATTAGTATTTAAATATCGAAAGTCAAATAAGTTTTACTGTTGATAAGACATAGTCAACCTAGTTATTAATGTTTATATATTGAAGGTCAAATAAATTTTGACTGTTGATTAGACAAGGTAACCGTAGTTATTGGTGTTTATACATTGAAAGTCGAGTAAAGTTTAACCGTTGATTAGATAAAGTCATCTTAGTCACTAGTGTTTCTATAAAGAAAGAGTTAAGTAAAGTTTGACAGTTTATTATCTAAGGTTAACTTAGTCCTTAATATTTATATATAGAAATTCAAGTAAGGTTTGACCATTAATTAGACAAAGTCAATCATTTTTATTAGTATTTATTAGATACTAATTCAAATCAAATTTGACCTTTAATTAGTTAAAGTCAACTTTGTTATTAGTGATCAAATATTGAAAGTCAAATAAGTTTGACTGATAATAAGACATAGTCAACCTAGTTCTTAATGTTTATATATTGAAGGTCAAGTAAAATTTGACTGTTGATTAGAAAAGGTCGACGTAGTTACTAGTGTTTAAGTATTGAAAGTGGTTTAAAGTTAGACCGTTGATTAGATAAAGTCATTTTAGTCACTAGTTTTTCTATATAGAAAGAGTTAAGTAAAGTTTGACAATTTATTATTTAAGGTCAACTTAGTCCCTAATATTTATATATAGAAAGTCAAGTAAGTTTTGACCGTTAATTAGACAAAGTCAAACATTTTTATTAGTATTTATTAGATACTAATTCAAATCAAATTTGACCTTTAATTAGTTAAAGTCAACTTTGTTATTAGTGATCAAATATTGAAAGTCAAATAAGTTTGACTGATAATAAGACATAGTCAACCTAGTTCTTAATGTTTATATATTGAAGGTCAAGTAAAATTTGACTGTTGATTAGAAAAGGTCGACGTAGTTACTAGTGTTTAAGTATTGAAAGTGGTTTAAAGTTAGACCGTTGATTAGATAAATTCATTTTAGTCACTAGTATGTCTATATAGAAAGAGTTAAGTAAAGTTTGACAGTTTATTAGTTAAAGTCAACTTAGTAACTAATATTTATATATAGAAAGTCAAGTAAGGTTTGACCATTAATTAGACAAAGTCAAAACTTTTTTGAGTATTTTTGATATACTAATTCAATTCAAATTTGACCGTTAATTAGTTAAAGTCAACTTTGTTATTAGTATTTAAATATGGAAAGTCAAATAAATTTTACTGTTGATAAAACATAGTAGACCTAGTTATTAATGTTTATATATTGAAGGTCAAGTAAAGTTTGACTGTTTATTACACAAGGTAACCGTAGTTATTGGTGTTTATACATTGAAAGTCGAGTAAAGTTTGACCGTTGATTAGATAAAGTCATCTTAGTCACTAGACTTTCTATAAAGAAAGAGTTAAGTAAAGTTTGACAGTTTATTATTTAAGGTCAACTTAGTCCCTAATATTTATATATAGAAAGTCAAGTAAGTTTTGACCGTTAATTAGACAAAGTCAAACATTTTTATTAGTATTTATTATACGCTAATTCAAATAAAATTTGACCGTTAATTAGTTAAAGTCAACTTTGTTATTAGTATTTAAATATCGAAAGTCAAATAAATTTTACTGTTGATAAAACATAGTCGACCTAGTTATTAATGTTTATCTATTGAAGGTCAAGTAAAGTTTGACTGATGATTTGACAAGGTAGCTGTAGTTATTGATGTTTATACATTGAAAGTCGAGTAAAGTTTGACCGTTGATTAGATAAAGTCATCTTAGGCACTAGTGTTTCTATAAAGACAGAGTTAAGTAAAGTTTGACCGTTTATTATTTAAGGTCAACTTAGTCCCTAATATTTATATATAGAAAGTCAAGCAAGGTTTGACCGTTAATTAGACAAAGTCAAACATTTTTATTAGTATTTATTAGATACAAATTCAAATCAAATTTGGTCGTTAATTAGTTAAAGTCAACTTTGTTATTAGTATTTAAATATCGAAAGTCAAATAAGTTTTACTATTGATAGGACATAGTAGACCTAGTTATTAATGTTTATATATTGAAGGTCAAGTAAAGTTTGACTGTTGATTAGACAAGGTAGCCGTAGTTATTGGTGTTTATATATTGAAAGTCGAGTAAAGTTTGACCGTAGATTAGATAAAGTCATCTTAGTCACTAGTGTTTCTATAAAGAAAGAGTTAAGTAAAGTTTGACCGTTTATTATTTAAGGTCAACTTAGTCCCTAATATTTATATATAGAAAGAAAAGTAAGGTTTGGCCGTTAATTAGACAAAGTCAAACGTTTTTATTAGTATTTATTATACGCTAATTCAAATCAAATTTGACCGCTAATTAGTTAAAGTCAACTTTGTTATTAGTATTTAAATATGGAAAGTCAAATAAGTTTTACTGTTGATAAGACATAGTCGACCTAGTTATGAATGTTTATTTATTGAAGGTCAAGTAAAGTTTGACTGTTGATTAGACAAGGTCAACGTAGTTATTGGTGTTTATACATTGAAAGTCGAGTAAAGTTTGACCGTTGATTAGATAAAGTCTTCTTAGTCACTAGTGTTTATATAAAGAAAGAGTTAAGTAAAGTTTGACAGTTTATTATTTAAGGTCAACTTAGTCCCTAATATATATACATATATATTGAAAGTCAAGAAGGTTTGACCGTTAATTAAACAAAGTAAAACATTTTTATTAGTATTTATTTGATACTAATTCAAATCAAATTTGACCGTTAATTAGTTAAAGTCAACTTTGTTATTAATATTTAAATATCGAAAGTCAAATAAGTTTTACTGTTGATAGGACATAGTCGACCTAGTTATTAATGTCTATATATTGAAGGTCAAGTAAAGTTTGACTGTTCATTAGACAAGGTAACCGTAGTTATTGGTGTTTATACATTGAAAGTCAAGTAAAGTTTGACCGTTGATTAGATAAAGTCATCTTAGTCACTAGTGTTTCTATAAAGAAAGAGTTAAGTAAAGTTTGACAGTTTATTATTTAAGGCCAACATAGTCCCTAATATTTATATATAAAAAGTCAAGAGAGGTTTGACCGTTAATTAGATAAAGTCTAACATTTTTATTAGTATTTATTAGATACAAATTCAAGTCAAATTTTACCGTTAATTAGTTAAAGTCAACTTTATTATTACTATTTAAATATTGAAAGTCAAATAAGTTTTACTGTTTATAAGACATAGTCAACCTAGTTATTAATGTTTATATATTGAAGGTCAAGTAAAGTTTGACTGTTGATTAGACAAGGTAACCGTAGTTATTGGTGTTTATACATTGAAAGTCAAGTAAAGTTTGACTGTTGATTAGATAAAGTCATCTTAGTCACTGGTATTTCTATAAAGAAAGAGTTAAGTAAAGTTTGACAGTTTATTATTTAAGGTCAACCTAGTCCCTAATATTTATATATAGAAAGTCAAGTAAGGTTTGACCGTTAATTAGACAAAGTCAAACATTTTTATTAGTATTTATTATACGCTAATTCAAATAAAATTTGATCGTTAATTATTTAAAGTCACCTTTATTATTAGTATTTGAATATCGAAATTCAAATAAGTTTTACTGTTGATAAGACATAGTAGACCTAGTTATTAATGTTTATATATTGAAGGTCAAGTAAAATTTGACTGTTGATTAGACAAAGTAACCGTAGTTATTGGTTTTTATACATTGAACGTCGGGTAATGTTTGACCGTTAATTAGATAAAGTCATCTTAGTCACTAGACTTTCTATAAAGAAAGAGTTAAGTAAAGTTTGACAGTTTATTATTTAAGGTAAACTTAGTCCTTAATATTTACATATAGAAAGTCAAGTAAGGTTTGGCCGTTAATTAGACAAAGTCAAACATTTTTATAAGTATTTATTATACGCTAATTCAAATCAAATTTGACCGTTAATTATTTAAAGTCAACTTTGTTATTATTATTTAAATATCGAAAGTCAAATAAATTTTACTGTTGATAAGACATGGTCGACCTAGTTATTAATGTTTATATATTGAAGGTCAAGTAAAGTTTGACTCTTGATTAGACAAGGTAGCCGTAGTTATTGGTGTTTATACATTGAAAGTCGAGTAAAGTTTGACCATTGATTAGATAAAGTCATCTTAGTCACTAGTGTTTCTATAAATAAAGAGTTAAGTAAAGTTTGACAGTTTATTATTTAAGGTCAACTTAGTCCCTAATATTTATATATAGAAAGTCAAGAGAGATTTGACCGTTAATTAGATAAAGTCAAACATTTTTATTAGTATTTAATAGATACAAAATCAAATCAAATTTGACCGTTAATTAGTTAAAGTCAACTTTGTTATTAATATTTAAATATCGAAAGTCAAATAAGTTTTACTGTTGATAAGACATAGTCGACCTAGTTATTAATGTTTATATATTGAAGGTCAAGTAAAGTTTGACTGTTGATTAGACAAGGTCAACGTAGTTATTAGTGTTTATACATTGAAAGTCGAGTAAAGTTTGATCGTTGATTAGATAAAGTTATCTTAGTCACTAGTGTTTCTATAAAGCAAGAGTTAAGAAAAGTTTGACAGTTTATTTTTTAAGGCCAACTTAGTCCTTAATATTTATATATAGAAAGTCAATTAAGGTTTGACCGTTAATTAGACAAAGTCAAACATTTTTATTAGTATTTATTAGATACTAATTCAAATCAAATTTGACCGTTAATTAGTTAAAGTCAACTTTGTTATTACTATTTAAATATCGAAAGTTAAATAAGTTTTACTGTTGATAAGACACAGCAGACCTAGTTACTAATGTTTATATATTGAAGGTCAAGTAAAGTTTGACTGTTGATTAGACAAGGTAGACGTAGTCATTGGTGTTTATACATTGAAAGTCGAGTAAAGTTTGACCGTTGATTAGATAAAGTCATCTTAGTCACTAGTGTTTTTATAAAGAAAGAGTTCAGTAAAGTTTTACAGTTTATTATTTAAGGTCAACTTAGTCCCTAATATTTATATATAGAAAGTCAAGCAAGGTTTTACCGTTAATTAGACAAAGTCAAACATTTTTATTAGTATTTATTATACACTAATTCAAATCAAATTTGACCGTTAATTAGTTAAAGTCAACTTTGTTATTAGTATTTAAATATCGAAAGTAAAATAAGTTTTACTGTTGATAAGACATAGTCGACCTAGTTATTAATGTTTATATATTGAAGGTCAAGTAAAGTTTGACTGTTGATTAGACAAGGTCAACGTAGTTGTTAATGTTTATACATTGAAAGTCGAGTAAAGTTTGACCGTTGATTAGATAAAGTTATCTTAGTCACTAGTGTTTCTATAAAGAAAGAGTTAAGTAAAGTTTGACAGTTTATTATTTAAGGCCAACTTAGTCCTTAATATTTATATATAGAAAGTCAAGTAAGGTTTGACCGTTAATTAGACAAAGTCAAACATTTTTATTAGTATTTATTAGATACTAATTCAAATCAAATTTGACCGTTAATTAGTTAAAGTCAACTTTGATATTAGTATTTAAATATCGAAAGTCAAATAAGTTTTACTGTTGATAAGACATAGTCGACCTAGTTATTAATGTTTATCTATTGAAGGTCAAGTAAAGTTTGACTGTTGATTAGACAAGGTCAACGTAGTTGTTAGTGTTTATACATTGAAAGTCGACTAAAGTTTGACCGTTGATTAGATAAAGTCATCTTAGTCACTAGTGTTTCTATAAAGAAAGAGTTAAGTAAAGTTTGACAGTTTAATATTTAAGGTCAACTTAGTCCCTAATATTTATATATAGAAAGTCAATTAAGGTTTGACCTTTAATTAGACAAAGTCAAACATTTTTATTAGTATTTATTAGATACTAATTCAAATCAAATTTGACCGTTAATTATTTAAAGTCAACTTTGTTATTAGTATCTAAATATCGAAAGTCAAATAAGTTTTACTGTTGATAAGACACAGCAGACCTAGTTATTAATGTTTATATATTGAAGGTCAAGTAAAGTTTGACTGTTGATTAGACAAGGTAACCGTAGTTATTGGTGTTTATACATTGAAAGTCAAGTAAAGTTTGACCGTTGATTAGATAAAGTCATCTTAGTCACTTGTGTTTCTATAAAAAAAAGAGTTAAGTAAAGTTTGACAGTTTATTATTTAAGGTCAACTTAGTCCCTAATATTTATATATAGAAAGTCAAGTAAGGTTTGACCGTTAATTAGACAAAGTCAAACATTTTTATTAGTATTTATTTTACGCTAATTCAAATCAAATTTGACCGTTAATTAGTTAAAGTCAACTTTGTTATTAGTATTTAAATATCGAAAGTCAAATAAATTTTACTGTTGATAAGACATAGTCGACCTAGTTACTAATGTTTATATATTGAAGGTCAAGTAAAGTTTGACTGTTGATTTGACAAGGTAGCCGTAGTTATTGGTGTTTATACATTGAAAGTCGAGTAAAGTTTCACCGTTGATTAGATAAAGTCATCTTAGTCACTAGTGTTTTTATAAAGAAAGAGTTAAGTAAAGTTTTAAAGTTTATTATTTAAGGTCAACTTAGTCCCTAATATTTATATATAGAAAGTCAAGCAAGGTTTTACCGTTAATTAGACAAAGTCAAACATTTTTATTAGTGTTTATTATATACTAATTCAAATCAAATTTGACCGTTAATTAGTTAATGTCAACTTTGTTTTTAGTGTTTAAATATTGAAAGTCAAATATGTTTTACTGTTGATAAGACATAGTCGACCTAGTTATGAATGTTTATTTATTGAAGGTCAAGTAAAGTTTGACTGTTGATTAGACAAGGTCAACGTTGTTGTTAATGTTTATACATTGAAAGTCGAGTAAAGTTTGACCGTTGATTAGATAAAGTTATCTTAGTCACTAGTGTTTCTATAAAGAAAGAGTTAAGTAAAGTTTGACGGTTTATTATTTAATGCCAACTTAGTCCTTAATATTTATATATAGAAAGTCAAGTAGGGTTTGACCGTTAATTAGACAAAGTCAAACATTTTTATTAGTATTTATTATATACTAATTCAAATCAAATTTGACCGTTAATTAGTTAATGTCAACTTTGTTATTAGTGTTTAAATATTGAAAGTCAAATATGTTTTACTGTTGATAAGACATAGTCGACCTAGTTATGAATGTTTATTTATTGAAGGTCAAGTAAAGTTTGACTGTTGATTAGACAAGGTCAACGTAGTTGTTAATGTTTATACATTGAAAGTCGAGTAAAGTTTGACAGTTGATTAGATAAAGTTATCTGTGTCACTAGTGTTTCTATAAAGAAAGAGT
The DNA here is from genome assembly GCA_037428765.1 of Rubia yunnanensis. Taxonomy (NCBI): domain Eukaryota; kingdom Viridiplantae; phylum Streptophyta; class Magnoliopsida; order Gentianales; family Rubiaceae; genus Rubia; species Rubia yunnanensis. The sequence goes on from CM075062.1 coordinate 53,475,974, forward strand.
TAAGTAAAGTTTGACAGTTTATTATTTAAGGCCAACTTAGTCCTTAATATTTATATATAGAAAGTCAAGTAAGGTTTGACTGTTAATTAGACAAAGTAAAACATTTTTATTAGTATTTATTAGATACTAATTCAAATCAAATTTGACCGTTAATTAGTTAAAGTCAACTATGTTATTAGTGTTCAAATATTGAAAGTCAAATAAGTTTGACTGTTGATAAGACATAGTCAACCTAGTTATTAATGTTTATATATTGAAGGTCTAGTAAAGTTTGACTGTTGATTAGACAAGGTAACCGTAGTTATTGGTTTTATACATTGAAAGTCGAGTAAAGTTTGACCGTTGATTAGATAAAGTTATCTTAATCACTAGTGTTTTTATAAAGAAAGAGTTAAGTAAAGTTTGACAGTTTATTATTTAAGGTCAACTTAGTCCCTAATATATACATATATATTGAAAGTCAAGTAAGGTTTGACCGTTAATTAGACAAAGTAAAACATTTTTATTAGTATTTATTAGATACTAATTCAAATCAAATTTGACCGGTAATTAGTTAAAGTCAACTTTGTTATTACTATTTAAATATCGAAAGTCAAATAAGTTTTACTGTTGATAAGACGTAGTCGACCTAGTTATTACTGTTTATATATTGAAGGTCAAGTAAAGTTTGACTGTTGATTAGACAAGGTAACCGTAGTTATTGGTGTTTATACATTGAAAGTCGAGTAAAGTTTGACCGTTGATTAGATAAAGTCATCTTAGTCACTAGTGTTTCTATAAAGAAAGAGTTAAGTAAAGTTTGACAATTTATTATTTAAGGTCAACTTAGTCCCTAATATTTATATATAGAAAGTCAAGCAAGTGTTGACCGTTAATTAGACAAAGTCAAATGTTTTTATTAGTATTTATTAGATACTAATTCAAATCAAATTTGACCGTTAATTAGTTAATGTCAACTTTGTTATTAGTGTTTAAATATTGAAAGCCAAATATGTTTTACTGTTGATAAGACATAGTCGACCTAGTTATGAATGTTTATTTATTGAAGGTCAAGTAAAGTTTGACTATTGATTAGACAAGGTAAACGTAGTTATTAGTGTTTATACATTGAAAGTCGAGTAAAGTTTGACCGTTGATTAGATAAAGTTATCTTAGTCACTAGTGTTTCTATAAAGAAAGAGTTAAGTAAAGGTTGACAGTTTATTATTTGAAGTCAACTTAGTCACTAATATTTAAATATAGAAAGTCAAGTAAGGTTTGACTGTTAATTAGACAGAGTCAAACATTTTTTTAGTATTTATTATACACTAATTCAAATCAAATTTAACCGTTAATTAGTTAAAGTCGACTTTGCTTTTAGTGTTCAAATATTGAAAGTCAAATAAGTTTGAATGTTGATAAGACATAGTCGACCTAGTTATTAATGTTTATATATTGAAGGTCAAGTAAAGTTTGACTGTTGATTAGACAAGGTTAACGTAGTTGTTAGTGTTTATACATTGAAAGTCGAGCAAAGTTTGATCGTTGATTAGATAAAGTTATCTTAGTCACTAGTGTTTCTATAAAGCAAGAGTTAAGTAAAGTTTGACAGTTTATTATTTAAGGTCAACTTAGTCCCTAATATATACATATATTGAAAGTCAAGTAAGGTTTGACCGTTAATTAGACAAAGTAAAACATTTTTATTAGTATTTATTAGATACTAATTCAATTCAAATTTGACCGGTAATTACTTAAAGTCAACTTTGTTATTACTATTTAAATATCGAAAGTTAAATAAGTTTTACTGTTGATAAGACGTAGTCGACCTAGTTACTAATGTTTATATATTGAAGGTCAATTAAAGTTTGACTGTTGATTAGACAAGGTAGACGTAGTCATTGGTGTTTATACATTGAAAGTCGAGTAAAGTTTAACCGTTGATTAGATAAAGTCATCTTAGTCACTAGTGTTTTTATAAAGAAAGAGTTCAGTAAAGTTTTACAGTTTATTATTTAAGGTCAACTTAGTCCCTAATATTTATATATAGAAAGTCAAGCAAGGTTTTACCGTTAATTAGACAAAGTCAAACATTTTTATTAGTATTTATTATATACTAATTCAAATCAAATTTGACCGTTAATTAGTTAATGTCAACTTTGTTATTAGTGTTTAAATATTGAAAGTCAAATATGTTTTACTGTTGATAAGACATAGTCGACCTAGTTATGAATGTTTATTTATTGAAGGTCAAGTAAAGTTTGACTGTTGATTAGACAAGGTCAAGTAAAGTTTGACTGTTGATTAGACAAGGTCAACGTAGTTGTTAATGTTTATACATTGAAAGTCGAGTAAAGTTTGACCGTTGATTAGATAAAGTTATCTTAGTCACTAGTGTTTCTATAAAGAAAGAGTTAAGTAAAGTTTGACGGTTTATTATTTAATGCCAACTTAGTCCTTAATGTTTATATATAGAAAGTCAAGTAAGGTTTGACCGTTAATTAGACAAAGTCAAACATTTTTATTAGTATTTATTATATACCAATTCAAATCAAATTTGACCGTTAATTAGTTAATGTCAACTTTGTTATTAGTGTTTAAATATTGAAAGTCAAATATGTTTTACTGTTGATAAGACATAGTCGACCTAGTTATGAATGTTTATTTATTGAAGGTCAAGTAAAGTTTGACTGTTGATTAGACAAGGTCAACGTAGTTGTTAATGTTTATACATTGAAAGTCGAGTAAAGTTTGACCGTTGATTAGATAAAGTTATCTTAGTCACTAGTGTTTTTATAAAGAAAGAGTTAAGTAAAGTTTGACAGTTTATTATTTAAGGCCAACTTAGTCCTTAATATTTATATATAGAAAGTCAAGTAAGGTTTGACCGTTAATTAGACAAAGTAAAACATTTTTATTAGTATTTATTAGATACTAATTCAAATCAAATTTGACCGTTAATTAGTTAAAGTCAACTATGTTATTAGTGTTCAAATATTGAAAGTCAAATAAGTTTGACTGTTGATAAGACATAGTCAACCTAGTTATTAATGTTTATATATTGAAGGTCAAGTAAAGTTTGACTGTTGATTAGACAAGGTAACCGTAGTTATTGGTTTTTATACATTGAAAGTCGAGTAAAGTTTGACCGTTGATTAGATAAAGTCATCTTAATCACTAGTGTTTCTATAAAGAAAGAGTTAAGTAAAGTTTGACAGTTTATTATTTAAGGTCAACTTAGTCCCTAATATATACATATATATTGAAAGTCAAGTAAGGTTTGATCGTTAATTAGACAAAGTAAAACATTTTTATTAGTATTTATTAGATACTAATTCAAATCAAATTTGACCGGTAATTAGTTAAAGTCAACTTTGTTATTACTATTTAAATATCGAAAGTCAAATAAGTTTTACTGTTGATATGACGTAGTCGACCTAGTTATTAATGTTTATATATTGAAGGTCAAGTAAAGTTTGACTGTTGATTAGACAAGGTAACCGTAGTTATTGGTGTTTATACATTGAAAGTCGAGTAAAGTTTGACCGTTGATTAGATAAAGTCATCTTAGTCACTAGTGTTTCTATAAAGAAAGAGTTAAGTAAAGTTTGACAATTTATTATTTAAGGTCAACTTAGTCCCTAATATTTATATATAGAAAGTCAAGCAAAGTTTGGCCGTTAATTAGACAAAGTCAAACATTTTTATTAGTATTTATTAGATACTAATTATAATCAAATTTGACCGTTAATTATTTAAAGTCAACTTTGTCACTAGTATTTAAATATCGAAAGTCAAATAAGTTTTAATGTTGATAAGACATAGTAGACCTAGTTATTAATGTTTATATATTGAAGGTCAAGTGAAGTTTGACTGTTAATTAGACAAGGTAACCGTAGTTATTGGTGTTTACACATTGAAAGTCGAGTAAAGTTTGACCGTTGATTAGATAAAGTCATCTTAGTCACTAGACTTTCTATAAAGAAAGAGTTAAGTAAAGTTTGACAGTTTATTAGTTAAAGTCAACTTAGTCACTAATATTTATATATAGAAAGTCAAGTAAGGTTTGACCGTTAATTAGGCAAAGTCAAACATTTTTATTTGTATTCATTATGCACTAATTCAAATCAAATTTGACCGTTAATTAGTTAAAGTCAACTTTGTTATTAGTATTTAAATATCGAAAGTCAAATAAGTTTTACTGTTGATAAGACATAGTCGACCCCTAGTTATTAATGTTTATCTATTGAAGGTCAAGTAAAGTTTGACTGTTGATTAGACAAGGTAGCCGTAGTTATTGGTGTTTATATATGAAAGTCGAGTAAAGTTTGACCGTTGATTAGATAAAGTCATCTTAGTCACTAGTGTTTCTATAAAGAAAGAGTTAAGTAAAGTTTGACAGTTTATTATTTAAGGTCACTTAGTCCCTAATATTTATATATAGAAAGTCAAGCAAGGTTTGACCGTTAATTAGACAAAGTCAAATGTTTTTATTAGTATTTATTAGATACTAATTCAAATCAAATTTGACCGTTAATTAGTTAATGTCAACTTTGTTATTAGTGTTTAAATATTGAAAGCCAAATATATTTTACTGTTGATAAGACATAGTCGACCTAGTTATGAATGTTTATTTATTGAAGGTCAAGTAAAGTTTGACTGTTGATTAGACAAGGTAAACGTAGGTATTAGTGTTTATACATTGAAAGTCGAGTAAAGTTTGACCGTTGATTAGATAAAGTTATCTTAGTCACTAGTGTTTCTATAAAGAAAGAGTTAAGTAAAGGTTGACAGTTTATTATTTGAAGTCAACTTAGTCACTAATATTTAAATATAGAAAGTCAAGTAAGGTTTGACTGTTAATTAGACAGAGTCAAACATTTTTTTAGTATTTATTATACACAAATTCAAATCAAATTTAACCGTTAATTAGTTAAAGTCGACTTTGCTTTTAGTGTTCAAATATTGAAAGTCAAATAAGTTTGAATGTTGATAAGACATAGTCGACCTAGTTATTAATGTTTATATATTGAAGGTCAAGTAAAGTTTGACTGTTGATTAGACAAGGTCAACGTAGTTGTTAGTGTTTATACATTGAAAGTCGAGTAAAGTTTGATCGTTGATTAGATAAAGTTATCTTAGTCACTAGTGTTTCTATAAAGCAAGAGTTAAGTAAAGTTTGACAGTTTATTATTTAAGGTCAACTTAGTCCCTAATATATACATATATTGAAAGTCAAGTAAGGTTTGACCGTTAATTAGACAAAGTAAAAAATTTTAATTAGTATTTATTAGATACTAATTCAATTCAAATTTGACCGGTAATTAGTTAAAGTCAACTTTGTTATTACTATTTAAATATCGAAAGTTAAATAAGTTTTACTGTTGATAAGACGTAGTCGACCTAGTTACTAATGTTTATATATTGAAGGTCAAGTAAAGTTTGACTGTTGATTAGACAAGGTAGACGTAGTCATTGGTGTTTATACATTGAAAGTCGAGTAAAGTTTGACCGTTGATTAGATAAAGTCATCTTAGTCACTAGTGTTTTTATAAAGAAAGAGTTCAGTAAAGTTTTTACAGTTTATTATTTAAGGTCAACTTAGTCCCTAATATTTATATATAGAAAGTCAAGCAAGGTTTTACCGTTAATTAGACAAAGTCAAACATTTTTATTAGTATTTATTATATACTAATTCAAATCAAATTTGACCGTTAATTAGTTAATGTCAACTTTGTTATTAGTGTTTAAATATTGAAAGTCAAATATGTTTTACTGTTGATAAGACATAGTCGACCTAGTTATGAATGTTTATTTATTGAAGGTCAAGTAAAGTTTGACTGTTGATTAGACAAGGTCAAGTAAAGTTTGACTGTTGATTAGACAAGGTCAACGTAGTTGTTAATGTTTATACATTGAAAGTCGAGTAAAGTTTGACCGTTGATTAGATAAAGTTATCTTAGTCACTAGTGTTTCTATAAAGAAAGAGTTAAGTAAAGTTTGACGGTTTATTATTTAATGCCAACTTAGTCCTTAATGTTTATATATAGAAAGTCAAGTAAGGTTTGACCGTTAATTAGACAAAGTCAAACATTTTTATTAGTATTTATTATATACTAATTCAAATCAAATTTAAACGTTAATTAGTTAATGTCAACTTTGTTATTAGTGTTTAAATATTGAAAGTCAAATATGTTTTACTGTTGATAAGACATAGTCGACCTAGTTATGAATGTTTATTTATTGAAGGTCAAGTAAAGTTTGACTGTTGATTAGACAAGGTCAACGTAGTTGTTAATGTTTATACATTGAAAGTCGAGTAAAGTTTGACCGTTGATTAGATAAAGTTATCTTAGTCACTAGTGTTTCTATAAAGAAAGAGTTAAGTAAAGTTTGACAGTTTATTATTTAAGGCCAACTTAGTCCTTAATATTTATATATAGAAAGTCAAGTAAGGTTTGACCGTTAATTAGACAAAGTAAAACATTTTTATTAGTATTTATTAGATACTAATTCAAATCAAATTTGACCGTTAATTAGTTAAAGTCAACTATGTTATTAGTGTTCAAATATTGAAAGTCAAATAAGTTTGACTGTTGATAAGACAAAGTCAACCTAGTTATTAATGTTTATATATTGAAGGTCAAGTAAAGTTTGACTGTTGATTAGACAAGGTAACCGTAGTTATTGGTTTTTATACATTGAAAGTCGAGTAAAGTTTGACCGTTGATTAGATAAAGTCATCTTAATCACTAGTGTTTCTATAAAGAAAGAGTAAAGTAAAGTTTGACAGTTTATTATTTAAGGTCAACTTAGTCCCTAATATATACATATATATTGAAAGTCAAGTAAGGTTTGATCGTTAATTAGACAAAGTAAAACATTTTTATTAGTATTTATTTGATACTAATTCAAATCAAATTTGACCGGTAATTAGTTAAAGTCAACTTTGTTATTACTATTTAAATATCGAAAGTCAAATAAGTTTTACAGCTGATAAGACGTAGTCGACCTAGTTATTAATGTTTATATATTGAAGGTCAAGTAAAGTTTGACTGTTGATTAGACAAGGTAACCGTAGTTATTGGTGTTTATACATTGAAAGTCGAGTAAAGTTTGACCGTTGATTAGATAAAGTCATCTTAGTCACTAGTGTTTCTATAAAGAAAGAGTTAAGTAAAGTTTGACAATTTATTATTTAAGGTCAACTTAGTCCCTAATATTTATATATAGAAAGTCAAGCAAAGTTTGGCCGTTAATTAGACAAAGTCAAACATTTTTATTAGTATTTATTAGATACTAATTATAATCAAATTTGACCGTTAATTATTTAAAGTCAACTTTGTTACTAGTATTTAAATATCGAAAGTCAAATAAGTTTTAATGTTGATAAGACATAGTAGACCTAGTTATTAATGTTTTTATATTAAAGGTCAAGTAAAGTTTGACTGTTAATTAGACAAGGTAACCGTAGTTATTGGTGTTTACACATTGAAAGTCGAGTAAAGTTTGACCGTTGATTAGATAAAGTCATCTTAGTCACTAGACTTTCTATAAAGAAAGAGTTAAGTAAAGTTTGACAGTTTATTAGTTAAAGTCAACTTAGTCACTAATATTTATATATAGAAAGTCAAGTAAGGTTTGACCGTTAATTAGGAAAAGTCAAACATTTTTATTTGTATTCATTATGCACTAATTCAAATCAAATTTGACCGTTAATTAGTTAAAGTCAACTTTGTTATTAGTATTTAAATATCGAAAGTCAAATAAGTTTTACTGTTGATAAGACATAGTCGACCTAGTTATTAATGTTTATATATTGAAGGTCAAGTAAAGTTTGACTGTTGATTAGACAAGGCAGCCGTAGTTATTGGTGTTTATATATTGAAAGTCGAGTAAAGTTTGACCGTTGATTAGATAAAGTCATCTTAGTCACTAGTGTTTCTATAAAGAAAGAGTTAAGTAAAGTTTGACAGTTTATTATTTAAGGTCAACTTAGTCCCTAATATTTATATATAGAAAGTCAAGCAAGGTTTGACCGTTAATTAGACAAAGTCAAATGTTTTTTTAGTATTTATTAGATACTAATTCAAATCAAATTTGACCGTTAATTAGTTAATGTCAACTTTGTTATTAGTGTTTAAATATTGAAAGCCAAATATATTTTACTGTTGATAAGACATAGTCGACCTAGTTATGAATGTTTATTTATTGAAGGTCAAGTAAAGTTTGACTGTTGATTAGACAAGGTCAACGTAGTTATTAGTGTTTATACATTGAAAGTCGAGTAAATTTTGACCGTTGATTAGATAAAGTTATCTTAGTCACTAGTGTTTCTATAAAGAAAGAGTTAAGTAAAGGTTGACAGTTTATTATTTGAAGTCAACTTAGTCACTAATATTTAAATATAGAAAGTCAAGTAAGGTTTGACTGTTAATTAGACAGAGTCAAACATTTTTTTAGTATTTATTATACACTAATTCAAATCAAATTTGACTGTTAATTAGTTAAAGTCGACTTTGCTTTTAGTGTTCAAATATTGAAAGTCAAATAAGTTTGAATGTTGATAAGACATAGTCGACCTAGTTATTAATGTTTATTTATTGAAGGTCAAGTAAAGTTTGACTGTTGATTAGACAAGGTCAACGTAGTTGTTAGTGTTTATACATTGAAAGTCGAGTAAAGTTTGATCGTTGATTAGATAAAGTTATCTTAGTCACTAGTGTTTCTATAAAGCAAGAGTTAAGTAAAGTTTGACAGTTTATTATTTAAGGTCAACTTAGTCCCTAATATATACATATATATTGAAAGTCAAGTAAGGTTTGACCGTTAATTAGACAAAGTAAAACATTTTTATTAGTATTTATTAGATACTAATTCAAATCAAATTTGACCGGTAATTAGTTAAAGTCAACTTTGTTATTACTATTTAAATATCGAAAGTCAAATAAGTTTTACTGTTGATAAGACGTAGTCGACCTAGTTACTAATGTTTATATATTGAAGGTCAAGTAAAGTTTGACTGTTGATTAGACAAGGTAGATGTAGTCATTGGTGTTTATACATTGAAAGTCGAGTAAAGTTTGACCGTTGATTAGATGAAGTCATCTTAGTCACTAGTGTTTTTATAAAGAAATAGTTCAGTAAAGTTTTACAGTTTATTATTTAAGGTCAACTTAGTCCCTAATATTTATATATAGAAAGTCAAGCAAGGTTTTACCGTTAATTAGACAAAGTCAAACATTTTTATTAGTATTTATTATATACTAATTCAAATCAAATTTGACCGTTAATTAGTTAATGTCAACTTTGTTATTAGTGTTTAAATATTGAAAGTCAAATATGTTTTACTGTTGATAAGACATAGTCGACCTAGTTATTAATGTTTATTTATTGAAGGTCAAGTAAAGTTTGACTGTTGATTAGACAAGGTCAAGTAAAGTTTGACTGTTGATTAGACAAGGTCAACGTAGTTGTTAATGTTTATACATTGAAAGTCGAGTAAAGTTTTACCGTTGATTAGATAAAGTTATCTTAGTCACTAGTGTTTCTATAAAGAAAGAGTTAAGTAAAGTTTGACGGTTTATTATTTAATGCCAACTTAGTCCTTAATGTTTATATATAGAAAGTCAAGTAAGGTTTGACCGTTAATTAGACAAAGTCAAACATTTTTATTAGTATTTATTATATACTAATTCAAATCAAATTTGACCGTTAATTAGTTAATGTCAACTTTGTTATTAGTGTTTAAATATTGAAAGTCAAATATGTTTTACTGTTGATAAGACATAGTCGACCTAGTTATGAATGTTTATTTATTGAAGGTCAAGTAAAGTTTGACTGTTGATTAGACAAGGTCAACGTAGTTGTTAATGTTTATACATTGAAAGTCGAGTAAAGTTTGACCGTTGATTAGATAAAGTTATCTTAGTCACTAGTGTTTCTATAAAGAAAGAATTAAGTAAAGTTTGACAGTTTATTATTTAAGGCCAACTTAGTCCTTAATATTTATATATAGAAAGTAAAGTAAGGTTTGACCGTTAATTAGACAAAGTAAAACATTTTTATTAGTATTTATTAGATACTAATTCAAATCAAATTTGACCGTTAATTAGTTAAAGTCAACTATGTTATTAGTGTTCAAATATTGAAAGTCAAATAAGTTTGACTGTTGATAAGACATAGTCAACCTAGTTATTAATGTTTATATATTGAAGGTCAAGTAAAGTTTGACTGTTGATTAGACAAGGTAACCGTAGTTATTGGTTTTTATACATTGAAAGTCGAGTAAAGTTTGACCGTTGATTAGATAAAGTCATCTTAATCACTAGTGTTTCTATAAAGAAAGAGTTAAGTAAAGTTTGACAGTTTATTATTTAAGGTCAACTTAGTCCCTAATATATACATATATATTGAAAGTCAAGTAAGGTTTGATCGTTAATTAGACAAAGTAAAACATTTTTATTAGTATTTATTAGATACTAATTCAAATCAAATTTGACCGGTAATTAGTTAAAGTCAACTTTGTTATTACTATTTAAATATCGAAAGTCAAATAAGTTTTACTGTTGATAAGACGTAGTCGACCTAGTTATTAATGTTTATATATTGAAGGTCAAGTAAAGTTTGACTGTTGATTAGACAAGGTAACCGTAGTTATTGGTGTTTATACATTGAAAGTCGAGTAAAGTTTGACCGTTGATTAGATAAAGTCATCTTAGTCACTAGTGTTTCTATAAAGAAAGAGTTAAGTAAAGTTTGACAATTTATTATTTAAGGTCAACTTAGTCCCTAATATTTATATATAGAAAGTCAAGCAAAGTTTGGCCGTTAATTAGACAAAGTCAAACATTTTTATTAGTATTTATTAGATACTAATTATAATCAAATTTGACCGTTAATTATTTAAAGTCAACTTTGTCACTAGTATTTAAATATCGAAAGTCAAATAAGTTTTAATGTTGATAAGACATAGTAGACCTAGTTATTAATGTTTATATATTGAAGGTCAAGTGAAGTTTGACTGTTAATTGGACAAGGTAACCGTAGTTATTGGTGTTTACACATTGAAAGTCGAGTAAAGTTTGACCGTTGATTAGATAAAGTCATCTTAGTCACTAGACTTTCTATAAAGAAAGAGTTAAGTAAAGTTTGACAGTTTATTAGTTAAAGTCAACTTAGTCACTAATATTTATATATAGAAAGTCAAGTAAGGTTTGACCGTTAATTAGGCAAAGTCAAACATTTTTATTTGTATTCATTATGCACTAATTCAAATCAAATTTGACCGTTAATTAGTTAAAGTCAACTTTGTTATTAGTATTTAAATATCGAAAGTCAAATAAGTTTTACTGTTGATAAGACATAGTCGACCTAGTTATTAATGTTTATCTATTGAAGGTCAAGTAAAGTTTGACTGTTGATTAGACAAGATAGCCGTAGTTATTGGTGTTTATATATTGAAAGTCGAGTAAAGTTTGACCGTTGATTAGATAAAGGTAGACGTAGTCATTGGTGTTTATACATTGAAAGTCGAGTAAAGTTTAACCGTTGATTAGATAAAGTCATCTTAGTCACTAGTGTTTTTATAAAGAAAGAGTTCAGTAAAGTTTTACAGTTTATTATTTAAGGTCAACTTAGTCCCTAATATTTATATATAGAAAGTCAAGCAAGGTTTGACCGTTAATTAGACAAAGTCAAATGTTTTTATTAGTATTTATTAGATACTAATTCAAATCAAATTTGACCGTTAATTAGTTAATGTCAACTTTGTTATTAGTGTTTAAATATTGAAAGCCAAATATATTTTACTGTTGATAAGACATAGTCGACCTAGTTATGAATGTTTATTTATTGAAGGTCAAGTAGAGTTTGACTGTTGATTAGACAAGGTAAACGTAGGTATTAGTGTTTATACATTGAAAGTCGAGTAAAGTTTGACCGTTGATTAGATAAAGTTATCTTAGTCACTAGTGTTTCTATAAAGAAAGAGTTAAGTAAAGGTTGACAGTTTATTATTTGAAGTCAACTTAGTCACTAATATTTAAATATAGAAAGTCAAGTAAGGTTTGACTGTTAATTAGACAGAGTCAAACATTTTTTTAGTATTTATTATACACAAATTCAAATCAAATTTAACCGTTAATTAGTTAAAGTCGACTTTGCTTTTAGTGTTCAAATATTGAAAGTCAAATAAGTTTGAATGTTGATAAGACATAGTCGACCTAGTTATTAATGTTTATATATTGAAGGTCAAGTAAAGTTTGACTGTTGATTAGACAAGGTCAACGTAGTTGTTAGTGTTTATACATTGAAAGTCGAGTAAAGTTTGATCGTTGATTAGATAAAGTTATCTTAGTCACTAGTGTTTCTATAAAGCAAGAGTTAAGTAAAGTTTGACAGTTTATTATTTAAGGTCAACTTAGTCCCTAATATATACATATATTGAAAGTCAAGTAAGGTTTGACCGTTAATTAGACAAAGTAAAACATTTTTATTAGTATTTATTAGATACTAATTCAATTCAAATTTGACCGGTAATTAGTTAAAGTCAACTTTGTTATTACTATTTAAATATCGAAAGTTAAATAAGTTTTACTGTTGATAAGACGTAGTCGACCTAGTTACTAATGTTTATATATTGAAGGTCAAGTAAAGTTTGATTGTTGATTAGACAAGGTAGACGTAGTCATTGGTGTTTATACATTGAAAGTCGTGTAAAGTTTGACCGTTGATTAGATAAAGTCATCTTAGTCACTAGTGTTTTTATAAAGAAAGAGTTCAGTAAAGTTTTACAGTTTATTATTTAAGGTCAACTTAGTCCCTAATATTTATATATAGAAAGTCAAGCAAGGTTTGACCGTTAATTAGACAAAGTCAAATGTTTTTATTAGTATTTATTAGATACTAATTCAAATCAAATTTGACCGTTAATTAGTTAATGTCAACTTTGTTATTAGTGTTTAAATATTGAAAGCCAAATATATTTTACTGTTGATAAGACATAGTCGACCTAGTTATGAATGTTTATTTATTGAAGGTCAAGTAAAGTTTGACTGTTGATTAGACAAGGTAAACGTAGGTATTAGTGTTTATACATTGAAAGTCGAGTAAAGTTTGACCGTTGATTAGATAAAGTTATCTTAGTCACTAGTGTTTCTATAAAGAAAGAGTTAAGTAAAGGTTGACAGTTTATTATTTGAAGTCAACTTAGTCACTAATATTTAAATATAGAAAGTCAAGTAAGGTTTGACTGTTAATTAGACAGAGTCAAACATTTTTTTAGTATTTATTATACACAAATTCAAATCAAATTTAACCGTTAATTAGTTAAAGTCGACTTTGCTTTTAGTGTTCAAATATTGAAAGTCAAATAAGTTTGAATGTTGATAAGACATAGTCGACCTAGTTATTAATGTTTATATATTGAAGGTCAAGTAAAGTTTGACTGTTGATTAGACAAGGTCAACGTAGTTGTTAGTGTTTATACATTGAAAGTCGAGTAAAGTTTGATCGTTGATTAGATAAAGTTATCTTAGTCACTAGTGTTTCTATAAAGCAAGAGTTAAGTAAAGTTTGACAGTTTATTATTTAAGGTCAACTTAGTCCCTAATATATACATATATTGAAAGTCAAGTAAGGTTTGACCGTTAATTAGACAAAGTAAAACATTTTTATTAGTATTTATTAGATACTAATTCAATTCAAATTTGACCGGTAATTAGTTAAAGTCAACTTTGTTATTACTATTTAAATATCGAAAGTTAAATAAGTTTTACTGTTGATAAGACGTAGTCGACCTAGTTACTAATGTTTATATATTGAAGGTCAAGTAAAGTTTGATTGTTGATTAGACAAGGTAGACGTAGTCATTGGTGTTTATACATTGAAAGTCGTGTAAAGTTTGACCGTTGATTAGATAAAGTCATCTTAGTCACTAGTGTTTTTATAAAGAAAGAGTTCAGTAAAGTTTTACAGTTTATTATTTAAGGTCAACTTAGTCCCTAATATTTATATATAGAAAGTCAAGCAAGGTTTTACCGTTAATTAGACAAAGTCAAACATTTTTATTAGTATTTATTATATACTAATTCAAATCAAATTTGACCGTTAATTAGTTAATGTCAACTTTGTTATTAGTGTTTAAATATTGAAAGTCAAATATGTTTTACTGTTGATAAGACATAGTCGACCTAGTTATGAATGTTTATTTATTGAAGGTCAAGCAAAGTTTGACTGTTGATTAGACAAGGTCAAGTAAAGTTTGACTGTTGATTAGACAAGGTCAACGTAGTTGTTAATGTTTATACATTGAAAGTCGAGTAAAGTTTGACCGTTGATTAGATAAAGTTATCTTAGTCACTAGTGTTTCTATAAAGAAAGAGTTAAGTAAAGTTTGACGGTTTATTATTTAATGCCAACTTAGTCCTTAATGTTTATATATAGAAAGTCAAGTAAGGTTTGACCGTTAATTAGACAAAGTCAAACATTTTTATTAGTATTTATTATATACTAATTCAAATCAAATTTAAACGTTAATTAGTTAATGTCAACTTTGTTATTAGTGTTTAAATATTGAAAGTCAAATATGTTTTACTGTTGATAAGACATAGTCGACCTAGTTATGAATGTTTATTTATTGAAGGTCAAGTAAAGTTTGACTGTTGATTAGACAAGGTCAACGTAGTTGTTAATGTTTATACATTGAAAGTCGAGTAAAGTTTGACCGTTGATTAGATAAAGTTATCTTAGTCACTAGTGTTTCTATAAAGAAAGAGTTAAGTAAAGTTTGACAGTTTATTATTTAAGGCCAACTTAGTCCTTAATATTTATATATAGAAAGTCAAGTAAGGTTTGACCGTTAATTAGACAAAGTAAAACATTTTTATTAGTATTTATTAGATACTAATTCAAATCAAATTTGACCGTTAATTAGTTAAAGTCAACTATGTTATTAGTGTTCAAATATTGAAAGTCAAATAAGTTTGACTGTTGATAAGACATAGTCAACCTAGTTATTAATGTTTATATATTGAAGGTCAAGTAAAGTTTGACTGTTGATTAGACAAGGTAACCGTAGTTATTGGTTTTTATACATTGAAAGTCGAGTAAAGTTTGACCGTTGATTAGATAAAGTCATCTTAATCACTAGTGTTTCTATAAAGAAAGAGTAAAGTAAAGTTTGACAGTTTATTATTTAAGGTCAACTTAGTCCCTAATATATACATATATATTGAAAGTCAAGTAAGGTTTGATCGTTAATTAGACAAAGTAAAACATTTTTATTAGTATTTATTAGATACTAATTCAAATCAAATTTGACCGGTAATTAGTTAAAGTCAACTTTGTTATTACTATTTAAATATCGAAAGTCAAATAAGTTTTACTGTTGATAAGACGTAGTCGACCTAGTTATTAATGTTTATATATTGAAGGTCAAGTAAAGTTTGACAGTTGATTAGACAAGGTAACCGTAGTTATTGGTGTTTATACATTGAAAGTCGAGTAAAGTTTGACCGTTGATTAGATAAAGTCATCTTAGTCACTAGTGTTTCTATAAAGAAAGAGTTAAGTAAAGTTTGACAATTTATTATTTAAGGTCAACTTAGTCCCTAATATTTATATATAGAAAGTCAAGCAAAGTTTGGCCGTTAATTAGACAAAGTCAAACATTTTTATTAGTATTTATTAGATACTAATTATAATCAAATTTGACCGTTAATTATTTAAAGTCAACTTTGTTACTAGTATTTAAATATCGAAAGTCAAATAAGTTTTAATGTTGATAAGACATAGTAGACCTAGTTATTAATGTTTATATATTGAAGGTCAAGTAAAGTTTGACTGTTAATTAGACAAGGTAACCGTAGTTATTGGTGTTTACACATTGAAAGTCGAGTAAAGTTTGACCGTTGATTAGATAAAGTCATCTTAGTCACTAGACTTTCTATAAAGAAAGAGTTAAGTAAAGTTTGACAGTTTATTAGTTAAAGTCAACTTAGTCACTAATATTTATATATAGAAAGTCAAGTAAGGTTTGACCGTTAATTAGGCAAAGTCAAACATTTTTATTTGTATTCATTATGCACTAATTCAAATCAAATTTGACCGTTAATTAGTTAAAGTCAACTTTGTTATTAGTATTTAAATATCGAAAGTCAAATAAGTTTTACTGTTGATAAGACATAGTCGACCTAGTTATTAATGTTTATCTATTGAAGGTCAAGTAAAGTTTGACTGTTGATTAGACAAGATAGCCGTAGTTATTGGTGTTTATATATTGAAAGTCGAGTAAAGTTTGACCGTTGATTAGATAAAGTCATCTTAGTCACTAGTGTTTCTATAAAGAAAGAGTTAAGTAAAGTTTGACAGTTTATTATTTAAGGTCAACTTAGTCCCTAATATTTATATATAGAAAGTCAAGCAAGGTTTGACCGTTAATTAGACAAAGTCAAATGTTTTTATTAGTATTTATTAGATACTAATTCAAATCAAATTTGACCGTTAATTAGTTAATGTCAACTTTGTTATTAGTGTTTAAATATTGAAAGCCAAATATATTTTACTGTTGATAAGACATAGTCGACCTAGTTATGAATGTTTATTTATTGAAGGTCAAGTAAAGTTTGACTGTTGATTAGACAAGGTAAACGTAGGTATTAGTGTTTATACATTGAAAGTCGAGTAAAGTTTGACCGTTGATTAGATAAAGTTATCTTAGTCACTAGTGTTTCTATAAAGAAAGAGTTAAGTAAAGTTTGACAGTTTATTATTTAAGGTCAACTTAGTCCCTAATATATACATATATTGAAAGTCAAGTAAGGTTTGACCGTTAATTAGACAAAGTAAAACATTTTTATTAGTATTTATTAGATACTTATTCAATTCAAATTTGACCGGTAATTAGTTAAAGTCAACTTTGTTATTACTATTTAAATATCGAAAGTTAAATAAGTTTTACTGTTGATAAGACGTAGTCGACCTAGTTACTAATGTTTATATATTGAAGGTCAAGTAAAGTTTGACTGTTGATTAGACAAGGTAGACGTAGTCATTGGTGTTTATACATTGAAAGTCGAGTAAAGTTTGACCGTTGATTAGATAAAGTCATCTTAGTCACTAGTGTTTTTATAAAGAAAGAGTTCAGTAAAGTTTTACAGTTTATTATTTAAGGTCAACTTAGTCCCTAATATTTATATATAGAAAGTCAAGCAAGGTTTTACCGTTAATTAGACAAAGTCAAACATTTTTATTAGTATTTATTATATACTAATTCAAATCAAATTTGACCGTTAATTAGTTAATGTCAACTTTGTTATTAGTGTTTAAATATTGAAAGTCAAATATGTTTTACTGTTGATAAGACATAGTCGACCTAGTTATGAATGTTTATTTATTGAAGGTCAAGTAAAGTTTGACTGTTGATTAGACAAGGTCAAGTAAAGTTTGACTGTTGATTAGACAAGGTCAACGTAGTTGTTAATGTTTATACATTGAAAGTCGAGTAAAGTTTGACCGTTGATTAGATAAAGTTATCTTAGTCACTAGTGTTTCCATAAAGAAAGAGTTAAGTAAAGTTTGACGGTTTATTATTTAATGCCAACTTAGTCCTTAATGTTTATATATAGAAAGTCAAGTAAGGTTTGACCGTTAATTAGACAAAGTCAAACATTTTTATTAGTATTTATTATATACTAATTCAAATCAAATTTAAACGTTAATTAGTTAATGTCAACTTTGTTATTAGTTTTTAAATATTGAAAGTCAAATATGTTTTACTGTTGATAAGACATAGTCGACCTAGTTATGAATGTTTATTTATTGAAGGTCAAGTGAAGTTTGACTGTTGATTAGACAAGGTCAACGTAGTTGTTAATGTTTATACATTGAAAGTCGAGTAAAGTTTGACCGTTGATTAGATAAAGTTATCTTAGTCACTAGTGTTTCTATAAAGAAAGAGTTAAGTAAAGTTTGACAGTTTATTATTTAAGGCCAACTTAGTCCTTAATATTTATATATAGAAAGTCAAGTAAGGTTTGACCGTTAATTAGACAAAGTAAAACATTTTTATTAGTATTTATTAGATACTAATTCAAATCAAATTTGACCGTTAATTAGTTAAAGTCAACTATGTTATTAGTGTTCAAATATTGAAAGTCAAATAAGTTTGACTGTTGATAAGACATAGTCAACCTAGTTATTAATGTTTATATATTGAAGGTCAAGTAAAGTTTGACTGTTGATTAGACAAGGTAACCGTAGTTATTGGTTTTTATACATTGAAAGTCGAGTAAAGTTTGACCGTTAATTAGATAAAGTCATCTTAATCACTAGTGTTTCTATAAAGAAAGAGTAAAGTAAAGTTTGACAGTTTATTATTTCAGGTCAACTTAGTCCCTAATATATACATATATATTGAAAGTCAAGTAAGGTTTGATCGTTAATTAGACAAAGTAAAACATTTTTATTAGTATTTATTTGATACTAATTCAAATCAAATTTGACCGGTAATTAGTTAAAGTCAACTTTGTTATTACTATTTAAATATCGAAAGTCAAATAAGTTTTACTGTTGATAAGACGTAGTCGACCTAGTTATTAATGTTTATATATTGAAGGTCAAGTAAAGTTTGACTGTTGATTAGACAAGGTAACCGTAGTTATTGGTGTTTATACATTGAAAGTCGAGTAAAGTTTGACCGTTGATTAGATAAAGTCATCTTAGTCACTAGTGTTTCTATAAAGAAAGAGTTAAGTAAAGTTTGACAATTTATTATTTAAGGTCAACTTAGTCCCTAATATTTATATATAGAAAGTCAAGTAAAGTTTGGCCGTTAATTAGACAAAGTCAAACATTTTTATTAGTATTTATTAGATACTAATTATAATCAAATTTGACCGTTAATTATTTAAAGTCAACTTTGTTACTAGTATTTAAATATCGAAAGTCAAATAAGTTTTAATGTTGATAAGACATAGTAGACCTAGTTATTAATGTTTATATATTGAAGGTCAAGTGAAGTTTGACTGTTAATTAGACAAGGTAACCGTAGTTATTGGTGTTTACACATTGAAAGTCGAGTAAAGTTTGACCGTTGATTAGATAAAGTCATCTTAGTCACTAGACTTTCTATAAAGAAAGAGTTAAGTAAAGTTTGACAGTTTATTAGTTAAAGTCAACTTAGTCACTAATATTTATATATAGAAAGTCAAGTAAGGTTTGACCGTTAATTAGGCAAAGTCAAACATTTTTATTTGTATTCATTATGCACTAATTCAAATCAAATTTGACCGTTAATTAGTTAAAGTCAACTTTGTTATTAGTATTTAAATATCGAAAGTCAAATAAGTTTTACTGTTGATAAGACATAGTCGACCTAGTTATTAATGTTTATCTATTGAAGGTCAAGTAAAGTTTGACTGTTGATTAGACAAGGTAGCCGTAGTTATTGGTGTTTATATATTGAAAGTCGAGTAAAGTTTGACCGTTGATTAGATAAAGTCATCTTAGTCACTAGTGTTTCTATAAAGAAAGAGTTAAGTAAAGTTTGACAGTTTATTATTTAAGGTCAACTTAGTCCCTAATATTTATATATAGAAAGTCAAGCAAGGTTTGACCGTTAATTAGACAAAGTCAAATGTTTTTATTAGTATTTATTAGATACTAATTCAAATCAAATTTGACCGTTAATTAGTTAATGTCAACTTTGTTATTAGTGTTTAAATATTGAAAGCCAAATATATTTTACTGTTGATAAGACATAGTCGACCTAGTTATGAATGTTTATTTATTGAAGGTCAAGTAAAGTTTGACTGTTGATTAGACAAGGTCAACGTAGTTATTAGTGTTTATACATTGAAAGTCGAGTAAATTTTGACCGTTGATTAGATAAAGTTATCTTAGTCACTAGTGTTTCTATAAAGAAAGAGTTAAGTAAAGGTTGACAGTTTATTATTTGAAGTCAACTTAGTCACTAATATTTAAATATAGAAAGTCAAGTAAGGTTTGACTGTTAATTAGACAGAGTCAAACATTTTTTTAGTATTTATTATACACTAATTCAAATCAAATTTGACTGTTAATTAGTTAAAGTCGACTTTGCTTTTAGTGTTCAAATATTGAAAGTCAAATAAGTTTGAATGTTGATAAGACATAGTCGACCTAGTTATTAATGTTTATATATTGAAGGTCAAGTAAAGTTTGACTGTTGATTAGACAAGGTCAACGTAGTTGTTAGTGTTTATACATTGAAAGTCGAGTAAAGTTTGATCGTTGATTAGATAAAGTTATCTTAGTCACTAGTGTTTCTATAAAGCAAGAGTTAAGTAAAGTTTGACAGTTTATTATTTAAGGTCAACTTAGTCCCTAATATATACATATATATTGAAAGTCAAGTAAGGTTTGACCGTTAATTAGACAAAGTAAAACATTTTTATTAGTATTTATTAGATACTAATTCAAATCAAATTTGACCGGTAATTAGTTAAAGTCAACTTTGTTATTACTATTTAACTATCGAAAGTCAAATAAGTTTTACTGTTGATAAGACGTAGTCGACCTAGTTACTAATGTTTATATATTGAAGGTCAAGTAAAGTTTGACTGTTGATTAGACAAGGTAGACGTAGTCATTGGTGTTTATACATTGAAAGTCGAGTAAAGTTTGACCGTTGATTAGATGAAGTCATCTTAGTCACTAGTGTTTTTATAAAGAAAGAGTTCAGTAAAGTTTTAAAGTTTATTATTTAAGGTCAACTTAGTCCCTAATATTTATATATAGAAAGTCAAGCAAGGTTTTACCGTTAATTAGACAAAGTCAAACATTTTTATTAGTATTTATTAGATACTAATTCAAATCAAATTTGACCGTTAATTAGTTAATGTCAACTTTGTTATTAGTGTTTAAATATTGAAAGCCAAATATATTTTACTGTTGATAAGACATAGTCGACCTAGTTATGAATGTTTATTTATTGAAGGTCAAGTAAAGTTTGACTGTTGATTAGACAAGGTAAACGTAGGTATTAGTGTTTATACATTGAAATTCGAGTAAAGTTTGACCGTTGATTAGATAAAGTTATCTTAGTCACTAGTGTTTCTATAAAGAAAGAGTTAAGTAAAGGTTGACAGTTTATTATTTGAAGTCAACTTAGTCACTAATATTTAAATATAGAAAGTCAAGTAAGGTTTGACTGTTAATTAGACAGAGTCAAACATTTTTTTAGTATTTATTATACACAAATTCAAATCAAATTTAACCGTTAATTAGTTAAAGTCGACTTTGCTTTTAGTGTTCAAATATTGAAAGTCAAATAAGTTTGAATGTTGATAAGACATAGTCGACCTAGTTATTAATGTTTATATATTGAAGGTCAAGTAAAGTTTGACTGTTGATTAGACAAGGTCAACGTAGTTGTTAGTGTTTATACATTGAAAGTCGAATAAAGTTTGATCGTTGATTAGATAAAGTTATCTTAGTCACTAGTGTTTCTATAAAGCAAGAGTTAAGTAAAGTTTGACAGTTTATTATTTAAGGTCAACTTAGTCCCTAATATATACATATATTGAAAGTCAAGTAAGGTTTGACCGTTAATTAGACAATGTAAAACATTTTTATTAGTATTTATTAGATACTAATTCAATTCAAATTTGACCGGTAATTAGTTAAAGTCAACTTTGTTATTACTATTTAAATATCGAAAGTTAAATAAGTTTTACTGTTGATAAGACGTAGTCGACCTAGTTACTAATGTTTATATATTGAAGGTCAAGTAAAGTTTGACTGTTGATTAGACAAGGTAGACGTAGTCATTGGTGTTTATACATTGAAAGTCGAGTAAAGTTTGACCGTTGATTAAATAAAGTCATCTTAGTCACTAGTGTTTTTATAAAGAAAGAGTTCAGTAAAGTTTTACAGTTTATTATTTAAGGTCAACTTAGTCCCTAATATTTATATATAGAAAGTCAAGCAAGGTTTTACCGTTAATTAGACAAAGTCAAACATTTTTATTAGTATTTATTATATACTAATTCAAATCAAATTTGACCGTTAATTAGTTAATGTCAACTTTGTTATTAGTGTTTAAATATTGAAAGTCAAATATGTTTTACTGTTGATAAGACATAGTCGACCTAGTTATGAATGTTTATTTATTGAAGGTCAAGTAAAGTTTGACTGTTGATTAGACAAGGTCAAGTAAAGTTTGACTGTTGATTAGACAAGGTCAACGTAGTTGTTAATGTTTATACATTGAAAGTCGAGTAAAGTTTGACCGTTGATTAGATAAAGTTATCTTAGTCACTAGTGTTTCTATAAAGAAAGAGTTAAGTAAAGTTTGACGGTTTATTATTTAATGCCAACTTAGTCCTTAATGTTTATATATAGAAAGTCAAGTAAGGTTTGACCGTTAATTAGACAAAGTCAAATATTTTTATTGGTATTTATTATATACTAATTCAAATCAAATTTAAACGTTAATTAGTTAATGTCAACTTTGTTATTAGTGTTTAAATATTGAAAGTCAAATATGTTTTACTGTTGATAAGACATAGTCGACCTAGTTATGAATGTTTATTTATTGAAGGTCAAGTAAAGTTTGACTGTTGATTAGACAAGGTCAACGTAGTTGTTAATGTTTATACATTGAAAGTCGAGTAAAGTTTGACCGTTGATTAGATAAAGTTATCTTAGTCACTAGTGTTTCTATAAAGAAAGAGTTAAGTAAAGTTTGACAGTTTATTATTTAAGGCCAACTTAGTCCTTAATATTTATATATAGAAAGTCAAGTAAGGTTTGACCGTTAATTAGACAAAGTAAAACATTTTTATTAGTATTTATTAGATACTAATTCAAATCAAATTTGACCGTTAATTAGTTAAAGTCAACTATGTTATTAGTGTTCAAATATTGAATGTCAAATAAGTTTGACTGTTGATAAGACATAGTCAACCTAGTTATTAATGTTTATATATTGAAGGTCAAGTAAAGTTTGACTGTTGATTAGACAAGGTAATTGTAGTTATTGGTTTTTATACATTGAAAGTCGAGTAAAGTTTGACCGTTGATTAGATAAAGTCATCTTAATCACTAGTATTTCTATAAAGAAAGAGTAAAGTAAAGATTGACAGTTTATTATTTAAGGTCAACTTAGTCCCTAATATATACATATATATTGAAAGTCAAGTAAGGTTTGATCGTTAATTAGACAAAGTAAAACATTTTTATTAGTATTTATTAGATACTAATTCAAATCAAATTTGACCGGTAATTAGTTAAAGTCAACTTTGTTATTACTATTTAAATATCGAAAGTCAAATAAGTTTTACTGTTGATAAGACGTAGTCGACCTAGTTATTAATGTTTATATATTAAAGGTCAAGTAAAGTTTGACTGTTAATTAGACAAGGTAACCGTAGTTATTGGTGTTTACACATTGAAAGTCGAGTAAAGTTTGACCGTTGATTAGATAAAGTCATCTTAGTCACTAGACTTTCTATAAAGAAAGAGTTAAGTAAAGTTTGACAGTTTATTAGTTAAAGTCAACTTAGTCACTAATATTTATATATAGAAAGTCAAGTAAGGTTTGACCGTTAATTAGGAAAAGTCAAACATTTTTATTTGTATTCATTATGCACTAATTCAAATCAAATTTGACCGTTAATTAGTTAAAGTCAACTTTGTTATTAGTATTTAAATATCGAAAGTCAAATAAGTTTTACTGTTGATAAGACATAGTCGACCTAGTTATTAATGTTTATCTATTGAAGGTCAAGTAAAGTTTGACTGTTGATTAGACAAGGTAGCCGTAGTTATTGGTGTTTATATATTGAAAGTCGAGTAAAGTTTGACCGTAGATTAGATAAAGTCATCTTAGTCACTAGTGTTTCTATAAAGAAAGAGTTAAGTAAAGTTTGACAGTTTATTATTTAAGGTCAACTTAGTCCCTAATATTTATATATAGAAAGTCAAGCAAGGTTTGACCGTTAATTAGACAAAGTCAAATGTTTTTATTAGTATTTATTAGATACTAATTCAAATCAAATTTGACCGTTAATTAGTTAATGTCAACTTTGTTATTAGTGTTTAAATATTGAAAGCCAAATATATTTTACTGTTGATAAGACATAGTCGACCTAGTTATGAATGTTTATTTATTGAAGGTCAAGTAAAGTTTGACTGTTGATTAGACAAGGTCAACGTAGTTATTAGTGTTTATACATTGAAAGTCGAGTAAATTTTGACCGTTGATTAGATAAAGTTATCTTAGTCACTAGTGTTTCTATAAAGAAAGAGTTAAGTAAAGGTTGACAGTTTATTATTTGAAGTCAACTTAGTCACTAATATTTAAATATAGAAAGTCAAGTAAGGTTTGACTGTTAATTAGACAGAGTCAAACATTTTTTTAGTATTTATTATACACTAATTCAAATCAAATTTGACTGTTAATTAGTTAAAGTCGACTTTGCTTTTAGTGTTCAAATATTGAAAGTCAAATAAGTTTGAATGTTGATAAGACATAGTCGACCTAGTTATTAATGTTTATATATTGAAGGTCAAGTAAAGTTTGACTGTTGATTAGACAAGGTCAACGTAGTTGTTAGTGTTTATACATTGAAAGTCGAGTAAAGTTTGATCGTTGATTAGATAAAGTTATCTTAGTCACTAGTGTTTCTATAAAGCAAGAGTTAAGTAAAGTTTGACAGTTTATTATTTAAGGTCAACTTAGTCCCTAATATATACATATATATTGAAAGTCAAGTAAGGTTTGACCGTTAATTAGACAAAGTAAAACATTTTTATTAGTATTTATTAGATACTAATTCAAATCAAATTTGACCGGTAATTAGTTAAAGTCAACTTTGTTATTATTATTTAAATATCGAAAGTCAAATAAGTTTTACTGTTGATAAGACGTAGTCGACCTAGTTACTAATGTTTATATATTGAAGGTCAAGTAAAGTTTGACCGTTGATTAGACAAGGTAGACGTAGTCATTGGTGTTTATACATTGAAAGTCGAGTAAAGTTTGACCGTTGATTAGATAAAGTCATCTTAGTCACTAGTGTTTTTATAAAGAAAGAGTTCAGTAAAGTTTTACAGTTTATTATTTAAGGTCAACTTAGTCCCTAATATTTATATATATAAAGTCAAGCAAGGTTTTACCGTTAATTAGACAAAGTCAAACATTTTTATTAGTATTTATTATATACTAATTCAAATCAAATTTGACCGTTAATTAGTTAATGTCAACTTTGTTATTAGTGTTTAAATATTGAAAGTCAAATATGTTTTACTGTTGATAAGACATAGTCGACCTAGTTATGAATGTTTATTTATTGAAGGTCAAGTAAAGTTTGACTGTTGATTAGACTAGGTCAAGTAAAGTTTGACTGTTGATTAGACAAGGTCAACGTAGTTGTTAATGTTTATACATTGAAAGTCGAGTAAAGTTTGACCGTTGATTAGATAAAGTTATCTTAGTCACTAGTGTTTCTATAAAGAAAGAGTTAAGTAAAGTTTGACGGTTTATTATTTAATGCCAACTTAGTCCTTAATGTTTATATATAGAAAGTCAAGTAAGGTTTGACCGTTAATTAGACAAAGTCAAACATTTTTATTAGTATTTATTATATACTAATTCAAATCAAATTTGACCGTTAATTAGTTAATGTCAACTTTGTTATTAGTGTTTAAATATTGAAAGTCAAATATGTTTTACTGTTGATAAGACATAGTCGACCTAGTTATGAATGTTTATTTATTGAAGGTCAAGTAAAGTTTGACTGTTGATTAGACAAGGTAGACGTAGTCATTGGTGTTTATACATTGAAAGTCGAGTAAAGTTTGACCGTTGATTAAATAAAGTCATCTTAGTCACTAGTGTTTTTATAAAGAAAGAGTTCAGTAAAGTTTTACAGTTTATTATTTAAGGTCAACTTAGTCCCTAATATTTATATATAGAAAGTCAAGCAAGGTTTGACCGTTAATTAGACAAAGTCAAACATTTTTATTAGTATTTATTATATACTAATTCAAATCAAATTTGACCGTTAATTAGTTAATGTCAACTTTGTTATTAGTGTTTAAATATTGAAAGTCAAATATGTTTTACTGTTGATAAGACATAGTCGACCTAGTTATGAATGTTTATTTATTGAAGGTCAAGTAAAGTTTGACTGTTGATTAGACAAGGTCAACGTAGTTGTTAATGTTTATACATTGAAAGTCGAGTAAAGTTTGACCGTTGATTAGATAAAGTTATCTTAGTCACTAGTGTTTCTATAAAGAAAGAGTTAAGTAAAGTTTGACAGTTTATTATTTAAGGCCAACTTAGTCCTTAATATTTATATATAGAAAGTCAAGTAAGGTTTGACCGTTAATTAGACAAAGTAAAACATTTTTATTAGTATTTATTAGATACTAATTCAAATCAAATTTGACCGTTAATTAGTTAAAGTCAACTATGTTATTAGTGTTCAAATATTGAAAGTCAAATAAGTTTGACTGTTGATAAGACATAGTCAACCTAGTTATTAATGTTTATATATTGAAGGTCAAGTAAAGTTTGACTGTTGATTAGACAAGGTAACCGTAGTTATTGGTTTTTATACATTGAAAGTCGAGTAAAGTTTGACCGTTGATTAGATAAAGTCATCTTAATCACTAGTGTTTCTATAAAGAAAGAGTTAAGTAAAGTTTGACAGTTTATTATTTAAGGTCAACTTAGTCCCTAATATATACATATATATTGAAAGTCAAGTAAGGTTTGATCGTTAATTAGACAAAGTAAAACATTTTTATTAGTATTTATTAGATACTAATTCAAATCAAATTTGACCGGTAATTAGTTAAAGTCAACTTTGTTATTACTATTTAAATATCGAAAGTCAAATAAGTTTTACTGTTGATAAGACGTAGTCGACCTAGTTATTAATGTTTATATATTGAAGGTCAAGTAAAGTTTGACTGTTGATTAGACAAGGTAACCGTAGTTATTGGTGTTTATACATTGAAAGTCGAGTAAAGTTTGACCGTTGATTAGATAAAGTCATCTTAGTCACTAGTGTTTCTATAAAGAAAGAGTTAAGTAAAGTTTGACAATTTATTATTTAAGGTCAACTTAGTCCCTAATATTTATATATAGAAAGTCAAGCAAAGTTTGGCCGTTAATTAGACAAAGTCAAACATTTTTATTAGTATTTATTAGATACTAATTATAATCAAATTTGACCGTTAATTATTTAAAGTCAACTTTGTCACTAGTATTTAAATATCGAAAGTCAAATAAGTTTTAATGTTGATAAGACATAGTAGACCTAGTTATTAATGTTTATATATTGAAGGTCAAGTGAAGTTTGACTGTTAATTAGACAAGGTAACCGTAGTTATTGGTGTTTACACATTGAAAGTCGAGTAAAGTTTGAGCGTTGATTAGATAAAGTCATCTTAGTCACTAGACTTTCTATAAAGAAAGAGTTAAGTAAAGTTTGACAGTTTATTAGTTAAAGTCAACTTAGTCACTAATATTTATATATAGAAAGTCAAGTAAGGTTTGACCGTTAATTAGGCAAAGTCAAACATTTTTATTTGTATTCATTATGCACTAATTCAAATCAAATTTGACCGTTAATTAGTTAAAGTCAACTTTGTTATTAGTATTTAAATATCGAAAGTCAAATAAGTTTTACTGTTGATAAGACATAGTCGACCTAGTTATTAATGTTTATCTATTGAAGGTCAAGTAAAGTTTGACTGTTGATTAGACAAGGTAGCCGTAGTTATTGGTGTTTATATATTGAAAGTCGAGTAAAATTTGACCGTTGATTAGATAAAGTCATCTTAGTCACTAGTGTTTCTATAAAGAAAGAGTTAAGTAAAGTTTGACAGTTTATTATTTAAGGTCAACTTAGTCCCTAATATTTATATATAGAAAGTCAAGCAAGGTTTGACCGTTAATTAGACAAAGTCAAATGTTTTTATTAGTATTTATTAGATACTAATTCAAATCAAATTTGACCGTTAATTAGTTAAAGTCAACTATGTTATTAGTGTTCAAATATTGAATGTCAAATAAGTTTGACTGTTGATAAGACATAGTCGACCTAGTTATTAATGTTTATATATTGAAGGTCAAGTAAAGTTTGACTGTTGATTAGACAAGGTAACCGTAGTTATTGGTTTTTATACATTGAAAGTCGAGTAAAGTTTGACCGTTGATTAGATAAAGTCATCTTAATCACTAGTGTTTCTATAAAGAAAGAGTTAAGTAAAGGTTGACAGTTTATTATTTGAAGTCAACTTAGTCACTAATATTTAAATATAGAAAGTCAAGTAAGGTTTGACTGTTAATTAGACAGAGTCAAACAATTTTTTAGTATTTATTATACACTAATTCAAATCAAATTTGACTGTTAATTAGTTAAAGTCGACTTTGCTTTTAGTGTTCAAATATTGAAAGTCAAATAAGTTTGAATGTTGATAAGACATAGTCGACCTAGTTATTAATGTTTATATATTGAAGGTCAAGTAAAGTTTGACTGTTGATTAGACAAGGTCAACGTAGTTGTTAGTGTTTATACATTGAAAGTCGAGTAAAGTTTGATCGTTGATTAGATAAAGTTATCTTAGTCACTAGTGTTTCTATAAAGCAAGAGTTAAGTAAAGTTTGACAGTTTATTATTTAAGGTCAACTTAGTCCCTAATATATACATATATATTGAAAGTCAAGTAAGGTTTGACCGTTAATTAGACAAAGTAAAACATTTTTATTAGTATTTATTAGATACTAATTCAAATCAAATTTGACCGGTAATTAGTTAAAGTCAACTTTGTTATTACTATTCAAATATCGAAAGTCAAATAAGTTTTACTGTTGATAAGACGTAGTCGACCTAGTTACTAATGTTTATATATTGAAGGTCAAGTAAAGTTTGACCGTTGATTAGACAAGGTAGACGTAGTCATTGGTGTTTATACATTGAAAGTCGAGTAAAGTTTGACCGTTGATTAGATAAAGTCATCTTAGTCACTAGTGTTTTTATAAAGAAAGAGTTCAGTAAAGTTTTACAGTTTATTATTTAAGGTCAACTTAGTCCCTAATATTTATATATATAAAGTCAAGCAAGGTTTTACCGTTAATTAGACAAAGTCAAACATTTTTATTAGTATTTATTATATACTAATTCAAATCAAATTTGACCGTTAATTAGTTAATGTCAACTTTGTTATTAGTGTTTAAATATTGAAAGTCAAATATGTTTTACTGTTGATAAGACATAGTCGACCTAGTTATGAATGTTTATTTATTGAAGGTCAAGTAAAGTTTGACTGTTGATTAGACTAGGTCAAGTAAAGTTTGACTGTTGATTAGACAAGGTCAACGTAGTTGTTAATGTTTATACATTGAAAGTCGAGTAAAGTTTGACCGTTGATTAGATAAAGTTATCTTAGTCACTAGTGTTTCTATAAAGAAAGAGTTAAGTAAAGTTTGACGGTTTATTATTTAATGCCAACTTAGTCCTTAATGTTTATATATAGAAAGTCAAGTAAGGTTTGACCGTTAATTAGACAAAGTCAAACATTTTTATTAGTATTTATTATATACTAATTCAAATCAAATTTGACCGTTAATTAGTTAATGTCAACTTTGTTATTAGTGTTTAAATATTGAAAGTCAAATATGTTTTACTGTTGATAAGACATAGTCGACCTAGTTATGAATGTTTATTTATTGAAGGTCAAGTAAAGTTTGACTGTTGATTAGACAAGGTCAACGTAGTTGTTAATGTTTATACATTGAAAGTCGAGTAAAGTTTGACCGTTGATTAGATAAAGTTATCTTAGTCACTAGTGTTTCTATAAAGAAAGAGTTAAGTAAAGTTTGACAGTTTATTATTTAAGGCCAACTTAGTCCTTAATATTTATATATAGAAAGTCAAGTAAGGTTTGACCGTTAATTAGACAAAGTAAAACATTTTTATTAGTATTTATTAGATACTAATTCAAATCAAATTTGACCGTTAATTAGTTAAAGTCAACTATGTTATTAGTGTTCAAATATTGAAAGTCAAATAAGTTTGACTGTTGATAAGACATAGTCAACCTAGTTATTAATGTTTATATATTGAAGGTCAAGTAAAGTTTGACTGTTGATTAGACAAGGTAACCGTAGTTATTGGTTTTTATACATTGAAAGTCGAGTAAAGTTTGACCGTTGATTAGATAAAGTCATCTTAATCACTAGTGTTTCTATAAAGAAAGAGTTAAGTAAAGTTTGACAGTTTATTATTTAAGGTCAACTTAGTCCCTAATATATACATATATATTGAAAGTCAAGTAAGGTTTGATCGTTAATTAGACAAAGTAAAACATTTTTATTAGTATTTATTAGATACTAATTCAAATCAAATTTGACCGGTAATTAGTTAAAGTCAACTTTGTTATTACTATTTAAATATCGAAAGTCAAATAAGTTTTACTGTTGATAAGACGTAGTCGACCTAGTTATTAATGTTTATATATTGAAGGTCAAGTAAAGTTTGACTGTTGATTAGACAAGGTAACCGTAGTTATTGGTGTTTATACATTGAAAGTCGAGTAAAGTTTGACCGTTGATTAGATAAAGTCATCTTAGTCACTAGTGTTTCTATAAAGAAAGAGTTAAGTAAAGTTTGACAATTTATTATTTAAGGTCAACTTAGTCCCTAATATTTATATATAGAAAGTCAAGCAAAGTTTGGCCGTTAATTAGACAAAGTCAAACATTTTTATTAGTATTTATTAGATACTAATTATAATCAAATTTGACCGTTAATTATTTAAAGTCAACTTTGTCACTAGTATTTAAATATCGAAAGTCAAATAAGTTTTAATGTTGATAAGACATAGTAGACCTAGTTATTAATGTTTATATATTGAAGGTCAAGTGAAGTTTGACTGTTAATTAGACAAGGTAACCGTAGTTATTGGTGTTTACACATTGAAAGTCGAGTAAAGTTTGAGCGTTGATTAGATAAAGTCATCTTAGTCACTAGACTTTCTATAAAGAAAGAGTTAAGTAAAGTTTGACAGTTTATTAGTTAAAGTCAACTTAGTCACTAATATTTATATATAGAAAGTCAAGTAAGGTTTGACCGTTAATTAGGCAAAGTCAAACATTTTTATTTGTATTCATTATGCACTAATTCAAATCAAATTTGACCGTTAATTAGTTAAAGTCAACTTTGTTATTAGTATTTAAATATCGAAAGTCAAATAAGTTTTACTGTTGATAAGACATAGTCGACCTAGTTATTAATGTTTATCTATTGAAGGTCAAGTAAAGTTTGACTGTTGATTAGACAAGGTAGCCGTAGTTATTGGTGTTTATATATTGAAAGTCGAGTAAAATTTGACCGTTGATTAGATAAAGTCATCTTAGTCACTAGTGTTTCTATAAAGAAAGAGTTAAGTAAAGTTTGACAGTTTATTATTTAAGGTCAACTTAGTCCCTAATATTTATATATAGAAAGTCAAGCAAGGTTTGACCGTTAATTAGACAAAGTCAAATGTTTTTATTAGTATTTATTAGATACTAATTCAAATCAAATTTGACCGTTAATTAGTTAAAGTCAACTATGTTATTAGTGTTCAAATATTGAATGTCAAATAAGTTTGACTGTTGATAAGACATAGTCGACCTAGTTATTAATGTTTATATATTGAAGGTCAAGTAAAGTTTGACTGTTGATTAGATGATGCGTCCACTTTATATACCTATTTTAGAACTTTTTAGGATCCATTTTGTGCTCTTTCATTACCAACAGACTGTATTTTACCATGAAATCCTCTTAGGAGGGGTAAGAGCGACTTTGCGCTCTTTTACCTCTTTTAAGTAAATTTTTGTGTGAACAAAGTAATGAAGACCGGAGGCCGTTGAAGACTACACTCTCGAAGATTTTGAAGACTTGTTTCGAAGACGTGAAGACCGGAGGCCATTGAAGATCCCTTTTGAACCAGTTGAAGACTTAGAAGTTGAGAGGAGTGACTATGGAGATGACTACATGCCACAAGAAGAAGAAGAAAGTTAATGCAAAATTTCTGGTCACCGTCGCGAGTCGCGACGGACACGTCGCGAGTCGCGACCAACAGCCGTCGCGAGTCGCGACGAACAGGTCGCGAGTCGCGACGGCGACTGACCAGAATCCTAACTTTATTTCTTCTCACTATAAATACTATATTTTCTCCTCCTCTGTGATTCATTCTGA
Source organism: Rubia yunnanensis (assembly GCA_037428765.1). Classification (NCBI taxonomy): domain Eukaryota; kingdom Viridiplantae; phylum Streptophyta; class Magnoliopsida; order Gentianales; family Rubiaceae; genus Rubia; species Rubia yunnanensis. The sequence continues at coordinate 53,508,196 of CM075062.1, forward strand.
TTCCTGCGGCTGCTGTACTACTCTAAACCCTTATTTTTCATTTCTTTCATCTTTGATTCATCTTGTGTTTTGATTTGTTGTTTTAGATAGATTAGCATGAACTCTATTAGCTAATCTCATCTCTTGGGAGCAATTGACCTAAGCTTCCAAACCTATGTCCTAAGAACATTTTGTAGCTTGTTTATTACTCTTGCTATTTTGCATTTGTGGGAATTTAATGTGTTTGTTGATTTCATCATAGTGGTTGAAAGCTTGAGTATATGAAATGTTTGTATTAATTGCTAGCTAGGGTTTGGGGAAATTGGGTTAAATTTCCCCCTGTTCTTGTTAGGGATCTATAAGTATGATTTAGAGCTTTTGATTATGTTGATGAATTGATGATTGCTAGATAAATATGCAATGTTGAACTCTTTGCCATGTTTATCAATTGTAGCAAATGGGAGAGGTCTATGAGTGGTCGCTCTTGATCAATCCCGTGTAAATGCATAGGTCGGTTAAATGCTTAGTCACGGTGTAGTGGTTATAAGTGTTGCCGAGTTTGTTGATCCTTCGTGCTAAATGCCATTAATGGGATACCTTGAGTCGTGGTCGCGACTCGGGAGTCATTGGTGAGGTTTGACAAGAGATGTTGAACTCACTCTTGCAAACTACTATCGAAGAAGGATAGAAGTTTAGTCTTCACAGCAAGTAGTGAAAGTAGTAAATAAGTCACATGTTCAATGATGGAAACAAGGTTTGGAAGTGACAGTCGATTGCGCCCAAGGCTCCGTAATTCTATTTTCATCACATCTCTATTTGCGCTTACATGATTAGTATCATCCTCTTGATTTGCTAATTGTTGTATTTCAACTTGCTAATTTAGGAACCATCCAACCAACTTCCCCCCCCTTGTTTACATGTTTTTATATATATATATATATATATATATCTCCGTATATATATGCTTAGTATGTTTTCTCATATAGGTGTTTAAGTACTTAGAAAAATCCCTTTTCTTGTGGACGACCCCATCTTGCCACTATTTACATTATTGTGGATAGGACGCATTAAGGGCTTAAAAATATTAACTTTGAGAGGTACGGCGACGACCTCCCAAATTTTGGCGCCGTTGCCGGGGAAGAGGCGTTCATTTTTAAGTGCTTTAGCATATTGTGTGTGATTATGTGCTACTTGTGAATATTTGTTAGTTTGATTTTATCTTATTTTGATTTCTTAGTAGATTTGCCATTTTCGCTTGGCTTGGAGACGTATTGTTTGTGTTCTTGGTGTATGGTTCGCACGCGATCCTCTCCACAAGAGCCCTTACACTACGACCCCGAGTTGGAGTTGAATTTGAGACGGGCTAGGAGGCTTTCTTTGGAAAGTGTGAATAACACCCCTCCTAGTGACCATTTTGTGAACACATCTTCTTCAATGGACCCCCGAATTGAGGTTGAAGATGAGCAAAGGGAAGAAGAAGCCTACAATCCCCATCCCCACCAAAGAGGGATCCCTTTGGGACAGCCCTTGTTGAGAGAAATCATGGCGCCCAATCTGGAGCAACAACCGATGTGCATTGAATACCCAGTGGTTGGACCAAATAAGCATTTCGAGCTGAAAACCGGGTTCATCAATATGCTACCCGCTTTCCTTGGAAGGCAAGGGGAGAATGCCAACAAGCATCTCACCGAATTTCACTTCTTGTGTAGCGGAACGGTTCCTCACGGAGTGGATGAAGATTTTTACAAGTTGAAGGCATTCCCTTTCACTCTTAAGGATGGTGCTAGAGATTGGCTCCATTACCTACCACCAAGGAGCATAAAGAGTTGGCTTGATTTGAAGACAAAATTTCTCGCCAAATATTTCCCGGCCTCGAGGTCCGCTGCTTTGAAGAAGGATATAAGCAACATTCTGCAGTGGCATGAAGAGTCTCTCTTTGAGTATTGGGAGAGATTTAAGATGCTCCTCGCAAGTTGTCCCTACCATGGTTATTCGGAGGGAGATTTGGTGTATTACTTTTATAATGGCCTTCTGGATGAAGACCAAAGGCTGGTTAGAAGTTCTTGTGGTGGCACCCTCGGAAACAAAACATCTGCTGAAGCCATGCAACTATATGAAGAGCTAGCGGAAGAGTCGAGGAATTTTAGCTCAAGGGCTGATTTGAGGAGGAGAAACCAAAGGCCTGTAAGTGATTTTGCTAACAGTGGGAAATTGGAGGATCAAGTCACGACCCTCACATCCATGGTGAAGACCTTGATGACCAACCCCGGAGGAAGTGCGCCACATGTTAAGTCATGTGAAATCTGCTATTTGGCGCACCCTACGGATACATGCCCCACTCTACAAGAGGATTACGTTGAGGAAGTAAGTGCTATGGGGTATCAGGGAAATCAAGGATACCAAGGTACCTATGGGTATCAAGGTGGTCAAGGCTACCAAGGAGGTCAAGGCTACCAAGGTGGTCAAGGCTACCAAGGTGGTCAAGGCTACCAAGGTGGTCAAGGCTACCAAGGTGACCAAGGCTACCAAGGTGACCAAGGCTACCAAGGTGACCAAGGCTACCAAGGTAACCAAGGCTACCAAGGTAACCAAGGATACCAAAGATACCCAGGATACCAAAGCCGGCCATATAATTCGGGAAATCGTGATCAACCGAACCTCCGGTATGGAAACCCTCAAGGAGGCCAGAACTCTCAACCGTACAGGCTACCCCCTCAACAATACCGGCCACCTCAACAACAGTTCCAAAGATTTGAAGACAAATCCCGAAACCAAGGGGAAGGTTCGGGGCTATCCAAAGATGAGGTAATGCAAGCTATTCACCGATTAGGCATGAATGCTGAAAAGGGCGAACAATTCCAAGATGAAGCTAAAGCAAGTATCAAAAACTTGGAAACTCAAGTGGGCCAAATAGCTCAAATGGTGAACCGGATGGAAGCCCGTGAAAAGGGTAAACTACCTGCCCAACCAGAGCTCAACCCGAGGCAAAATGCAAGTGCTATTGCTTTGAGAAGTGGTAGAGAGGTCGGTGCTTCACCGGAGGCTGAAAATGTTGAGAAGGGGCCAACGAGAACTGAAGAGTTTGAGAAGGGAGTTGAGGAAGAGGCAATCCATGAGAAGGAGCCAACGAGAATTGAAGAGTTTGAGAAGGGAGTTGAGGAAGAGGCAATCCATGAGAAGGTGACCAAGGAGCTAGCCAACAAAGATAAGGAGGAAGAAATCAAGTTGGAGACATTGCCACCAAAACCGGAGTTAACCTCCACCCCGGAACCATCTTCTCCTCCACACAAGAAAGCAAAGATGGTGGAGAGCCCCCCATATGTTCCGGAACCCCCATTTCCAGAGGCCTTGAAAGACAGGACGAGGATGGAGGATAACAAAGACATCTACGAAGTCTTTCGTAGGTGTGAGGTAAACATTCCTCTCTTGAATGCAATTGAACAAATCCCTAGATATGCCAAATTTCTCAAAGAATTATGTGTTGTGAATAGGAAACAAAGGGCCAAAAATAGATTGAAAAGTGGAAAAAGTGAGCATGTTTCTGCATTGTGTCAAAAAGAGCTACCCCCCAAATGTAGCGATCCCGGTATGTTCACAATCCCGTGCATAATAGGAAATACTCGTTTTGAAAAAGCTATGCTTGATTTAGGTGCATCCATAAATGTTCTTCCTTATTCTTTGTTTGAAAATCTCAACTTGGGAACATTGCATAAAACCGGGGTGGTAATCCAATTGGCCGATCGTTCTAGTGCATACCCTAAGGGTATTGTCGAGGATGTGTTGGTTAAGGTGGATTCCTTAATTTTCCCCGCAGATTTTTATGTCCTTGACATGGAGCATGATAAACATGCCGCCCCAATTTTGTTGGGGAGGCCATTTTTGAAAACATCTAGGACGATGATTGATGTGCATAAGGGTACCCTCACCATGGAATTTGATGGAATGAAAGTAGAGTTTAACATAAATGATTCCATGAAATATCCTAGTGAAGAACATTCTTGCCATGCCGTAGATATTGTTGAAGAAGTTGTGCAAGATGTTTTTGAACTAAATGGTGAGGATTCTTTATTGGTTGCTTTGCAATGTGATGTTGATGATGCCCACAATGTATATTCTATGAGCACTAACTTGAAAGGCAGCTTTGAAGATTTGAACTTGCTTGAAAAGATGACACCGAGTGTCTCAACACCTTCTCCTCTACTCTTAGAGGAACTCGAGGAACCGGAATTCCTCCCCTCGCTTGTGAAAGCCCCGGTGCTTGACCTTAAACCTTTGCCAGATGATCTTAAGTATGCATTTCTTGGGGAAAGCGAGACGCTTCCAGTCATCATTTCGAGCAAGCTCACCAAGGAGCAAGAAGAAAAGTTGATGGTGGTGTTGCGGGAGAACAAGGAAGCAATTGGATGGACTATTGCCGACATCAAAGGCATAAGTCCATCCACTTGTATGCACAGAATCTTGTTGGAAGAAGGTGCGAGACCCGTCCGACAACCCCAACGCCGTTTGAACCCGCCTATGATGGATGTGGTGAAGGCGGAGATCCTCAAATTGCTTCAAGCGGGCATGATTTACCCAATCTCGGATAGCAAGTGGGTGAGCCCAACTCAGGTGGTACCAAAGAAGAGTGGAATGACAGTTGTTGAAAATGGGAAGGGTGAAATGGTACCCACCCGAGTTCAAAATGGGTGGCGAGTTTGCATTGATTACCGGAGATTGAATGCAGAAACCCGGAAGGATCACTTTCCCTTACCGTTCATTGATCAGATGCTTGAGAGGTTAGCAAGTCACCCCTACTATTGTTTCTTGGATGGATACTCGGGATATTTTCAAGTGGCTATCGCTCCAGAAGACCAAGAGAAGACCACCTTCACATGCCCTTTCGGTACATTTGCTTACCGACGCATGCCTTTCGGGCTATGTAACGCCCCCGCGACCTTCCAAAGGTGTATGGTAAGCATTTTCTCAGAATTTGTTGAAAATTTTGTCGAGGTATTTATGGATGATTTCACCATTCATGGTAATTCCTTTGATAATTGCTTAGCAAATTTAGCACAAGTCCTTAACCGTTGCATTGAAACTAATCTGGTGCTAAATTCTGAGAAATGTCACTTTATGGTTGAGAGAGGTATTGTCTTAGGCCATGTTGTCTCCTCTAAGGGTATTGAGGTTGACAAGGCCAAGATAGACACGATTCAAACTCTGCCTTATCCTACTAATGTGCGCGAAGTGCGTTCTTTCCTTGGCCATGCAGGATTCTATCGCCGGTTCATCAAGGACTTCTCAAAGATAGCATCTCCTCTATGCAAATTGTTGCAAAAGGAGGTGGAATTTGTAGTGGATGAGAGATGTCAAGGGGCCTTCGATACATTGAAGGGAAGGTTGGTCTCGGCCCCTATCATACAACCCCCAGATTGGGCGTTGCCTTTTGAGATAATGTGCGATGCGAGTGACTACGCCGTTGGAGCAGTGCTTGGTCAAAGGGTGGGAAGAGTACCTCACGCCATCTATTACGCATCCATGTCCCTAAATGAAGCCCAAAGGAACTACTCCACCACTGAAAAGGAGTTGCTAGCAGTGGTATTCTCTTTAGAAAAATTTAGATCTTATTTGCTTGGTACTAAAGTTATTGTATACACTGATCATGCAGCACTTCGTCATTTAATGGCGAAGAAAGAATCCAAGCCGAGGTTGATTAGGTGGATCTTGCTTTTAAGCGAATTCAATTTGGAGGTGCGGGATAAGAAGGGCGCTGAAAACCTGGTGGCCGATCATTTGAGCCGGTTGACTCCGGGGGCAGACATTGAGGTAAGCCCAGCAATGAAGGAGCAACTACGGGAGGAATTCCCTGATGAACAATTGTTCACCATTAATCGCATTAGGGATCTCCAACCGTGGTATGCCGACATTGTCAACTTTCTCGTCACTGGTAAATTTCCTCATCATTTTTCCACAGCCCAAAAGGATAAGTTAAGGAGTGATGCAAAATATTATGTGTGGGATGATCCCTTTTTGTGGAGACATTGTGCGGATCAAGTTGTTAGGAGATGCATCCCTGATAGTGAAATACACTCAATACTTGAATTTTGTCATTCTCATGCATGTGGCGGTCATTTTGGAGCCAAGAGAACCGCTAGGAAAGTTTTAGAGAGTGGGTTTTATTGGCCTACGATGAATAAACATGCATACACTTTTTGCAAATCTTGTGATGAATGCCAGAGGGTAGGAAATATCTCCACTAGGAATGAAATGCCCCAAAAACCTCTTTTGTATTGTGAAATCTTCGATGTTTGGGGTATTGACTTTATGGGACCTTTCCCTAGTTCTTATGGTTTTACGTACATTCTTCTTGCTGTTGATTATGTGTCGAAGTGGGTTGAAGCAAAACCCACCAGGACTGACGATTCTAAAATGGTTGCAGATTTCTTGAAAAATAACATCTTCTCTAGGTTTGGGGTACCCCGAGCATTGATTAGCGACCGTGGCACACATTTTTGCAATCGGACCATAGCAGCACTTTTGAAGAAATACGGGGTCACTCACAAGACATCTACCGCCTATCATCCACAAACCAACGGGCAAGCCGAAGTTTCCAATCGGGAAATCAAGTCCATCCTTCAAAAAACGGTTAACCCTAACCGGAAGGATTGGAGTTCTCGGTTGAATGATGCCCTGTGGGCGTATAGGACGGCTTACAAGACACCAATCGGTATGTCCCCATACCGGTTAGTGTTTGGTAAGCCCTGTCACCTACCGGTAGAAATTCAGCACAAGGCTTATTGGGCGGTCAAACAGTTTAATCTTGATATTGATGAAGTCGGTTTGCATAGAAAGTTGCAATTGGAGGAACTGGATGAAATCCGGAGGGAGTCCTATGAGAATGCAGAGATCTACAAAGAGAAGACAAAGGCATGGCACGACAAGATGATCATCAGGAAGGATTTTGACGTTGGTCAAAAGGTCCTCCTATTCCAATCTCGCCTTCGCCTTTTCCCAGGTAAGTTACGGTCCCGGTGGATCGGTCCTTTTGAGGTGGTCAAGGTCTTCCCGCATGGTGCGGTGGAAATTTTAAATCGAGCTACGTCCACTACCTTCAAGGTTAATGGACAACGTTTGAAACCTTACCACGAGACTTTTGTACCGGAAAAAGGGGAAGACGTGCATCTCCTCGATCCGAGTTGTGATTGAACCCCGTAGAGGGAAGTGAGTCGTGCCGACGACGTTAAATATACTGGGTTTTGATCATCCGGATCGTCACTTTAGACTTTCTGTTGATGTTGTTTATTTTTGAGCTTTTATCATTAAGATTCATTGTTTTGTTTTATGTTTTTCACGGGTTGTTTTCTCCATGCTTTTGCAGCAATTTTGAAGCTCAGGCATTGGATTTTGGAAGGGGAAAAGCTTTGAATTCGAGAAGGAAGAACTTGGACAAGAGAAAGAAGCAGAAAAATTTTCTAAGTCCAGGTTAGCAGCCTCGTCGCGAGTCGCGACTACTTCGTCGCGAGTCGCGACGGGCTCAGTGAATTTTGCCCTCTCGGATTCAACTTTCCGCGACTCGCGACACCCTCGCGACGTCCGTCGCGAGTCGCGACGATACGCGTCGCGAGTCGCGATGGGATCAGTGAAGTTTACCCTCTCGGATTCAACTTTCCGCGATTCGCGACACCCTCGCGACGTCCGTCGCGAGTCGCGACGATACGCGTCGCGAGTCGCGACGGAATCAGGCACTTTAGAAAAATTTTGGCTTCTCAGCCTTCACTTTCCGCGACTCGTGACACCCTCGCGATGCCAGTCGCGAGTCGCGACGAACTGGTCGCGTGTCGCGATGGGATCAGGAGATTTTGGGCTTTCAGTTTCACCTTTTGGCGACTCGCGACGACCTCGCGACGTCGGTCGCGAGTCGCGACGGGCAGGTCGCGAGTCGCGACGCTCGGGCGAACGAAAAAAAAATTCATAAAATCCGATGAACATTACTTTCCCCTTTAACTTTTCCTCTGTTTTTTTTTTCTTCTTCCCCTTCCTCTCCACTCGCCGATTCACTTTCCCCGCCGCCACCCCTCCGTCGCCTCCTCATCTCCGCCGCCGCACCACCACTATTCCCCCCACTCACACCACCCTTTCCCACACTCTCCACACTCCACTCACATCTCACTTTCGAAAGAACAAAAAAAAAAAAAATCCGAAACCCTAGATTTCGGGGGATTTTGAAGCTGTAGATAATTCGATCGTGGGCTCCTGTTTTTACCATTCCTAAGCATCATAGTGGTACACCTCCACCCTCTTTTGAGCCCTAATTTTGATTTCGAATTTATGTGCTATTTATTTGATATTGTGTATATTGTGTGAATGCTGTTTGGGGTTTATAGTCTTATTTTTGTTGTGGGGATTTTGTTGAATAGGCTCTGCTTTTAATTTGATTCCATGGGTATCGGGTGCATATTTTCTTTCTTGCGGTTTCGAATGTATTATTGTTATAATTTGGGGGAAGTGGGTTGATTTCCCCCCTGTTGTTACTCGATCTTATAATATATGCATTCGTGTTGTTTTGGCTAAGGAGTAGGTGGTGATTATGCATTATTGGCATGTTAACCCGTTGTTATTTAGATACGCTGTTTCGGTGTGGTTTAGTGTGCTTCGAATGCTATATAAGTTTACGGTAATTTAGCCATGGAACGAAGAGGGTCACATTGTCACTATGCTAGTGATGGCTACATTACTGGAACATAACTGTAATTTTGAAATATAGCATTTAGACTTTTTGAGTATTTCGTGGATTCCATGGTATGGACTTCTTCGACATCATGCACATTGTATATGCCATGGTAACTACGGATTGAACTAGTTAGACTGCTTTCGTTTCAGCCTGTGATGCTAAACTAGTTTGACAGTGGTCACTGACTTGTCATATTGCATATACATATTTTCTACTCATTTGACCTGTGTGCTCTTTCTGCTGGTGATTGACAGATATGGCCCCAAAGAGGAAGTATAGGCCTACCCAGCCCGCCGACCACACTGCCACTCCACCTCCGCAACCGGCTCCGGAGTCAGACCCTGTACCACCCCTTGCGGAGAGGTACATGGGTTTGACCCGGATCACCGGGTCTTATGCGGAACGATGGGATGGCTTACAGGGGCGCATCTTAAAGGAGACGAGCTTTGTTGACATACCCACATTGGAGCTCCTGGGTCTCTTGCAGCCTATCAGAGTCCTCCTCGCCAAGGGGGGACTGGAGGGATTTTTAACGAAGAGCGCGCCGACATACAGACGGTACACACTGGAGTTTCTCTCTACCGTCCGTATCAGAAGTATGAGGGGCGATGAACCTTGTGAGAGGTACCTAGCCTTTCACTTGGATGACAATTCGTACCAGCTGACAGTCTCTCAGGTGGAGGAGGCCTTCGGTTGGGCCACTGCTGAGATACGGAGCAGGCTGGATCCTGCGGCCCCGGAACGAACCATCGAAGATGACATGCTATTTTGGAATGTCATCAACATGAGGGCCAAAAACTCCCATGATAAGAGCAGCTCCATAGTTCACCCCGCGCTCCGTTACGTGCACAGACTCTTGGCTGGCACAGTCTTCTGCTCCGCGGAGCCGACGAATGTGCCAGACAATGACATTCATTTTCTGTGGCACTTAACAAGTGCGGGGCAAGGGTACGGATTGTGGGCAGAACTCTGGATGAAAAGAGTGGTCGAGTTGGCAGGAAAGAAGAAAGGGAAAATCATGATAGGAGGATTGATCAGCATTCTAGCCCAGTACTTGGGATTAGTTCCTCCGCCCAACTTTCCACGCCTTGGGAAGCGGACTTCCTATCTCATCACCGTTGATCGATTGGTCAAATTTGAGATGCTCAGTGTCACCAGGACCACTGGGCTCTATCATTGGTTATACGGTGCCAGAAAGATCACCTTCATGGCCCTCCCTCAGCACAGCCGGACCAGACTGGAATTCGACACACCCTTGGGGGATTTAGCAATCTCCCCAGATTCTTCATGCTCAGCCGAATTCCAGCGTGCGCTCCACGACCTTGGCCCAGCCCCGGTCCAGCCGGATGACAGCACCCTACCTCCTCCTCAGCATCAGCATCAGCAGCAGCATCAGCAGCAGCACCATCAGCACCAGCATCATCAGCAGCAGCAGCACTCTCCACAGCCTCCACCTCCGACAGATGAGACCACACCTCACTTCCCCCAGCCTCCGCCAGATTTCTATGAGCGGATGATGCGGACCATGCACGAGGGTTTCCACCGCCAGGAAAGCATGATTCTCGAGCACAACAGGTTTGTCTCCCGGGCTTTGATAGATATGGATGAGGAGATTGAACACCTGTCCGCTCGCATCCATGACATGCAGTCCCAGTCGGCTGGTGCATCAGGCACCGATCCTAGAGTGGAGCAGCGGAGAGCACGGAGGCAGCGGAACGAGGAGTGGCTGACTCAGTATCAGCAGCATTACTCCGGCAGCGGCCCTTCCTCTTCACCGCATTGATAGAGTGAGCATCACGCTTTACCCCTTTTCCATACTTTGCTTTGTACAGTTTTGCCCTAGTCTACATTGAGGGCAATGTAGTGTTTTAAGTGTGGGGAGGGGTATCTACTATTGATAGGCGAGTTGGGATTTGGAGATACTTTTACTTTTTGTTTTGGATATTGTTTTGCTTTTGATGTACTTGGATAATGTTGGTTTTGATACTTTTCTTAACCTTCACATTTGGAAGCAATTTGCTACTTTTCGGATGGGGAACAACAACAATTAAAAAAAAAAAAAAAAAAAAAAAAAAAAAAAAAAGAACAAAAAGAAAGAAAGAAAGAATCCCGCTAAGTTGAAAACCCGAGAGGGCAACTTAGGCAACATTGGGGCCCGGATAGGTCGAAAACCCGAAAGGGCGGCCTAGGTAAAAATGAGAGGTCAAATGTGTGGAAAAAGGTGAGGTGTGAGCTAAAAGAAAAATGATTGTGTGGCTAGGATGAAAACCTGAAAGGGCTCCTAGGCAAAATGAGAGAAAGCGAGAGAAATTGAAAAACAGTAAGTGTTTACTCATTTGCCGGCAATGGAGACATAAGGTTGAGGTGACCACACGGAGGGATCGGGTAGCTCGACATCTTGAGAATCTTTTGGGGATGGATAATTTAGCAGGGACAAGACGGAGTAAGTTGTGAAATTCTTGATCATTAATAGACTTCGTTTTTAGGTTGATACATTGATATAGGATGAAGCATGTGCTTTGAACTTTATGCATACCTTTGGTTTCATCTTTTATCATTGGATTTGGGATTGTCAGTTCTGGATTTGGAGATGTCCTAGGGAAATTAATGAATTGACGGAGTGATATGGTTTAGGTAGATTTAGGAATAGGGGTTGTGGGAAAATTCTCATTTGATTTTAACCTTGGGATGTGCGATATTGAGAATTTTGTGAGGTAGTGAATTGGGGGATTAGTAGTAGGATGTGGAGGTATCATTCTCTCCACATACTTGGATTTTTCTTACTCGAGGGCGAGTAAGGTTCAAGTGTGGGGAGGTTTGATGCGTCCACTTTATATACCTATTTTAGAACTTTTTAGGATCCATTTTGTGCTCTTTCATTACCAACAGACTGTATTTTACCATGAAATCCTCTTAGGAGGGGTAAGAGCGACTTTGCGCTCTTTTACCTCTTTTAAGTAAATTTTTGTGTGAACAAAGTAATGAAGACCGGAGGCCGTTGAAGACTACACTCTCGAAGATTTTGAAGACTTGTTTCGAAGACGTGAAGACCGGAGGCCATTGAAGATCCCTTTTGAACCAGTTGAAGACTTAGAAGTTGAGAGGAGTGACTATGGAGATGACTACATGCCACAAGAAGAAGAAGAAAGTTAATGCAAAATTTCTGGTCACCGTCGCGAGTCGCGACGGACACGTCGCGAGTCGCGACCAACAGCCGTCGCGAGTCGCGACGAACAGGTCGCGAGTCGCGACGGCGACTGACCAGAATCCTAACTTTATTTCTTCTCACTATAAATACTATATTTTCTCCTCCTCTGTGATTCATTCTGATTCCTGCGGCTGCTGTACTACTCTAAACCCTTATTTTTCATTTCTTTCATCTTTGATTCATCTTGTGTTTTGATTTGTTGTTTTAGATAGATTAGCATGAACTCTATTAGCTAATCTCATCTCTTGGGAGCAATTGACCTAAGCTTCCAAACCTATGTCCTAAGAACATTTTGTAGCTTGTTTATTACTCTTGCTATTTTGCATTTGTGGGAATTTAATGTGTTTGTTGATTTCATCATAGTGGTTGAAAGCTTGAGTATATGAAATGTTTGTATTAATTGCTAGCTAGGGTTTGGGGAAATTGGGTTAAATTTCCCCCTGTTCTTGTTAGGGATCTATAAGTATGATTTAGAGCTTTTGATTATGTTGATGAATTGATGATTGCTAGATAAATATGCAATGTTGAACTCTTTGCCATGTTTATCAATTGTAGCAAATGGGAGAGGTCTATGAGTGGTCGCTCTTGATCAATCCCGTGTAAATGCATAGGTCGGTTAAATGCTTAGTCACGGTGTAGTGGTTATAAGTGTTGCCGAGTTTGTTGATCCTTCGTGCTAAATGCCATTAATGGGATACCTTGAGTCGTGGTCGCGACTCGGGAGTCATTGGTGAGGTTTGACAAGAGATGTTGAACTCACTCTTGCAAACTACTATCGAAGAAGGATAGAAGTTTAGTCTTCACAGCAAGTAGTGAAAGTAGTAAATAAGTCACATGTTCAATGATGGAAACAAGGTTTGGAAGTGACAGTCGATTGCGCCCAAGGCTCCGTAATTCTATTTTCATCACATCTCTATTTGCGCTTACATGATTAGTATCATCCTCTTGATTTGCTAATTGTTGTATTTCAACTTGCTAATTTAGGAACCATCCAACCAACTTCCCCCCCCTTGTTTACATGTTTTTATATATATATATATATATATATATATATATCTCCGTATATATATGCTTAGTATGTTTTCTCATATAGGTGTTTAAGTACTTAGAAAAATCCCTTTTCTTGTGGACGACCCCATCTTGCCACTATTTACATTATTGTGGATAGGACGCATTAAGGGCTTAAAAATATTAACTTTGAGAGGTACGGCGACGACCTCCCATTAGACAAGGTAACCGTAGTTATTGGTTTTTATACATTGAAAGTCGAGTAAAGTTTGACCGTTGATTAGATAAAGTCATCTTAATCACTAGTGTTTCTATAAAGAAAGAGTAAAGTAAAGTTTGACAGTTTATTATTTAAGGTCAACTTAGTCCCTAATATATACATATATATTGAAAGTCAAGTAAGGTTTGATCGTTAATTAGACAAAGTAAAACATTTTTATTAGTATTTATTAGATACTAATTCAAATCAAATTTGACCGGTAATTAGTTAAAGTCAACTTTGTTATTACTATTTAAATATCGAAAGTCAAATAAGTTTTACTGTTGATAAGACGTAGTCGACCTAGTCATTAATGTTTATATATTGAAGGTCAAGTAAAGTTTGACTGTTGATTAGACAAGGTAACCGTAGTTATTGGTGTTTATACATTGAAAGTCGAGTAAAGTTTGACCGTTGATTAGATAAAGTCATCTTAGTCACCAGTGTTTCTATAAAGAAAGAGTTAAGTAAAGTTTGACAATTTATTATTTAAGGTCAACTTAGTCCCTAATATTTATATATAGAAAGTCAAGCAAAGTTTGGCCGTTAATTAGACAAAGTCAAACATTTTTATTAGTATTTATTAGATACTAATTATAATCAAATTTGACCGTTAATTATTTAAAGTCAGCTTTGTTACTAGTATTTAAATATCGAAAGTCAAATAAGTTTTAATGTTGATAAGACATAGTAGACCTAGTTATTAATGTTTATATATTGAAGGTCAAGTAAAGTTTGACTGTTAATTAGACAAGGTAACCGTAGTTATTGGTGTTTACACATTGAAAGTCGAGTAAAGTTTGACCGTTGATTAGATAAAGTCATCTTAGTCACTAGACTTTCTATAAAGAAAGAGTTAAGTAAAGTTTGACAGTTTATTAGTTAAAGTCAACTTAGTCACTAATATTTATATATAGAAAGTCAAGTAAGGTTTGACCGTTAATTAGGCAAAGTCAAACATTTTTATTTGTATTCATTATGCACTAATTCAAATCAAATTTGACCGTTAATTAGTTAAAGTCAACTTTGTTATTAGTATTTAAATATCGAAAGTCAAATAAGTTTTACTGTTGATAAGACATAGTCGACCTAGTTATTAATGTTTATCTATTGAAGGTCAAGTAAAGTTTGACTGTTGATTAGACAAGGTAGCCGTAGTTATTGGTGTTTATATATTGAAAGTCGAGTAAAGTTTGACCGTTGATTAGATAAAGTCATCTTAGTCACTAGTGTTTCTATAAAGAAAGAGTTAAGTAAAGTTTGACAGTTTATTATTTAAGGTCAACTTAGTCCCTAATATTTATATATAGAAAGTCAAGCAAGGTTTGACCGTTAATTAGACAAAGTCAAATGTTTTTATTAGTATTTATTAGATACTAATTCAAATCAAATTTGACCGTTAATTAGTTAATGTCAACTTTGTTATTAGTGTTTAAATATTGAAAGCCAAATATGTTTTACTGTTGATAAGACATAGTCGACCTAGTTATGAATGTTTATTTATTGAAGGTCAAGTAAAGTTTGACTGTTGATTAGACAAGGTCAACGTAGTTATTAGTGTTTATACATTGAAAGTCGAGTAAATTTTGACCGTTGATTAGATAAAGTTATCTTAGTCACTAGTGTTTCTATAAAGAAAGAGTTAAGTAAAGGTTGACAGTTTATTATTTGAAGTCAACTTAGTCACTAATATTTAAATATAGAAAGTCAAGTAAGGTTTGACTGTTAATTAGACAGAGTCAAACATTTTTTTAGTATTTATTGTACACTAATTCAAATCAAATTTGACCGTTAATTAGTTAAAGTCGACTTTGCTTTTAGTGTTCAAATATTGAAAGTCAAATAAGTTTGAATGTTGATAAGACATAGTCGACCTAGTTATTAATGTTTATATATTGAAGGTCAAGTAAAGTTTGACTGTTGATTAGACAAGGTCAACGTAGTTGTTAGTGTTTATACATTGAAAGTCGAGTAAAGTTTGATCGTTGATTAGATAAAGTTATCTTAGTCACTAGTGTTTCTATAAAGCAAGAGTTAAGTAAAGTTTGACAGTTTATTATTTAAGGTCAACTTAGTCCCTAATATATACATATATATTGAAAGTCAAGTAAGGTTTGACCGTTAATTAGACAAAGTAAAACATTTTTATTAGTATTTATTAGATACTAATTCAAATCAAATTTGACCGGTAATTAGTTAAAGTCAACTTTGTTATTACTATTTAAATATCGAAAGTCAAATAAGTTTTACTGTTGATAAGACGTAGTCGACCTAGTTACTAATGTTTATATATTGAAGGTCAAGTAAAGTTTGACTGTTGATTAGACAAGGTAGCCGTAGTTATTGGTGTTTATACATTGAAAGTCGAGTAAAGTTTGACCGTTGATTAGATAAAGTCATCTTAGTCACTAGTGTTTTTATAAAGAAAGAGTTCAGTAAAGTTTTACAGTTTATTATTTAAGGTCAACTTAGTCCCTAATATTTATATATAGAAAGTCAAGCAAGGTTTTACCGTTAATTAGACAAAGTCAAACATTTTTATTAGTATTTATTATATACTAAACCGTTAATTAGTTAATGTCAACTTTGTTATTAGTGTTTAAATATTGAAAGTCAAATATGTTTTACTGTTGATAAGACATAGTCGACCTAGTTATGAATGTTTATTTATTGAAGGTCAAGTAAAGTTTGACTGTTGATTAGACAAGGTCAACGTAGTTGTTAATGTTTATACATTGAAAGTCGAGTAAAGTTTGACCGTTGATTAGATAAAGTTATCTTAGTCACTAGTGTTTCTATGAAGAAAGAGTTAAGTAAAGTTTGACGGTTTATTATTTAATGCCAACTTAGTCCTTAATATTTATATATAGAAAGTCAAGTAAGGTTTGACCGTTAATTAGACAAAGTCAAACATTTTTATTAGTATTTATTATATACTAATTCAAATCAAATTTGACCGTTAATTAGTTAATGTCAACTTTGTTATTAGTGTTTAAATATTTAAAGTCAAATATGTTTTACTGTTGATAAGACATAGTCGACCTAGTTATGAATGTTTATTTATTGAAGGTCAAGTAAAGTTTGACTGTTGATTAGACAAGGTCAACGTAGTTGTTAATGTTTATACATTGAAAGTCGAGTAAAGTTTGACCGTCGATTAGATAAAGTTATCTTAGGCACTAGTGTTTCTATAAAGAAAGAGTTAAGTAAAGTTTGACAGTTTATTATTTAAGGCCAACTTAGTCCTTAATATTTATATATAGAAAGTCAAGTAAGGCTTGACCGTTAATTAGACAAAGTAAAACATTTTTATTAGTATTTATTAGATACTAATTCAAATCAAATTTGACCGTTAATTAGTTAAAGTCAACTATGTTATTAGTGTTCAAATATTGAAAGTCAAATAAGTTTGACTGTTGATAAGACATAGTCAACCTAGTTATTAATGTTTATATATTGAAGGTCAAGTAAAGTTTGACTGTTGATTAGACAAGGTAACCGTAGTTATTGGTTTTTATACATTGAAAGTCGAGTAAAGTTTGACCGTTGATTAGATAAAGTCATCTTAATCACTAGTGTTTCTATAAAGAAAGAGTTAAGTAAAGTTTGACAGTTTATTATTTAAGGTCAACTTAGTCCCTAATATATACATATATATTGAAAGTCAAGTAAGGTTTGACCGTTAATTAGACAAAGTCAAACATTTTTATTAGTATTTATTAGATACTAATTCAAATCAAATTTGACCGGTAATTAGTTAAAGTCAACTTTGTTGTTACTATTTAAATATCGAAAGTCAAATAAGTTTTACTGTTGATAAGACGTAGTCGACCTAGTTATTAATGCTTATATATTGAAGGTCAAGTAAAGTTTGACTGTTGATTAGACAAGGTAACCGTAGTTATTGGTGTTTATACATTGAAAGTCGAGTAAAGTTTGACCGTTGATTAGATAAAGTCATCTTAGTCACTAGTGTTTCTATAAAGAAAGACTTAAGTAAAGTTTGACAATTTATTATTTAAGGTCAACTTAGTCCCTAATATTTATATATAGAAAGTCAAGTAAAGTTTGGCCGTTAATTAGACAAAGTCAAACATTTTTATTAGTATTTATTAGATACTAATTATAATCAAATTTGACCGTTAATTATTTAAAGTCAACTTTGTTATTAGTATTTAAATATCGAAAGTCAAATAAGTTTTACTGTTGATAAGACATAGTAGACCTAGTTATTAATGTTTATATATTGAAGGTCAAGTAAAGTTTGACTGTTAATTAGACAAGGTAACCGTAGTTATTGGTGTTTACACATTGAAAGTCGAGTAAAGTTTGACCGTTGATTAGATAAAGTCATCTTAGTCACTAGACTTTCTATAAAGAAAGAGTTAAGTAAAGTTTGACAGTTTATTAGTTAAAGTCAACTTAGTCACTAATATTTATATATAGAAAGTCAAGTAAGGTTTGACCGTTAATTAGACAAAGTCAAACATTTTTATTTGTATTCCTTATGCACTAATTCAAATAAAATTTGACCGTTAATTAATTAAAGTCAACTTTGTTATTAGTATTTAAATATCGAAAGTCAAATAAGTTTTACTGTTGATAAGACATAGTCGACCTAGTTATTAATGTTTATCTATTGAAGGTCAAGTAAAGCATGACTGTTGATTAGACAAGGTAGCCGTAGTTATTGGTGTTTATATATTGAAAGTCGAGTAAAGTTTGACCGTTGATTAGATAAAGTCATCTTAGTCACTAGTGTTTCTATAAAGAAAGAGTTAAGTAAAGTTTGACAGTTTATTATTTAAGGTCAACTTAGTCCCTAATATTTATATATAGAAAGTCAAGCAAGGTTTGACCGTTAATTAGACAAAGTCAAATGTTTTTATTAGTATTTATTAGATACTAATTCAAATCAAATTTGACCGTTAATTAGTTAATGTCAACTTTGTTATTAGTGTTTAAATATTGAAAGCCAAATATGTTTTACTGTTGATAAGACATAGTCGACCTAGTTATGAATGTTTATTTATTGAAGGTCAAGTAAAGTTTGACTGTTGATTAGACAAGGTCAACGTAGTTATTAGTGTTTATACATTGAAAGTCGAGTAAAGTTTGACCGTTGATTAGATAAAGTTATCTTAGTCACTAGTGTTTCTATAAAGAAAGAGTTAAGTAAAGGTTGACAATTATTATTTGAAGTCAACTTAGTCACTAATATTTAAATATAGAAAGTCAAGTAAGGTTTGACTGTTAATTAGACAGAGTCAAACATTTTTATTAGTATTTATTATACACTAATTCAAATCAAATTTGACCGTTAATTAGTTAAAGTCGACTTTGCTTTTAGTGTTCAAATATTGAAAGTCAAATAAGTTTGACTGTTGATAAGACATAGTCGACCTAGTTATTAATGTTTATATATTGAAGGTCAAGTAAAGTTTCACTGTTGATTAGACAAGGTCAACGTAGTTATTAGTGTTTATACATTGAAAGTCGAGTAAAGTTTGATCGTTGATTAGATAAAGTTATATTAGTCACTAGTGTTTCTATAAAGCAAGAGTTAAGTAAAGTTTGACAGTTTATTATTAAAGGTCAACTTAGTCCCTAATATATACATATATATTGAAAGTCAAGTAAGGTTTGACCGTTAATTAGACAAAGTAAACCATTTTTATTAGTATTTATTAGATACTAATTCAAATCAAATTTGACCGGTAATTAGTTAAAGTCAACTTTGTTATTACTATTTAAATATCGAAAGTCAAATAAGTTTTACTGTTGATAAGACGTAGTCGACCTAGTTACTAATGTTTATATATTGAAGGTCAAGTAAAGTTTGACTGTTGATTAGACAAGGTAGCCGTAGTTATTGGTGTTTATACATTGAAAGTCGAGTAAAGTTTGACCGTTGATTAGATAAAGTCATCTTAGTCACTAGTGTTTTTATAAAGAAAGAGTTAAGTAAAGTTTTATAGTTTATTATTTAAGATCAACTTAGTCCCTAATATTTATATATAGAAAGTCAAACAAGGTTTTACCGTTAATTAGACAAAGTCAAACATTTTTATTAGTATTTATTATATACTAATTCAAATCAAATTTGACCGTTAATTAGTTAATGCCAACTTTGTTATTAGTGTTTAAATATTGAAAGTCAAATATATTTTTACTGTTGATAAGACATAGTCGACCTAGTTATGAATGTTTATTTATTGAAGGTCAA
This sequence comes from Rubia yunnanensis, assembly GCA_037428765.1. NCBI lineage: Eukaryota > Viridiplantae > Streptophyta > Magnoliopsida > Gentianales > Rubiaceae > Rubia > Rubia yunnanensis. The sequence goes on from CM075062.1 coordinate 53,527,586, forward strand.
GTAAAGTTTGACTGTTGATTAGACAAGGTAGCCGTAGTTATTGGTGTTTATACATTGAAAGTCGAGTAAAGTTTGACCGTTGATTAGATAAAGTCATCTTAGTCACTAGTGTTTTTATAAAGAAAGAGTTAAGTAAAGTTTTACAGTTTATTATTTAAGGTTAACTTAGTCCCTAATATTTATATATAGAAAGTCAAGCAAGGTTTTACCGTTAATTAGACAAAGTCAAACATTTTTATTAGTATTTATTATATACTAATTCAAATCAAATTTGACCGTTAATTAGTTAATGTCAACTTTGTTATTAGTGTTTAAATATTGAAAGTCAAATATGTTTTACTGTTGATAAGACATAGTCGACCTAGTTATGAATGTTTATTTATTGAAGGTCAAGTAAAGTTTGACTGTTGATTAGACAAGGTCAACGTAGTTGTTAATGTTTATACATTGAAAGTCGAGTAAAGTTTGACCGTTGATTAGATAAAGTTATCTTAGTCACTAGTGTTTCCATAAAGAAAGAGTTAAGTAAAGTTTGACAGTTTATTATTTAAGGCCAACTTAGTCCTTAATATTTATATATAGAAAGTCAAGTAAGGTTTGACCGTTAATTAGACAAAGTAAAACATTTTTATTAGTATTTATTAGATACTAATTCAAATCAAATTTGACCGTTAATTAGTTAAAGTCAACTATGTTATTAGTGTTCAAATATTGAAAGTCAAATAAGTTTGACTGTTGATAAGACATAGTCAACCTAGTTATTAATGTTTATATATTGAAGGTCAAGTAAAGTTTGACTGTTGATTAGACAAGGTAACCGTAGTTATTGGTTTTTATACATTGAAAGTCGAGTAAAGTTTGACCGTTGATTAGATAAAGTCATCTTTATCACTAGTGTTTCTATAAAGAAAGAGTTAAGTAAAGTTTGACAGTTTATTATTTAAGGTCAACTTAGTCCCTAATATATACATATATATTGAAAGTCAAGTAAGGTTTGACCGTTAATTAGACAAAGTAAACCATTTTTATTAGTATTTATTAGATACTAATTCAAATCAAATTTGACCGGTAATTAGTTAAAGTCAACTTTGTTATTACTATTTAAATATCGAAAGTCAAATAAGTTTTACTGTTGATAAGACGTAGTCGACCTAGTTACTAATGTTTATATATTGAAGGTCAAGTAAAGTTTGACTGTTGATTAGACAAGGTAGCCGTAGTTATTGGTGTTTATACATTGAAAGTCGAGTAAAGTTTGACCGTTGATTAGATAAAGTCATCTTAGTCACTAGTGTTTTTATAAAGAAAGAGTTAAGTAAAGTTTTATAGTTTATTATTTAAGATCAACTTAGTCCCTAATATTTATATATAGAAAGTCAAGCAAGGTTTTACCGTTAATTAGACAAAGTCAAACATTTTTATTAGTATTTATTATATACTAATTCAAATCAAATTTGACCGTTAATTAGTTAATGCCAACTTTGTTATTAGTGTTTAAATATTGAAAGTCAAATATATTTTTACTGTTGATAAGACATAGTCGACCTAGTTATGAATGTTTATTTATTGAAGGTCAAGTAAAGTTTGACTGTTGATTAGACAAGGTAGCCGTAGTTATTGGTGTTTATACATTGAAAGTCGAGTAAAGTTTGACCGTTGATTAGATAAAGTCATCTTAGTCACTAGTGTTTTTATAAAGAAAGAGTTAAGTAAAGTTTTACAGTTTATTATTTAAGGTCAACTTAGTCCCTAATATTTATATATAGAAAGTCAAGCAAGGTTTTACCGTTAATTAGACAAAGTCAAACATTTTTATTAGTATTTATTATATACTAATTCAAATCAAATTTGACCGTTAATTAGTTAATGTCAACTTTGTTATTAGTGTTTAAATATTGAAATTCAAATATGTTTTACTGTTGATAAGACATAGTCGACCTAGTTATGAATGTTTATTTATTGAAGGTCAAGTAAAGTTTGACTGTTGATTAGACAAGGTCAACGTAGTTGTTAATGTTTATACATTGAAAGTCGAGTAAAGTTTGGCCGTTGATTAGATAAAGTTATCTTAGTCACTAGTGTTTCTATAAAGAAAGAGTTAAGTAAAGTTTGACAGTTTATTATTTAAGGCCAACTTAGTCCTTAATATTTATATATAGAAAGTCAAGTAAGGTATGACCGTTAATTAGTTAAAGTCAACTATGTTATTAGTGTTCAAATATTGAAAGTCAAATAAGTTTGACTGTTGATAAGACATAGTCAACCTAGTTATTAATGTTTATATATTGAAGGTCAAGTAAAGTTTGACTGTTGATTAGACAAGGTAACCTTAGTTATTGGTTTTTATACATTGAAAGTCGAGTAAAGTTTGACCGTTGATTAGATAAAGTCATCTTTATCACTAGTGTTTCTATAAAGAAAGAGTTAAGTAAAGTTTGACAGTTTATTATTTAAGGTCAACTTAGTCCCTAATATATACATATATATTGAAAGTCAAGTAAGGTTTGACTGTTAATTAGACAAAGTAAAACATTTTTATTAGTATTTATTAGATACTAATTCAAATCAAATTTGACCGGTAATTAGTTAAAGTCAACTTTGTTATTACTATTTAAATATCGAAAGTCAAATAAGTTTTACTGTTGATAAGACGTAGTCGACCTAGTTATTAATGTTTATATATTGAAGGTCAAGCAAAGTTTGACTGTTGATTAGACAAGGTAACCGTAGTTATTGGTGTTTATACATTGAAAGTCGAGTAAAGTTTGACCGTTGATTAGATAAGGTCATCTTAGTCACTAGTGTTTCTATAAAGAAAGAGTTAAGTAAAGTTTGACAATTTATTATTTAAGGTCAACTTAGTCCCTAATATTTATATATAGAAAGTCAAGTAAAGTTTGGCCGTTAATTAGACAAAGTCAAACATTTTTATTAGTATTTTTTAGATACTAATTATAATCAAATTTGACCATTAATTATTTAAAGTCAACTTTGTTATTAGTATTTAAATATCGAAAGTCAAATAAGTTTTACTGTTGATAAGACATAGTAGACCTAGTTATTAATGTTTATATATTGAAGGTCAAGTAAAGTTTGACTGTTAATTAGACAAGGTAACCGTAGTTATTGGTGTTTACACATTGAAAGTCGAGTAAAGTTTGAGCGTTGATTAGATAAAGTCATCTTAGTCACTAGACTTTCTATAAAGAAAGAGTTAAGTAAAGTTTGACAGTTTATTATTTAAAGTCAACTTTGTCACTAATATTTATATATAGAAAGCCAAGTAAGGTTTGGCCGTAAATTAGACAAAGTCAAACATTTTTATTGGTATTTATTATACGCTAATTCAAATCAAATTTGACCGTTAATTAGTTAAAGTCAACTTTGTTATTAGTATTTAAATATCGAAAGTCAAATAAGTTTTACTGTTGATAAGACACAGTAGACCAAGTTATTAATGTTTATATATTGAAGGTCAAGTAAAGTTTGATTGTTGATTAGACAACGTAACCGTAGTTATTGGTGTTTATACATTGAAAGTCGAGTAAAGTTTGACCGTTGCTTAGATAAAGTCATCTTAGTCACTAGTGTTTCTATAAAGAAATAGTTAAGTAAAGTTTGACAGTTTATTATTTAAGGTCAACTAAGTCCCTAATATTTATATATAGAAAGTCAAGCAAGGTTTGACCGTTAATTAGACAAAGTCAAATGTTTTTATTAGTATTTATTAGATACTAATTCAAATCAAATTTGACCGTTAATTAGTTAATGTCAACTTTGTTATTAGTGTTTAAATATTGAAAGCCAAATATGTTTTACTGTTGATAAGACATAGTCGACCTAGTTATGAATGCTTATTTATTGAAGGTCAAGTAAAGTTTGACTGTTGATTAGACAAGGTCAACGTAGTTATTAGTGTTTATACATTGAAAGTCGAGTAAAGTTTGACCGTTGATTAGATAAAGTTATCTTAGTCACTAGTGTTTCTATAAAGAAAGAGTTAAGTAAAGGTTGACAGTTTATTATTTGATGTGAACTTAGTCACTAATATTTAAATATAGAAAGTCAAGTAAGGTTTGACTATTAATTTGACAGAGTCAAACATTTTTATTAGTATTTATTATACACTAATTCAAATCAAATTTGACCGTTAATTAGTTAAAGTCGACTTTGCTTTTAGTGTTCAAATATTGAAAGTCAAATAAGTTTGACTGTTGATAAGACATAGTCGACCTAGTTATTAATGTTTATATATTGAAGGTCAAGTAAAGTTTGACTGTTGATTAGACAAGGTCAACGTAGTTATTAGTGTTTATACATTGAAAGTCGAGTAAAGTTTGACCGTTGATTGGATAAAGTTATCTTAGTCACTAGTGTTTCTATAAAGAAAGAGTTAAGTAAAGTTTGACAGTTTATTTTTTAAGGCCAACTTAGTCCTTAATATTTATATATAGAAAGTCAAGTAAGGTTTGACCGTTAATTAGACAAAGTCAAACATTCTTATTAGTATTTATTAGATACTAATTCAAATCAAATTTGACCGTTAATTAGTTAAAGTCAACTATGTTATTAGTGTTCAAATATTGAAAGTCAAATAAGTTTGACTGTTGATAAGACATAGTCAACCTAGTTATTAATGTTTATATATTGAAGGTCAAGTAAAGTTTGACGGTTGATTAGACAAGGTAACCGTAGTTATTGGTTTTTATACATTGAAAGTCGAGTAAAGTTTGACCGTTGATTAGATAAAGTCATCTTAATCACTAGTGTTTCTATAAAGAAAGAGTTAAGTAAAGTTTGACAGTTTATTATTTAAGGTCAACTTAGTCCCTAATATATACATATATATTGAAAGTCAAGTAAGGTTTGACCGTTAATTAGACAAAGTAAAACATTTTTATTAGTATTTATTAGATACTAATTCAAATCAAATTTGACCGGTAATTAGTTAAAGTTAACTTTGTTATTACTATTTAAATATCGAAAGTCAAATAAGTTTTACTGTTGATAAGACGTAGTCGACCTAGTTATTAATGTTTATATATTGAAGGTCAAGTAAAGTTTGACTGTTGATTAGACAAGGTAACCGTAGTTATTGGTGTTTATACATTGAAAGTCAAGTAAAATTTGACCGTTGATTAGATAAAGTCATCTTAGTCACTAGTGTTTCTATAAAGAAAGAGTTAAGTAAAGTTTGACAATTTATTATTTAAGGTCAACTTAGTCCCTAATATTTATATATAGAAAGTCAAGTAAAGTTTGGCCGTTAATTAGACAAAGTCAAACATTTTTATTAGTATTTATTAGATACTAATTATAATCAAATTTGACCGTTAATTATTTAAAGTCAACTTTGTTTTTAGTATTTAAATATCGAAAGTCAAATAAGTTTTACTGCTGATAAGACATTGTAGACCTAGTTATTAATGTTTATATATTGAAGGTCAAGTAAAGTTTGACTGTTAATTAGACAAGGTAACCGTAGTTATTGGTGTTTATACATTGAAAGTCGAGTAAAGTTTGACCGTTGATTAGATAAAGTCATCTTAGTCACTAGACTTTCTATAAAGAAAGAGTTAAGTAAAGTTTGACAGTTTATTAGTTAAAGTCAACTTAGTCACTAGTATTTATATATTGAAAGTCAAGTAAGGTTTGACCGTTAATTAGACAAAGTCAAACATTTTTATTTGTATTCATTATGCACTAATTCAAATCAAATTTGACCGTTAATTAGTTAAAGTCAACTTTGTTATTAGTATTTAAATATCGAAAGTCAAATAAGTTTTACTGTTGATAAGACATAGTCGACCTAGTTATTAATGTTTATCTATTGAAGGTCAAGTAAAGTTTGACTGTTGATTAGACAAGGTAGCCGTAGTTATTGGTGTTTATATATTGAAAGTCGAGTAAAGTTTGACCGTTGATTAGATAAAGTCATCTTAGTCACTAGTGTTTCTATAAAGAAAGAGTTAAGTAAAGTTTGACAGTTTATTATTTAAGGTCAACTTAGTCCCTAATATTTATATATAGAAAGTCAAGCAAGGTTTGACCGTTCATTAGACAAAGTCAAATGTTTTTATTAGTATTTATTAGATACTAATTCAAATCAAATTTGACCGTTAATTAGTTAATGTCAACTTTGTTATTAGTGTTTAAATATTGAAAGCCAAATATGTTTTACTGTTGATAAGACATAGTCGACCTAGTTATGAATGTTTATTTATTGAAGGTCAAGTAAAGTTTGACTGTTGATTAGACAAGGTCAACGTAGTTATTAGTGTTTATACAATGAAAGTCGAGTAAAGTTTGACCGTTGATTAGATAAAGTTATCTTAGTCACAAGTGTTTCTATAAAGAAAGAGTTAAGTATAGGTTGACAGTTTATTATTTGAAGTCAACTCAGTCACTAATATTTAAATATAGAAAGTCAAGTAAGGTTTGACTGTTAATTAGACAGAGTCAAACATTTTTATTAGTATTTATTATACACTAATTCAAATCAAATTTGACCGTTAATTAGTTAAAGTCGACTTTGCTTTTAGTGTTCAAATATTGAAAGTCAAATAAGTTTGACTGTTGATAAGACATAGTCGACCTAGTTATTAATGTTTATATATTGAAGGTCAAGTAAAGTTTGACTGTTGATTAGACAAGGTAGCCATAGTTATTGTTGTTTATACATTGAAAGTCGAGTAAAGTTTGACCGTTGATTAGATAAAGTCATCTTAGTCACTAGTGTTTTTATAAAGAAAGAGTTAAGTAAAGTTTTACAGTTTATTATTTAAGGTCAACTTAGTCCCTAATATTTATATATAGAAAGTCAAGCAAGGTTTTACCGTTAATTAGACAAAGTCAAACATTTTTATTAGTATTTATTATATACTAAACCGTTAATTAGTTAATGTCAACTTTGTTATTAGTGTTTAAATATTGAAAGTCAAATATGTTATACTGTTGATAAGACATAGTCGACCTAGTTATGAATGTTTATTTATTGAAGGTCAAGTAAAGTTTGACTGTTGATTAGACAAGGTAACCGTAGTTATTGGTTTTTATACATTGAAAGTCGAGTAAAGTTTGACCGTTGATTAGATAAAGTCATCTTTATCACTAGTGTTTCTATAAAGAAAGAGTTAAGTAAAGTTTGACAGTTTATTATTTAAGGTCAACTTAGTCCCTAATATATACATATATATTGAAAGTCAAGTAAGGTTTGACCGTTAATTAGACAAAGTAAAACATTTTTATTAGTATTTATTAGATACTAATTCAAATCAAATTTGACCGGTAATTAGTTAAAGTCAACTTTGTTATTACTATTTAAATATCGAAAGTCAAATAAGTTTTACTGTTGATAAGACGTAGTCGACCTAGTTATTAATGTTTATATATTGAAGGTCAAGTAAAGTTTGACTGTTGATTAGACAAGGTAACCGTAGTTATTGGTGTTTATACATTGAAAGTCGAGTAAAGTTTGACCGTTGATTAGATAAAGTCATCTTAGTCACTAGTGTTTCTATAAAGAAAGAGTTAAGAAAAGTTTGACAATTTATTATTTAAGGTCAACTTAGTCCCTAATATTTATATATAGAAAGTCAAGTAAAGTTTGGCCGTTAATTAGACAAAGTCAAACATTTTTATTAGTATTTATTAGATACTAATTATAATCAAATTTGACCGTTAATTATTTAAAGTCAACTTTGTTATTAGTATTTAAATATCGAAAGTCAAATAAGTTTTACTGTTGATAAGACATAGTAGACCTAGTTATTAATGTTTATATATTGAAGGTCAAGTAAAGTTTGACTGTTAATTAGACAAGGTAACCGTAGTTATTGGTGTTTACACATTGAAAGTTGAGTAAAGTTTGACCGTTGATTAGATAAAGTCATCTTAGTCACTAGACTTTCTATAAAGAAAGAGTTAAGTAAAGTTTGACAGTTTATTAGTTAAAGTCAACTTAGTCACTAATATTTATATATAGAAAGTCAAGTATGTTTTACTGTTGATAAGTCATAGTCGACCTAGTTATGAATGCTTATTTATTGAAGGTCAAGTAAAGTTTGACTGTTGATTAGACAAGGTCAACGTAGTTATTAGTGTTTATACATTGAAAGTCGAGTAAAGTTTGACCGTTGATTAGATAAAGTTATCTTAGTCACTAGTGTTTCTATAAAGAAAGAGTTAAGTAAAGGTTGACAGTTTATTATTTGAAGTCAACTTAGTCACTAATATTTAAATATAGAAAGTAAAGTAAGGTTTGACTGTTAATTAGACAGAGTCAAACATTTTTATTATTATTTATTATACACTAATTCAAATCAAATTTGACCGTTAATTAGTTAAAGTCGACTTTGCTTTTAGTGTTCAAATATTGAAAGTCAAATAAGTTTGACTGTTGATAAGACATAGTCGACCTAGTTATTAATGTTTATATATTGAAGGTCAAGTAAAGTTTGACTGTTGATTAGACAAGGTCAACGTAGTTATTAGTGTTTATACATTGAAAGTCGAGTAAAGTTTGATCGTTGATTAGATAAAGTTATCTTAGTCACTAGTGTTTCTATAAAGCAAGAGTTAAGTAAAGTTTGACAGTTAATTTTTTAAGGCCAACTTAGTCCTTAATATTTATATATAGAAAGTCAAGTAAGGTTTGACCGTTAATTAGACAAAGTCAAACATTTTTATTAGTATTTATTAGATACTAATTCAAATCAAATTTGACCGTTAATTAGTTAAAGTCACCTTTGTTATTAGTATTTAAATATCGAAAGTCAAATAAGTTTTACTGTTGATAAGACATAGTCGACCTAGTTATTAATGTTTATATATTGAAGGTCAAGTAAAGTTTGACTGTTGATTTGACAAGGTTACCGTAGTTATTGGTTTTTATACATTGAAAGTCGAGTAAAGTTTGACCGTTGATTAGATAAAGTCATCTTAGTCACTAGTGTTTCTATAAACAAAGAGTTAAGTAAAGTTTGACAGTTTATTATTTAAGGTCAACTTAGTCCCTAATATATACATATATATTGAAAGTCAAGTAAGGTTTGACCGTTAATTAGACAAAGTAAAGCATTTTTATTAGTATTTATTAGATACTAATTCAAATCAAATTTTACCGTTAATTAGTTAAAATCTACTTTTTTATTACTATTTAAATATCGAAAGTTAAATAAGTTTTACTGTTGATAAGACGTTGTCGACCTAGTTATTAATGTTTATATATTGAAGGTCAAGTAAAGTTTGACTGTTGATTAGACAAGGTAACCGTAGTTATTGGTGTTTATACATTGAAAGTCGGGTAAAGTTTGACCGTTGATTAGATAAAGTCATCTTAGTCACTAGTGTTTCTATAAAGAAAGAGTTAAGTAAAGTTTGACAGTTTATTATTTATGGTCAACTTAGTCCCTAATATTTATATGTAGAAAGTCAAGTAAGGTTTGACCGTTAATTAGACAAAGTCAAACATTTTTATTAGTATTTATTATGCGCTAATTCAAATCAAATTTGACCGTTAATTAGTTAAAGTCAACTTTGTTATTAGTATTTAAATATCGAAAGTCAAATAAGTTTTACTTTTGATAAGACATAGTCGACCTAGTTATTAATGTTTATATATTGAAGGTCAAGTAAAGTTTGACTGTTGATTAGACAAGGTAACCGTAGTTATTGGTGTTTATACATTGAAAGTCGAGTAAAGTTTGACCGTTGATTAGATAAAGTCATCCTAGTCACTAGTGTTTCTATAAAGAAAGAGTTAAGTAAAGTTTGACAGTTTATTATTTAAGGTCAACTTAGTCCCTAATATTTATATATAGAAAGTCAAGAGAGGTTTGACCATTAATTAGATAAAGTCAAACATTTTTATTAGTATTTAATAGATACAAATTCAAATAAAATTTCACCGTTAAATAGTTAAAGTCAACTTTGTTATTAGTATTTAAATATCGAAAGTCAAATAAGTTTTACTGTTGATAAGACATAGTCGACCTAGTTATTAATGTTTATATATTGAAGGTCAAGTAAAGTTTGACTGTTGATTAGACAAGGTCAACGTAGTTATTAGTGTTTATACACTGAAAGTCGAGTAAAGTTTGATCGTTGATTAGATAAAGTTATCTTAGTCACTAGTGTTTCTATAAAGCAAGAGTTAAGTAAAGTTTGACAGTTTATTTTTTAAGGCCAACTTAGTCCTTAATATTTATATATAGAAAGTCAATTAAGGTTTGACCGTTAATTAGACAAAGTCAAACATTTTTATTAGTATTTATTAGATACTAATTCAAATCAAATTTGACCGTTAATTAGTTAAAGTCAACTTTGTTATTAGTATTTAAATATCGAAAGTCAAATAAGTTTTACTGTTGATAAGACATAGTCGACCTAGTTATTAATGTTTATATATTGAAGGTCAAGTAAAGTTTGACTGTTGATTAGACAAGGTTATCGTAGTTATTGGTTTTTATACATTGAAAGTCGAGTAAAGTTTGACTGTTGATTAGATAAAGTCATCTTAGTCACTAGTGTTTCTATAAACAAAGAGTTAAGTAAAGTTTGACAGTTTATTATTTAAGGTCAACTTAGTCTCTAATATATACATATATATAGAAAGTCAAGTAAGGTTTGACCGTTAATTAGACAAAGTAAAACATTTTTATTAGTATTTATTAGATACTAATTCAAATCAAATCTGACCGTTAATTAGTTAAAGTCGACTTTGCTTTTAGTGTTCAAATATTGAAAGTCAAATAAGTTCGACTGTTGATAAGACATAGTCGACCTAGTTATTAATGTTTATATATTGAAGGTCAAGTAAAGTTTGACTGTTGATTAGACAAGGTCAACGTAGTTATTAGTGTTTATACATTGAAAGTCGAGTAAAGTTTGACCGTTGATTAGATAAAGTTATCTTAGTCACTAGTGTTTCTATAAAGAAAGAGTTAAGTAAAGTTTGACTGTTTATTATTTAAGGCCAACTTAGTCCTTAATATTTATATATAGAAAGTCAAGTAAGGTTTGACCGTTAATTAGACAAAGTCAAACATTTTTATTAGTATTTATTAGATACTAATTCAAATCAAATTTGACTGTTAATTATTTAAAGTCAACTTTGTTATTAGTATTTAAATATCGAAAGTCAAATAAGTTTTACTGTTGATAAGATGTAGTCGACCTAGTTACTAATGTTTATATATTGAAGGTCAAGTAAAGTTTGACTGTTGATTAGACAAGGTAACCGTAGTTATTGGTTTTTATACATTGAAAGTCGAGTAAAGTTAGACCGTTGATTAGATAAAGTCATCTTAATCACTAGTGTTTCTATAAAGAAAGAGTTAAGTAAAGTTTGACAGTTTATTATTTAAGGTCAACTTAGTCCCTAATATTTATATATAGAAAGTCAAGTAAGGTTTGACCGTTAATTAGACAAAGTAAAACATTTTTATTAGTATTTATTAGATACTAATTCAAATCAAATTTGACCGTTAATTAGTTAAAGTCAACTTTGTTATTAGTATTTAAATATCGAAAGTCAAATAAGTTTTACTTTTGATAAGACATAGTCGACCTAGTTATTAATGTTTATCTATTGAAGGTCAAGTAAAGTTTGACTGTTGATTAGACAAGGTAGCCGTATTTATTGGTGTTTATATATTGAAAGTCGAGTAAAGTTTGACCGTTGATTAGATAAAGTCATCTTAGTCACTAGTGTTTCTATAAAGAAAGAGTTAAGTAAAGTTTGACAGTTTATTATTTAAGGTCAACTTAGTCCCTAATATTTATATATAGAAAGTCAAGCAAGGTTTGACCGTTAATTAGACAAAGTCAAATGTTTTTATTAGTATTTATTAGATACTAATTGAAATCAAATTTGACCGTTAATTAGTTAATGTCAACTTTGTTATTAGTGTTTAAATATTGAAAGCCAAATATGTTTTACTGTTGATAAGTCATAGTCGACCTAGTTATGAATACTTATTTATTGAAGGTCAAGTAAAGTTTGACTGTTGATTAGACAAGGTCAACGTAGTTATTAGTGTTTATACATTGAAAGTCGAGTAAAGTTTGACCGTTGATTAGATAAAGTTATCTTAGTCACTAGTGTTTCTATAAAGAAAGAGTTAAGTAAAGGTTGACAGTTTATTATTTGAAGTCAACTTAGTCACTAATATTTAAATATAGAAAGTAAAGTAAGGTTTGACTGTTAATTAGACAGAGTCAAACATTTTTATTATTATTTATTATACACTAATTCAAATCAAATTTGACCGTTAATTAGTTAAAGTCGACTTTGCTTTTAGTGTTCAAATATTGAAAGTCAAATAAGTTTGACTGTTGATAAGACATAGTCGACCTAGTTATTAATGTTTATATATTGAAGGTCAAGTAAAGTTTGACTGTTGATTATACAAGGTCAACGTAGTTATTAGTGTTTATACATTGAAAGTCGAGTAAAGTTTGATCGTTGATTAGATAAAGTTATCATAGTCACTAGTGTTTCTATAAAGCAAGAGTTAAGTAAAGTTTGACAGTTTATTTTTTAAGGCCAACTTAGTCCTTAATATTTATATATAGAAAGTCAAGTAAGGTTTGACCGTTAATTAGACAAAGTCAAACATTTTTATTAGTATTTATTAGATACTAATTCAAATCAAATTTGACCGTTAATTAGTTAAAGTCACCTTTGTTATTAGTATTTAAATATCGAAAGTCAAATAAGTTTTACTGTTGATAAGACATAGTCGACCTAGTTATTAATGTTTATATATTGAAGGTCAAGTAAAGTTTGACTGTTGATTAGACAAGGTTACCGTAGTTATTGGTTTTTATACATTGAAAGTCGAGTAAAGTTTGACCGTTGATTAGATAAAGTCATCTTAGTCACTAGTGTTTCTATAAACAAAGAGTTAAGTAAAGTTTGACAGTTTATTATTTAAGGTCAACTTAGTCTCTAATATATACATATATATTGAAAGTCAAGTAAGGTTTGACCGTTAATTAGACAAAGTAAAGCATTTTTATTAGTATTTATTAGATACTAATTCAAATCAAATTTTACCGTTAATTAGTTAAAATCAACTTTTTTATTACTATTTAAATATCGAAAGTCAAATAAGTTTTGCTGTTGATAAGACGTTGTCGACCTAGTTATTAATGTTTATATATTGAAGGTCAAGTAAAGTTTGACTGTTGATTAGACAAGGTAAACGTAGTTATTGGTGTTTACACATTGAAAGTCGAGTAAAGTTTGACCGTTGGTTAGATAAAGTCATCTTAGTCACTAGACTTTCTATAAAGAAAGAGTTAAGTAAAGTTAGACAGTTTATTATTTAAGGTCAACTTAGTCCCTAATATTTATATATAAAATGTCAAGTAAGGTTTGACCGTTAATTAGACAAAGTCAAACATTTTTATTAGTATTTATTATATACTAATTCAAATCAAATTTGACCGTTAATTAGTTAATGTCAACTTTGTTAATAGTGTTTAAATATTGAAAGTCAAATATGTTTTACTGTTGATAAGACATAGTCGACCTAGTTATGAATGTTTATTTATTGAAGGTCAAGTAAAGTTTGACTGTTGATTAGACAAGGTCAACGTAGTTATTAGTGTTTATACATTGAAAGTCGAGTAAAGTTTGATCGTTGATTAGATAAAGTTATCTTAGTCACTAGTGTTTCTATAAAGCAAGAGTTAAGTAAAGTTTGACAGTTTATTATTTAAGGTCAACTTAGTCCCTAATATATACATATATATTGAAAGTCAAGTAAGGTTTGACCGTTAATTAGACAAAGTAAAACATTTTTATTAGTAATTATTAGATACTAATTCAAATCAAATTTGACCGGTAATTAGTTAAAGTCAACTTTGTTATTACTATTTAAATATCGAAAGTCAAATAAGTTTTACTGTTGATAAGACGTAGTCGACCTAGTTACTAATATTTATATATTGAAGGTCAAGTAAAGTTTGACTGTTGATTAGACAAGGTAGCCGTAGTTATTGGTGTTTATACATTGAAAGTCGGGTAAAGTTTGACCGTTGATTAGATAAAGTCATCTTAGTCACTAGTGTTTTTATAAAGAAGGAGTTAAGTAAAGTTTTACAGTTTATTATTTAAGGTCAACTTAGTCCCTAATATTTATATATAGAAAGTCAAGCAAGGTTTTACCGTTAATTAGACAAAGTCAAACATTTTTATTAGTATTTATTATATACTAAACCGTTAATTAGTTAATGTCAACTTTGTTATTAGTGTTTAAATATTGAAAGTCAAATATGTTTTACTGTTGACAAGATATAGTCGACCTAGTTATGAATGTTTATTTATTGAAGGTCAAGTAAAGTTTGACTGTTGATTAGATAAGGTAACCGTAGTTATTGGTTTTTTATACATTGAAAGTCGAGTAAAGTTTGACCGTTGATTAGATAAAGTCATCTTAATCACTAGTGTTTCTATAAAGAAAGAGTTAAGTAAAGTTTGACAGTTTATTATTTAAGGTCAACTTAGTCCCTAATATATACATATATATTGAAAGTCAAGTAAGGTTTGACCGTTAATTAGACAAAGTAAAACATTTTTATTAGTATTTATTAGATACTAATTCAAATCAAATTTGACCGGTAATTAGTTAAAGTCAACTTTGTTATTACTATTTAAATATCGAAAGTCAACTAAGTTTTACTGTTGATAAGACGTAGTCGACCTAGTTATTAATGTTTATATATTGAAGGTCAAGTAAAGTTTGACTGTTGATTAGACAAGGTAACCGTAGTTATTGGTGTTTATACATTGAAAGTCGAGTAAAGTTTGACCGTTGATTAGATAAAGTCATCTTAGTCACTAGTGTTTCTATAAAGAAAGAGTTAAGAAAAGTTTGACAATTTATTATTTAAGGTCAACTTAGTCCCTAATATTTATATATATAAAGTCAAGTAAAGTTTGGCCGTTAATTAGACAAAGTCAAACATTTTTATTAGTATTTATTAGATACTAATTATAATCAAATTTGACCGTTAATTATTTAAAGTCAACTTTGTTATTAGTATTTAAATATCGAAAGTCAAATAAGTTTTACTGTTGATAAGACATAGTAGACCTAGTTATTAATGTTTATATATTGAAGGTCAAGTAAAGTTTGACTGTTAATTAGACAAGGTAACCGTAGTTATTGGTGTTTACACATTGAAAGTTGAGTAAAGTTTGACCGTTGATTAGATAAAGTCATCTTAGTCACTAGACTTTCTATAAAGAAAGAGTTAAGTAAAGTTTGACAGTTTATTAGTTAAAGTCAACTTAGTCACTAATATTTATATATAGAAAGTCAAGTAAGGTTTGACCGTTAATTAGACAAAGTCAAACATTTTTTTTCTATTCATTATGCACTAATTCAAATCAAATTTGACCGTTAATTAGTTAAAGTCAACTTTGTTATTAGTATTTAAATATCGAAAGTCAAATAAGTTTTACTGTTGATAAGACATAGTCGACCTAGTTATTAATGTTTATCTATTGAAGGTCAAGTAAAGTTTGACTGTTGATTAGACAAGGTAGCCGTAGTTATTGGTGTTTATATATTGAAAGTCGAGTAAAGTTTGACCGTTGATTAGATAAAGTCATCTTAGTCACTAGTGTTTCTATAAAGAAAGAGTTAAGTAAAGTTTGACAGTTTATTATTTAAGGTCAACTTAGTCCCTAATATTTATATATAGAAAGTCAAGCAAGGTTTGACCGTTAATTAGACAAAGTCAAATGTTTTTATTAGTATTTATTAGATACTAATTGAAATCAAATTTGACCGTTAATTAGTTAATGTCAACTTTGTTATTAGTGTTTAAATATTGAAAGCCAAATATGTTTTACTGTTGATAAGTCATAGTCGACCTAGTTATGAATGCTTATTTATTGAAGGTCAAGTAAAGTTTGACTGTTGATTAGACAAGGTCAACGTAGTTATTAGTGTTTATACATTGAAAGTCGAGTAAAGTTTGACCGTTGATTAGATAAAGTTATCTTAGTCACTAGTGTTTCTATAAAGAAAGAGTTAAGTAAAGGTTGACAGTTTATTATTTGAAGTCAACTTAGTCACTAATATTTAAATATAGAAAGTAAAGTAAGGTTTGACTGTTAATTAGACAGAGTCAAACATTTTTATTATTATTTATTATACACTAATTCAAATCAAATTTGACCGTTAATTAGTTAAAGTCGACTTTGCTTTTAGTGTTCAAATATTGAAAGTCAAATAAGTTTGACTGTTGATAAGACATAGTCGACCTAGTTATTAATGTTTATTTATTGAAGGTCAAGTAAAGTTTGACTGTTGATTAGACAAGGTCAACGTAGTTATTAGTGTTTATACATTGAAAGTCGAGTAAAGTTTGATCGTTGATTAGATAAAGTTATCTTAGTCACTAGAGTTTCTATAAAGCAAGAGTTAAGTAAAGTTTGACAGTTAATTTTTTAAGGCCAACTTAGTCCTTAATATTTATATATAGAAAGTCAAGTAAGGTTTGACCGTTAATTAGACAAAGTCAAACATTTTTATTAGTATTTATTAGATACTAATTCAAATCAAATTTGACCGTTAATTAGTTAAAGTCACCTTTGTTATTAGTATTTAAATATCGAAAGTCAAATAAGTTTTACTGTTGATAAGACATAGTCGACCTAGTTATTAATGTTTATATATTGAAGGTCAAGTAAAGTTTGACTGTTGATTAGACAAGGTTACCGTAGTTATTGGTTTTTGTACATTGAAAGTCGAGTAAAGTTTGACCGTTGATTAGATAAAGTTATCTTAGTCACTAGTGTTTCTATAAAGAAAGAGTTAAGTAAAGTTTGACAGTTTATTATTTAAGGCCAACTTAGTCCTTAATATTTATATATAGAAAGTCAAGTAAGGTTTGACCGTTAATTAGATAAAGTCAAACATTTTTATTAGTATTTATTAGATACTAATTCAAATCAAATTTGACTGTTAATTATTTAAAGTCAACTTTGTTATTTGTATTTAAATATCGAAAGTCAAATAAGTTTTACTGTTGATAAGACATAGTAGACCTAGTTATTAATGTTTATATATTGAAGGTCAAGTAAAGTTTGACTGTTGATTAGACAAGGTAAACGTAGTTATTGGTGTTTACACATTGAAAGTCGAGTAAAGTTTGACCGTTGATTAGATAAAGTCATCTTAGTCACTAGACTTTCTATAAAGAAAGAGTTAAGTAAAGTTTGACAGTTTATTATTTAAGGTCAACTTAGTCCCTAATATTTATATATAGAATGTCAAGTAAGGTTTGACCGTTAATTAGACAAAGTCAAACATTTTTATTAGTATTTATTATACGCTAATTCAAATCAAGTTCGACCGGTAATTAGTTAAAGTCAACTTTGTTATTAGTATTTATATATCGAAAGTCAAATAAATTTTACTGTTGATAAGACAAAGTCGACCTAGTTATTAATGTTTATATATTGATGGTCAAGTAAAGTTTGACTGTTGATTAGACGAGGTAGCTGTAGTTATTGGTGTTTATACATTGAAAGTCGAGTAAAGTTTGGCCGTTGATTAGATAAAGTCATCTTAGTCACTAGTGTTTCTATAAAGAAAGAGTTAAGAAAAGTTTTAAAGTTTATTATTTAAGGTCAACTTAGTCCCTAATATTTATATATAGAAAGTCAAGCAAGGTTTGACCGTTAAATAGACAAAGTCAAACATTTTTATTAGTATTTGTTAGATACTAATTCAAATCAAATTTGACCGTTAATTAGTTAATGTCAACTTTATTATTAGATTTTAAATATTGAAAGCCAAATATGTTTTACTGTTGATGAGACATAGTCGACCTAGTTATGAATGTTTATTTATTGAAGGTCAAGTAAAGTTTGACTGTTGATTAGACAAGGTCAACGTAGTTATTAGTGTTTATACATTGAAAGTCGAGTAAAGTTTGACCGTTGATTAGATAAAGTTATCTTAGTCACTAGTGTTTCTATAAAGAAAGAGTTAAGTAAAGTTTGACTGTTTATTATTTAAGGCCAACTTAGTCCTTAATATTTATATATAGAAATCAAGTAAGGTTTGACCGTTAATTAGATAAAGTCAAACAATTTTATTAGTATTTATTATATACTAATTCAAATCAAATTTGACCGTTAATTAGTTAATGTCAACTTTGTTAATTAGTGTTTAAATATTGAAAGTCAAATATGTTTTACTGTTGATAAGACATAGTCGACCTAGTTATGAATGTTTATTTATTGAAGGTCAAGTAAAGTTTAACTGTTGATTAGACAAGGTTACCATAGTTATTGGTTTTTATACATTGAAAGTCGATGAAAGTTTGACCGTTGATTAGATAAAGTCAACTTAGTCACTAGTGTTTCTATAAAGAAAGAGTTAAGTAAAGTTTGACAGTTTATTATTTAAGGTCAACTTAGTCCCTAATATTTATATATAGAAATTCAAGTAAGGTTTGACCGTTAATTAGACAAAGTCAAACATTTTTATTAGTATTTATTAGATACTAATTCAAATCAAATTTGACCGTTAATTAGTTAAAGTCAACTTTGTTATTAGTATTTAAATATCGAAAGTTAAATAAGTTTTACTGTTGATAAGACATAGTAGACCTAGTTATTAATGTTTATATATTGAAGGTCAAGTAAAGTTTGACGGTTGATTAGACAAGGTAACCTTAGTTATTGCTGTTTATACATTGAAAGTCGAGTAAAGTTTGACCGTTGATTAGATAAAGTCATCTTAGTCACTAGTGTTTCTATAAAGAAAGAGTTAAGTAAAGTTTGACAGTTTATTATTTAAAGTCAACTTAGTCCCTAATATTTATATATAGAAAGTCAAGTAAAGTTTGGCCGTTAATTAGACAAAGTCAAACATTTTTATTAGTATTTATTATACGCTAATTCAAATCAAATTTGACCGTTAATTAGTTAAAGTCAACTTTGTTATTAATATTCAAATATTGAAAGTCAAATAAGTTTGACTGTTGATAAGACATAGTCAACATAGTTATTAATGTTTATATATTGAAGGTCAAGTAAATTTTGACTGTTAATTAGAAAAGGTCGACGTAGTTATTAGTGTTTAAATATTAAAAGTGGTGTGAAGTTTGACTGTAGATTAGATAAAGTCATTTTAGTCACTAGTGTTTCTATATAGAAAGAGTTAAGTAAAGTCTGACAGTTTATTAGTTAAAGTCAACTTAGTCACTAATATTTATATATAGAAAGTCAAGTAAGATTTTACAGTTAATTAGACAAAGTCAAACATTTTTATTAGTATTTATTATACACTAATTCAAATCAAATTTGACCGTTAATTAGTTAAAGTCAACTTTGTTATTAGTATTTAAATATGGAAAGTCAAATAAATTTATATATAGAAAGTCAAGTAAGGTTTGACCGTTAATTAGACAAAGTAAAACATTTTTATTAGTATTTATTAGATACTAATTCAAATCAAATTTGACCGTTAATTAGTTAAAGTCAACTTTGTTATTAGTATTTAAATATCGAAAGTCAAATAAGTTTTACTGTTGATAAGACATAGTAGACCTAGTTATTAATGTTTATATATTGAAGGTCAAGTAAAGTTTGACTGTTGATTAGACAAGGTCAACGTAGTTGTTAGTGTTTATACATTGAAAGTCGACTAAAGTTTGACCGTTGATTAGATAAAGTCATCTTAGTCACTAGTGTTTCTATAAAGAAAGAGTTAAGTAAAGTTTGACAGTTTATTATTTAAGGTCAACTTAGTACCTAATATTTATATATAGAAATTCAAGTAAGGTTTGACCGTTAATTAGACAAAGTCAAACATTTTTATTATTATTTATTAGATACTAATTCAAATCAAATTTGACCGTTAATTAGTTAAAGTCAACTTTGTTATTTCCTAATATTTATATATAGAAATTCAAGTAAGGTTTGACCGTTAATTAGACAAAGTCAAACATTTTTATTATTATTTATTAGATACTAATTCAAATCAAATTTGACCGTTAATTAGTTAAAGTCAACTTTGTTATTAGTATTTAAATATCGAAAGTTAAATAAGTTTTACTGTTGATAAAACATAGTAGACCTAGTTATTAATGTTTATATATTGAAGATCAAGTAAAGTTTGACGGTTGATTAGACAAGGTAACCGTAGTTATTGCTGTTTATACATTGAAAGTCGAGTAAAGTTTGACCGTTGATTAGATAAAGTCATTTTAGTCAGTAGTGTTTCTATAAAGAAAGAGTTAAGTAAAGTTTGACAGTTTATTATTTAAGGTCAACTTAGTCCCTAATATTTATATATAGAAATTCAAGTAAGGTTTGACCGGTAATTAGACAAAGTCAAACATTTTTATTATTATTTATTAGATACTAATTCAAATCAAATTTGACCGTTAATTAGTTAAAGTCAACTTTGTTATTAGTATTTAAATATCGAAAGTTAAATAAGTTTTACTGTTGATAAGACATAGTAGACCTAGTTATTAATGTTTATATATTGAAGGTCAAGTAAAGTTTGGCTGTTGATTAGACAAGGTCAACGTAGTTGTTAGTGTTTATACATTGAAAGTCGAGTAAAGTTTGACCGTTGATTAGATAAAGTCATCTTAGTCACTAGTGTTTCTATTAAGAAAGAGTTAAGTAAAGTTTGACAATTTATTATTTAAAGTCAACTTAGTCCCTAATATTTATATATAGAAAGTCAAGTAAAGTTTGGCCGTTAATTGGACAAAGTCAAACATTTTTATTAGTATTTATTATACGCTAATTCAAATCAAATTTGACCGTTAATTAGTTAAAGTCAACTTTGTTATTAATATTCAAATATTGAAAGTCAAATAAGTTTGACTGTTGATAAGACATAGTCAACATAGTTATTAATGTTTACATATTGAAGGTCAAGTAAATTTTGACTGTTAATTAGAAAAGGTCGACGTAGTTATTAGTGTTTAAATATTAAAAGTGGTGTGAAGTTTGACTGTAGATTAGATAAAGTCATTTTAGTCACTAGTGTTTCTATATAGAAAGAGTTAAGTAAAGTCTGACAGTTTATTAGTTAAAGTCAACTTAGTCACTAATATTTATATATAGAAAGTCAAGTAAGATTTTACAGTTAATTAGACAAAGTCAAACATTTTTATTAGTATTTATTATACACTAATTCAAATCAAATTTGACCGTTAATTAGTTAAAGTCAACTTTGTTATTAGTATTTAAATATGGAAAGTCAAATAAATTTATATATAGAAAGTCAAGTAAGGTTTGACCGTTAATTAGACAAAGTAAAACATTTTTATTAGTATTTATTAGATACTAATTCAAATCAAATTTGACCGTTAATTAGTTAAAGTCAACTTTGTTATTAGTATTTAAATATCGAAAGTCAAATAAGTTTTACTGTTGATAAGACATAGTAGACCTAGTTATTAATGTTTATATATTGAAGGTCAAGTAAAGTTTGACTGTTGATTAGACAAGGTCAACGTAGTTGTTAGTGTTTATACATTGAAAGTCGACTAAAGTTTGACCGTTGATTAGATAAAGTCATCTTAGTCACTAGTGTTTCTATAAAGAAAGAGTTAAGTAAAGTTTGACAGTTTATTATTTAAGGTCAACTTAGTACCTAATATTTATATATAGAAATTCAAGTAAGGTTTGACCGTTAATTAGACAAAGTCAAACATTTTTATTATTATTTATTAGATACTAATTCAAATCAAATTTGACCGTTAATTAGTTAAAGTCAACTTTGTTATTCCCTAATATTTATATATAGAAATTCAAGTAAGGTTTGACCGTTAATTAGACAAAGTCAAACATTTTTATTATTATTTATTAGATACTAATTCAAATCAAATTTGACCGTTAATTAGTTAAAGTCAACTTTGTTATTAGTATTTAAATATCGAAAGTTAAATAAGTTTTACTGTTGATAAAACATAGTAGACCTAGTTATTAATGTTTATATATTGAAGGTCAAGTAAAGTTTGACGGTTGATTAGACAAGGTAACCGTAGTTATTGCTGTTTATACATTGAAAGTCGAGTAAAGTTTGACCGTTGATTAGATAAAGTCATTTTAGTCAGTAGTGTTTCTATAAAGAAAGAGTTAAGTAAAGTTTGACAGTTTATTATTTAAGGTCAACTTAGTCCCTAATATTTATATATAGAAAGTCAAGTAAAGTTTGGCCGTTAATTAGACAAAGTCAAACATTTTTATTAGTATTTATTATACGCTAATTCAAATCAAATTTGACCGTTAATTAGTTAAAGTCAACTTTGTTATTAGTGTTCAAATATTGAAAGTCAAATAAGTTTGACTGTTGATAAGACATAGTCAACCTAGTTATTAATGTTTATATATTGAAGGTCAAGTAAAGTTTTACTGTTGATTAGACAAGGTTACTATGGTTATTGGTTTTTATACATTGAAAGTCGATGAAAGTTTGACCGTTGATTAGATAAAGTCAACTTAGTCACTAGTGTTTCTATAAAGAAAGAGTTAAGTAAAGTTTGACAGTTTATTATTTAAGGTCAACTTAGTCCCTAATATTTATATATAGAATGTCAAGTAAGGTTTGACCGTTAATTAGACAAAGTCAAACATTTTTATTAGTATTTATTATACGCTAATTCAAATCAAATTTGACCATTGATAAGACATAGTCAACCTAGTTATTAATGTTTATATATTGAAGGTCAAGTAAAGTTTAACTGTTGATTAGACAAGGTTACCATAGTTATTGGTTTTTATACATTGAAAGTCGATGAAAGTTTGACCGTTGATTAGATAAAGTCAACTTAGTCACTAGTGTTTCTATAAAGAAAGAGTTAAGTAAAGTTTGACAGTTTATTATTTAAGGTCAACTTAGTCCCTAATATTTATATATAGAAATTCAAGTAAAGTTTGAGCGTTAATTAGACAAAGTCAAACATTTTTATTAGTATTTTTTAGATACTAATTCAAATCAAATTTGACAGTTAATTAGTTAAAGTCAACTTTGTTATTAGTATTTAAATATCGAAAGTCAAATAAGTTTTACTGTTGATAAGACATAGTCGACCTAGTTATTAATGTTTATCTATTGAAGGTCAAGTAAAGTTTGGCTGTTGATTAGACAAGGTCAACGTAGTTGTTAGTGTTTATACATTGAAAGTTGAGTAAAGTTTGACTGTTGATTAGATAAAGTCATCTTAGTCACTAGTGTTTCTATAAAGAAAGAGTTAAGTAAAGTTTGACAGTTTATTATTTAAGGTCAACTTAGTCCCTAATATTTATATATAGAAATTCAAGTAAGGTTTGACCGTTAATTAGACAAAGTCAAACATTTTTATTAGTATTTATTAGATACTAATTCAAATCAAATTTGACCGTTAATTAGTTAAAATCAACTTTGTTATTAGTGTTCAAATATTGAAAGTCAAATAAGTTTGACTGTTGATAAGACATAGTCAACCTAGTTATTAATGTTTATATATTGAAGGTCAAGTAAAGTTTGACTATTGATTAGACAAGGTTACCGTAGTTATTGGTTTTTATACATTGAAAGTCGAGTAAAGTTTGACCGTTGATTAGATAAAGTCATCTTAGTCACTAGTGTTTCTATAAAGAAAGAGTTAAGTAAAGTTTGACAGTTTATTATTTAAGGTCAACTTAGTCCCTAATATTTATATATAGAAAGTCAAGTAAAGTTTAGCCGTTAATTAGACAAAGTCAAACATTTTTATTAGTATTTATTATACGCTAATTCAAATCAAATTTGACCGTTAATTAGTTAAAGTCAACTTTGTTATTAGTATTTAAATATCGAAAGTCAAATAACTTTTACTGTTGATAAGACATAGTCGACCTAGTTATTAATGTTTATATATTGAAGGTGAAGTAAAGTTTGACTGCTGATTAGAAAAGGTCGACGTAGTTATTAGTGTTTAAATATTGAAAGTAGTGTAAAGTTTGACCGTTGATTGATAAAGTCATTTTAGTCACTAGTTTTTCTATATAGAAAGAGTTAAGTAAAGTTTGACAGTTTATTAGTTAAAGTCAACTTAGTCACTAATATTTATATATAGAAAGTAAAGTAAGGTTTGACCGTTAATTAGACAAAGCCAAAACATTTTTTAGTATCTATTATATACTAATTCAAATAAAATTTGACCGGTAATTAGTTAAAGTCAACTTTGTTGTTAGTGTTTAAATATTGAAAGTCAAACATTTTTATTAGTATTTATTATATACTAATTCAAATCAAATTTGACCGTTAATTAGTTAATGTCAACTTTGTTATTAGTGTTTAAATATTGAAAGTCAAATATGTTTTACTGTTGATAAGACATAGTCGACCTAGTTATGAATGTTTATTTATTGAAGGTCAAGTAAAGTTTGACTGTTGATTAGACAAGGTAACCGTAGTTATTGGTTTTTATACATTGAAAGTCGAGTAAAGTTTGACCGTTGATTAGATAAAGTTATCTTAGTCACTAGTGTTTCTATAAAGAAAGAGTTAAGTAAAGTTTGACAGTTTATTATTTAAGGCCAACTTAGTCCTTAATATTTATATATAGAAAGTCAAGTAAGGTTTGACCGTTAATTAGATAAAGTCAAACAATTTTATTAGTATTTATTATATACTAATTCAAATCAAATTTGACCGTTAATTAGTTAATGTCAACTTTGTTATTAGTGTTTAAATATTGAAAGTCAAATATGTTTTACTGTTGATAAGACATAGTCGACCTAGTTATGAATGTTTATTTATTGAAGGTCAAGTAAAGTTTAACTGTTGATTAGACAAGGTTACCATAGTTATTGGTTTTTATACATTGAAAGTCGATGAAAGTTTGACCGTTGATTAGATAAAGTCAACTTAGTCACTAGTGTTTCTATAAAGAAAGAGTTAAGTAAAGTTTGACAGTTTATTATTTAAGGTCAACTTAGTCCCTAATATTTATATATAGAAATTCAAGTAAGGTTTGACCGTTAATTAGACAAAGTCAAACATTTTTATTAGTATTTTTTAGATACTAATTCAAATCAAATTTGACCGTTAATTAGTTAAAGTCAACTTTGTTATTAGTATTTAAATATCGAAAGTCAAATAAGTTTTACTGTTGATAAGACATAGTCGACCTAGTTATTAATGTTTATCTATTGAAAGTCAAGTAAAGTTTGGCTGTTGATTAGACAAGGTCAACGTAGTTGTTAGTGTTTATACATTGAAAGGTTAGTAAAGTTTGACTGTTGATTAGATAAGGTCATCTTAGTCACTAGTGTTTCTATAAAGAAAGAGTTAAGTAAAGTTTGACAGTTTATTATTTAAGGTCAACTTAGTCCCTAATATTTATATATAGAAATTCAAGTAAGGTTTGACCGTTAATTAGACAAAGTCAAACATTTTTATTAGTATTTATTAGATACTAATTCAAATCAAATTTGACCGTTAATTAGTTAAAATCAACTTTGTTATTAGTGTTCAAATATTGAAAGTCAAATAAGTTTGACTGTTGATAAGACATAGTCAACCTAGTTATTAATGTTTATATATTGAAGGTCAAGTAAAGTTTGACTATTGATTAGACAAGGTTACCGTAGTTATTGGTTTTTATACATTGAAAGTCGAGTAAAGTTTGACCGTTGATTAGATAAAGTCATCTTAGTCACTAGTGTTTCTATAAAGAAAGAGTTAAGTAAAGTTTGACAGTTTATTATTTAAGGTCAACTTAGTCCCTAATATTTATATATAGAAAGTCAAGTAAAGTTTAGCCGTTAATTAGACAAAGTCAAACATTTTTATTAGTATTTATTATACGCTAATTCAAATCAAATTTGACCGTTAATTAGTTAAAGTCAACTTTGTTATTAGTATTTAAATATCGAAAGTCAAATAACTTTTACTGTTGATAAGACATAGTCGACCTAGTTATTAATGTTTATATATTGAAGGTGAAGTAAAGTTTGACTGCTGATTAGAAAAGGTCGACGTAGTTATTAGTGTTTAAATATTGAAAGTATTGTAAAGTTTGACCGTTGATTGATAAAGTCATTTTAGTCACTAGTTTTTCTATATAGAAAGAGTTAAGTAAAGTTTGACAGTTTATTAGTTAAAGTCAACTTAGTCACTAATATTTATATATAGAAAGTAAAGTAAGGTTTGACCGTTAATTAGACAAAGCCAAAACATTTTTTAGTATCTATTATATACTAATTCAAATAAAATTTGACCGGTAATTAGTTAAAGTCAACTTTGTTGTTAGTGTTTAAATATTGAAAGTCAAACATTTTTATTAGTATTTATTATATACTAATTCAAATCAAATTTGACCGTTAATTAGTTAATGTCAACTTTGTTATTAGTGTTTAAATATTGAAAGTCAAATATGTTTTACTGTTGATAAGACATAGTCGACCTAGTTATGAATGTTTATTTATTGAAGGTCAAGTAAAGTTTGACTGTTGATTAGACAAGGTAACCGTAGTTATTGGTTTTTATACATTGAAAGTCGAGTAAAGTTTGACCGTTGATTAGATAAAGTTATCTTAGTCACTAGTGTTTCTATAAAGAAAGAGTTAAGTAAAGTTTGACAGTTTATTATTTAAGGCCAACTTAGTCCTTAATATTTATATATAGAAAGTCAAGTAAGGTTTGACCGTTAATTAGATAAAGTCAAACAATTTTATTAGTATTTATTATATACTAATTCAAATCAAATTTGACCGTTAATTAGTTAATGTCAACTTTGTTATTAGTGTTTAAATATTAAAAGTCAAATATGTTTTACTGTTGATAAGACATAGTCGACCTAGTTATGAATGTTTATTTATTGAAGGTCAAGTAAAGTTTGACTGTTGATTAGACAAGGTCAACGTAGTTGTTAATGTTTATAAATTGAAAGTCGAGTAAAGTTTGAACGTTGATTAGATAAAGTTCTCTTAGTCACTAGTGTTTCTATAAAGAAAGAGTTAAGTAAAGTTTGACAGTTTATTATTTAAGGTCAACTTAGTCCCTAATATTTATATATAGAAAGTCAAGCAAGGTTTGACCGTTAATTAGACAAAGTCAAACATTTTTATTAGTATTTATTATATACTAATTCAAATCAAATTTGACCGTTAATTAGTTAAACTCAACTTTGTTATTAGTGTTCAAATATTGAAAGTCAAATAAGTTTGACTGTTGATAAGACATAGTCAACCTACTTATTAATGTTTATATATTGAAGGTCAAGTAAAGTTTGACTGCTGATTAGAAAAGGTCGACCTAGTTATTAGTGTTTAAATATTGAAAGTGGTGTAAAGTTTGACCGTTGATTGATAAAGTCATTTTAGTCGCTAGTTTTTCTATATAGAAAGAGTTAAGTAAAGTTTGACAGTTTATTAGTTAAAGTCAACTTAGTCACTAATATTTATATATAGAAAGTAAAGTAAGGTTTGACCGTTAATTAGACAAAGCCAAAACCTTTTTTAGTATCTATTATATACTAATTCAAATCAAATTTGACCGGTAATTAGTTAAAGTCAACTTTGTTGTTAGTGTTTAAATATTGAAAGTCAAATATGTTTTACTATTGATAAGACATAGTCGTCCTAGTTATGAATGTTTATTTATTGAAGATCAAGTAAAGTTTGACTGTTGATTAGACAAGGTCAACGTAGTTAGTGTTTATACATTGAAAGTCGAGTAAAGATTGACCGTTGATTAGATATAGTCATCTTAGTCACTAGTGTTTCTATAAAGAAAGAGTTAAGTTCAGTTTGACAGTTTATTATTTAAGGTCAGCTTAGTCCTTAATATTTATATACAGAAAGTCAAGTAAGGTTTGATCGTTAAATAGACAAGGTGAAACATTTTTATTAGTATTTATTAGATACTAATTCAAATCAAATTTGACCGTTAATTAGTTAAAGTCAACTTTGTTATTAGTATTTAAATATCGAAAGTCAAATAAGTTTTACTGTTGATAAGACATAGTCGACCTAGTTATTAATGTTTATATATTGAAGGTCAAGTAAAGTTTGACTATTGATTACACAAGGTAACCGTAGTTATTGGTGTTTATACATTGAAAGTCGAGTAAAGTTTGACCGCTGATTAGATAAAGTCATCTTAGTCACTAGTGTTTCTATAAAGAAAGAGTTAAGTAAAGTTTGACAGTTTATTATTTAAGGTCAGCTTAGTCCTTAATATTTATATATAGAAAGTCAAGTAAGGTTTGACCGTTAATTAGACAATGTCAAACATTTTTATTAGTATTTATTAGATACTAATTCAAATCAAATTTGACCGTTAATTAGTTAAAGCCAACTTTGTTATTAGTATTTAAATATCGAAAGTCAAATAAGTTTTACTGTTGATAAGACATAGTAGAGCTAGTTATTAATGTTTATATATTGAAGGTCAAGTAAAGTTTGACTGTTGATTAGACAAGGTAGCCGTAGTTATTGGTGTTTATACATTGAAACTCGAGTAAAGTTTGACCGTTGGTTAGATAAAGTCATCTTAGTCACTAGTGTTTCTATAAAGAAAGAGTTAAGTAAAGTTTGACAGTTTATTATTTGAAGTCAACTTAATCACTAATATTTATATATAGAAAGTCAAGTAAGGTTTGACCGTTTATTAGACAAAGTCAAACATTTTTACTAGTATTTATTATACACTAATTCAATTCAAATTTGACCGTTAATTAGATAAAGTCAACTTTTTATTAGTATTTAAATATCGAAAGTCAAATAAGTTTTACTGTTGATAAGACATAGTAGACCTAGTTATTAATGTTTATATATTGAAGGTCAAGTAAAGTTTGGCTGTTGATTTGGCAAGGTAACCGTAGTTATTGGTGTTTATACATTGAAAGTCGAATAAACTTTGACCGTTGATTAGATAAAGTCATCTTAGTCACTAGACTTTCTATAAAGAAAGAGTTAAGTAAACTTTGACAGTTTATTATTTAAAGTCAGCTTAGTCCTTAATATTTATATATAGATAGTCAAGTAAGGTTTGACCGTTAATTAGACAAAGTCAAACATTTTTATTAGTATTTATTAGATACTAATTCAAATCAAATTTGACCGTTAATTAGTTAATGTCAACTTTGTTATTAGTGTTCAAATATTGAAAGTCAAATATGTTTTACTATTGATAAGACATAGTCGACCTAGTTATGAATGTTTATTTATTAAAGGTCAAGTAAAGTTTGACTGTTGATTAGACAAGGTCAACGTAGTTGTTAGTGTTTATACATTGAAAGTCGAGTAAAGATTGACCGTTGATTAGATATAGTCATCTTAGTCACTAGTGTTTCTATAAAGAAAGAGTTAAGTTGAGTTTGACAGTTTATTATTTAAGGTCAGCTTAGTCCTTAATATTTATATATAGAAAGTCAAGTAAGGTTTGATCGTTAAATAGACAAGGTGAAACATTTTTATTAGTATTTATTAGATACTAATTCAAATCAAATTTGACCGTTAATTAGTTAAAGTCAACTTTGTTATTAGTATTTAAATATCGAAAGTCAAATAAGTTTTACTGTTGATAAGACATAGTTGACCTAGTTATTAATGTTTATATATTGAAGGTCAAGTAAAGTTTGACTGTTGATTAGACAAGGTAACCGTTGTTATTGGTGTTTATACATTGAAACTCGAGTAAAGTTTGACCGTGATTAGATAAAGTCATCTTAGTCACTAGTGTTTCTATAAAGAAAGAGTTAAGTAATGTTTGACAGTTTATAATTTAAGGTCAGCTTAGTCCTTAATATTTATATATAGAAAGTCAAGTTAGGTTTGACCGTTAATTAGACAAAGTCAAACATTTTTATTAGTATTTATTAGATACTAATTCAAATCAAATTTGACCGTTAATTAGTTAAAGTAAACTTTGTTATTAGTATTTAAATATCGAAAGTCAAATAAGTTTTACTGTTGATGAGACATAGTGGACCTAGTTATTAATGTTTATATATTGAAGGTCAAGTAAAGTTTGACTGTTGATTAGACAAGGTAGCCGTAGTTATTGGTGTTTATACATTGAAAGTCGAGCAAAGTTTGACCGTTGATTAGATAAAGTCATTTTAGTCACTAGTGTTTCTATAAAGAAAGAGTTAAGTAAGGTGGACAGTTTATTATTTAAAGTCAACTTAGTCACTAATATTTATATATAGAAAGTTAAGTAAGGTTTGGCCGTTAATTAGACAAAGTCAAACATTTTTACTAGTATTTATTAGATACTAATTCAAATCAAATTTGACCGTTAATTAGTTAAAGTAAACTTTGTTATTAGTATTTAAATATCGAAAGTCAAATAAGTTTTACTGTTGATGAGCCATAGTGGACCTAGTTATTAATGTTTATATATTGAAGGTCAAGTAAAGTTTGACTGTTGATTAGACAAGGTAGCCGTAGTTATTGGTGTTTATACATTGAAAGTCGAGTAAAGTTTGACCGTTGATTAGATAAAGTCATCTTAGTCACTAGTGTTTCTATAAAGAAAGAGTTAAGTAAGGTTGGACAGTTTATTATTTAAAGTCAACTTAGTCACTAATATTTATATATAGAAAGTTAAGTAAGGTTTGGCCGTTAATTAGACAAAGTCAAACATTTTTACTAGTATTTATTATATACTAATTCAAATCAAATTTGACCGCTAATTAGTTAAAGTCAACTTTGTTATTAGTATTTAAATATCAAAAGTCAAATAAGTTTTACTATTGATAAGACATAGTAGACCTAGTTATTAATGTTTATATATTGAAGGTCAAGTAAAGTTTGACTGTATATTAGACAAGGTAACCGTAGTTATTGGTGTTTATACATTGAAAGTCGAGTAAAGTTTGACCGTTGATTAGAGAAAGTAATCTTAGTCACTAGTGTTTCTATAAAGAAAGAATTAAGTAAAGTTTGACAGTTTATTATTTAAGGTCAACTTAGTCCCTAATATTTATATATAGAAAGTCAAGTATGGTTTGGCCGTTAATTAGACAAAGTCAAACATTTTTATTAGTATTTATTATACGCTAATTCAAATCAAAATTGACCGTTAATTAGTTAAAGTCAACTTTGTTATTAGTATTTAAATATCGAAAGTCAAAATAAGTTTTACTGTTGATAAGACATAGTAGACCTAGTTATTAATGTTTATTTATTGAAGGTCAAGTAAAGTTTGATTGTTGATTAGACAAGGTAACCGTAGTTATTGGTGTTTATACATTGAAAGTCGAGTAAAGTATGACCGTTGATTAGATAAAGTCATCTTAGTCATTAGTGTTTCTATAAACAAAGAGTTAAGTAAAGTTTGACAGTTTATTATTTAAGGTCAACTTAGTCCTTAATATTTATATATGGAAAGTCAAGTAAGGTTTGACCGTTAATTAGACAAAGTCAAACATTTTTATTAGTATTTATTATACACTAATTCAAATCAAATTTGACTGTTAATTAGTTAAAGCCAACTTTGTTATTAGTATTTAAATATCGAAAGTCAAATAAGTTTTACTGTTGATAAGACATAGTAAACCTAGTTATTAATGTTTATATATTGAAGGTCAAGTAAAGTTTGACTGCTGATTAGACAAGGTAACTGTAGTTATTGATGTTTATACATTGAAAGTCGAGTAAAGTTTGACCGTTGATTAGATAAAGTCATCTTAGTCACTAGTGTTTCTATAAAGAAAGAGTTAAGTAAAGTTTGACAGTTTATTATTTAAGGTCAGCTTAGTCCTTAATATTTATATATAGAAAGTCAAGTAAGGTTTGACCGTTAATTAGACAATGTCAAACATTTTTATTAGTATTTATTAGATACTAATTCAAATCAAATTTGACCGTTAATTAGTTAAAGTCAACTTTGTTATTAGTGTTCAAATATTGAAAGTCAAATATGTTTTACTATTGATAAGACATAGTCGACCTAGTTATGAATGTTTATTTATTGAAGGTCAAGTAAAGTTTGACTGTTGATTAGACAAGGTCAACGTAGTTGTTAGTGTTTATACATTGAAAGTCGAGTAAAGATTGACCGTTGATTAGATATAGTCATCTTAGTCACTAGTGTTTCTATAAAGAAAGAGTTAAGTTGAGTTTGACAGTTTATTATTTAAGGTCAGCTTAGTCCTTAATATTTATATATAGAAAGTCAAGTAAGGTTTGACCGTTAATTAGACAATGTCAAACATTTTTATTAGTATTTATTAGATACTAATTCAAATCAAATTTGACCGTTAATTAGTTAAAGTCAACTTTGTTATTAGTATTTAAATATCGAAAGTCAAATAAGTTTTACTGTTGATAAGACATAGTAGACCTAGTTATTAATGTTTATATATTGAAGGTCAAGTAAGTTTGACTGTTGATTAGACAAGGTAGCCGTAGTTATTGGTGTTTATACATTGAAAGTCGAGTAAAGTTTGACCGTTGGTTAGATAAAATCATCTTAGTCACTAGTGTTTCTATAAAGAAAGAGTTAAGTAAAGTTTGACAGTTTATTATTTGAAGTCAACTTAATCACTAATATTTATATATAGAAAGTCAAGTAAGGTTTGACCGTTTATTAGACAAAGTCAAACATTTTTACTAGTATTTATTATACACTAATTCAAATCAAATTTGACCGTTAATTAAATAAAGTCAACTTTGTTATTAGTATTTAAATATCGAAAGTCAAATAAGTTTTACTGTTGATAAGACATAGTAGACCTAGTTATTAATGTTTATTTATTGAAGGTCAAGTAAAGTTTGATTGTTGATTAGACAAGGTAACCGTAGTTATTGGTGTTTATACATTGAAAGTCGAGTAAAGTATGACCGTTGATTAGATAAAGTCATCTTAGTCATTAGTGTTTCTATAAAGAAAGAGTTAAGTAAAGTTTGACAGTTTATTATTTAAGGTCAACTTAGTCCTTAATATTTATATATGGAAAGTCAAGTAAGGTTTGACCGTTAATTAGACAAAGTCAAACATTTTTATTAGTATTTATTATACACTAATTCAAATCAAATTTGACTGTTAATTAGTTAAAGCCAACTTTGTTATTAGTATTTAAATATCGAAAGTCAAATAAGTTTTACTGTTGATAAGACATAGTAAACCTAGTTATTAATGTTTATATATTGAAGGCCAAGTAAAGTTTGACTGCTGATTAGACAAGGTAACCGTAGTTATTGATGTTTATACCTTGAAAGTCGGGTAAAGTTTGACCGTTGATTAGATAAAGTCATCTTAGTCACTAGTGTTTCTATAAAGAAAGAGTTAAGTAAAGTTTGACAGTTTATTATTTAAAGTCAGCTTAGTCCTTAATATTTATATATAGAAAGTCAAGTAAGGTTTGACCGTTAATTAAACAAAGTCAAACATTTTTACTAGTATTTATTATACACTAATTCAAATCAAATTTGACCGTTAATTAGTTAAAGTCAACTTTGTTATTAGTGTTCAAATATTGAAAGTCAAATAAGTTTGACTGTTGATAAGACATAGTCAACCTAGTTCTTAATGTTTATATATTGAAGGTCAAGTAAAGTTTGACTGTTGATTAGAAAAGGTCGACGTAGTTATTAGTGTTTAAATATTGAAAGTGGTGTAAAGTTTGACCGTTGATCAGATAAAGTCATTTTAGTCACTAGTTTTTCTATATAGAAAGAGTTAAGTAAAGTTTGACAGTTTATTAGTTAAAGTCAACTTAGTCACTAATATTTATATATAGAAAGTCAAGTAAGGTTTGACCGTTAATTAGACAAAGTCAAACCTTTTTTTTAGTATCTATTATATACTAATTCAAATCAAATTTGACCGGTAATTAGTTAAAGTCAACTTTGTTATTAGTGTATAAATATTGAAAGTCAAATATGTTTTACTATTGATAAGACATAGTCGACCTAGTTATGAATGTTTATTTATTGAAGGTCAAGTAAAGTTTGACTGTTGATTAGGCAAGGTCAACGTAGTTGTTAGTGTTTATACATTGAAAGTCGAGTAAAGTTTGACCGTTGATTAGATAAAGTTATCTTAGTCACTAGTGTTTCTATAAAGAAAGAGTTAAGTAAAGTTTGACAATTTATTATTTAAAGTCAGCTTTGTCACTAATATTTATATATAGAAAGTCAAGTAAGGTTTGACCGTTAATTAGACAAAGTCAAATATTTTTATTAGTATTTATTAGATACTAATTCAAATCAAATTTGACCGCTAATTAGTTAAAGTCAACTTTGTTATTAGTATTTAAATATCGAAAGTCAAATAAGTTTTGCTGTTGATAAGACATAGTAGACCTAGTTATTAATGTTTATATATTGAAGGTCAAGTAAAGTTGACTGTTGATTAGACAAGGTAACCGTAGTTATTGGTGTTTATACATTGAAAGTCAAGTAAAGTTTGACCGTTGATTAGATAAAGTCATCTTAGTCACTAGTGTTTCTATAAAGAAAGAGTTAAGTAAAGTTTGACAGTTTATTATTTAAGGTCAACTTAGTCCCTAATATTTATATATGGAAAGTCAAGTAAGGTTTGGCCGTTAATTAGACAAAGTTAAACATTTTTATTAGTATTTATTAAATACTAATTCAAATAAAATTTGACCGTTAATTAGTTAAAGTCAACTTTGTTATTAGTATTTAAATATCGAAAGTCAAATAAGTTTTACTGTTGATAAGACATAGTCGACCTAGTTATTAATGTTTATATATTGAAGGTCAAGTAAAGTTTGACTGTTGATTAGACAAGGTAACCGTAGTTATTGGTGTTTATACATTGAAAGTCGAGTAAAGTTTGATCGTTGATTATATAAAGTAATCTTAGTCACTAGTGTTTCTATAAAGAAAGAGTTAAGCAAAGTTTGACAGTTTATTATTTAAGGCCAACTTAGTCCCTAATATATACATATATATTGAAAGTCAAATAAGTAGTGTAAGGTTTGACCGTTAATTAGACAAAGTCAAACATTTTTATTAGTATTTATTAGATACTAATTCAAATCAAATTTGACCGTTAATTAGTTAAAGTCAACTTTGTTATTAGTGTTCAAATACTGAAAGTCAAATAAGTTTGACTGTTGATAATACATAGTCAACCTAGTTATTAATGTTTATATATTGAAGGTCAAGTAAAGCTTGACTGTTGATTAGACAAGGTAACCGTAGTCATTGGTGTTTATACATTGAAAGTCAAGTAATGTTTGACCGTTGATTAGATAAATTCATCTTAATCACTAGCGTTTCTATAAAGAAAGAGTTAAGTAAAGTTTGACAGTTTATTATTTAAGGTCAACTTAGTCCTTAATATTTATATATAGAAAGTCAAGTAAGGTTTGGCCGTTAATTAGACAAAGTCAAACATTTTTATTAGTATTTACTATACGCTAATTCAAATCAAATTTGACCGTTAATTAGTTAAAGTCAACTTTGTTATTAGTGTATAAATATTGAAAGTCAAATAAGTTTAACTGTTGATAAGACATAGTCAACCTAGTTATTAATGTTTATATCTTGAAGGTCAAGTAAAGTTTGACTGTTGATTAGAAAAGGTCGACGTAGTTATTAGTGTTTAAATATTGAAAGTGGTGTAAAGTTGGACCGTTGATTAGATAAAGTCATTTTAGTCACTAGTGTTTCTATATAGAAAGAGTTAAGTAAAGTTTGACAGTTTATTAGTTAAAGTCAACTTAGTCACTAATATTTATATATATAAAGTAAAGTAAGGTTTGACCGTTAATTAGACAAATTCAAACATTTTTATTAGTATTTATTATACTAATTCTAATCAAATATAACCGTTAATTAGTTAAAGTCAACTTTGTTATTAGTGTTCAAATATTGAAAGTCAAATAAGTATGACTGTTGATAAGACATAGTCAACCTAGTTCTTAATGTTTATCTATTGAAGGTCAAGTAAAGTTTGACTGTTGATTAGAAAAGGTCGACGTAGTTATTAGTGTTTAAATATTGAAAGTGGTGTAAAGTTTGACCGTTAATTAGATAAAGTCATTTTAGTCACTAGTTAAGAGTTAAGTAAAGTTTGACAGTTTATTAGTTAAAGTCCACTTAGTCACTAATATTTATATAGAGAAAGTAATGTAAGGTTTGACCGTTAATTAGACAAAGTCAAAACTTTTTTTTAGTATATATTATATTCCAATTCAAATCAAATTTGCCCGGTAATTAGTTAAAGTCAACTTTGTTATTAGTGTTTAAATATTGGAAGTCAAATATGTTTTACTATTGATAAGACATAGTCGACCTAGTTATGAATGTTTATTTATTGAAGGTCAAGTAAAGTTTGGCTGTTGATTAGACAAGGTTAACGTAGATGTAAGTGTTTATACATTGAAAGTCGAGTAAAGTTTGACCGTTGATTGGATAAAGTTATCTTAGTCACTAGTGCTTCCATAAAGAAATAGTTAAGTAAAGTTTGACAGTTTATTATTTAAAGTCAACTTAGTCACTAATATTTATATATAGAAAGTTAAGTAAGGTTTGGCCGTTAATTAGACAAAGTCAAACATTTTTACTAGTATTTATTATACACTAATTCAAATCAAATTTGACCGTTAATTAGTTAAAGTCAACTTTGTTATTAGTATTTAAATATCAAAAGTCAAATAAGTTTTACTGTTGATAAGACATAGTCGACCTAGTTATTAATGTTTATATATTGAAGCTCAAGTAAAGTTTGACTATTGATTACACAAGGTAACCGTAGTTATTGGTGTTTATATATTGAAAGTCGAGTAAAGTTTGACTGTTGATTAGATAAAGTCATCTTAGTCACTAGTGTTTCTATAAAGAAAGAGTTAAGTAAAGTTTGACAGTTTATTATTTGAAGTCAACTTAGTCACTAATATTTATATATAGAAAGTCAAGTAAGGTTTGACCGTTAATTAGACAAAGTCAAACATTTTTATTAGTATTTATTATACACTAATTCAAATCAAATTTGACCGTTAATTAGATAAAGTCAACTTTGTTATTAGTATTTAAATATCGAAAGTCAAATAAGTTTTACTATTGATAAGACATAGTAGACCTAGTTATTAATGTTTATATATTGAAGGTCAAGTAAAGATTGACTGTTGATTAGACAAGGTAACCGTTGTTATTGGTGTTTATACATTGAAAGTCGAGTAAAGTTTGACCGTTGATTAGAGAAAGTAATCTTAGTCACTAGTGTTTCTATAAAGAAAGAGTTAAGTAAAGTTTGACAGTCTATTATTTAAGGTCAACTTAGTCCCTAATATTTATATATAGAAAGTCAAGTAAGGTTTGACCGTTAATTAGAAAAAGTCAAACATTTTTATTAGTATTTGTTATACACTAATTCAAATCAAATTTGACCGTTAATTAGTTAAAGTCAACTTTGTTATTAGTATTTAAATATCGAAAGTCAAATAAGTTTTACTGTTGATAAGACATAGTCGACCTAGTTATTAATGTTTATATATTGAAGGTCAAGTAAAGTTTGACTGTTGATTAGACAAGGTAACCGTAGTTATTGGTGTTTATACATTGAAAGTCGAGTAAAGTTTGACCGTTGATTAGATAAAGTCATCTTAGTCACTAGTGTTTCTATAAAGAAAGAGTTAAGTAAAGTTTGACAGTTTATTATTTAAGGCCAACTTAGTCCCTAATATATACATATATATTGAAAGTCAAATAAGTAGTGTAAGGTTTGACCGTTAATTAGACAAAGTCAAACATTTTTATTAGTATTTATTAGATACTAATTCAAATCAAATTTGACCGTTAATTAGTTAAAGTCAACTTTGTTATTAGTGTTCAAATATTGAAAGTCAAATAAGTTTAACTGTTGATAATACATAGTCAACCTAGTTATTAATGTTTATATATTGAAGGTCAGGTAAAGTTTGACTGTTGATTAGACAAGGTAACCGTAGTTATTGGTGTTTATACATTGAAAGTCAAGTAATGTTTGACCGTTGATTAGATAAAGTCATCTTAGTCACTAGTGTTTCTATAAAGAAAGAGTTAAGTAAAGTTTGACAGTTTATTATTTAAGGTCAACTTAGTCCTTAATATTTATATATAGAAAGTCAAGTAAGGTTTGGCCGTTAATTAGACAAAGTCAAACATTTTTATTAGTATTTACTATACGCTAATTCAAATCAAATTTGACCGTTAATTAGTTAAAGTCAACTTTGTTATTAGTGTATAAATATTGAAAGTCAAATAAGTTTGACCGCTGATTAGATAAAGTTATTTTAGTCGCTAGTGTTTCTATATATAAAGAGTTAAGTAAAGTTTGACAGTTTATTAGTTAAAATCAACTTAGTCACTAATATTTATATATAGAAAGTCAAGTAAGGTTTGACCGTTAATTAGAAAAAGTCAAACATTTTTATTAGTATTTGTAATACACTAATTCAAATCAAATTTCTCCGTTAATTAGTTAAAGTCAACTTTGTTATTAGTATTTAAATATCGAAAGTCAAATAAGTTTTACTGTTGATAAGACATAGTCGACCTAGTTATTTATGTTTATACATTGAAGATCAAGTAAAGTTTGACTGTTAATTAGACAAGGTAACCGTAGTTATTGGTGTTTATACATTGAAAGTCGAGTACAGTTTGACCGTTGATTAGATAAAGGCATCTTAGTCACAAGTGTTTCTATAAAGAAAGAGTTAAGTAAAGTTTGACAGTTTATTATTTAAGGTCAACTTAGTCCCTAATATTTATATATAGAAAGTCAAGTATGGTTTGGCCGTTAATTAGACAAAGTCAAACATTTTTATTAGTATTTATTATACGCTAATTCAAATCAAAATTGACCGTTAATTAGTTAAAGTCAACTTTGTTATTAGTATTTAAATATCGAAAGTCAAAATAAGTTTTACTGTTGATAAGACATAGTAGACCTAGTTATTAATGTTTATTTATTGAAGGTCAAGTAAAGTTTGATTGTTGATTAGACAAGGTAACCGTAGTTATTGGTGTTTATACATTGAAAGTCGAGTAAAGTATGACCGTTAATTAGATAAAGTCATCTTAGTCATTAGTGTTTCTATAAAGAAAGAGTTAAGTAAAGTTTGACATTTTATTATTTAAGGTCAACTTAGTCCTTAATATTTATATATGGAAAGTCAAGTAAGGTTTGACCGTTAATTAGACAAAGTCAAACATTTTTATTAGTATTTATTATACACTAATTCAAATCAAATTTGACTGTTAATTAGTTAAAGCCAACTTTGTTATTAGTATTTAAATATCGAAAGTCAAATAAGTTTTACTGTTGATAAGACATAGTAAACCTAGTTATTAATGTTTATATATTGAAGGCCAAGTAAAGTTTGACTGCTGATTAGACAAGGTAACTGTAGTTATTGATGTTTATACATTGAAAGTCGAGTAAAGTTTGACCGTTGATTAGATAAAGTCATCTTAGTCACTAGTGTTTCTATAAAGAAAGAGTTTAGTAAAGTTTGACAGTTTATTATTTAAGGTCAACTTAGTCCCTAATATTTATATATAGAAATTCAAGTAAGGTTTGACCGTTAATTAGACAAAGTCAAATATTTTTATTAGTATTTATTAGATACTAATTCAAATCAAATTTGACCGTTAATTAGTTAAAGTCAACTTTGTTATTACTATTTAAATATCGAAAGTCAAATAAGTTTTACTGTTGACGAGCGGGCGGTCGTCGCGCCCGCCGTGCAAAAGATAATTTATAAGCCCTAAATGCTTACTTTCTACAACTAGGTAGATAGTGGCAAATCGGGGTCGTCTAAAGAGAAGAGGGATCGTCCTAAGCGTCTAAGCACACAAATGGTTGATACTAGGCTAGGAGTAGATATATATACATACACATAAAAGCATGTAAAGGGGGGGGGGGGGGGTTTGGTTGGTTGGTTGGTTCCTAAGTTAACAAAGTAAAAAGACGAGGTAACTAGCAACGTCAAGTGACTATGCTAATCATCAAACGAAACTAAAGAAAAGGGGTTTTAAACTACAAAGATAAAATGCCTTGGGGGCAACGGATATCCACTTCCACATCTAATGTAGTTCATCGAATCATTCACACATTCCATCATATAGCATTCAGGACCCAACACTCACGCACCCATCTAGCAAGTACCACAACACACACATCACAAGGAGTTCTAAGTTCATGCTCATAGATCTTCATGCAAAGGCGCTACGGAATTCGTCACGTTCCTACACCTAAGCAATTCAACCACACAAGCACTCCCTATGCTCAAACAACTCATGGCACACATGCAGTGAAACACACCGTCAGGAATACATAAACGCCAAGTAACAAATGCTTCAAGAATGAATTTAAATCATCTACTCAATACTTCAACTACTTGTCGTGGAGACTAAACTCCTATCCTTCTTAGTTCGTAGTTTGCGAGAGTGAGTTCGACATCTCTCGTCAAACCTCACCAATGACTCCCGAGTCGCGACCACGACTCAAGGTGTCATTGGTGGCATTTAGCACGAAGGACCAACAAGCTTGGCAATGCCTATGACCACTACACCGTGACTAAGCATTAAACCAATTCATGCAATTACACAAGATTGGATGAACGTGCAACGCACATTCATCCACGAGCATATGACTCTCTCGTTTGCTACACAAACGAACATGACGAAGAGTTCAACATCAATCACATTCGTCTAGCACATTGTCAACACACTAACACAATCAAAAGCTCTAAATCATACTCTCACATTACTAACAAGAACAGGGGGGAAATTAACCCAAATCCCCCAAACCCTAGCTAGCAATTGATCCAAGCATTTCATATCATCAAGCTCTCAACAACATTAATAGAATCAACAATTAACATTCAAAGCACAATAAAAGCACAATAGCAAAAACACCAAATAGATAGATAGAAATGAGTTCTTGCTACATAGATAATGGAAGCTTCAATCCTTTGCTCCCAAGAACAAAAACTACTCTAGAATAACAAAAGACATAATTAAACTAAGAAAACTAAGAAAAGAAAGAGAAGAAAACAAAGGGTTTTGGAGCCCTAAAACCCAGAGAAAACGGGCTGAGCAAAACTGGAGAAGAGGAAGAAAGAGAGTAGTATTTATAGTGCAAAGAAGATAAAGTTGGTTTCTGGCCGCCCGTTGGTAGCGACTCACGACGAGTTCGTCGCGACTCGCGACGGTGTAGGTCGCGACTCGCGATGGTGTCGCGACGGGGTCGCGACGGGAGCCAGAGTTTTACATTGTTTCTTTGTCTTCTTCATAGCCATCCCTCTCAATCTTCAAGTCTTTAACGGCTCCAAAAATGTCTTCAACGGCCTCCGGTCTTCATGTCTTCGAAGTGAGTATCCAAAAGTCTTCGAAAGTATAGTCTTCAATGTCTTCCGGTTTTCGTTGCTTCCGTGTTCTTCCCTTGTCACACAAAATCCACTTAGAAGAGGTAAAAGAGTACAAAGTTGCTTTTGCTTCTCCTAAGTGAATTTCAAGGTAAAACACAAGCTCTCGATAATAAAAGAGCACAAAAGTGATCCTAAGTACTACTAAATAAAGCATATAAAATGGACACATCAAACATCCCCACACTTAAACCTTACTCGTCCTCGAGTAAGAAAAGATTCAAGCATACGGAGGAAATGGCATATCCACATCCTAAAACCCCTAAAATAACCACACAAAATGGACACATCAAATATCCCCACACTTAGACCTTACTCGCCCTCGAGTAAGAAAAGAACCAAGCACACGGAGTAAATGATGTATCCAAAACCTAAGCTAATCCCCCAATCAAAGCCTCACAAAAACTCTCAATATCAAAAATCCCAAAATAAAAGCTCACATGAGAATTTTTTCACACACACATCCCCAATCCTAAATCTAACCAAACCTACCACTTATCAATTCACTACCCATAAAAATATTTCCAAGCCCCGAATTGATATTCCCACAGTCCAATGACACAAGATGAAGTTAAAACCATTAAAGAGGTTTAAGCACATACTACACCTAATGCCAATATATCAACCAAAATCCAATGACATAAAATGAAGCTAAAACCATATAAGAGTTTCAAACACATGCTTCACTAAATGCCAATATATCAACCAAAAACGAAGTATAAAGAGATCAAGAATTTCATAACCATACTTCGTTTCCTAACCCACTAAGCTACCCAAACCCAAGAGGTCTATAGATGTTGAGCTACCCGATCCATCCGTGTGACAACCGCAACCTTATGACTCCAACGCCGGCAAATGAGTGAAATCATATCATTTTTCAATTTCTCTCAATTTCTCTCATTTTGCCTAGGAGCTCTTTCGAGTTTTCATCCCAGCCACACATCATGTTTCTTTAGCTCACATCTCACCTTTTTCCGCACATTTTAGCCTCTCATTTTTGCCTAGGCCGCCCTTTAAGGGTTTTCGACCTATCCGGGCCCCCAATGTTGCCTAAGTTGCCCTCTCGGGTTTTCAACTTAGCGGGTTTCTTTTTCTTTGTTTTTTTTTTCTTTTTCTTTTTCCATTTTTTTTCTTTTTGTTTTTCTATTTTTTTTCTCATGTTTTTCCAATGAAAAGTAGCAAAAAGCATTCCAAAACAATCTAGCATGCATATGAGTCCTCTAACCCCTCCCCACACTTAAAACATTACATTGCCCTCAATGTAAACACGTAAGGCAAGAACAATAAAAATCAAGGTAAGGGAGTTAGAGTGACACCCATTTCTCCGCAAATTCGCCGGTGATATAGCGATATCCAAGTACTTGGATGGTCCCGAGATAGGTTTCGGAACCGGAAGGGTGAGCAAAGATGCCGTAGAAGAACTCACCCCTCGAGAAAAGCATTGTCTCCATGGCGCCGTTTGATCAAGACTACACCACGAAGAACACATTAAACTCACAAGTACATAAGGATATGTAATACTAGGTTTAGCATCAAGAGTTAATAACCATAGTATTTTCAAAGAACAACCAAATCATACTCAACCAACACTATAAGAATAATCATGAAAAATATCCAACATATATTGACATGTATACAAGCATCATTATAGGATATGCACTTACGATCACAATGATGTAGTCGGCATACTACAATCAACAAATGTACTATAAAGATGCAAGGATGTTCATATGTCAACATGTGTAGGATGGTGGAGGAATGAGTGGGTATGTGGTGGTTCTTGGGAGTGTTGGGTGGAGAAGAAGGTAGGATCATCCAATGTTTAAAATCATTTGGAAACTTGGAAGCTTGGAACTTTGAAATCCGGGCTAAAAAAAATTTTCAACAATTACTGAGCACGTCGCGACTCGCGACGAGGTACGTCGTGACTCGCGACGAGCCTCGCGAAGTCATCGCGACTCGCGGAAAGGTGAGTCCGAGAGCTCAAAATTTTCTGAGCTCGTCGCGACTCGCGACGAAGTAGGTCGCGACTCGCGACTAGCCTCGCGAAGTCATCGCGACTCGCGGAAAGTTGAGTCCGGAAGCTTGACAAGTTCTGAGCTCATCGCGACTCGCGACGAAGTGTGTCGCGACTCGCGACGAGCCTCGCGAAGTCATCGCGACTCGCGGAAAGTGGAGCCCGAGAGCTCAAAATTTTCTGAGCTCGTCGCGACTCGCGACGAGCCTCGCGAAGTCATCGCGACTCGCGGAAA
Source organism: Rubia yunnanensis (assembly GCA_037428765.1). Lineage (NCBI taxonomy): Eukaryota > Viridiplantae > Streptophyta > Magnoliopsida > Gentianales > Rubiaceae > Rubia > Rubia yunnanensis. Next base: position 53,571,199 of record CM075062.1, read on the forward strand.
GTTGACGCTGGGAGAGATTTTTCTCCCCTGTTCGTCTCGACTCGCGACGAAGCCCATCGCGACTCGCGACGGCAGGGTATCCCAGGCTTAAAATTTTTTCTTTTGCTTACCAACTGTCCAAGCTTTCTTCCCTCATTCATTGATCTCATTCCTTCATCTCCTTCATTGCAATGCACTTCACTTTGCTACAAAATCACAGAAAAACAAGCCATAAAAAGAACAAAACAAAACAACAACAAAAACAAACTAAGAAACACAAACTAAGAAACAAAAACTAAAAGAAATGCCAAATTTATTTAACGTCGTCGGCACGACGAAGCTCCGTATGTTTAAGGTCGTCGGCACGACCCTAATGTTATCCGTATGGTGAAGGCTTGAAGCTCTTCACCATGAGCATCCAAAATAAGAGAGGTGGGGGCACAAAACTTTCAAGAGGAAAGTCTTGTGGAAGTGGAGATGGTTCAAAGGGAATTAAGTAGTTAGGGAGCTTGGGATAGTCTTTTGGCTCCTCTCTCGTTTCCCTCAAAACTTCCGAAAATATTAGAGTTGGTTCACTAGGTGGGAGAAAGGGTGACAATACTAATGGATGATGTAGCACTATCACCTCTTCCTCCATTTTTCTATCCTCTACAACCAACTCCTCACCCCTTTCAAACTCAAAATCATTTTTATTGGTGACCTCACTCACCGAATCATCGAGTTCAAGTTGGGATGGTGTGTTTTCGGAATCACGAGCTTCCATGCGGGCCAATACCTCTAATATGTTCCTCACATGCCCCTCAATGGCCTCAACACTAGAGGAGAGCTGGGTATCCGGCTCCTCACTAGTAAAGGAGTTCAAGTTTGCTATGGTATTTAAGACATCCTCACGTGTCAAACTTGAACTTCCTTGTTGGGCTTGGTTTTGGGGTATGGTATAGGGTGGCGATGGCCAACTAGGTAGCTCGTAATATTGGTTTTCCAGCTCATTCTCATACCACAAATCCGGACTACCACTCCATTCCAGATTATAAGAGTCGTGGTATGGATAGCATTCATGAGCTTCTTGCCCTTGAAAACCAACATCTCCTACCTCTTGGTAGCACTCTTCATAGTACCCATGGTTTTGGAAACCATGGGTTCTTTCTCGGTCATAGTGCTCTTCCCATAACAAATGGCAAGATTCGGTAGGATGGTCGAAATGACACATCCTACAAAACCTTGCTTGTTGAGCCTCTCTTCTCATCATGAGTTCCCTCAAGGTGAGACGCTCCATTAAATTTTTTTTTTCTATTTTTCAAAAGTTCGGAATCATAGTGCAAGGATTCTCGATAAAATAAATCACCAAGAACTCAAGCAATACCTACTCCGAACAAAAACAACCACCAAGTAGTGGAAAATAAAAACAACTAGCCAATACACAACCAAATACACCTAAATACTTAAGAATAAACGCCTCTTCCCCGGCAACGGCGCCATTTTGACGAGCGGGCGGTCGTCGCGCCCGCCGTGCAAAAGATAATTTATAAGCCCTAAATGCTTACTTTCTACAACTAGGTAGATAGTGGCAAATCGGGGTCATCCAAAGAGAAGAGGGATCGTCCTAAGCGTCTAAGCATACAAATGGTTGATACTAGGCTAGGAGTAGATATATATACATACACATAAAAGCATGTAAAGGGGGGGGGTTTGGTTGGTTGGTTGGTTCCTAAGTTAACAAAGTAAAAAGATGAGATAACTAGCAACGTCAAGTGACTATGCTAATCATCAAACGAAACTAAAGAAAAGGGGTTTTAAACTACAAAGATAAAATGCCTTGGGGGCAACGGATATCCACTTCCACATCTAATGTAGTTCATCGAATCATTCACACATTCCATCATATAGCATTCAGGACCCAACACTCACGCACCCATCTAGCAAGTACCACAACACACACATCACAAGGAGTTCTAAGTTCATGCTCATAGATCTTCATGCAAAGGCGCTACGGAATTCGTCACGTTCCTACACCTAAGCAATTCAACCACACAAGCACTCCCTATGCTCAAACAACTCATGGCACACATGCAGTGAAACACACTGTCAGGAATACATAAACGCCAAGTAACAAATGCTTCAAGAATGAATTTAAATCATCTACTCAATACTTCAACTACTTGTCGTGGAGACTAAACTCCTATCCTTCTTAGTTCGTAGTTTGCGAGAGTGAGTTCGACATCTCTCGTCAAACCTCACCAATGACTCCCGAGTCGCGACCACGACTCAAGGTGTCATTGGTGGCATTTAGCACGAAGGACCAACAAGCTTGGCAATGCCTATGACCACTACACCGTGACTAAGCATTAAACCAATTCATGCAATTACACAAGATTGGATGAACGTGCAACGCACATTCATCCACGAGCATATGACTCTCTCGTTTGCTACACAAACGAACATGACGAAGAGTTCAACATCAATCACATTCGTCTAGCACATTGTCAACACACTAACACAATCAAAAGCTCTAAATCATACTCTCACATTACTAACAAGAACAGGGGGGAAATTAACCCAAATCCCCCAAACCCTAGCTAGCAATTGATCCAAGCATTTCATATCATCAAGCTCTCAACAACATTAATAGAATCAACAATTAACATTCAAAGCACAATAAAAGCACAATAGCAAAAACACCAAATAGATAGATAGAAATGAGTTCTTGCTACATAGATAATGGAAGCTTCAATCCTTTGCTCCCAAGAACAAAAACTACTCTAGAATAACAAAAGACATAATTAAACTAAGAAAACTAAGAAAAGAAAGAGAAGAAAACAAAGGGTTTTGGAGCCCTAAAACCCAGAGAAAACGGGCTGAGCAAAACTGGAGAAGAGGAAGAAAGAGAGTAGTATTTATAGTGCAAAGAAGATAAAGTTGGTTTCTGGCCGCCCGTTGGTAGCGACTCGCGACGAGTTCGTCGCGACTCGCGACGGTGTAGGTCGCGACTCGCGATGGTGTCGCGACGGGGTCGCGACGGGAGCCAGAGTTTTACATTGTTTCTTTGTCTTCTTCATAGCCATCCCTCTCAATCTTCAAGTCTTTAACGGCTCAAAAAATGTCTTCAACGGCCTCCGGTCTTCATGTCTTCGAAGTGAGTATCCAAAAGTCTTCGAAAGTATAGTCTTCAATGTCTTCCGGTTTTCGTTGCTTCCGTGTTCTTCCCTTGTCACACAAAATCCACTTAGAAGAGGTAAAAGAGTACAAAGTTGCTTTTGCTTCTCCTAAGTGAATTTCAAGGTAAAACACAAGCTCTCAATAATAAAAGAGCACAAAAGTGATCCTAAGTACTACTAAATAAAGCATATAAAATGGACACAACAACTGTTGATAAGACATAGTCGACCTAGTTATTAATGTTTATATATTGAAGGTCAAGTAAATTTTGACTGTTGATTAGACAAGGTAACCGTAGTTATTGGTGTTTATACATTGAAAGTCGAGTAAAGTTTGACCGTTGATTAGAAAAAGTCATCTTAGTCACTAGTGTTTCTATAAAGAAAGAGTTAAGCAAAGTTTGACAGTTTATTATTTAAGGTCAACTTAGTCCCTAATGTTTCTATATAGAAAGTCAAGTAAGGTTTGGCCGTTAATTAGACAAAGTCAAACATTTTTATTGGTATTTATTATACGCTAATTCAAATCAAATTTGACCGTTAATTAGTTAAAGTCAACTTTGTTATTAGTATTTAAATATCGAAAGTCAAATAAGTTTTACTGTTGATAAGACACAGTAGACCAAGTTATTAATGTTTATATATTGAAGGTCAAGTAAAGTTTGGCTGTTGATTAGACAAGGTAACCGTAGTTATTGGTGTTAATACATTGAAAGTCGAGTAAAGTTTGACCGTTGATTAGATAAAGTCATCTTAGTCACTAGTGTTTCTATAAAGAAAGAGTTAAGTAAAGTTTGACAGTTTATTATTTAAGGTCAACTTAGTCCTTAATATTTATATATAGAAAGTCAAGTAAGGTTTGACCGTTAATTAGACAAAGTTAAACATTTTTATTAGTATTTATTAGATACTAATTCAAATCAAATTTGACCGTTAATTAGTTAAAGTCAACTTTGCTATTAGTGTTCAAATATTGAAAGCCAAATAAGTTTGACTGTTGATAAGGCATAGTCAACCTAGTTCTTAATGTTTATATATTGAAGGTGAAGTAAAGTTTGACTGTTGATTAGAAAAGGTCGACGTAGTTATTAGTGTTTAAATTTTGAAAGTGGTGTAAAGTTTGACCGTTGATTAGATAAAGTCATTTTAGTCACTAGTTTTTTATATAGAAAGGGTTAAGTAAAGTTTGACTGTTTATTAGTTAAAGTCAACTTAGTCACTAATATATATATATATATATGTATAGAAAGTAAAGTAAGGTTTGACCGTTAATTAGACAAAGTCAAAACTTTTTTTTAGTATCTATTATATTCTAATTCAAATCAAATTTGACCGGTAATTAGTTAAAGTCAACTTTGTTATTAGTGTTTAAATATTGAAAGTCAAATATATTTTACTATTGATAAGACATAGTCGACCTAGTTATGAATGTTTATTTACTGAAGGTCAAGTAAAGTTTGACTGTTGATTAGACAAGGTCAACGTAGTTGTTAGTGTTTATACATTGAAAGTCAAGTAAAGTTTAACCGTTGATTGGATAAAGTTATCTTAGTCACTAGTGCTTCTATAAAGAAATAGTTAAGTAAAGTTTGATAGTTTATTATTTCAAGTCAACTATGTCACTAATATTTATATATAGAAAGTCAAGTAAGGTTTGACCGTTAATTAGACATAGTCAAAATTTTTTATTAGTATTTATTATACACTAATTCAAATCAAAATTGACCGTGAATTAGTTAAAGTCAACTTTGTTATTAGTATTTAAATATCGAAAGTCAAATAAGTTTTACTGTTGATAAGACATAGTCGACCTAGTTATTAATGTTTATATATTGAAGGTCAAGTAAAGTTTGACTGTTGATTTGACAAGGTAACCGTAGTTATTTGTGTTTATACATTGAAATTAAAGTAAAGTTTGACCGTTGATTAGATAAAGTCATCTTAGTCACTAGTGTTTCTATAAAGAAAGAGTTAAGTAAAGTTTGACAGTTTATTATTTAAGGTAAACTTAGTCCCTAATATTTATATATAGAAAGTCAAGTAAGGTTTGGCCGTTAATTAGACAAAGTCAAACATTTTTATTAGTATTTATTATACGCTAATTCAAATCAAATTTGACCGTTAATTAGTTAAAGTCAACTTTTTTATTAGTGTTCAAATATTGAAAGTCAAATAAGTTTGACAGTTGATAAGACATAGTCAACCTAGTTATTAATGTTTATATATTTAAGGTCAAGTAAAGTTTGACTGTTGATTAGAAAAGGTCGACGTAGTTATTAGTGTTTAAATATTGAAAGTGGTGTAAAGTTTGACCGTTGATTAGATAAAGTCATTTTAGTGACTAGTGTTTCTATATAGAAAGAGTTAAGTAAAGTTTGACAGTTTATTAGTTAAAGTAACTCTAGTAGCTAATATTTATATATAGAAAGTAAAGTAAGGTTTGACTGTTAATTAGACAAAGTCAAACATTTTTATTAGTATTTATTGTACTAATTCAAATCAAATTTAACCATTAATTAGTTAAAGTCAACTTTGTTATTAGTGTTCAAATATTGAAAGTCAAATAAGTATGACTGTTGATAAGACATAGTCGACCTAGTTATTAATGTTTTTATATCGAAAGTCATGTAAAGTTTGACTATTGATTAAAAAAGGTCGACGTAGTTATTAGTGTTTAAATATTGAAAGTGGTGTAAAGTTTGATCGTTGATTAGATAAAGTTATTTTAGTCACTAGTGTTTCTATATAGAAAGAGTTAAGTAAAGTTTGACAGTTTATTAGTTAAAGTCAACTTAGTCACTAATATTTATATATAGAAAGTCAAGTAAGGTTTGACCGTTAATTAGAAAAAGTCAAACATTTTTATTATTATTTGCTATACACTAATTTAAATCAAATTTGACCGTTAATTAGTTAGAGTCAACTTTGTTATTAGTATTTAAATATCGAAAGTCAAATAAGTTTTACTATTGATAAGACTTAGTCGACCTAGTTATTAATGTTTATATATTGATGGTCAAGTAAAGTTTAACTGTTGATTAGACAAGGAAACCGTAGATATTGGTGTTTATACATTGAAAGTCGAGTACAGTTTGACCGTTGATTAGATAAAGTTATCTTAGTCACTAGAATTTCTATAAAGAAAGAGTTAAGTAAAGTTTGACAGTTTATTATTTAAGGTCAACTTAGTCCCTAATATTTATATATAGAAATTCAAGTAATGTTTGACCATTAATTAGACAAAGTAAAACATTTTTATTAGTATTTATTAGATACTAATTCAAATCAAATTTGACCGTTAATTAGTTAAAGTCAACTTTGTTATTAGTGTTTAAATATCGAAAGTCAAATAAGTTTTACTGTTGATAAGACATAGTCGACCTAGTTATTAATATTTATATATTGAAGGTCAAGTAAAGTTTGACTGTTGATTAGACAAGGTAACCGCCGTTATTGGTGTTTATACATTGAAAGTCGAGTAAAGTTTGACCGTTGATTAGATAAAGTCATCTTAGTCACTAGACTTTCTATAAAGAAAGAGTTAAGTAAAGTTTGACAGTTTATTATTTAAAGTCAACTTTGTCACTAATATTTATATATAGAAAGCCAAGTAAGGTTTGGCCGTTAATTAGACAAAGTCAAACATTTTTATTGGTATTTATTATACGCTAATTCAAATCAAATTTGACCGTTAATTAGTTAAAGTCAACTTTGTTATTAGTATTTAAATATCGAAAGTCAAATAAGTTTTACTGTTGATAAGACACAGTAGACCAAGTTATTAATGTTTATATATTGAAGGTCAAGTAAAGTTTGACTGTTGATTAGACAACGTAACCCTAGTTATTGGTGTTTATACATTGAAAGTCGAGTAAAGTTTGACCGTTGCTTAGATAAAGTCATCTTAGTCACTAGTGTTTCTATAAAGAAAGAGTTAAGTAAAGTTTGACAGTTTATTATTTAAGGTCAACTAAGTCCCTAATATTTATATATAGAAAGTCAAGTAAGGCTTGGCCGTTAATTAGACAAAGTCAAACATTTTATTAGTATTTATTATACGCTAATTCAAATCAAATTTGACCGTTAATTAGTTAAAGTCAACTTTTTTATTAGTGGTCAAATATTGAAAGTCAAATAAATTTTACTGTTGATAAGACATAGTCAACGTAGTTATTAATGTTTATATATTGAAGGTCAAGTAAAGTTTGACTGTTGATTAGAAAAGGTCGATGTAGTTATTAGTGTTTAAATATTGAAAGTGGTGTAAAGTTTGACCGTTGATTAGATAAAGTCATCTTAGTCACTAGTGTTTCTATATAGAAAGAGTTAAGTAAATTATGATAGTTTATTAGTTAAAGTAACCCTAGTAGCTAATATTTATATATAGAAAGTAAAGTAAGGTTTGACTGTTAATTAGACAAAGTCAAACATTTTTATTAGTATTTATTATACTAATTCAAATCAAATTTAACCATTAATTAGTTAAAGTCAACTTTGTTATTAGTGTTCAAATATTGAAAGTCAAATAAGTATGAATGTTGATAAGACATAGTCAACCTAGTTATTAATGTTTATATATTGAAGGTCATGTAAAATTTGACTGTTGATTAGAAAAGGTCGACGTAGTTATTAGTGTTCAAATATTGAAAGTGGTGTAAAGTTTGACCGTTGATTAGATAAAGTTATTCTTGTCACTAGTGTTTCTATATAGAAAGAGTTAAGCAAAGTTTGACAATTTATTAGTTAAAGTCAACTTAGTCACTAATATTTATATATAGAAAGTCAAGTAAGGTTTGACCGTTAATTAGAAAAAGTCAAACATTTTTATTAGTATTTGTTATACACTAATTCAAATCAAATTTGACCGTTAATTAGTTAAAGTCAACTTTGTTATTAGTATTTAAATATCGAAAGTCAAATAAGTTTTACTGTTGATAAGACATAGTCAACCTAGTTATTAATGTTTATATATTGAAGGTCAAGTAAAGTTTGACTGTTGATTAGACAAGGTAACCGTAGTTATTGGTGCTTATATACTGAAAGTCAAGTCAAGTTTGACCGTTGATTAGATAAAGTCATCTTAGTCACTAGTGTTTCTATAAAGAAAGAGTTAAGTAAATTTTGACAGTTTATTATTTAAGGTCAACTTAGTCCCTAATATTTATATATAGAAAGTCAAGTAAGGTTTGGCCGTTAATTAGACAAAGTCAAACATTTTATTAGTATTTATTATACGCTAATTCAAATCAAATTTGACCGTTAATTAGTTAAAGTCAACTTTGTTATTAGTGGTCAAATATTGAAAGTCAAATAAATTTTACTGTTTATAAGACATAGTAAACCTAGTTATTAATGTTTATATATTGAAGGTGAAGTAAATTTTGACAGTTGATTAGAAAAGGTCGACGTAGTTATTAGTGTTTAATTATTGAAAGTGGTGTAAAGTTTGACCGTTGATTAGATAAAGTCATCTTAGTCACTAGTGATTCTATATAGAAAGAGTTAAGTAAAGATTGACTGTTTATTAGTTAAAGTCAACTTTGTTATTAGTGTTCAAATATTCAAAGTCAAATAAGTATGACTGTTGATAAGACATAGTCAACCTAGTTATTAATGTTTATATATTGAAGGTCATGTAAAGTTTGACTGTTGATTAGAAAAGGTCGACGTAGTTATTAGTGTTTAAATATTGAAAGTGGTGTAAAGTTTGACCGTTGATTAGATAAAGTTATTCTATTCACTAGTGTTTCTATATAGAAAGAGTTAAGTAAAGTTTGACAATTTATTAGTTAAAGTAAACTTAGTCACTAATATTTATATATAGAAAGTCAAGTAAGGTTTTACCGTTAATTAGAAAAAGTCAAACATTTTTATTAGTATTTGTTATACAGTAATTCAAATCAAATTTGACCGTTAATTAGTTAAAGTCAACTTTGTTATTAGTATTTAAATATCGAAAGTCAAATAAGTTTTACTGTTGATAAGACATAGTCGACCTAGTTATTAATGTTTATATATTGAAGGTCAAGTAAAGTTTGACTGTTGATTAGACAAGGCAGCCGTAGTTATTGGTGTTTATACATTGAAAGTCGAGTAAAGTTTGACCGTTGGTTAGATAAAGTCATCTTAGTCACTAGTGTTTCTATGAAGAAAGAGTTAAGTAAAGTTTGACAGTTTATTATTTAAGGTCAACTTAGTCCCTAATATTTATATATAGAAATTCAAGTAAGGTTTGACCGTTAATTAGACAAAGTCAAATATTTTTATTAGTATTTATTAGATACTAATTCAAATCAAATTTGACCGTTAATTAGTTAAAGTCAACTTTGTTATTACTATTTAAATATCAAAAGTCAAATAAGTTTTACTGTTGATAAGACATAGTCGACCTAGTTATTAATGTTTATATATTGAAGGTCAAGTAAAGTTTAACTGTTGATTAGACAAGGTAACCGTAGTTATTGGTGTTTATACATTGAAAGTCGAGTAAAGTTTGACCGTTGATTAGAAAAAGTCATCTTAGTCACTAGTGTTTCTATAAAGAAAGAGTTAAGCAAAGTTTGACAGTTTATTATTTAAGGTCAACTTAGTCCCTAATATTTCTATATAGAAAGTCAAGTAAGGTTTGGCCGTTAATTAGACAAAGTCAAACATTTTTATTGGTATTTATTATACGCTAATTCAAATCAAATTTGACCGTTGCCCAACCTCTTTGTTTGAAGCTTTGCCAGGCATATTCATATGTTGAAGCTTTGTTTCCCCTAATTCGTTAAAGTCAACTTTGTTATTAGTATTTAAATATCGAAAGTCAAATAAGTTTTACTGTTGATAAGACACAGTAGACCAAGTTATTAATGTTTATATATTGAAGGTTAAGTAAAGTTTGGCTGTTGATTAGACAAGGTAACCGTAGTTGTTGGTGTTAATACATTGAAAGTCGAGTAAAGTTTGACCGTTGATTAGATAAAGTCATCTTAGTCACTAGTGTTTCTATAAAGAAAGAGTTAAGTAAAGTTTGACAGTTTATTATTTAAGGTCAACTTAGTCCTTAATATTTATATATAGAAAGTCAAGTAAGGTTTGACCGTTAATTAGACAAAGTCAAACATTTTTATTAGTATTTATTAGATACTAATTCAAATCAAATTTGACCGTTAATTAGTTAAAGTCAACTTTGTTATTAGTGTTCAAATATTGAAAGCCAAATAAGTTTGACTGTTGATAAGACATAGTCAACCTAGTTCTTAATGTTTATATATTGAAGGTGAAGTAAAGTTTGACTGTTGATTAGAAAAGGTCGACGTAGTTATTAGTGTTTAAATTTTGAAAGTGGTGTAAAGTTTGACCGTTGATTAGATAAAGTCATTTTAGTCACTAGTTTTTTATATAGAAAGGGTTAAGTAAAGTTTGACTGTTTATTAGTTAAAGTCAACTTAGTCACTAATATATATATATATATAGAAAGTAAAGTAAGGTTTGACCGTTAATTAGACAAAGTCAAAACTTTTTTTTAGTATCTATTATATTCTAATTCAAATCAAATTTGACCGGTAATAGTTAAAGTCAACTTTGTTATTAGTGTTTAAATATTGAAAGTCAAATATATTTTCCTATTGATAAGACATAGTCGACCTAGTTATGAATGTTTATTTACTGAAGGTCAAGTAAAGTTTGACTGTTGATTAGACAAGGTCAACGTAGTTGTTAGTGTTTATACATTGAAAGTCAAGTAAAGTTTAACCGTTGATTGGATAAAGTTATCTTAGTCACTAGTGCTTCTATAAAGAAATAGTTAAGTAAAGTTTGACAGTTTATTATTTCAAGTCAACTTTGTCACTAATATTTATATATAGAAAGTCAAGTAAGGTTTGACCATTAATTAGACAAAGTCAAACATTTTTATTAGTATTTATTATACACTAATTCAAATCAAAATTGACCGTGAATTAGTTAAAGTCAATTTTGTTATTAGTATTTAAATATCGAAAGTCAAATAAGTTTTACTGTTGATAAGACATAGTCGACCTAGTTATTAATGTTTATATATTGAAGGTCAAGTAAAGTTTGACTGTTGATTTGACAAGGTAACCGTAGTTATTTGTTTTTATACATTGAAATTAAAGTAAAGTTTGACCGTTGATTAGATAAAGTCATCTTAGTCACTAGTGTTTCTATAAAGAAAGAGTTAAGTAAAGTTTGACAGTTTATTATTTAAGGTAAACTTAGTCCCTAATATTTATATATAGAAAGTCAAGTAAGGTTTGGCCGTTAATTAGACAAAGTCAAACATTTTTATTAGTATTTATTGTACTAATTCATATCAAATTTGACCGTTAATTAGTTAAAGTCAACTTTGTTATTAGTGTTCAAATATTGAAAGTCAAATAAGTATAACTGTTGATAAGACATAGTCAACCTAGTTATTAATGTTTATATATTGAAGGTCATGTAAAGTTTGACTGTTGATTAGAAAAGGTCGACGTAGTTATTAGTGTTTAAATATTGAAAGTGGTGTAAAGTTTGACCGTTGATTAGATAAAGTTATTCTAGTCACTAGTGTTTGTATATAGAAAGAGTTAAGTAAAGTTTGACAATTTATTAGTTAAAGTAAACTTAGTCACTAATATTTATATATAGAAAGTCAAGTAAGGTTTTACCGTTAATTAGAAAAAGTCAAACATTTTTATTAGTATTTGTTGTACAGTAATTCAAATCAAATTTGACCGTTAATTAGTTAAAGTCATCTTTGTTATTAGTATTTAAATATCGAAAGTCAAATAAGTTTTACTGTTGATAAGACATAGTCGACCTAGTTATTAATGTTTATATATTGAAGGTCAAGTAAAGTTTGACTGTTGATTAGACAAGGTAGCCGTAGTTATTGGTGTTTATAAATTGAAAGTCGAGTAAAGTTTGACCGTTGGTTAGATAAAGTCATCTTAGTCACTAGTGTTTCTATAAAGAAAGAGTTAAGCAAAGTTTGACAGTTTATTATTTAAGGTCAACTTAGTCCCTAATATTTCTATATAGAAAGTCAAATAAGGTTTGGCCGTTAATTAGACAAAGTCAAACATTTTTATTGTTATTTATTATACGCTAATTCAAATCAAATTTGACCGTTAATTAGTTAAAGTCAACTTTGTTATTAGTATTTAAATATCGAAAGTCAAATAAGTTTTACTGTTGATAAGACACAGTAGACCAAGTTATTAATGTTTATATATTGAAGGTCAAGTAAAGTTTGGCTGTTGATTAGACAAGGTAACCGTAGTTATTGGTGCTAATACATTGAAAGTCGAGTAAAGTTTGACCGTTGATTAGATAAAGTCATCTTAGTCACTAGTGTTTCTATAAAGAAAGAGTTAAGTAAAGTTTGACAGTTTATTATTTAAGGTCAACTTAGTCCTTAATATTTATATATAGAAAGTCAAGTAAGGTTTGACCGTTAATTAGACAAAGTCAAACATTTTTATTAGTATTTATTAGATACTAATTCAAATCAAATTTGACCGTTAATTAGTTAAAGTCAACTTTGTTATTAGTGTTCAAATATTGAAAGCCAAATAAGTTTGACTGTTGATAAGACATAGTCAACTTAGTTCTTAATGTTTATATATTGAAGGTGAAGTAAAGTTTGACTGTTGATTAGAAAAGGTCGACGTAGTTATTAGTGTTTAAATTTTGAAAGTGGTGTAAAGTTTGACCGTTGATTAGATAAAGTCATTTTAGTCACTAGTTTTTTATATAGAAAGGGTTAAGTAAAGTTTGACTGTTTATTAGTTAAAGTCAACTTAGTCACTAATATATATATATAGAGAAAGTAAAGTAAGGTTTGACCGTTAATTAGACAAAGTCAAAACTTTTTTTTAGTATCTATTATATTCTAATTCAAATCAAATTTGACCGGTAATAGTTAAAGTCAACTTTGTTATTAGTGTTTAAATATTGAAAAGCAAATATATTTTACTATTGATAAGACATAGTCGACCTAGTTATGAATGTTTATTTACTGAAGGTCAAGTAAAGTTTGACTGTTGATTAGACAAGGTCAACGTAGTTGTTAGTGTTTATACATTGAAAGTCAAGTAAAGTTTAACCGTTGATTGGATAAAGTTATCTTAGTCACTAGTGCTTCTATAAAGAAATAGTTAAGTAAAGTTTGACAGTTTATTATTTCAAGTCAACTTTGTCACTAATATTTTTATATAGAAAGTCAAGTAAGGTTTGACCGTTAATTAGACAAAGTCAAACATTTTTATTAGTATTTATTATACACTAATTCAAATCAAAATTGACCGTGAATTAGTTAAAGTCAACTTTGTTATTAGTATTTAAATATCGAAAGTCAAATAAGTTTTACTGTTGATAAGACATAGTCGATCTAGTTATTAATGTTTATATATTGAAGGTCAAGTAAAGTTTGACTGTTGATTTGACAAGGTAATCGTAGTTATTTGTGTTTATACATTGAAATTAAAGTAAAGTTTGACCGTTGATTAGATAAAGTCATCTTAGTCACTAGTGTTTCTATAAAGAAAGAGTTAAGTAAAGTTTGACAGTTTATTATTTAAGGTCAACTTAGTCCCTAATATTTATATATAGAAAGTCAAGTAAGGTTTGGCCGTTAATTAGACAAAGTCAAACATTTTTATTAGTATTTATTATACGCTAATTCAAATCAAATTTGACCGTTAATTAGTTAAAGTCAACTTTTTATTAGTGTTCAAATATTGAAAGTCAAATAAGTTTGACTGTTGATAAGACATAGTCAACCTAGTTATTAATGTTTATATATTTAAGGTCAAGTAAAGTTTGACTGTTGATTAGAAAAGGTCGACGTAGTTATTAGTGTTTAAATATTGAAAGTGGTGTAAAGTTTGACCGTTGATTAGATAAAGTCATTTTAGTGACTAGTGTTTCTATATAGAAAGAGTTAAGTAAAGTTTGACAGTTTATTAGTTAAAGTAACCCTAGTAGCTAATATTTATATATAGAAAGTAAAGTAAGGTTTGACTGTTAATTAGACAAAGTCAAACATTTTTATTAGTATTTATTATACTAATTCAAATCAAATTTAACCATTAATTAGTTAAAGTCAACTTTGTTATTAGTGTTCAAATATTGAAAGTCAAATAAGTATGACTGTTGATAAGACATAGTCAACCTAGTTATTAATGTTTTTATATTGAAAGTAATGTAAAGTTTGACTGTTGATTAGAAAAGGTCGACGTAGTTATTAGTGTTTGAATATTGAAAGTGGTGTAAAGTTTGACCGTTGATTAGATAAAGTTATTTTAGTCACTAGTGTTTCTATATAGAAAGAGTTAAGTAAAGTTTGACAGTTTATTATTTAAGGTCAACTTAGTCACTAATATTTTTATCGTTAATTAGATACTGTTGATTTGACAAGGTAACCGTAGTTATTTGTGTTTATACATTGAAATTAAACTAAAGTTTGACCGTTGATTAGATAAAGTCATCTTAGTCACTAGTGTTTCTATAAAGAAAGAGTTAAGTAAAGTTTGACAGTTTGTTATTTAAGGTTAACTTAGTCCCTAATATTTATATATAGAAAGTCAAGTAAGGTTTGGCCATTAATTAGACAAAGTCAAACATTTTTATTAGTATTTATTATACGCTAATTCAAATCAAATTTAACCGTTAATTAGTTAAAGTCAACTTTGTTATTAGTGTTCAAATATTGAAAGTCAAATAAGTATGACTGTTGATAAGACATAGTCAACCTAGTTATTAATGTTTTTATATTGAAAGTCATGTAAAGTTTGACTGTTGATTAGAAAAGGTCGACGTAGTTATTAGTGTTTAAATATTGAAAGTGGTGTAAAGTTTGACCGTTGATTAGATAAAGTTATTTTAGTCACTAGTGTTTCTATATAGAAAGAGTTAAGTAAAGTTTGACAGTTTATTAGTTAAAGTCAACTTAGTCACTAATATTTTTATATAGAAAGTCAAGTAAGGTTTGACCGTTAATTAGAAAAAGTCAAACATTTTTATTATTATTTGTTATACACTAATTCAATTCAAATTTGACCGTTAATTAGTTAAAGTCAACTTTGTTATTAGTATTTAAATATCGAAAGTCAAATAAGTTTTACTGTTGATAAGACACAGTAGACCAAGTTATTAATGTTTATATATTGATGGTCAAGTAAAGTTTAACTGTTGATTAGACAAGGTAACCGTAGATATTGGTGTTTATACATTGAAAGTCGAGTACCGTTTGACCGTTGATTAGATAAAGTTATCTTAGTCACTAGAATTTCTATAAAGAAAGAGTTAAGTAAAGTTTGACAGTTTATTATTTAAGGTCAACTTAGTCCCTAATATTTATATATAGAAATTCAAGTAATGTTTGACCGTTAATTAGACAAAGTAAAACACTTTTATTAGTATTTATTAGATACTAATTCAAATCAAATTTGACCGTTAATTAGTTAAAGTCAACTTTGTTATTAGTATTTAAATATCGAAAGTCAAATAAGTTTTACTGTTGATAAAACATAGTCGACCTAGTTATTAATGTTTATATATTGAAGGTCAAGTAAAGTTTGACTGTTGATTAGACAAGGTAACCGTAGTTATTGGTGTTTATACATTGAAAGTCGAGTAAAGTTTGACCGTTGATTAGATAAAGTCATCTTAGTCACTAGACTTTCTATAAAGAAAGAGTTAAGTAAAGTTTGACAGTTTATTATTTAAAGTCAACTTTGTCACTAATATTTATATATAGAAAGCCAAGTAAGGTTTGGCCGTTAATTAGACAAAGTCAAACATTTTTATTGGTATTTATTATACGCTAATTCAAATCAAATTTGACCGTTAATTAGTTAAAGTCAACTTTGTTATTAGTATTTAAATATCGAAAGTCAAACAAGTTTTACTGTTGATAAGACATAGTCGACCTAGTTATTAATGTTTATATATTGAAGGTCAAGTAAATTTGACTGTTTATTAGACAAGGTAACCGTAGTTATTTTTTTTTATACATTGAAATTAAAGTAAAGTTTGACCGTTGTTTAGATAAAGTCATCTTAGTCACTAGTGTTTCTATAAAGAAAGAGTTAAGTAAAGTTTGACAGTTTATTATTTAAGGTCAACTTAGTCCCTAATATTTATATATAGAAAGTCAAGTAGGGTTTGGCCGTTAATTAGACAAAGTCAGACATTTTTATTAGTATTTATTATACGCTAATTCAAATCAAATTTGACCGTTAATTAGTTAAAGTCAACTTTGTTATTATTGTTCAAATATTGAAAGTCAAATAAGTTTGACTGTTGATAAGACATAGTCAACCTAGTTATTAATGTTTATATATTGAAGGTCAAGTAAAGTTTGACTGTTGATTAGAAAAGGTCGATGTAGTTATTAGTGTTTAAATATTGAAAGTGGTGTAAAGTTTGACCGTTGATTAGATAAAGTCATTTTAGTGACTAGTGTTTCTATATAGAAAGAGTTAAGTAAATTTTGATAGTTTATTAGTTAAAGTAACCCTAGTAGCTAATATTTATATATAGAAAGTAAAGTAAGGTTTGACCGTTAATTAGACAAAGTCAAATATTTTTATTAGTATTTATTATAGTAATTCAAATCAAATTTAACCATTAATTAGTTAAAGTCAACTTTTTTATTAGCGTTCAAATATTGAAAGTCAAATAAGTATGACTGTTGATAAGACATAGTCAACCTAGTTATTAATGTTTTTATATTGAAAGTCATGTAAAGTTTGACTGTTGATTAGAAAAGGTCGACGTAGTTATTAGTGTTTAAATATTGAAAGTGGTGTAAAGTTTGACCGTTGATTAGATAAAGTCATTTTAGTGACTAGTGTTTCTATATAGAAAGAGTTAAGTAAATTTTGATAGTTTATTAGTTAAAGTAACCCTAGTAGCTAATATTTATATATAGAAAGTAAAGTAAGGTTTGACCGTTAATTAGACAAAGTCAAATATTTTTATTAGTATTTATTATACTAATTCAAATCAAATTTAACCATTAATTAGTTAAAGTCAACTTTTTTATTAGCGTTCAAATATTGAAAGTCAAACAAGTATGACTGTTGATAAGACATAGTCAACCTAGTTATTAATGTTTTTATATTGAAAGTCATGTAAAGTTTGACTGTTGATTAGAAAAGGTCGACGTAGTTATTAGTGTTTAAATATTGAAAGTGGTGTAATGTTTGACCGTTGATTAGATAAAGTTATTTTAGTCACTAGTGTTTCTATATAGAAAGAGTTAAGTAAAGTTTGACAGTTTATTAGTTAAAGTCAACTTAGTCACTAATATTTATATATAGAAAGTCAAGTAAGGTTTGACCGTTAATTAGAAAAAGTCAAACATTTTTATTAGTATTTGTTATACACTAATTCAAATCAAATTTGACCGTTAATTAGTTAAAGTCAACTTTGTTATTAGTATTTAAATATCGAAAGTCAAATAAGTTTTACTATTGATAAGACTTAGTCGACCTAGTTATTAATGTTTATATATTGATGGTCAAGTAAAGTTTGACTGTTGATTAGACAAGGTAACCGTAGATATTGGTGTTTATACATTGAAAGTCGAGTACAGTTTGACCGTTGATTAGATAAAGTCATCTTAGTCACTAGAATTTCTATAAAGAAAGAGTTAAGTAAAGTTTGACAGTTTATTATTTAAGGTCAACTTAGTCCCTAATATTTATATATAGAAATTCAAGTAAGGTTTGACCGTTAATTAGACAAAGTCAAACATTTTTATTAGTATTTATTAGATACTAATTCAAATCAAAATTTACCGTTAATTAGTTAAAGTCAACTTTGTTATTAGTATTTAAATATCGAAAGTCAAATAAGTTTTACTGTTGATAAGACATAGTCGACCTAGTTATTAATGTCTATATATTGAAGGTCAAGTAAAGTTTGACTGTTGATTTGACAAGGTAACCGTAGTTATTTGTGTTTATACATTGAAATTAAAGTAAAGTTTGACCGTTGATTAGATAAAGTCATCTTAGTCACTAGTGTTTCTATAAAGAAAGAGTTAAGTAAAGTTTGACAGTTTATTATTTAAGGTCAACTTAGTCCCTAATATTTATATATAGAAAGTCAAGTAAGGTTTGGCCGTTAATTAGACAAAGTCAAACATTTTTATTAGTATTTATTATATGCTAATTCAAATCAAATTTGACCGTTAATTAGTTAAAGTCAACTTTTTATTAGTGTTCAAATATTGAAAGTCAAATAAGTTTGACTGTTGATAAGACATAGTCAACCTAGTTCTTAATGTTTATATATTGAAGGTCAAGTAAAGTTTGACTGTTGATTAGAAAAGGTCGACGTAGTTATTAGTGTTTAAATATTGAAAGTGGTGTAAAGTTTGACCGTTGATTAGATAAAGTCATTTTAGTCACTAGTTTTTTTGTATAGAAAGGGTTAAGTAAAGTTTGACTGTTTATTAGTTAAAGTCAACTTTGTCACTAATATATATATATATAAAGTAAAGTAAGGTTTGACCGTTAATTAGACAAAGTCAAAACTTTTTTTTAGTATCTATTATATTCTAATTCAAATCAAATTTGACTGGTAATTAGTTAAAGTCAACTTTGTTATTAGTGTTCAAATATTGAAAGTCAAATAAGTATGACTGTTGATAAGACATAGTCAACCTAGTTATTAATGTTTTTATATTGAAAGTCATGTAAAGTTTGACTGTTGATTACAAAAGGTCGACGTAGTTATTAGTGTTTAAATATTGAAAGTGGTGTAAAGTTTGACCGTTGATTAGATAAAGTTATTTTAGTCACTAGTGTTTCTATATAGAAAGAGTTAAGTAAAGTTTGACAGTTTATTAGTTAAAGTCAACTTAGTCACTAATATTTATATATAGAAAGTCAAGTAAGGTTTGACCGTTAAATAGAAAAAGTCAAACATTATTATTATTATTTGTTATACACTAATTCAAATCAAATTTGACCGTTAATTAGTTAAAGCCAACTTTGTTATTAGTATTTAAATATCGAAAGTCAAATAAGTTTTACTATTGATAAGACTTAGTCGACCTAGTTATTAATGTTTATATATTTATGGTCAAGTAAAGTTTGACTGTTGATTAGACAAGGTAACCGTAGATATTGGTGTTTATACATTGAAAGTCGAGTACAGTTTGACCGTTGATTAGATAAAGTCATCTTAGTCACTAGAATTTCTATAAAGAAAGAGTTAAGTAAAGTTTGACAGTTTATTATTTAAGGTCAACTTAGTCCCTAATATTTATATATAGAAATTCAAGTAAGGTTTGACCGTTAATTAGACAAAGTCAAACATTTTTATTAGTATTTATTAGATACTAATTCAAATCAAATTTGACCGTTAATTAGTTAAAGTCAACTTTGTTATTAGTATTTAAATATCGAAAGTCAAATAAGTTTTACTGTTGATAAGACATAGTCGACCTAGTTATTAATGTTTATATATTGAAGGTCAAGTAAAGTTTGACTGTTGATTAGACAAGGTAACCGTAGTTATTGGTGTTTATACATTGAAAGTCGAGTAAAGTTTGACCGTTGATTAGATAAAGTCATCTTAGTCACTAGACTTTCTATAAAGAAAGAGTTAAGTAAAGTTTGACAGTTTATTATTTAAAGTCAACTTTGTCACTAATATTTATATATAGAAAGCCAAGTAAGGTTTGGCCGTTAATTAGACAAAGTCAAACATTTTTATTGGTATTTATTGTACGCTAATTCAAATCAAATTTGACCGTTAATTAGTTAAAGTCAACTTTGTTATTAGTATTTAAATATCGAAAGTCAAATAAGTTTTACTTTTGATAAGACATAGTCGACCTAGTTATTAATGTTTATATATTGAAGGTCAAGTAAAGTTTGACTATTTATAAGACAAGGTAACCGTAGTTATTTGTGTTTATACATTGAAATTAAACTAAAGTTTGACCGTTGATTAGATAAAGTCATCTTAGTCACTAGTGTTTCTATAAAGAAAGAGTTAAGTAAAGTTTGACAGTTTGTTATTTAAGGTTAACTTAGTCCCTAATATTTATATATAGAAAGTCAAGTAAGGTTTGGCCGTTAATTAGACAAAGTCAAACATTTTTATTAGTATTTTTTATACGCTAATTCAAATCAAATTCGACCGTTAATTAGTTAAAGTCAACTTTGTTATTAGTGTTCAAATATTTAAAGTCAAATAAGTTTGACTGTTGATAAGACATAGTCAACCTAGTTATTAATGTTTATATATTGAAGGTCAAGTAAAGTTTGACTGTTGATTAGAAAAGGTCGACGTAGTTATTAGTGTTTAAATATTGAAAGTGGTGTAAAGTTTGACCGTTGATTAGATAAAGTCATTTTAGTGACTAGTGTTTCTATATAGAAAGAGTTAAGTAAAGTTTGACAGTTTATTAGTTAAAGTAACCCTAGTAGCTAATATTTATATATAGAAAGTAAAGTAAGGTTTGACCGTTAATTAGACAAAGTCAAATATTTTTATTAGTATTTATTATACTAATTCAAATCAAATTTAACCATTAATTAGTTAAAGTCAACTTTGCTATTAGCGTTCAAATATTGAAAGTCAAATAAGTATGACTGTTGATAAGACATAGTCAACCTAGTTATTAATGTTTTTATATTGAAAGTCATGTAAAGTTTGACTGTTGATTAGAAAAGGTCAACGTAGTTATTAGTGTTTAAATATTGAAAGTGGTGTAAAGTTTGACCGTTGATTAGATAAAGTTATTTTAGTCACTAGTGTTTCTATATAGAAAGAGTTAAGTAAAGTTTGACAGTTTATTAGTTAAAGTCAACTTAGTCACTAATATTTATATATAGAAAGTCAAGTAAGGTTTGACCGTTAATTAGAAAAAGTCAAACATTTTTATTAGTATTTGTTATACACTAATTCAAATCAAATTTGACCATTAATTAGTTAAAGTCAACTTTGTTATTAGTATTTAAATATCGAAAGACAAATAAGTTTTACTATTGATAAGACTTAGTCGACCTAGTTATAAATGTTTATATATTGATGGTCAAGTAAAGTTTGACTGTTGATTAGACAAGGTAACCGTAGTTATTGGTGTTTATACATTGAAAGTCGAGTACAGTTTGACCGTTGATTAGATAAAGTCATCTTAGTCACTAGAATTTCTATAAAGAAAGAGTTAAGTAAAGTTTGACAGTTTATTATTTAAGGTCAACTTAGTCCCTAATATTTATATATAGAAATTCAAGTAAGGTTTGACCATTATTTAGACAAAGTCAAACATTTTTATTAATATTTATTAGATACTAATTCAAATCAAATTTTCCCGTTAATTAGTTAAAGTCAACTTTGTTATTAGTATTTAAATATCGAAAGTCAAATAAGTTTTACTGTTGATAAGACATAGTCGACCTAGTTATTAATGTTTATATATTGAAGGTTAAGTAAAGTTTGGCTGTTGATTAGACAAGGTAACCGTAGTTATTGGTGTTTATACATTGAAAGTCGAGTAAAGTTTGACCGTTGATTAGATATAGTCATCTTAGTCACTAGTGTTTCTATAAAGAAAGAGTTAAGTAAAGTTTGACAGTTTACTATTTAAGGTCAACTTAGTCCTTAATATTTATATATAGAAAGTCAAGTAAGGTTTGACCGTTAATTAGACAAAGTCAAACATTTTTATTAGTATTTATTAGATACTAATTCAAATCAAATTTTACCGTTAATTAGTTAAAGTCAACTTTGTTATTAGTGTTCAAATATTGAAAGTCAAATAAGTTTGACTGTTGATAAGACATAGTCAAACTAGTTCTTAATGTTTATATATTGAAGGTCAAGTAAAGTTTGACTGTTGATTAGAAAAGGTCGACGTAGTTATTAGTGTTTAAATATTGAAAGTGGTGTAAAGTTTGACCGTTGATTAGATAAAGTCATTTTAGTCACTAGTTTTTTTTATATAGAAAGGGTTAAGTAAAGTTTGACTGTTTATTAGTTAAAGTCAACTTAGTCACTAATATATATATATACATAGAAAGTAAAGTAAGGTTTGACCGTTAATTAGACAAAGTCAAAACTTTTTTTTAGTATCTATTATATTCTAATTCAAATCAAATTTGACCGGTAATTAGTTAAAGTCAACTTTGTTATTAGTGTTCAAATATTGAAAGTCAAATAAGTATGACTGTTGATAAGACATAGTCAACCTAGTTATTAATGTTTTTATATTGAAACTCATGTAAAGTTTGACTGTTGATTACAAAAGGTCGACGTAGTTATTAGTGTTTAAATATTGAAAGTGGTGTAAAGTTTGACCGTTGATTAGATAAAGTTATTTTAGTCACTAGTGTTTCTATATAGAAAGAGTTAAGTAAAGTTTGACAGTTTATTAGTTAAAGTCAACTTAGTCACTAATATTTATATATAAAAAGTCAAGTAAGGTTTGACCGTTAATTAGAAAAACTCAAACATTTTTATTATTATTTGTTATACACTAATTCAAATCAAATTTGACCGTTAATTAGTTAAAGTCAACTTTGTTATTAGTATTTAAATATCGAAAGTCAAATAAGTTTAACTATTGATAAGACTTAGTCGACCTAGTTATTAATGTTTATATATTGATGGTCAAGTAAAGTTTGACTGTTGATTAGACAAGGTAACCGTAGATATTGGTGTTTATACATTGAAAGTCGAGTACAGTTTGACCGTTGATTAGATAAAGTCATCTTAGTCACTAGAATTTCTATAAAGAAAGAGTTAAGTAAAGTTTGACAGTTTATTATTTAAGGTCAACTTAGTCCCTAATATTTATATATAGAAATTCAAGTAAGGTTTGACCGTTAATTAGACAAAGTAAAACATTTTTATTAGTATGTATTAGATACTAATTCAAATCAAATTTTACCGTTAATTAGTTAAAGTCAACTTTGTTATTAGTATTTAAATATCGAAAGTCAAATAAGTTTTACTGTTGATAAGACATAGTCGAGCTAGTTATTAATGTTTATATATTGAAGGTCAAGTAAAGTTTGACTGTTGATTAGACAAGGTAACCGTAGTTATTGGTGTTTATACATTGAAAGTCGAGTAAAGTTTGACCGTTGATTAGATAAAGTCATCTTAGTCACTAGACTTTCTATAAAGAAAGAGTTAAGTAAAGTTTGACAGTTTATTATTTAAAGTCAACTTTGTCACTAATATTTATATATAGAAAGCCAAGTAAGGTTTGGCCGTTAATTAGACAAAGTCAAACATTTTTATTAGTATTTATTATATGCTAATTCAAATCAAATTTGACCGTTAATTAGTTAAAGTCAACTTTTTATTAGTGTTCAAATATTGAAAGTCAAATAAGTTTGACTGTTGATAAGACATAGTCAACCTAGTTATTAATGTTTTTATATTGAAAGTCATGTAAAGTTTGACTGTTGATTACAAAAGGTCGACGTAGTTATTAGTGTTTAAATATTGAAAGTGGTGTAAAGTTTGACCGTTGATTAGATAAAGTTATTTTAGTCACTAGTGTTTCTATATAGAAAGAGTTAAGTAAAGTTTGACAGTTTATTAGTTAAAGTCAACTTAGTCACTAATATTTATATATAGAAAGTCAAGTAAGGTTTGACCGTTAATTAGAAAAAGTCAAACATTTTTATTATTATTTGTTATACACTAATTCAAATCAAATTTGACCGTTAATTAGTTAAAGTCAACTTTGTTATTAGTATTTAAATATCGAAAGTCAAATAAGTTTTACTATTGATAAGACTTAGTCGACCTAGTTGACCTAGTTATTAATGTTTATATATTGATGGTCAAATAAAGTTTGACTGTTGATTAGACAAGGTAACCGTAGTTATTGGTGTTTATACATTGAAAGTCGAGTACAGTTTGACCGTTGATTAGATAAAGTCATCTTAGTCACTAGAATTTCTATAAAGAAAGAGTTAAGTAAAGTTTGACAGTTTATTATTTAAGGTCAACTTAGTCCCTAATATTTATATATAGAAATTCAAGTAAGGTTTGACCGTTAATTAGACAAAGTCAAACATTTTTATTAGTATTTATTAGATACTAATTCAAATCAAATTTGACCGTTAAATAGTTAAAGTCAACTTTGTTATTAGTATTTAAATATCGAAAGTCAAATAAGTTTTACTGTTGATAAGACATAGTCGACCTAGTTATTAATGTTTATATATTGAAGGTCAAGTAAAGTTTGACTGTTGATTAGACAAGGTAACCGTAGTTATTGGTGTTTATATATTGAAAGTCGAGTAAAGTTTGACCGTTGATTAGATAAAGTCATCTTAGTCACTAGACTTTCTATAAAGAAAGAGTTAAGTAAAGTTTGACAGTTTATTATTTAAAGTCAACTTTGTCACTAATATTTATATATAGAAAGCGAAGTAAGGTTTGGCCGTTAATTAGACAAAGTCAAACATTTTTATTGGTATTTATTGTACGCTAATTCAAATCAAATTTGACCGTTAATTAGTTAAAGTCAACTTTGTTATTAGTATTTAAATATCGAAAGTCAAATAAGTTTTACTTTTGATAAGACATAGTCGACCTAGTTATTAATGTTTATATATTGAAGGTCAAGTAAAGTTTGACTGTTTATAAGACAAGGTAACCGTAGTTATATGTGTTTATACATTGAAATTAAACTAAAGTTTGACCGTTGATTAGATAAAGTCATCTTAGTCACTAGTGTTTCTATAAAGAAAGAGTTAAGTAAAGTTTGACAGTTTGTTATTTAAGGTTAACTTAGTCCCTAATATTTATATATAGAAAGTCAAGTAAGGTTTGGCCGTTAATTAGACAAAGTCAAACATTTTTATTAGTATTTTTTATACGCTAATTCAAATCAAATTTGACCGTTAATTAGTTAAAGTCAACTTTGTTATTAGTGTTCAAATATTTAAAGTCAAATAAGTTTGACTGTTGATAAGACATAGTCAACCTAGTTATTAATGTTTATATATTGAAGGTCAAGTAAAGTTTGACTGTTGATTAGAAAAGGTCGACGTAGTTATTAGTGTTTAAATATTGAAAGTGGTGTAAAGTTTGACCGTTGATTAGATAAAGTCATTTTAGTGACTAGTGTTTCTATATAGAAAGAGTTAAGTAAAGTTTGACAGTTTATTAGTTAAAGTAACCCTAGTAGCTAATATTTATGTATAGAAAGTAAAGTAAGGTTTGACCGTTAATTAGACAAAGTCAAATATTTTTATTAGTATTTATTATACTAATTCAAATCAAATTTAACCATTAATTAGTTAAAGTCAACTTTGTTATTAGCGTTCAAATATTGAAAGTCAAATAAGTTTGACTGTTGATAAGACATAGTCAACCTAGTTATTAATGTTTTTATATTGAAAGTCATGTAAAGTTTGCCTGTTGATTAGAAAAGGTCGACGTAGTTATTAGTGTTTAAATATCGAAAGTGGTGTAAAGTTTGACCGTTGATTAGATAAAGTTATTTTAGTCACTAGTGTTTCTATATAGAAAGAGTTAAGTAAAGTTTGACAGTTTATTAGTTAAAGTCAACTTAGTCACTAATATTTATCTATAGAAAGTCAAGTAAGGTTTGACCGTTAATTAGAAAAAGTCAAACATTTTTATTAGTATTTGTTATACACTAATTCAAATCAAATTTGACCGTTAATTAGTTAAAGTCAACTTTGTTATTAGTATTTAAATATCGAAAGTCAAATAAGTTTTACTATTGATAAGACTTAGTCGACCTAGTTATAAATGTTTATATATTGATGGTCAAGTAAAGTTTGACTGTTGATTAGACAAGGTAACCGTAGCTATTGGTGTTTATGCATTGAAAGTCGAGTACAGTTTGACCGTTGATTAGATAAAGTCATCTTAGTCACTAGAATTTCTATAAAAAAAGAGTTAAGTAAAGTTTGACAGTTTATTATTTAAGGTCAACTTAGTCCCTAATATTTATATATAGAAATTCAAGTAAGGTTTGACCATTATTTAGACAAAGTCAAACATTTTTATTAGTATTTATTATACGCTAATTCAAATCAAATTTTACCGTTAACTAGTTAAAGTCAACTTTGTTATTAGTATTTAAATATCGAAAGTCAAATAAGTTTTACTGTTGATAAGACATAGTCGACCTAGTTATTAATGTTTATATATTGAAGGTCAAGTAAAGTTTGGCTGTTGATTAGACAAGGTAACCGTAGTTATTGGTGTTTATACATTGAAAGTCGAGTAAAGTTTGACCGTTGATTAGATAAAGTCATCTTAGTCACTAGTGTTTCTATAAAGAAAGAGTTAAGTAAAGTTTGACAGTTTATTATTTAAGGTCAACTTAGTCCTTAATATTTATATATAGAAAGTCAAGTAAGGTTTGACCGTTAATTAGACAAAGTCAAACATTTTTATTAGTATTTATTAGATACTAATTCAAATCAAATTTGACCGTTAATTAGTTAAAGTCAACTTTGTTATTAGTGTTCAAATATTGAAAGTCAAATAAGTTTGACTGTTGATAAGACATAGTCAACCTAGTTCTTAATGTTTATATATTGAAGGTCAAGTAAAGTTTGAATGTTGATTAGAATAGGTCGACGTAGTTATTAGTGTTTAAATATTGAAAGTGGCGTAAAGTTTGACCGTTGATTAGATAAAGTCATTTTAGTCACTAGTTTTTTTATATAGAAAGGGTTAAGTAAAGTTTGACTGTTTATTAGTTAAAGTCAACTTAGTCACTAATATATATATATATATATATATATATAGAAAGTAAAGTAAGGTTTGCCCGTTAATTAGACAAAGTCAAAACTTTTTTTTAGTATCTATTATATTCTAATTCAAATCAAATTTGACCGGTAATTAGTTAAAGTCAACTTTGTTATTAGTGTTCAAATATTGAAAGTCAAAAAAGTATGACTGTTGATAAGACATAGTCAACCTAGTTATTAATGTTTTTATATTGAAAGTCATGTAAAGTTTGACTGTTGATTACAAAAGGTCGACGTAGTTATTAGTGTTTAAATATTGAAAGTAGTGTAAAGTTTGACCGTTGATTAGATAAAGTTATTTTAGTCACTAGTGTTTCTATATAGAAAGAGTTAAGTAAAGTTTGACAGTTTATTAGTTAAAGTCAACTTAGTCACTAATATTTATATATAGAAAGTCAAGTAAGGTTTGACCGTTAATTAGAAAAAGTCAAACATTTTTATTATTATTTGTTATACACTAATTCAAATCAAATTTGACCGTTAATT
This sequence comes from Rubia yunnanensis, assembly GCA_037428765.1. Lineage (NCBI taxonomy): Eukaryota > Viridiplantae > Streptophyta > Magnoliopsida > Gentianales > Rubiaceae > Rubia > Rubia yunnanensis. The sequence continues at coordinate 53,598,593 of CM075062.1, forward strand.
AGTTAAATACAACTTTGTTATTAGTATTTAAATATCGAAAGTCAAATAAGTTTTACTATTGATAAGACTTAGTCGACCTAGTTATAAATGTTTATATATTGATGGTCAAGTAAAGTTTGACTGTTGATTAGACAAGGTAACCGTAGCTATTGGTGTTTATGCATTGAAAGTCGAGTACAGTTTGACCGTTGATTAGATAAAGTCATCTTAGTCACTAGAATTTCTATAAAAAAAGAGTTAAGTAAAGTTTGACAGTTTATTATTTAAGGTCAACTTAGTCCCTAATATTTATATATAGAAATTCAAGTAAGGTTTGACCATTATTTAGACAAAGTCAAACATTTTTATTAGTATTTATTATACGCTAATTCAAATCAAATTTTACCGTTAACTAGTTAAAGTCAACTTTGTTATTAGTATTTAAATATCGAAAGTCAAATAAGTTTTACTGTTGATAAGACATAGTCGACCTAGTTATTAATGTTTATATATTGAAGGTCAAGTAAAGTTTGGCTGTTGATTAGACAAGGTAACCGTAGTTATTGGTGTTTATACATTGAAAGTCGAGTAAAGTTTGACCGTTGATTAGATAAAGTCATCTTAGTCACTAGTGTTTCTATAAAGAAAGAGTTAAGTAAAGTTTGACAGTTTATTATTTAAGGTCAACTTAGTCCTTAATATTTATATATAGAAAGTCAAGTAAGGTTTGACCGTTAATTAGACAAAGTCAAACATTTTTATTAGTATTTATTAGATACTAATTCAAATCAAATTTGACCGTTAATTAGTTAAAGTCAACTTTGTTATTAGTGTTCAAATATTGAAAGTCAAATAAGTTTGACTGTTGATAAGACATAGTCAACCTAGTTCTTAATGTTTATATATTGAAGGTCAAGTAAAGTTTGAATGTTGATTAGAATAGGTCGACGTAGTTATTAGTGTTTAAATATTGAAAGTGGTGTAAAGTTTGACCGTTGATTAGATAAAGTCATTTTAGTCACTAGTTTTTTTATATAGAAAGGGTTAAGTAAAGTTTGACTGTTTATTAGTTAAAGTCAACTTAGTCACTAATATATATATATATATAGAAAGTAAAGTATGGTTTGCCCGTTAATTAGACAAAGTCAAAACTTTTTTTTAGTATCTATTATATTCTAATTCAAATCAAATTTGACCGGTAATTAGTTTAAGTCAACTTTGTTATTAGTGTTCAAATATTGAAAGTCAAATAAGTATGACTGTTGATAAGACATAGTCAACCTAGTTATTAATGTTTTTATATTGAAAGTCATGTAAAGTTTGACTGTTGATTACAAAAGGTCGACGTAGTTATTAGTGTTTAAATATTGAAAGTAGTGTAAAGTTTGACCGTTGATTAGATAAAGTTATTTTAGTCACTAGTGTTTCTATATAGAAAGAGTTAAGTAAAGTTTGACAGTTTATTAGTTAAAGTCAACTTAGTCACTAATATTTATATATAGAAAGTCAAGTAAGGTTTGACCGTTAATTAGAAAAAGTCAAACATTTTTATTATTATTTGTTATACACTAATTCAAATCAAATTTGACCGTTAATTAGTTAAATACAACTTTGTTATTAGTATTTAAATATCGAAAGTCAAATAAGTTTTACTATTGATAAGACTTAGTCGACCTAGTTATTAATGTTTATATATTGATGGTCAAGTAAAGTTTGACTGTTGATTAGACAAGGTAACCGTAGATATTGGTTTTTATATATTGAAAGTCGAGTACAGTTTGACCGTTGATTAGATAAAGTCATCTTAGTCACTAGAATTTCTATAAAGAAAGAGTTAAGTAAAGTTTGACAGTTTATTATTTAAGGTCAACTTAGTCCCTAATATTTATATATAGAAATTCAAGTAAGGTTTGACCGTTAATTAGACAAAGTCAAACATTTTTATTAGTATTTATTAGATACTAATTCAAATCAAATTTGACCGTTAATTAGTTAAAGTCAACTTTGTTATTAGTATTAATATATCGAAAGTCAAATAAGTTTTACCGTTGATAAGACATAGTCAACCTAGTTATTAATGTTTAGATATTGAAGGTCAAGTAAAGTTTGACTGTTGATTAGACAAGGTAACCGTAGTTATTGGTGTTTATACATTGAAAGTCGAGTAAAGTTTGACCGTTGATTAGATAAAGTCATCTTAGTCACTAGACTTTCTATAAAGAAAGAGTTAAGTAAAGTTTGACAGTTTATTATTTAAAGTCAACTTTGTCACTAATATTTATATATAGAAAGCCAAGTAAGGTTTGGCCGTTAATTAGACAAAGTCAAACATTTTTATTGGTATTTATTATACGCTAATTCAAATCAAATTTGACCGTTAATTAGTTAAAGTCAACTTTGTTATTAGTATTTAAATATCGAAAGTCAAATAAGTTTTACTGTTGATAAGACATAGTCGACCTAGTTATTAATGTTTATATATTGAAGGTCAAGTAAATTTGACTGTTTATTAGACAAGGTAACCGTAGTTATTTGTGTTTATACATTGAAATTAAAGTAAAGTTTGACCGTTGTTTAGATAAAGTCATCTTAGTCACTAGTGTTTCTATAAAGAAAGAGTTAAGTAAAGTTTGACAGTTTATTATTTAAGGTCAACTTAGTCCCTAATATTTATATATAGAAAGTCAAGTAAGGTTTGGCCGTTAATTAGACAAAGTCGAACATTTTTATTAGTATTTATTATACGCTAATTCAAATCAAATTTGACCGTTAATTAGTTAAAGTCAACTTTGTTATTAGTGTTCAAATATTGAAAGTCAAATAAGTTTGACTGTTGATAAGACATAGTCAACCTAGTTATTAATGTTTATATATTGAAGGTCAAGTAAAGTTTGACTGTTGATTAGAAAAGGTCGATGTAGTTATTAGTGTTTAAATATTGAAAGTGGTGTAAAGTTTGACCGTTGATTAGATAAAGTCATTTTAGTGACTAGTGTTTTTATATAGAAAGAGTTAAGTAAATTTTGATAGTTTATTAGTTAAAGTAACCCTAGTAGCTAATATTTATATATAGAAAGTAAAGTAAGGTTTGATTGTTAATTAGACAAAGGCAAACATTTTTATTAGTATTTATTATACTAATTCAAATCAAATTTAACCATTAATTAGTTAAAGTCAACTTTGTTATTAGTGTTCAAATATTGAAAGTCAAATAAGTATGACTGTTGATAAGACATAGTCAACCTAGTTATTAATGTTTTTATATTAAAAGTCATGTAAAGTTTGACTGTTGATTACAAAAGGTCGACGTAGTTATTAGTGTTTAAATATTGAAAGTGGTGTAAAGTTTGACCGTTGATTAGATAAAGTTATTTTAGTCACTAGTGTTTCTATATAGAAAGAGTTAAGTAAAGTTTGACAGTTTATTAGTTAAAGTCAACTTAGTCACTAATATTTATTTATAGAAAGTCAAGTAAGGTTTGACGTTAATTAGAAAAAGTCAAACATTTTTATTATTATTTGTTATACACTAATTCAAATCAAATTTGACCGTAATTAGTTAAAGTCAACTTTGTTATTAGTATTTAAATATCGAAAGTCAATAAGTTTTTACTATTGATAAGACTTAGTCGACCTAGGTTATTAATGTTTATATATTGATGGTCAAGTAAAGTTTGACTGTTGATTAGACAAGGTAACCGTAGATATTGGTGTTTATACATTGAAAGTCGAGTACAGTTTGACCGTTTATTAGATAAAGTCATCTTAGTCACGAGAATTTCTATAAAGAAAGAGGTTAAGTAAAGTTGACAGTTTATTATTTAAGGTCAACTTAGTCCCTAATATTTATATATAGAAATTCAAGTAAGGTTTGACCGTTAATTAGACAAAGTAAAACATTTTTTATTAGTATGTATTAGATACTAATGCAAATCAAATTTGACCGTTAATTAGTTAAAGTCAACTTTGTTATTAGTATTTAAATATCGAAAGTCAAATAAGTTTTACTGTTGATAAGACATAGTCGACTAGTTATTAATGTTTATATATGAAGGTCAAGTAAAGTTTGACTGTTGATTAGACAAGGTAACCGTAGTTATTGGTGTTTATACATTGAAAGTCGAGTAAAGTTTGACCGTTGATTAGATAAAGTCATCTTAGTCACTAGACTTTCTATAAAGAAAGAGTTAAGTAAAGTTTGACAGTTTATTATTTAAGTCAACTTTGTCACTAATATTTATATATAGAAAGCCAAGTAAGGTTTGGCCGTTAATTAGACAAAGTCAAACATTTTTATTGGTATTTATTATACGCTAATTCAAATCAAATTTGACCGTTAATTAGTTAAAGTCAACTTTGTTATTGTGTTCAAATATTGAAAGTCAAATAAGTTTGACTGTTGATAAGACATAGTCAACCTAGTTCTTAATGTTTATATATTGAAGGTCAAGTAAAGTTTGACTGTTGATTAGAAAAGGTCGACGTAGTTATTAGTGTTTAAATATTGAAAGTGGTGTAAGTTTGACCGTTGATTAGATAAAGTCATTTTAGTCACTAGTTTTTTTTATATAGAAAGGGTTTAAGTAAAGTTGACTGTTTATTAGTTAAAGTCAACTTAGTCACTAATATATATATATAGAAAGTAAAGTAAGGTTTGACCGTTAATTAGACAAAGTCAAACTTTTTTTTAGTATCTATTATATTCTATTCAAATCAAATTGACCGGTAATTAGTTAAAGTCAACTTTGTTATTAGTGTTTAAATATTGAAAGTCAAATATATTTTACTATTGATAAGACATAGTCGACCTAGTTGTGAAAGTTTATTTACTGAAGGTCAAGTAAAGTTTGACTGTTGATTAGACAAGGTCAACGTAGTTGTTAGTGTTTATACATTGAAAGTCAAGTAAAGTTGACCGTTTATTGCATAAAGTTATCTTAGTCACTAGTGCTTCTATAAAGAAATAGTTAGTAAAGTTTGACAGTTTATTATTTAAAGTCAACTTTGTCACTAATATTTATATATCGAAAGTCAAGTAAGGTTTGACCGTTAATTAGACAAAGTCAAACATTTTTAGTAGTATTTATTATACACTAATTCAAATCAAAATTGACCGTGAATTAGTTAAAGTCAACTTTGTTATTAGTATTTAAATATCGAATTCAATAAGTTTTACTGTGATAAGCACATAGTCGACCTAGTTATTAATGTTTATATATTGAAGGTCAAGTAAAGTTTGGCTGTTGATTAGACAAGGTAACCGTAGTTATTGGTGTTTATACATTGAAAGTCGAGTAAAGTTTGACCGTTGATTAGATAAAGTCATCTTAGTCACTAGTGTTTCTATAAAGAAAGAGTTAAGTAAAGTTTGACAGTTTATTATTTAAGGTCAACTTAGTCCTTAATATTTATATATAGAAAGTCAAGTAAGGTTTCACCGTTAATTAGACAAAGTCAAACATTTTTATTAGTATTATTATACGATAATTCAAATCAAATTTGACGTTAATTAGTTAAAGTCAACTTTGTTATTAGTGTTCAAATATTGAAAGTCAAATAAGTTTGACTGTTGATAAGACATAGTCCGACCTAGTTATTAATGTTTTATATATTGAAGGTCAAGTAAAGTTTGACTGTTGATTAGAAAAGGTCGACGTAGTTGTTAGTGTTTAAATATTGAAAGTGGTGTAAAGTTTTGACCGTTGATTAGATAAAGTCATTTTAGTGACTAGTGTTTCTATATAGAAAGAGTTAAGTAAAGTTTGACAGTTATTTTGTTAAAGTAACCCTAGTAGCTAATATTTATAGTATAGAAAGTAAAGTAAGGTTTTACCGGTAATAGACAAAGTCAAATATTTTTATTGAGTATTTATTATACTAATTCAAATCAATTTAACCATTAATAGTTAAAGTCAACTTTGCTATTAGTGTTCAAATATTGAAAGTCAAATAAGTATGACTGTTGATAAGACATAGTTCAACCTAGTTATTAATGTTTTTATATTGAAAGTCATGTAAAGTTTGACCGTATGTATTAGAGAAAGTCATCTTAGGTCACTAGTGTTTTTTATAAAGAAAGAGTTAAGTAAAGTTTGACAGTTTATTATTTAAGGTCAACTTAGTCCCTAATATTAATATATAGAAAGTTAAGTATGGTTTGGCCGTTATTAGACAAAGTCAAACATTTTTATTAGTATTTGTTATACACTAATTCAAATCAAATTTGACCGTTAATGAGTTAAAGTCAACTTTGTTATTAATATTTAAATATCAAAAGTGAATAAGTTTTACTGCTGATAAGACATAGTCGACCTAGTTATTAATGTTTATATATTGAAGGTCAAGTAAAGTTTGACTGTTGATTAGACAAGGTAACCGTAGTTATTGGTGTTTATACATTGATAAGTCGAATAAATTTTACCGTGATTAGAGAAAGTCATCTTAGTCACTAATGTTTTTATAAAGAAAGAGTTAAGTAAAGTTTGACAGTTTATTATTTAAGGTCAACTTAGTCCCTATATTAATATATAGAAAGTCAAGTAAGGTTTGGCCGTTAATTAGACAAAGTCAAACATTTTTATTAGTATTTAATTATACGCTAATTCAAATCAAATTTGACCGTAATTAGTTAAAGTCAACCTTGTTATTAGTGTTCAAATATTGAAAGTCAAATAGTATGACTGGTTATAAGACATAGTCAACCTAGTTATTAATGTTATACATTGAAGGGCAAGTTAAAGTTTGACTGTTGATTAGAAAAGGTCGACGTAGGTTATTAGTGTTTAATATTGAAAGTGGTGTAAAGTTTGACCGTTGATTAGATAAAGTCATTTTAGTCACTAGTTTTTTCTATATAGAAAGAGTTAAGTAAAGTTTGACAGTTTATTATTTAAAGTGAACTTTGTCACTAATAATTATATATAGAAAGTCAAGTAAGGTTTTGACCGTTAATTAGACAAAGTCAAACATTTTTATTAGTATTTATTATACGCTAATTCAAATCAAATTTTACCGTTAATTAGTTAAAGTCAACTTTGTTATTAGTATTTAAATATCGAAAGTCAAATAAGTTTTACTGTTGATAAGACATAGTCGACCTAGTTATTAATGTTTATATATTGAAGGTCAAGTAAAGTTTGACTGTTGATCAGACATGGTAACGTAGTTATTGGTGTTTTATACATTGAAAGTCAAGTAAAGTTTGACCGTTGATTAGATAAAGTCATCTTAGTCACTAGTGTTTCTATAAAGAAAGAGTTAAGTAAAGTTTGATAGTTGTATTATTTAAGGTCAACTTAGTCCCTAATATTTATATATAGAAAGTCAAGTAAGGTTTGACCGTTAATTAGACAAAGTCAAACATTTTTATTAGTATTTATTATGCGCTAATTTAAATCAAATTTGACCGTTAATTGGTTAAAGTCAACTTTGTTATTAGTGTTTAAATATCGAAAGTCAAATAAGTTTTACTGTTGATAAGACATAGTAGACCTAGTTATTAATGTTTATATATTGAAGGTCAAGTAAAGTTTACTGTGATTAGACAAGGTAACCGTAGTTATTGGTGTTTATACATTGAAAGTCAAGTAAAGTTTGACCGTTGATTAGATAAAGTCATCTTAGTCACTAGTGTTTCTATAAAGAAAGAGTTAAGTAAATTTTGACAGTTTATTATTTAAGGTCAACTTAGTCCCTAATATTTATATATAGAAAGTCAAGTAAGGTTTAGCCGTTAATTAGACAAAGTCAAACATTTTTATTAGTATTTATTATAAGCTAATTCAAATCAAATTTGACCGTTAATTAGTTAAAGTCAACTTTTTTATTAGTGGTCAAATATCGAAAGTCAAATAAATTTGACTGTTGATAAGACATAGTCAACCTAGTTATTAATGTTTATATATTGAAGGTCAAGTAAAGATTGACTGTTGATTAGAAAAGGCCGACGTAGTTATTAGTGTTTACACATAGAAAGTGGTGTAAAGTTTGACCGTTGATCAGATAAAGTCATCTTAGTCACTAGTGATTCTATATAGAAAGGGTTAAGTAAAGTTTGACTGTTTATTAGTTAAAGTCAACTTAGTCACTAATATATATATATAAAGTAAAGTAAGGTTTGACCGTTAATTAGACAAAAGTCAAACATTTTCATTAGTATTTATTGTATTAATTCAAATCAAATTTGACCGTTAATTAGTTAAAGTCAACTTTGTTATTAGTGTTCAAATATTGAAAGTCAAATAAGTATGACTGTTGATAAGACATAGTCAACCTAGTTATTAATGTTTATATATTGAAGGTCATGTAAATTTTGACTGTTGATTAGAAAGGTCGGCGTAGTTATTAGTGTTTAAATATTGAAAGTGGAGTAAGAGTTTGACCGTTGATTAGATAAAGTTATTCTAGTCACTAGTGTTTCTATATAGAAAGAGTTAAGTAAAGTTTGACAATTTATTAGTTAAAGTCAACTTAGTCACTAATATTTATATATAGAAAGTTTAGGTAAGGTTTGACCGTTAATTAGAAAAAGTCAAACACTTTTATTAGTATTTGTTATACAGTAATTCAAATCAAATTTGATCGTTAATTAGTTAAAGTCAACTTTGTTATTAGTATTTACATATCAAAAATCAAATAAGTTTTACTGTTGATAAAGACATAGTCGACCTAGTTATTAATGTTTATATATTGAAGGTCAAGTAAAGTTTGACTGTTCATTAGACAAGGTAACCGTAGTTATTGGTGTTTATACATTGAAAGTCGAGTACAGTTTGACCGTTTATTAGATAAAGTCATCTTAGTGACTAGAATTTCCATAAAGAAAGAGTTAAGTAAAGTTTGACAGTTTATTATTTAAGGTCAACTTAGTCCCTAATATTTATATATAGAAATTCAAGTAAGGTTTGACCGTTAATTAGACAAATTCAAACATTTTTATAGTATTTATTAGATACTAATTCAAATCAAATTTTACCGTTAATTAGTTAAATTCAACTTTGTTATTAGTATTTAAATATCGAAAGTCAAATAAGTTTTACTGTTGATAAGACATAGTCGACCTAGTTATTAATGTTTATATATTGAAGGTCAAGTAAAGTTTGACTGTTGATTAGACAAGGTAACCGTAGTTATTGGTGTTTATAGATTGAAAGTCGATTAAAGATTGACCATTAATTAGATAAAGTCATCTTAGTCACTAGTGTTTCTATAAAGAAAGAGTTAAGCAAAGTTTGACAGTTTATTATTTAAGTGTCAACTTAGTCCTTAATATTTTATATATAGAAAGTCAAGTAAGGTTTGACCGTTAATTAGACAAAGTCAAACATTTTTATTAGTATTTATTAGATACTAATTCAAAATCAAATTTGACCGTTAATTAGTTAAAGTCAACTTTGTTATTAGTGTTCAAATATTGAAAGTCAATAAGTTTGACTGTTGATAAGACATAGTCAACTAGTCTTAATGTTTATATATTGAAGGTCAAGTAAAGTTTGACTGTTGATTAGAAAGGTCGACGTACTTATTAGTGTTTAAATTTTGAAAGTGGTTGTAAAGTTTGACCGTTGAGTTAGATAAAGTCATTTTAGTCACTAGTTTTTTTATATAGAAAGGCGTTTAAGTAAAGTTTGACAGTTTATTAGTTAAAGTCAACTTAGTCCCTAGTATTTTATAATATAGAAAGTCAAGTAAGGTTTGACCGTTAATTAGACAAAGTCAAACATTTTAATAGGTATTTGTTATACACTAATTCAAATCAAAATTTGACCGTTTAATGAGTTAAGTTAACTTTGTTATTAATATTTAAATATCAAAAGTCAAATAAGTTTGACTGCTGATAAGACATAGTCGACCTAGTTATTAATGTTTATATATTGAAGGTCAAGTAAAGTTTGACTGTTGATTAGACAAGGTAACCGTAGTTATTGGTGTTTATACATTGAAAGTCGAGTAAGTTTGACCGTTGATTAGAGAAAGTCATCTTAGTCACTAGTGTTTTATAAAGAAAGAGTTAAGTAAGTTTGACAGTTTGATTAGTTAAGGTCAACTTAGTCCCTAATATTAATATATAGAAAGTCAAGTAAGGTTGGCCGTTAATTAGACAAAGTCAAACATTTTTATTAGTATTTATTATACGCTAATTCAAATCAAATTTGACCGTTAATTAGTAAAGTCAACTTCGTATTTAATATTTAAATATCAAAAGTCAAATAAGTTTTACTGCTGATAAGACATAGTCGACCTAGTTATTAATGTTTATATATTGAAGGTCAAGTAAATTTTGACTGTTGATTAGACAAGGTAACCGTAGTTATTGGTGTTTATACATTGAAAGTCGAGTAAAGTTTGACCTTTGATTAGAGAAAGTCATCTTAGTCACTAGTGTTTTTTATAAAGAAAGAGTTAAGTTAAAGTTTGACAGTTATTATTTAAGGTCAACTTAGTCCCTAATATTAATATATAGAAAGTCAAGTAAGGTTTGGCCGTTAATTAGACAAAGTCAAACATTTTTATTAGTATTTGTTATACACTAATTCAAATCAAATTTGACCGTTAATGAGTTAAAGTCCAACTTTGTTATAATATTTAAATATCAAAAGTGAAATAAGTTTTACTGCTGATAAGACATAGTCGGCCTAGTTATCTAATGTTTATATATTGAAGGTCAAGTAAAGTTTGACTGTTGATTAGACAAGGTAACCGTAGTTATTGGTGTTTATACATTGAAAGTCGAATAACATTTTACTGTTGATTAGAGAAAGTCATCTTAGTCACTAGTGTTTTTATAAAGAAAGAGTTAAGTAAAGTTTGACAGTTCATTATTTAAGGTCAACTTAGTCCCTAATATTTAATATATAGAAATTCAAGTAAGGTTTGGCCGTTAATTAGACAAAGTCAAACATTTTTTATTAGTATTTATTATACGCTAATTCAAATCAAATTTGACCGTAATTAGTTAAAGTCAACCTGTTTTTAGTGTTCAAATATTGAAAGTCAATAAGTATGACTGGTTATAAAGACATAGTCAACCTAGTTATTAATGTTTATACATTGAAGGGCAAGTAAAGTTTGACTGTTGATTAGAAAAGGTCGACGTAGTTATTAGTGTTTTAAATATTGAAAGTGGTGTAAAGTTTAGACCGTCTGATTAGATAAAGTCATTTTAGTCACTAGTTTTTCTATATAGAAAGAGTTAAGTAAAGTTTGACAGTTTATTATTTAAAGTGAACTTTGTCACTAATTATTATATATAGAAAGTCAAGTAAGGTTTGACCGTTAATTAGACAAAGTCAAACATTTTTATTAGTATTTATTATACGCTAATTCAAATCAAATTTGACCGTTAATTAGTTAAAGTCAACTTTGTTATTAGTATTAAATATCGAAAGTCAAATAAGTTTACTGTTGATAAGACATAGTAGACCTAGTTATTAATGTGTATATATTGAAGGTCAAGTAAAGTTTGACTGTTGATTAGACATGGTAACCGTAGTTATTGTGTGTTTATACATTGAAAGTCAAGTAAAGTTTGACCGTTGATTAGATAAAGTCATCTTAGTCACTAGTGTTTCTATAAAGGAAAGAGTTAAGTAAAGTTTGATAGTTTATTATTTAAGGTCAAATTAGTCCCTAATATTTATATATAGAAAGTCAAGTAAGGTTTGACCGTTAATTAGACAAAGTCAAACATTTTTATTAGTATTTATTATGCGCTAATTTAAATCAAATTTGACCGTTAATTGGTTAAAGTCAACTTTGTTATTAGTGTTTAAATATCGAAAGTCAAATAAGTTTTACTGTTGATAAGACATAGTAGACCTAGTTATTAATGTATATATATTTGAAGGTCAAGTAAAGTTTACTGTTGATTAGACAAGGGTAACCGTAGTTATTGGGTGTTTATACATTGAAAGTCAAGTAAAGTTTGACCGTTTGATTAGATAAAGTCATCTTAGTCACTAGTGTTTCTATAAAGAAAGAGTAAGTAAATTTTGACAGTTTATTATTTAAGGTCAACTTAGTCCTAATATTTATATATAGAAAGTCAAGTAAGGTTTAGCCGTTAATTAGACAAAGTCAAAAATTTTTATTAGTATTTATTATAAGCTAATTCAAATCAAATTTGACCGTTAATTAGTTTAAAGTCAACTTTTTTATTAGTGGTCAAATATCGAAAGTCAAATAAATTTGACTGTTGATAAGACATAGTCAACCTAGTTATTAATGTTTATATATGAAGGTCAAGTAAAGATTGACTGTTGATTAGAAAAGGCCGACGTAGTTATTAGTGTTTACACATAGAAAGTGGTGTAAAGTTTGACCGTTGATCAGATAAAGTCATCTTAGTCACTAGTGATTCTATATAGAAAGGGTTAAGTAAAGTTTGACTGTTTATTAGTTAAAGTCAACTTAGTCACTAATATATATATATATAAAGTAAAGTAAGGTTTGACCGTTAATTAGAACAAAGTCAAACATTTTCATTAGTATTTATTGTATTAATTCAAATCAAATTTGACCGTTAATTAGTTAAAGTCAACTTTGTTATTAGTGTTCAAATATTGAAAGTCAAATAAGTATGACTGTTGATAAGACATAGTCAACCTAGTTATTAATGTTTATATATTGAAGGTCATGTAAATTTTGACTGTTGATTAGAAAGGTCGACGTAGTTATTAGTGTTTAAATATTGAAAGTGGAGTAAAGTTTGACCGTTGATTAGATAAAGTTATTCTAGTCACTAGTGTTTCTATATAGAAAGAGTTAAGTAAAGTTTGACAATTTATTAGTTAAAGTCAACTTAGTCACTAATATTTATATATAGAAAGTTTAGTAAGGTTTGACCGTTAATTAGAAAAAGTCAAACATTTTTATTAGTATTTGTTATACAGTAATTCAAATCAATTTGATCGTTAATTAGTTAAAGTCAACTTTGTTATTAGTATTTACATATCAAAAATCAAATAAGTTTTACTGTTGATAAGACATAGTCGACCTAGTTATTAATGTTTATATATTGAAGGTCAAGTAAAGTTTGACTGTTCATTAGACAAGGTAACCGTAGTTATTGGTGTTTATACATTGAAAGTCGAGTACAGTTTGACGTTTATTAGATAAAGTCATCTTAGTGACTAGAATTTCCATAAAGAAAGAGTTAAGTAAAGTTTGACAGTTTATTATTTAAGGTCAACTTAGTCCCTAAT